>OX369256.1:6610955-7810955 GCA_947284805.1 Coleophora flavipennella
TTCGGTAACTAGTTGCTTTTTATTCCGGTGTACGAAATCACAGCGGCGCGCAAAGTGAATATAAGTGACGTTTATCGCGCTTGCGTAGCTCGTCCTTTACGTTTGGTACCCAATCTACATCCAATCTGAGTGACGGGGGGGTGAGGTCGAATTTAGAGAGCGGCAGGGAGTGTCCATACTGTACGTTAGTACTAATATATATACTGTGGCCGAGTGGTTAGAGCTCAAGTGATAACAATCAATCCGGAGTGCGCGAGTTCGAAACCAGTAATTTTTTAAAATTATATATTATTTTTTCGAAAGGACAAGCTTGTTGTTGGCCGTTGGGGCCTTTACAACTCCACCGGGCAGGGGAGGCGAGTTCGGAAGGCACTCAACCTAGTGCAAAGCAAAAAGATGCAACTGCCTAAGGACGCCCAGGTGGGCACAGACCTCGGCTTAGGTCGTTGCTTGGACTTCGGAGGATCGGAGAGAAGCGGCCTGGTATATGCCGGTAGCGCTGGTAAGCGCCAGAAGCGGGGGGACGCCGGCCTCGCCGGCTAGGGCAGAATGTCGGTGCAGTGTTTCTCTGTGGGTTAGGGGGCGGGGTCAGGTCAGCTACTGCTAGCGTGGTCGGTTCGTCGGGGTCAGTGAGTACATGTCTGGGGCGTTGGATTACGCGAATGGAAATGGAAATGGAATGGAATGGAGGGGGTGGTTGAGGTCGAAATCTAGAAAGCCGGGAGGGAGTGGCTATACTGTACGCTAGTAGTATGCATATTATATATGTCTACTTTGGTTTGGCATTCGTCCTCTACTCCTCTTTCCGTCCATGCGGCCAGTGATGATATGCTTTTCCAAGCTGCCTATGCGATGGGCCGATGCGATAAAAGAAGTGACCGGGATGACACTGCAGGCTATAATATCCACAGAGCTCAAAATCGAGCCGCCTGGAGAGCGTGGTGGCACGTGCGACTCACGATGGTCACGTCCCTCAGCCATGAGGATATGACAAAGAAGAAGACTTTGGTTTGGATCCTTACACTCTCTCTCTTATTGTGTGGCACAATTAACCGTGCAATCCAAGGGTTATACATATAATCTTACGCTGTGACGTACTACATTATATATCTTTAGTCAAATACTTTCACACATCTGTCTATACCAGTTTGTAAATAATGATACTACCTGGGGCGGGATTCAGCTTATGAAACTGAACAATTTTCCGGAACATAAACTCAATTCGCAAAAAAAGAATTTGGACCTGCCATACAAACTCGCAAGAAGCTGATCTCTTCTCGGTGGAGTAATATCTCCATTGGCCTCGGTCTTTCGCCAACACCTTCACCTCTTGATACGAAACGACACACTGATCTTCTCTTTCTCATCTTCGCCTTCTTCCTCGCCTACAGGAATCTGTCGCTTGGTATTAAGTGTCGCAACATTTTTTATTATTTTGTATTGTCTCTATCAGTCTGTTATATTCTTTAACCGTGTTCAATACTTCAACGTTTATTTTTTTTTTCAACCCAACTTATTCCTTGCATTCGTATACAACACCATATCTCAAAAGCTTCTAATCTTTCTCTATCTCTTTGTCATCTTCCACGTCTCACTTCCATACAGTGCATTGCTCCAGTATGTCTTTTTAAATCAATTTAAGCATGTCAATTGTTAAGGCCATTTTTTTGTGAATTAAGTATTGGTTCCTTGGGGAATCTTATTCAAAGCGTACACTTCCTCAAATTATTTTCTGGTATCTCAATCTGGTAAAGTCGGTGGCTCAACCGGTAATGACTCGGTCCTCCTAACCAGAGGTGCCGGTTTCAAATCCGGATGGCCAATGTACCAATGAGTTTTTAAAAACTTACGTACATATACTCAGCGATTGCTTTAGCGGTGAAGGAAAACACTGTGAGGAAACCTGCACACACATGAGAAGAAACCGAAGGTTGTGTGTGAAGTCGATCAACCCGCACTAAGCCCACGTGGTCGACTAAGGCCCGATCGCCCTAATTCAGGGTAGGCTCGAGCCCCTCGGTGGGGACGTGTAAGAGCTGATATGATGATCTCAAAAGAACCCTATTTATAGAATAAGTAGTGAGGGCTTCTCGTGTCATGAGTACCAACCGTGAGGTCTAAGATGAACCGCCTCATTACATGTAATTACACGGGCTATCACAACCACCCACCCACTGAGACAACGCGGCGATGTCATTAGGGCAGGTATAAGATAAAGTGATGGCGAGATCCTATATAGCAGATGCTACCCCCCATTAAGATATTGGAATTTTGATTGTCAAGTGATTTAAAGTAAAATGAAAAGTAGTTTATATTATTACATAGTAGTTGTTGAGGCGTATCTGTTCTGGCTGCTATGAATAGATCTTCTGATATCACCACACGTGTCCGTATATATATGTTGTAGGCAATGTGTATAATGCAGGCATTCTATACAATACCTAGGAAATGTATAGAAAGCCGGGGTCGTTCAGGCAATGTATGAAATGATATTCAATGTTTAAACTATTTTACATTTTACCTTGGAAATGTTTAGAATAGAACCTAACCTAACCTACAGTTTTTTGCGACAGAATTTGTATACGTGAGCGATGTCCCTTTCACGATTTCTCGTACGTCTGGCAACCTTGGAGTTGCAACTTGTTTGCGGGTTAGTTCCCGTGGTCGTTCATTATACACATTGCCTGATGCGCTTTGGGCATTTAATACAATACCTAGGCAATGTATGAAATGAATCGTATTATACACATTGCCTGAACGTTTCAGGCAATGTTTATTATGCCTAGGTATTCTTTACAATGCCGGATTATACACATTGCCTATAACATATACATAATATGTATATGTTATAGGCAATGTGACACATTGGTACCTAAAATAATAATAGACAATGCATGTTTTTTGAATATTCGTTCGATTCAAGTGTTTGTGCTATTGAGGCGTTATTTATACGTGGAACTGTCAATGGCGAGAGTTCAATGACACTTTATTGGCACAGTGAACGAACGTAGAACAACCATTGAAGTGCTGATTTTATTCCTGCTGCATTATATTATAATGCATTATATTATAATGCAGCAGGAATAAAATCAGCACTTCAATGGTTGTTCTACGTGCTGATTTTATTCCTGCTGCATTATATTATAATGCATTATATTATAATGCAGCAGGAATAAAATCAGCACTTCAATGGTTGTTCTACGTTCGTTCACTGTGCCAATAAAGTGTCATTGAACTCTCGCCATTGACAGTTCCACGTATAAATAACGCCTCAATAGCACAAACACTTGAATCGAACGAATATTCAAAATACATGCAGTGTCTATTATTATTTTACCAATGTGTCGAAGTCATGCTATTTAGTTTATTTTCAATCTGTTTTGATATTATCTTCTTTTAATTTAGTTTCATGATAATAAATAACAAAATTTTGACTTTTTACTTTTGTCTTTATTTTTTTTTTGACTAATCATTTTTCCAAGTTCTCAAACTACCCCTTTTTTAACTTTCTATATTTCAAAATGCTTTCTTGTTATATTTTTAAGTACATAGATTTAAAAAAAAAATGTGTTTTAGGGTTCTGTACCTCAAAAGGAAAAAAACGGAACCCTTATAGGATCACTTTGTTGTCCGTCTGTCTGTCAAGACCCATAAATCTCGAGAACGCGTGAAGGTATCAATTTGAAATTTAAACCAAATACTTCGGTCTACAATCCCTTGAAGCTGTGAAAAAATCAAACTTCTTAGTTGACGTAGAAAAAAGATACGGCCGTTTATGCCGCAACAAACGTATATTTCGACACTCTCAAGGGAATAAAATTTATAGGGTATTTCCCGTTGACCTAGAACTATGAAATTGAAATTAAAACTATGAAATTTGGCAAGTAATACAGTCTTATACTACAAGTGTAGGAAAATATCTGAAACTAAACATTTGTAATTAAATAATAAAAAAAATATAGTCTTTATTTAAAGTACGTAATCAATTATGCAAGGAACGGCGGTCCAAATTTTGAATTGAGTTAACCGTGTCATGTGGGGTGTCGTATCAAAGGGCTTCATTGGCACAAGTTTAAACAGATTTTTAATTATTTTTATAAAATACAGTTTTCAATTTATTATTTTTAAGGTTCCGAGATGTGGTGGTACGGAGCCCTCGGTGAGCGAGTACGACTCGCACTTGGCCGGTTTTTTTTATTCACAATTGGTAAGCCCTTGGCATCTTCTCACCTGATGTTATGTGATGATGATGCCTAGGATGAAAGCGGGCTTATTTAGATTTACCATCGCATTGGGAAGTTGGCTGTCTTATCTTCAAACCGGAACTCATCAATGCTGTTAACATTGGTTTTTGGCGGCAAGACGTAGACAAGATTATGATAGCTAGCCAAACGGGCTTAGAAAACGCTATACACGTTAAAAATCGACTTCCATCGCAACAACTTCGTACAATTTCGCAATATTATTTTTGGTTTTTGTTCATTTTCTAATAAACTACTTCACCGATTTTGATAAAATTTATTTGGGACCACACGGGAAGCACTAGATTTCAAATAAAAAAGAACTATCAAAATCGGTTCACCCAGTCAAAAGTTCTTAGGTAACACACATAAAAAAAACACAGTCGAATTGCGAACCTTCTCCTTTTTTGGAGTCGCTTGAAAATGTCCTTTCAGCAACCGAACCGAGTCTCATAAGGTTAGACTGGAACCCGCGACCTCGTGATGTGAAGCTAATGTACTTAACCATTACGCCACGGAGGCGATTAAAAGTTTGGAAGTTCTACGTCAGAATACCTACAAGGCGTCTGCTATCCAATGAACTCGTTTCTATGCTTTAAACGAGTGCAAGTGGGCCCGCGTGATGGTCGAAATAAACCATTTAAATTCAACAGCGGTATCTATGGCTTTTACGAACGCATTATTCGCTTATTTAGCTGGTTTTGACCGTAGTTCTTTCACTTAGTTTCCTTGAATGCAATGTTTTATCTTTTTACCCAATGCCCAAGAAAGAGGGTAATGTATTTCTGTTTCTTTGGCTGACAAAAAAAAAAGTAAAAAAGGTGTCCGTGACGTTAAAAAAACGCAGTGTGCCCTGAAACAGCCCCGCCCGATTTTTGCCGTAGCTTTCGTAAAAATATCTAAATAAAACTAATTATTGAGTGAAACAAAACTTTAGCGAGCGAAGTCTATCATCGGACGAGCGCACTCAGGATTCATTCAGCGGCCGCGCCGGAGTCAAAGATGGCCGAGGGTTTATTTCCATTTTTAAATGAGACCGCGCAGAGAGCTTTGTCGGCTAGAGTTTGTGCTTTGCGTTTTAAGTGGATTAAATCGCCGCAAGCTCGTAAAACCGACAAGTGCTCGACTAAAAATTAAAGTAACGATTCGACTTTTGCATGAGAAAACACTCGGAGGACGTTCCTTCGCAGCACTATCTTCCAACTACATATTTGTGGTTGCCTGTCCTGTGTTGCTTTTGTGGTCACATCTCGAAGTTTTAGCTGAGTGGTTTTCTTTGTGAATTATAAAACACTCGTTGTATATACGTACTAGCTGTCCCGGCAAACTTCGTACCGCCTCACACTACACTACAGTACACTTCACTACACTACCGCTACCGGTACACTACCACTACACCAGCACTACATTACTAATACACTACCACTGCCCTACCACTATCACTATCACTACCACTACTAACGTATAGGTACAGTCCCATCAATTGGTGCGAAAGCTTTTGCGGATAGATTTAAAACACCTGAATACATTTACAACAAAGAAATCTAGCAAAATAAATTTCACCGTAAATACAACAATCAAAAAGACAAATTACTCTATCTCATAGCAAATTAGAATAATTTATGATAGAGTCTGTAACATTTTGAAATGAAATAATAATTAATTACATACTTATTTATTTTATTATACTACAGTCTGGTGAAAAAGAGTTTGGCGAAAATTAGGGCGCTTCTTTCACACTTATGGTAGTCTCATTCATTCTTAAGTAGTCAATTTGGCGAAAATAACTGCGAAATTCAATGAAATTTATAGATTACTAGCTTTTGCCCGCGGCTTCGCCCGCGTGGACATCGTTTTTGTGACTGACTTAGAGGGTGCGCGTGGACATGACTTTTCTCCAGATCCCTCGGGAAATGTGTCAGGATATGCTTATTAGTAAATCGTGTCATTTCCCACCCCCTCAACCATCTCGGTGCAAAAAATCACACAATCCATTGTTCCGTTGCGATGTTAATTAACCAAAAAAGAGTATATTTTCAGTTCCCTAGGGAATTGCATCGGGCTATGCTATTTTCACGGGATAAAAAGTAGCCTATGTCCTTCCTTGTGACACAGGCTACCTGCATGCCAAATTTCATTAAGATTGATCAAGGCGTTGAAGCGTGAAAAGGTAACAAACCAACAAACTAACAAACAAACACATTTTCACATTTATAATATTAAGTAAGGATTAAAACCAGCCAAGTGCGAATCAGAACCGCACACATAGGGTTCCGTAACATAATACTAGATGGCGCTAGTTTCTTCAGTTCCATAGTCTCATACTATATGGCGCTAGTTACTTCACGTTTAAAAAAAACACGTTTTTTGTATGGATACTTTCACTTTGTTCGGGTGGAATCTTGCAACTCAATTTTGAAGAAGATATTTTCAAGATATTGAGCTGAAATTTTGTATGCACGTTCAGTTTGGATGACAATGCATAGTTAACTGTCACCGTCATTCTAAATCCTACATGGCGGCACACCTAAGAAGGCGGACTAGTTATTTTTAATGCTCTCCTACAATATTGGTATCAAATAAAAGGGTTTGCTGAAAAGAAGACGAAATAACTAAAAATCTTTTCAAATTAAAGCTTGTTCCCAAAAGTTTTTAGGTTTTTCGAAAATTATTTTTTTAAATCCAGGGCCGCTATTCCGTAATGTCCATCGTAATCGCAAACACATTCGCAAATCCTTCATTCATAGCTACACTTGGAAAATCACTAAATAAAAGTTCTAAATGGTTTGTGACTTCTTTTAAAATCAGCCCCAAGAGCCTATTGATGAAATTTGACAACTGTATGATCTGGACATTGACATTATCTACTTTTGATTCGGGTAAAATTATTCGTTCTCACGGGAGACGCATCCACCCAGGTGAGTTCGCGGAAACTGCTGTTTACTGAATAACTCGAAAACTTTTATATCGAATAGGATATCCGCATAGTTTATTGATAGCTCGTACCGAGGCCCATTTCATCATCAAATCAGCTTATGTACGTCCCCACCGAGGGGCTCGAGCCTACCCTGAATCTATTACGGTTCCAAAGATACAGCTCTTTAAAGCTCGGTCGGTCAGAAATCATAGGCTTAGTAATTGTTACTTGGTACGGAACCATACTCATAGCCACATACATTAGTTATAAGTTGTGTGCAGTCGTCATCTAAATGCAAATTTATATATTTACTAGCGTTTTCTCGCGGCTCCTCCCTTTGTACATCGTTTTAATCACTGTCTTTAAGGGTGATTAGTTAATTATGCCGTTTCCCACCTACTCAACCATCTCTGTGCAAAAAATCACAACAATCGAGTATTTTTTTAGTTCCCTCAGGAACTGCATCATAATCTATGCTATTTTCCCAGGATAAATAATAGCTTATGTCCTTCCCCGTGACACAGGCTACCTGCATGCCAAATTTCATAAAGATTGGTCAAGGCGTTGAAGCGTGAAAAGGTAACAAACAAACACATTTTCACATTTATAATATTAGTAAGGATTCCTATGAATTTTGTTATGTAAGTAAATCAGTTTGTATTTTGTTTCTGCATCAAATAAAATAAAATTAAAAATCGTCCCTCCACCACATTTCTGGAAGGTACCCTAAAAATAAACTACAACGTACCCTTTACCAGAAGTGAATTAAGGATGGGTTGCACCATGTAACTATAACGTTAACCAAACCGTAACCAGCCGTTAAATCGCTGGTTATATATGAGTTGCGTTATTTTAACAACGGTTAAAATGACGTCATAACTTAACGCTAACGTTAACCGCACGATTTCGACCGTTTTTTTTTATTTACAATTAGTAAACCCTTGACAACATCTCACCTGGTGGTAATAAGTGACGATGTTGCCGAAGATGGAAGCGGGCTTACCAAGATTCCCCAACGCAATGGGGAACTGGCTATCTTATCTTCATGCTGGAACACACCAATGATATCAACATTGATATTTGGCGGCAAGACTTAGATAAGATGGTGATAGCTAGCCAGGCGGGCTTAGAAAATGCCCTACCACCAACCAAACCGAGTCTTACAGTTGACCCCGCCGGGAATCGAACCCGCGACCTCCTGTGTAAAGCTAGTGAACTTTGCCTCTGAGCTACGGAGGCGGTTATTGTCAAATACCGGCGATTTGACGTCTGTTTACGGTTTGGTTATCGTTATATAGTTACACAGCTGCTTCCCGCGGCTTCACCCGCGTGGACAACGTTTCTATGACTTTTCGAAGGTGCACAGTGCGCGAGCCGCCAGCGCAGCGCGAGCGTGGAAAAAAGTAGCCTACGTGTTAATCCAGGTCCTAATCTGTCTTCAGCCGCAAGACTTAGATGAGATAGTGGTAGCTAGCCAGGCGGGTTTAGAAAATGCCCTACCACCAACCAAACCGAGTCTTACAACTTGACCCCACCGGGAATCGAACCCGCGACCTCCTGGTGTGAAGCGAATGGACTAACCATTACGCCACGGAGGCGGTTAAGGATGGTGAAACCCACTCTTAATGTGGGCTCTAAAAGGAGTAAGCTGGTGAATGCGTTGCGCGTACGGCGATTTCTATCGTGGCGAACGGCACGCTTAACTTGAGGAGTAAGCTGGTGAATGCGTTACGCGAACGGTGATTAAGTTTTATGACAGTCGTGTGGTCTAAAGCACACTCGTTTTGTTTTCAAAAGCGGCCAATCAGCATTTGTATGTAAAAAAAAACCTGGTTATAGGAGAGTTGTAAAACAAAAGTTGTTCAGTTTTATGAGTAAAAGCCCACCCTAACCAACCTTTATGTTACATCCTGTATAACGGTCTTTGACACGACTGCCCACAAAACTACACTCCGTATTGTTTTTGGGTCTAATGTATGTATGTATGTATGTTTCTTTATTTATTCCAAGATATCTTCTAAACGGCTTGATGGATTATAGAGTTTGATATAGATTCGTCTTGATTTGTCTGTAAGTGACAAATGATACATTTTACTTAACTTCGGGGGCGTTCAAGTGTTACGTAACGCAGTTTGTGAAGATTTTTGACCCTCCTTTCCCCCATGTAACGCGCCGTAACGTTTTTCTGTAACACCTACCTAAAAATACGAAAGTGAACATTTTTACCTAAAAGTTACATTGAATAAAATTAAATATGATATACAATACAGTTGAGGGATTCCCCGTAAAAAAACATATATGAAAAGGATTGATTTTAAATTTGTTGTTTTGTGTTTGTTCGAACCAACCAAAGGTCGTAACGTTTTACAGTGCGGTTTTTTTCTAGTCGTATTTTTATTTAATATTTAATTAAAAGTTATTTGCCATAATGTGAAATGATGGTGCATTTTGGTATTTTTTCATATGATTTTATACAAAGAGCACGAATCATAAGTTTAGTTTTCCAAGAGGTCCTGAAATTGACATCTGTTATAATAGTCTTATTATTGCTTTCTTCACCCTATACCCAAAAAAAATATCCAGAAGACCAAATTGTAAGGGGTTTATAAATAAAAAGAAAGGTAGATAAGCTTAGGGTTTCATCCGAGAATATTTCCTGGTCCGCCGTTGTTTACCCAAGGGAAACGAGGAGTTATTCCATTGCGGCCAAGATTTTGGCTCACTGGCCTTAATGAAAGAAAGAGTCCATTTGCCTCGAGATTATTTCATCTTTGTTTATTTTCCGCTTCGACGTTCCTCCTGGTAATATCTTTCCATTTCATATTAATATTTCTTAGCTACGTAGAAGATAAACGTACTTGTAGGAATCGGAAGTCAGCACTGAAAACATCCGGTCAATTAATCGGAACCTCATTTCAGCTCATATACGTCCCCACCGAGGGGCTCGAGCCTACCCTGGCGATCGGGCCTTCAGTGCGGGTTGGTCGACTTCACACTGAACCTCTGAGTTTCTTCGCAGGCGTGTTGCAGGTTTCCTCACGATGGTTTCCTTCACCGTATAAGAGCGTCAGATAAACGTGCAAATGAAATCGAAATTCGAAAACACATTGGTACGTGGCAGGATTCGTACCACGACCTCCCGGACAGGAGGTAGTGGCACTTTCCATTACGCCACCGACGCTCTCATCGGAACAATTCTTGAAAAAATTACACTCCCTTCTTTTGTGATAGATCACAAAATATTAACGTTACATTTAGTGGTATTATTACTTATGTTTATAGCTTTTAAGTCGTAAACATTGATTTAATTGCGTTCAGAGTTGAATTTATGTAGATGCGTGCGGTAACATTACATTTCGGAGGTCCAATCGAAATTCTCATTATAAAATCATGTCTACGTAACCTGATGATTTTAATTGCCTTTCTTTTTACTGTCTGTAAGAAATCGGGATGGGATTTCAAGAAAATTGGCCTGAATGTAGTTGGTTTATTCGTTTTCCATAAAATATGTAGGTACATGTTTTTTGTTGAGCTTTGTTTTTGTTTGAGCGTTGGTGGCGTAACGACTAGGACCGCCGCCTCCTGTCCGGGAGGTCGTGGCACACCCTGGATACTTCATACAACGGGCCAGAAATGACATTTCAAAAAACGAATGACGGAACAAACAAAATGGCGGCAAAATCCTATACGTTCGACTACCAAACTGTAACCAATCTGTATCAATCTGGATGACGAGGGTGTGAGGTCGCAATCTAGAGAGCGGCAGGGAGTTTCCATACTGTATGTTAGTACTAATATATATACTTTGGTCGTGGTCCGAATCCTGCCACGTACCAATGTGATTTCGAATTAAGATTTCATATGTACGTTTATCCGACGCTCTTACGGTGAAGGAAAACATCGTGAGGAAACCTGCACACGCCTGCGAAGAAACTCGACCAACCCGCACTGGGCCCGCGTGTTCGACTAAGGCCCGATCGCCCTAATTCAGTGTAGGCTTGAGCCCCTCGGTGGGAACGTATATGAGCTGATGTGATGATGACGACAAATTAAGTTAATGAACACTTACAATATCATTGCTAAAGTAAGCAGCGAGAAAGTTTTCTTATTAGGTTGTAAGAAATTTGGATGGCTTCCAAAATTGGAGTTTGTCGGCAACAGGACAAAGTGTTACCATTTATCTCGGAGATAATTTGACGGATAACATTTCTACATTTTGGAGGCTTCGGGAGGTAGCAGATGAAGTTTATATCGTTAATTGTTTATTGATTGCAAGTCAACTAAGAATATGTAGCGCGGTGCGTAGTTATTCATTCTCCTTTCATCCGATCTTCTTTTCATTCCATCTATTTCTTGTTTTCCATGCATGCGCTGACATTTGTTTTCAAAAATCCATTCTATTCATTAATCCAGGATAGCCTCACAATCATATTTAAAAATAAAATAAATCTAACACTAATTCTCTCTAATAAAGACCCATTTTGGGTAAGTTTTATTTGTGTTTTTCTATGTTTGGTGATATAAATTTAACGTGTGCAATCCTTTTATAATTTTAAGCTATTGCATAGCTTTTATCGCGGGCTTTGAGCGCGGCGACCGAATCAAGAAATTCCGTAACGAAAATAAAACCTAACACCCCCCACTCCGCCTACCATGTAGCTCGGCCGAGCGTAACGTAACTTTACCGCGTTCTAAAAACTTACAGTGCCATCTATTAGCGATTTGCGGTACTAAAAGGACTAGTCAATTTTACTCGTGTAACTTTCTTAGTGTTAATTTATTACATAAAATTTTCAGCGCCCCAAGGACTATATGGTCCTTTAATCAAAAGGAGCACACGAAAACAGTAAAACGTTTAAAAAATGAGAATAAATATTGCATAAATAAAAAATAAATAAATAATTATAATTGCATAAGTTGATAAAAAATGCTATGCAATAGCTTTACCGCGGCAGTCCCCGAGTGCCACACGTTTTTTAAATTCACAATTGATTAACCCTTGGCATCATCTCACCTGATGGTAAGTGAAGATGATGCCATTGGCGTCATCTCACCTGATGGTAAGTGAAGATGATGCCATTGGCGTCATCTCACCTGATGGTAAGTGAAGATGATGCCACGCTAAACTAAGGGCTGTGTGCCCTAACACAGCCCCACCCGATTTTATTCCAACTTGTTGTTGCTAAACCACATTCTCGAACGTTCTTTTACTGACGTGATTTCTTTTTCTATTTGTCAACAGGATGGTGACAGAGGCTACTTGGAAGGCTTGGCATCGCGTTACGCGGACCTCTTCTCTACACACTACGGTGACGTTCTGGACCACCTCGAAGAGCTGAGAAGGCACGAGTGGGAAGAAATGTCCCCTAGGATGAGAGTTCTGGGCGGCCCTGGGACCCCCCAAACTCCCCCCTCAGCCAGCCCTGGCTCCTTGACGTTGAACAACCTGACGACGTCCCACTCCCAACCAATCTATGTGCCTGGAAAATATTCGGTCAGTATTCCCGTAGTACGTATCACAAGTATAATAACACCTTTTCTAATGAGCATGAACGTTTTATTTTGTGGTACAGCTCGCGCCAAACTTTATTACGGCTCTGAAGTCTGAAGTTGCTCGCAAGACGCGTCGCAGTAGCAAACTTTGGGTGTTATTGGTGTTTGGGTCTAACCGCCTCCGTAGCTCAGAGGCAAAGTTCACTGGCTTTACACAGGAGGTCGCGGGTTCGATTCCCGGCGGGGTCAATGTAAGACTCGGTTTGGTTGGTGGTAGGACATTTTCTAAGCCCGCCTGGCTAGCTACCACCATCTTATCTAAGTCTTGCCGCCAAAATATCAATGTTGATATCATTGGTGTGTTCCGGCATGAAGATAAGATAGCCAGTTCCCCATTGCGTTGGGGAATCTTGGTTAGCCCGCTTCCATCTTCGGCAACATCGTCACTTACATCACCAGGTGAGATGTTGTCAAGGGTTTACCAATTGTGAATATAAAAAAATGGGACGCAAAGGTACCTACTACTCGGTATACCGGCGCAGTAAGCACTCGCATCACACTTCAGATCAGTGATAAAGTTTGGCGCGAGCTATACGAAGCATGCTTATTTCATTATGCTGTGAAGTTTTATTACAAGCTAGTGTTTAAGTTGCAATGTTTGTATGTAAGTCTTTAAATCTTGCGATCGAATTAAGAGCGACTTCCAGGTGTCCGATTGAGCTGAAATTTGGTTTGAAGCCGTATTCCCGGCGACAATAGATCCTTTTGGTATTTTAAAGTTGAAGGTGAAATCAAGTTCGCATGATCGTCAATTGTTTTCAATCAAATCATAAGAAATACTTTACCTCTCAGCCCGGTTGTTTTAAATTTAGAATCAAACGGAACTGAAGCAAAATAAAATTTGCTAGGACCTAAAAGTTTTTAGAATTTTCAAAATTATTTAAAATTGATTTTTATAAAATTCCAGAAAATTTAACTAGTTTGTCAGAGAATAATTTTAAGACTCATGTCAATAAATGCTTGTGTTCTAGAGGATATTATAAAATAATAGATTATGTATATGACAAAGATATTCTATAACAAATATCATTACCTGTGCCTGTAATCTAAATCATTACATTATTTGTAATCTACAATAAGTTTTTTTTTGACTATTTAAAAGTGTGTGTAGACACCTATTTAAAATAAATTATTTTGATTAGATTTTGATTTTATAGTTTAGTTGTTTTGAGAAAACACGCGTTAAACGCGACAGACAATTCAGCCGATTTACTAAAACGTAAAATTAATAGAATAATAGCGAAATGATAAGCTGACGTTGCCGTTGGCTTAATTACACGACTAAAACGGAGTCCCCCGAATGCATTTTGAAACTCGGCATTGCAATTTAGCAATACGTTAGATATTTCATTCGGGAATCGGTTCATAACGAAATTAAGTGGTTACGGCACACATGATTTTAACATGAGCAGTATTACGGTAACATTAATATGTGAATTCTTGTACTGTTTGCAATAGTTGTATTTGGTTTAGATCATTTACAATTTAAATAATTTTCTCTATACCTAAAAAAATTTTGGTACAAGCTTTAATTTGAAATATTTTTAGTTATGTCGTCTTATTTGATACCCAAATTGTAGGAGTGCATTAAAAATAACGAGTCCACCTTCTTGAGTGTGCCGCCATGTTGGATTTAGAATGACGTCATTATGCATTGTACATATCATTACCGATTGCTTTAACGGTGAAGGAAAACATCGCGAGGAAACCTGCACAGGCCTGCGAAGAAACTCGAAGGTTGTGTGTGAAGTCGACCAACCCGCACTAGGCCCGCGTGGTCGACTAAGGCCTAATCACCCTGATTCAGGGTAGGCTCGAGCCCCTCGGTGGGGACGTATATGAGCTGATATAATAAAAAAATGCATTGTCATCCAAACTAAACGTAAATACAAAATTTCAGCTCAATCGGTTGAAGATATCTGCTTCAAAATTGAGTTGCAAGATTCCATTCGAACAAACATACATACATTGCAAGTTAAATAAAAGCTTGTAAAAACAAAATTTTCTCAAACATGCTTGGAAATTTGAGCATTATTTTGACAACCTTCTTCGAGATAAATCGAAATTGCTGTACTGACCAAATACATGCGAACAGCGACCGGCAAAAGTTGTATGAAAATCCATATCTGTCGTGTTTAGCGGCCAAATAAATTACTATGGAAACTCATATCTGTCGTGTATTTTAAAAATGGAACTATATTTTACTCCGAAACATGGAAACCAAGGAGGCAACTTATCAAAGGTTTTATTTAAATTTCGAACTGACTTGCAAATAGAACGCTGTTATTGAAAAAAAAAAACAAATGAACACTTTGGCGCGTCAAAAACTATTGTTGTTCGTTATCGTCATTGATTTTGAAAAGTAATTATTGAAGTTTTAATTTCCGCGCATTATTTGAGAAAAGTACTGTACAAGCCTTGGCCACAACTAGACATTGATGGATTTACACGTTCGTCCATCAATGCCTCTTTTGCTGGCCGCTGCAGTAATGTACTATTAAGTAAAATATTCTCAAGGACTCTTTTAACCATAAGAAAACGGTAAAAACGTTAAAAAACCGACTTCTATCATGCTATATTAGTTTATAATAATTGTTAATTTCTTAAAAACGTATCGGACCGATTTTGATAAAATTTATATGGGACCAATTAGCGTATCTGCAAAGATATCGTGTAACAAACATACAAAAAGATACAGTCGAATTGAGAACCTCCTCCTTTTAAAATTAAAAATTTCAAACTTTTAACCTAAATATTCTGAAATACTTTTTCTACTAAGTTTTTAATTAAAAGGTAACTTAAAAACATCGAAAAGCTTTTAGGTACACGCTTTTATTTAAAAAGAGCCTACGTAGCTCCGTACCGCCTCCGTGGCTCAGAGGCAAAGTTCACTGGCTTTACACAGGAGGTCGCGGGTTCAATTCCCGGCGGGGTCAATTGTAAGACTCGGTTTGGTTGGTGGTAGGGCATTTTCTAAGCCCACCTGGCTAGCTACCACCATCTTATCTAAGTCTTGCCGCCAAATATCAATGTTGGTATCATTGGTGTGTTCCGGCATGAAGATAAGATAGCCAGTTCCCCATTGCGTTGGGGAATCTTGGTAAGCCCGCTACCATCTTCGGCAACATCTTCACTTACCACCAGGTGAGATGTTGTCAAGGGTTTACCAATTGTGCATAAAAAAATAAAAAAAAAGAATTTTTAAGCTCAAAAATGCCAATTGTTCAGTGTGCCAAATGTGAATACAAAAGCACGTTTCCAAATTCAATAAAGGCATTCTAAAATCGTTTGCAAGATTTGCCCCATTACTAATTAGGCAAGTTAAATAAAAGCTTGTAAAAAAAAACCTTTAAATTTCCTTAAATTTCAGTTTTTGTTGCATGGAAACTTCAAGAATTTCGTTACTTGTATCTGTCGATAACTTTCATTGCTTAATTCATAATTACCAAATTAATTTTGAACTCTTAAGAATTACAAATGCTAAATATTTTTTTATTGCACGAATTACTATAGTGATAAAGTCATCCTTTTTGTGTCCCAGCCGTCAAGCTGCCTTACGGATAAGGAAGAGGATGAGATATACGGCTTCGGATACGGCGTGTTCGGGAAACAGATGATCCAGAGGCAGCAGCAGCAGAAACAGCTGCTTCTGGCGCAGCCCACACAACCACTGATGCACAACCAGCCTCATAACTACCAGAGGTGAGTGGAGTTATATAAAGCAAAGTAAGAAATTGATGTTCTTCGAAAAAGACATATAGTGTAAACTCTATATAGCGACACTCAAGGGACCGGGCATTTTGTGACTTTATTGAGAGTTTTCGTTATACAGAGAGAAATTAGCGTTAAAGTAAACCAACTGGAGCCGGAAAATTTTACGTTTCCGTTATATCGAGTGACGTTATACAGAGTTTACACTGTATTTTTATTTCTTTTAATTAAAAAAAATCGAGAACCTAATTTGGAAATGTTTCTTCTTAAATCACGTTTTTTGTTTATGATTTTTCAAATGTTGAAAAGCGATGACGTCATAAGCCCAAATACTATGAAAATAAATGTTACAGCCACGCTGTGCATACTTTTTCGCGAATCATTCAACTTCTGTCGTAGTTAATCATACACAAATCAACAATAAACCATTTATCCGTACGTAGTGGCAAATAATAAAGAAATGTATACCAGACTTCATGAAAATTTTACAAATAATTGTATGGGGGTTTCCTTACTCGGAATTATTTATTACTTCCTTTATATTTTTCCTGGAATAATTAACCCTGAAATTTCTATTTTTTTATAATTGCATGTGATATGTTATCTTTCTCCTGACTTGGTAAAAAAATATATTAAAAAAAATTGGGTGTTTTAACGGCCAGTAGGGAAATCTGGCTTATCTACCGCTGCGTAGTTAAGTTTATGAAGTTGGTCCTAGTTATTCATAAAATTTCATTAAAATAGTTTGAGCTATTTTTCAGAAATAGTATCAAATAACCTATATTTGTATAAATAAATAAATGTAAATATTCTGGGACAAATCACACATGGTCATCTGGCCCCAAAGTAGGATTCCCTGTGTTATGGGAAACAGAGACTGATATACATACTTACATACGTTTACTTATATACGTTTAAATACATACTTAAATAGATATTTAACACCCAGACACAGAGCAAACAAATCTGCTCATCACACAAATGTTTGCCCTGGGTGGGGATCGAACCCACAACCCTTGGACCAGTAGTCACGAGCTCTAACCACTGAGCCACCGAGTTAGTGTATGAGAGGTACCTTATTCCCATTTTTCTTGAAATAACGAACTACCGCGTACTGTAGGCAATGTAAAGTTACAGTAACGTACCAAGTTTCATCACACTCATTAGAGCCATTTTTTAAGTAAAAATAAAAAAACGAGACCTACAGTACTCGCATATGATGTGTAACATGTGACAAAATACTTATGAAATTAATTAATTATCGGGTCGTACATTCACGGGCCGACCCTTCGAATAGTAGTATGTCATCTTTGCCTTTGCCATCACACTAGGCAGCATGGCTATGACAACCTTAGTTTTCGAGAATTAAAAAACGTTCGCATTTCCTGTTACACATTTCCGTCCCATTTCACGAAATCACTCCCACAAATTGCAGGAAAGCGAGAGCAAAGATGTTACACATCAAAAATTATTTGTGTCAGTATCAGTGGTACCTATGTGTAAGAATACCTAAAAATTTCCCATACAAATTGAATAATGGTAGACGCTCTTGCGAGAAGGTATGTTATCCGAGGGGAGTACTTTGGCACGCCCTGTAGCATAAACGGCTTGATGGATTTTGGAGTGCGAGGTGTCGTTAGATTCGTCATGATCCCGTGAGTGATATACTGATTGATTTAAAAAGAGGGGTTAAGTTACAAACTTGATCTTGATGTAGACCTCTTCTGCGCCAGCGCCACATCGACTTGCCGAGCACTTGCTAGCCTATTTTTCGATAGCTATAACTTAAATGCATGTAGGTATATATATCTCTATTGTTAACAATAGAATTTATCTTCTTTTTGCATCTTAACATTCTCCTGTACAAATAATTGTCCGTGTTGTCATTCACTTGTTGATAACGTTCTATTTTGCTCATTTTTTTTTTATTTTTTTTGTTATAAGTATATTTTTTTTAGTTAATCTTTGTTAAGTAGGTACTTAAAATATCTATCGGTGGAAATTCGTAATTAGCGTTGTTTAACCTATTTTATGTTATTAACAGAAATTAGGGTTTGTGCACAAATCACGTGAGCATAGTAAAAAAAATTCGAGCGAGACCTACAGTACTCGCATATGATGTGTAACATGTGACAAAATACTTTATAAAAGGACGGCAAAGATACGGCAGACTAGGCTGTATGGTCATAGATACCTTTGCCTTTTCCGCGCTTTTAAAGCCTGAAAAAAGGACGGCAAAGATACGGCAGACTAGGCTGTATGGTCATAGATACCTTTGCCTTTTCCGCGCTTTTAAAGCCTGAAAAAACGCGACTTCCCGTTACAATGGGACACATTTCCGTCCCATTTCACGAAATCACTCCCACAAAATGCAGGAAAGCGAGAGCAAAGATGTTACACATCAAACATATTTTTACTATGACGTGAGGTTTGATAGGGGATCACGATAGATCACTCTGAGGGGTGGGGAGTATTAGGAGACCTCACGTGTATTCTTATACAGTGAACGAACAAAGAAAAAAAATTTACCACATAAGTAGATAGTTTTTCTCGGTTTCATTAAAAATAAATCTTCACTTGTTAAATACTTCAAAATAGCGAGTCTATTTTACGAAATTTTGGCTCGCGAAGCTTTGTCCGCGCTTGACCCCGCCCGCTATATACAATACTATTAATCTTAATATTAAGTTAAATTAAAAAAATACACGTGAGATTGTGAGGGGGAGGGGATCAAGGCGGGGGGGGGGGGGGGAGGGTTCCAACAACAAAATAAACAAACAAGTCTTTATGCAGTCGGGTTATTAATTTTTTAATAATTTGTGTAGTTATCTCGTAACATATTCGAATATCGAAACCCAATTACTTTTCAACCTAAAATTATTTTTCCCAGATGGCAGTTTGTTTATACTTTCACGTTCAACATTCACGCGACATAGCAATTGAAAATAACAATCACTGTTAGAAACACGTGAATACAATATGAGTACGATTGAAATTTCATTTTTTTCCCTCAAATGGAAATTAGTTCGAGCCCAAACGAGTCGTACGTGACTAAAATACATTTTGTATCGATAACTGATATTCAATGCGGATATACCCAAAATCGGGGAGTCCAATGTTACACGTAAAACGTTATCAATATCACAATGGTGCGGATAAAACGTATTCGCGAAGGGAAATACGCGGCCTTACGCGATTTGTGGGGGTATTCATAAATTGTTGGTTGAACAGGTGTATTACTCTTTAGATAAGCTTCACCGTGCATGTTTAACAGTTATCTTAATTGAAATCGGACATTCGATTGGCGACGAAGCGGTCTCTGGAACGACGATAGTTGGGCTTGAGTGAGCTGCCCCTCCAGCGAATAGTCACAGTATTACGATATGGCTTACAAAACGCAACGTAGGTTTCGCAGCATTCAAGCTGAGTCTGGTCACTTTCCTAGCCCACCTTATATTAAATAGTTATTAAGATTTTAAAATAAGTAGTTTTTTTTCTTGCAATGTATTATCTGTTTTTTTTTGCTTGTGTGGGCTCTGAATAAATGCTTATTTTATCTTCTCAACCCCTTTGATGTCGCACGATGCCGCCACGGCGTAAATACTAGCAATACTAGCCTGTAGCCAGCCTGGCAAACTCGCGGAGTTTGCCAGGATGTGCCTCGCCGCCCGCTGCCCCGCAAGTACCCTTCCGTCACAGAATTACAATAGGCAATATCGTATACTGCGGCCATCCAGAGAATGCTGATTTGACATATTATGCTAGTTTGACGTAACTAGTGATGTGCCCATAGACATCCAAGTAAATACTTTGTACCTATCATGTTTGTACCTAACATATAACGAAATAAAATAACCATTACCAAAATAGTGTTGCCAAACCCCAGGCTAAAGTGTACTTTGTAGACCGTCGATTTTAGGGGTGGTAATGGCTGAAGGGGGTTTAAAATAAGAAAAATTGTGTGGCGGGAAACTAGTTCTTCGTCAAAATTAGCCAAATTTGTTGTAGTGCGGTTGAATATTTATTATTTCCTTGCAATGGAAGTGAAAAGCAGACGGTAAAACTCGAGCAAGAAACCCATTTTACCCTCGCCGTAACTATCCACCCTCGCCGTACCGGCTTGGTTTGCTATGAACGGCTTGGGTAAAATGGCTTGTTTTATTCTCTTGTTGTACAATCTACTTGTTACCACATATCACTTTTATGCCTGAAACTTTTATGGTGGGTTGATTGGAGTAACAAGAAGTAATTGTTTGTGTGGTAATGAATTATTCATAATAGTAACAAATAAGTTACCAATTGTTACATGTGGTAACTGGTAACATCACTATTATTAAGAAGAAATGACCATAGACGTAAACGTTTTACTAACGTTTCATATAATTACAAAATACACATTCTGTTGTCCTTATACATAAACATAAAACAAAAGATGTGTTCCATTACTATTATTTACTAAAAAATATGTTTTATTTTCATGTTTTTTAAGCTTATTAACTAAAGATTGATTTGTTTACAATTTCGGAGATTCATCGAATGTTACATTCTATCGCTGTCCTGAAGTGTCAAATCAGCATTCTCTGGACGGCCGCACTATAATAACTGTGATTCCGTTGCTCTGTGTAAGTACATTCGTTGCGCTACTGTAAGCCGCTATATTGTAATACTGTGAAACAGTGAAAAGTGTTACCAAATGAATATAAAGATAGTTACTAGTAACAGAAATATAAAGCGTATACGACCTTTTTTGTTCAAAAAGAAATTGTCTCTTACCACCGTATCTTCGCACGTAGGTAGGTGCAGGGTTATCACTAAAAATAAAAATAATAAAAATACACGTTCCCAAATTCAAATAAACTGTACCGCAGCCCGTACTAAACATTCTCGTCAATTTCTTTTTTAAACAATTTAATATAAAGAAACATAATATTACATAATTTGGCTGAATTTATGTGGCTTGGTTTTGGGGAGGAAAACAACATTTCATTCAAATACCTTATTCTTTATACCGCGTTTCCACTTAAAATCGTTTGCAAATTTTGAAGCGGACGACGTACTTACATACTAGGTAACATTGTAAGTTAAATAAAAGCTTATAATAATATCGAGTGGCGACCGTGCACCGGAAAACGTAGCGTAGGCAAGCCTTCCAATCGGTGGACCGATGACCTAGTGAAGGTCGCGAGAAGTCGCTGGCAGCGGGCAGCGCAGAACCGGTCGTCATGGAAATCCTTGTCCAGCAGTGGACGTCCTTCGGCTAATATGATGATGATGAATAATAGAGATATCATTGGGAAAAATATCCTTAATTTTACGAGCTTTTTCTTTTTATTCGCATTCTATGAAAAAATTGATACAAACAAAAAATTAGGTAATTTCATACCCATCTATTTATTAGGTATCATCTATTGGGAGTAATATAATATATTAATACAATTTCTCATTCTTCTCAATTTCCCTTAAGAATTCCCAACTGTCTCCAATTTTCGTCTCACATTAAATATGAAACAGAAGTGATTGATGTAGCCTTCCTTCGCGGTCTCTTCAAAGAATTTTAAATTGCAATTTACCTTTGGAAGTTTCCAAATAGATAATTTTCCCGTAAAGAAAGACACAATTAAGTTTCGCATCGACAGCGACTGAATTAAAACTGGTTTTCGTTTGAGCACAAACAAAATATTCTATTTCCATTTTGGTTTTTTCGGCTATTTTTTGACGCCCCCCTGCTACCTGGTGACATTTGTTGAGGTTCTTGGTTACCCCCCCCCCCCCCCCTCCACTCCTACCCCTCACGAACTCACGTGTATTTTTTAATTCCACCTAATTTAAAGATTAATAGTATTGTATATAAGGTGTAACAAAATTAGCTGAAACTACTGAACAAATTTCCCCATGGAACCCATAGTCAAATCTGAAAAAAAAATTGAACTTCCCATACTAAGTTGGCTGATCAGCTGAACGAGTTAGTATGGGAGAGCCAAATTTTTTTTTGCGATTTGACTATGGGTTCCACGGGGAAAGTTGTTCAGTTTCATGGGTAGAAGCACCAGTTAAAATATTTTCAGCTAATTTTGTTACACCTTACCTATATAGCGGGCAGAGTCAAGCGCAATCTAGGCCACGCGCGCAAAGATTTCGTAAAATAGGCTCGCTATTTTTAAGTATTTAACAAATGAAGATTTTTTTTTCATGAAACCGAGAAAAACTATCTAGTCATGTGGTAGATTATTTTCTTTGTTCGTTCACTGTAGAAAAATACAAGTGAAGTCAAGTTTCACGCTTGTATGTATTACCGTTTTTATCATGGAGCTAAATAAAAAATACCTATCGAAAAACAATTAAGTTTTCACTTTTTTCTAATTTATATCCGACTACGAAAAAAGTAGGGTTATGTTTTTATTATTTGTTATAGCGGCAAAAAGAAAAACACACTTTGTGAAAATTTCAACTGTCTACTTATTACGGTTCATCATGAAATACAGCCCGCTGACTGCCAGACAGACAGACGGACGGACAGCGGAGGCTTACTAATAGAGTCCCATTGGTCAACTTTTGCATGGAACCCTAAAAAGAAGACTTGATTTTTCTTTTCCATATTTCTGGTGTTAACTTTATTTATCCGAGATCATTTGTACAATATTATGTTCCCAAGCCTACTATTTTGGTCGCCTACGCACACGCGTTCAATCAATAACGTATAGGAGTGTGATTCTACTAATTTATATCTATAACATGGTATAAATTTGAATGAATTTTAGATTACTAACAAATTACTTCTAAATCTTTTAATTTATAATAAAATAATGTTCATTCGGTCGCAGGTACCATGTCCCAGTTCCGTGTGTTATCACTGGCAACACACACTGGTCAAAGACCTTAGTCTTGAGACACTGCGGTATTTGGGACGTGAATATATTGCCAAGCTTCCCGCACGCTGCCCATCAGGACTTACAATCATTTTAAAAGGAAAACTATCACGGCTAAGTAGGCTTTCTTAGTTAAGGAGTAATAGTCGACCAACATAAGATGTGCAGTTGGATTTTCAAAAAGCTCATAGATTTTCCAAACAAAATGTTATATTACCAACTGCAAATATAATTTTGTTTTTTAAAATATACATTAATATTTTGAAAAGACTACGGAATCCTACTTCGCGGCGTCAGACTCGCACTTGGCCGATTTTTTCATATAAAATGAACTTACCTTTTTTCTTTTTAAACTTTATAGGTATTTGTTGATTTTTACTTACCACTGCCATCCCTATAAATTTAACTGTTGTTTAATGTTAATTGGACCTTTTAACATCTTCCCGCCTCGTTAGTTAAGCTAGCTCGTAAACAACTATTAACTTGGGTAATTGGTACAATTAAGACTCCAATTACCTGTATACGTCTCAAAGACGAAAAATTTTTTTTTAATATAAAATTTCATATATTTTATTTTATTATATATTTTTGAATTAAATTTTACCCAGACAAAAAGGCAAAATATATGTTGCCTTTATCTTCATCATCGTATCAGCCAAAAACCTTCCACTGCTGGACAAAGGTCTCCCCAAGGATTTCCACGACGACCGGTCTTCATTATCAATTAATTCATTTAGCGTTTATTGTTTTGATCATAAACTTACTCTTTACAATTATATCATGTCCATTTTAATGTTTTATGTAATATGATGAGAGTGTCGGTGGCGCAACGGCAAGGGCCGCTACCTCCTACCCGGGAAGTCGTGGTTCGAATCCTGCCACGTACCAATCAGATTTCGAATTTACATTTCATATGTACGTTTATCCGACGCTCTTACGGTGAAGGAAAACATCGTGAGGAAACCTGCACACGCCTGCGAAGAAACTCGAAGGGTGTGTCTGAAGTTGACCAACCCGCACTGAGCCCGCGTGGTCGTCTAAGGCCCGATCACCCTAACTCATGGTAGGCTCGAGCCCCTAGGTGTGGACGTATATATGAGCTGATGTGATGATGATGTAATCGTTTTGTCTTACGCACATAATTCTGAATTTGGGAGCGACGAAAAGTTAACTTTAACGAACCAACAGATATGCAAATATCCATTTAACAAATCCCGTTTCGCAGTTAACGAGTCACTCCGACAGCTAACGAAGGCGGTTCACGCGGAGCTCAGTCGGGGAGCGACGCAGTGTCACCAATTTACTGAGATTATTATTCAATTCATTGAATTAATTAAATTATTGACAAAGGAAAGTGTTGAGACATCCCACAACATTGTGCCATCCACGTGACATCCTTGTAAGGAACTAAATAGCTAAAGGAGATTGCCACGGTTTCAAACAAGGCTCGTCTCAATTTGCGTCTTGTCGAAACCTATAATGTTGGGTACATATTTGTTAAGTGAAAAACTTAATCTCATTTAAACCGGGGTAGCAGAGTTTTGTCAGTTTCAATGTACGTTTTTGAGGTTAATTTAGGCAAAGATAAATTAATCACTACGTACTTTATGTACCCATTCAATAGAACGCAAAATAATTAAAAAGATGTGACTCCTAGTCTAGTTTTAGATAAAATTAGGCTATGGCTAGGTCATAGAGACCTAGATAACAGCCAAGTTGCTTATTAAAATAAAACTGCGATTTTATACAATGGTTAGGTCATGACGCAATTTGAGACCAAAAGGGGCAATCTCTTTTAACTTGTTGACATAATCGGGAAACATCTATCGGGGACACATGTATACTTACTAGTAAGTATTCATCATAATCAGGGCACACAGCTCGTAGAACAGATGGCCGTTGGGGTAGTTAAGTTCTCGACTGGCGACCGCGCACCGGAAAACGTAGCGTAGGCAGGCCTCCCACCCGGTGGACTGAGACCTGGTGGATGCGGGCAGCGCAGAACCGGTCGTCGTGAAAATCCTTGGGGGAGGCCTATGTCCAGCAGATATAATGATGATGAAGCCGGATAAAAAAAAAAAATTCGAGCGAGACCTACAGTACTCGCATATGATGTGTAACATGTGACAAAATACTTTATAAAAGGACGGCAAAGATACGGTAGACTAGGCTGTATGGTACGGTAGGCGAGAGCAAAGATGTTACACATCAAAAATAATAAGTTTTTAACATAATCGGAAATCATCTATCGAGGAAATATGTATTCCAATTAGATTCTTAATGGATTTTCGTCTTTATATAACTCGATTACAAAATGGTAGAAATTAGAAGAAACTGTGGAATATTTCGTTAATCAACGTGGTATTCTTCTCGGCCTTGTTTGGTGCTTTGTAAGGCAAAGGATAGAAGAAAAAGAAAAAAAGAAAGAAATAAGAAAAAGAATAAACACATAAGAAGTCAAATAATATACTTAAAGACATAGTAGTTACAATCACCAAAGCGGTCGGCAATTAAGAAGTATATTTTATTTATTGATTGGAACGGTTGTCTCTGTCTTTTTCTTTACGTGTAAAGGGTAAAGAAAATAACTACACTTTTTCACTTTTTTTGTGGATTTTCGTTTGAATCAAAACTGCAATGAAAGTATAAAAAAATAATAACACTACTCACTTTGCATTATCATATCAAATATTTTTGTATAATTTTTTAAATGTATACTTATTAGTCATAACTAGAGTGGAAAGTAACGGTGTAGACCTATCTTTGTTTTTTTTTTCTATCGAGCCAAAACTTCTCAATCGTGTTTCTAATAGCTTTTGATTTTAAGAAACATCATCAACAATAAGCCTTTTTTTTAACCTTGGGTTTTCTATCGTTTAGGAGTAACTGACGTAAAAAATAACGAAAATCTGTAATATTACCGCCAGGTACAACAATTCTTACAGCTCGCAGAATTCAACTCGCGGACGACTTCATCCCAGTTTGACTTAAACTGGTTTAAAAATTATCTTCCAAGTAACCATTACCACATTGAACTTTAAAAACTTTGGTAACTATAGCTTCTTCGTTACGTATTTCTCGGAGTTTGGTTGAAGGTAACGTTTATTGTTTTCTACGAAGCTCTACCTACCTTAAAGTTCTCTTTGTTTTTTTTTTTTTAAAATTTGAGTGCGTTTGGCTGCACCTCACCTGATGGTAAGTGCCGATGCAGCCGAGGATGTAATACGCAAGCTCAAATAGTGCCTATTCACTCTCGTCTTTACTACTTGAATCAAAATTTCGCAATTCGCTTGTGAAAGTTTTAATTCGTTCACAGTTATGAACGTCCTGACTGGAGAAGGTTAGGTCACCAAGATAGATACCAAGTCCGGATTGGTGGCGTTTGTAAGTATAGTTACGACCTGACGAAGTTGCCGAAGTTTTTCAAGCCATAATATACTTAGTAAGGTCATAAGTTCTGTCAAAAACTTTTTATAAAATTAATGATACACTTTTTAATAATTATATATAAAATGAAAGGTAATTTAATTTACAATACAATTTTATTTACATCATTCAAAATGCCCTCCCGTATTTTGAATACATGCCCTTAATCGACGCGGCCAATCGCCAATCGCAGCACGCACCACATTCATATCTATTTTTGCCGCTGCTTTAACCAAAGATGCTAAAGAGCTTTGACTGTTTGAAACCGACATGGCTCGACTGTTTGTCAATATTTGATAGGATATCATTATCAACTGACAATTTTACGAACCTCGTGAAGCACGAATACGTTTAAAAATTCCACTGCCTACTTTTTGTAGTACTTTTTTACGCACGCTTGGCTTGGGGAGTAACCTGGTGAATGCGTTTCGTGAACGGTTTGGCATCATCTCACCTGATGGTAAGTGACGATGGATGCCGAAGATGGAAGCGGTCTTACCAAGATTCCCCAATGCAATGGGGATCTACCTATTTTATCTTCAAGACGGAACACACCAATGCTGTTAACATTGATGTTTCGCGGCGAGACTTAGATAAGATGGCGGTAGCTAGCCAGGCGGGTTTAGAAAATGCCCTACCACCAACCAAACCGAGTCTTATAAACTTGACCCGGCCGAGAATCGAACCCACGACCTCCTGGTGTGAAGCGAATGGACTAACCATTACGCCACGGAGGCGGTTACTTATATAAATACCCTCATTATAAATACGATAATGGAGGCCGTACTGAACCACGACCGTTGCAAGTCAACTTATACTTGATTCAATGCACTTCTCAAACTATCGCATACTGGTTCCGGTATTGAAGTAGCTTCCGAAGCAAAACGGAAATATTGTTTCTTAATTTGTAATGACACGTATACAAGTAAAGTTTGGATGACAATGCACTGTTAGCTAAAAAGATAAGTAAAAAAAATGCAAATAAAATCTTGTACTTAAAAGTTTTTAGGTTTATCCAAATGAGCTTATTAGTATTGAAAACAAAGTCTACTGTTATAGCCATTGTTAGTTTGTATGAAAGTCTAAGTCCACGTCGGCGAAGCGAGCTAGTACATAAGGACCGAGTTATGTATGATAAAGTCGTCTACGATTTGTTAGTAAATAATTTCGAAAACTAAAAAACTTTTAGGTACATACTTTTAATATTGCATTTTCACGTGACATACATATGCATGCAAAATTTCAGCTCAATCGGAATCCAGGGAGTGGGTCAAATTTAACTTTCAAGATTTCATTTCAGACACCGGGACAGGTGAAACTAAATAAAAACTTGTAAAAAAACTTCAATTGATCAAACCTTAAAATACGATAAGCCTACAAACACCTAGATCAAAACCCACATGTGGACACCTGCAAAATCCCACCAGTAACTTTCATTACAAATTTAGGTCCATTGACAGATACAATTATTGACACAATCAGGAAGAAATAGTTCGAATCAATTATGTTGTAATCGACTCCGTGGTGTAATGGTTCGTCTATTCGCTTTATACCACGAGGTCGCGGGTTCGATTCCCGGCGGGGTTTAACTTTGTAAGACTCGGTTTAGTCGGATTTAGAGCATTTTCTAAGCCTGTCTAGCTAGCTACCATATCTTATCTAAGTCTTGCCGCCGCACTTCTTTGTTAACCCATTAATGCGTTCCGGCATGAAGTTACGATAGCCAGTTTCCCATTGCGATGGAGAATATTGGTAAGCCCACTTCCATCTTCAGCATCATCGTCACTTACCATCGAATGAGATGATGCCAAAGTCTTATTAATTTTCTATAACATAAGTTGAAGAAAAACGTAAACACTTTTAGGTACAAGATTTTATTTGAAAAAAGTTATTATGTTCTAAAATACAAATGCTCAGAGTGCCAAATGTAAATACAAATACACATTTCCAAGTTCAAAAAAGGCCAGCACAGTATTTCCTGCGATTCTATTGAAAACAAAAGACGATCCTGGGACCTTGATTCCACCTCCAAAGTTCATTATCAGATCAACTTCAAAATACCAAAGGATTTATGGTCACCATGGGAATACGGCTTCATACCAAACAGTTCAATCGGATTTCTGGAAGTCGCTCTAAAATCGTTTGCAAATACAAACATTTTTAGTTAATTATAAGCTTTAAAATAAGATGTTAAGAGAGCGTCGGTGGCGTAATGGCAAGGGCCACTAACTCCTGGCCGAGAGGTCGTGGTTCGAATCCTGCCACGTACCAATGTGTTTTCGAATGTCGATTTCATATTTACGTATATCCGGCGCTCTAACGGCGTAGGAAAACATCGTGAGGAAACCTGCACTGCACACGCCTGCGAAGAAACTCGAAGGTGGTGTGTGAGGTCGACCAACCCGAACTGGGCCTGCGTGGTCGACTAAGGCCCGATCGCCCTAATTCAGGGTAGGCTCGAGCCCCTCGGTAGGGACCTATATGAGCTGATATGATGATGATGAAATAAGATGTTATGAATCATTGACTGCAATCATCCGGTCGTCGTGGAAATCCTTGGGGGAGGCCTTTGTCCAGCAGTGGACGTTTTTCGGCTGAAGATGAGTCATTTGACTTGAATTTTGTTTAATTTGAAACCCTACGAAGATAATTAGGCACTTGAAAATTATCGCAAAACATGATTTCTGATTTGAATGTATAAGTAGTAGTATATTTAAGAAACATTTAGCTACAGGTTTAAAATCCTTCAGGATTATGTTTTTCAGTTATTAAATACAATATTCAGTTAATTATAATAATATTACCTTTTGTTTAAAAAATAATTGGTTTGTAAATGCCCTCTACTCTGCAGATGAACCGAGCCTTTTATGAATTAACATATTCATTAAAACGGGCCCATTCCATTCAGTCTTCATTAGCGGGATTGTTGATGCCAATGGCCATTAATTTCTCATTAATTCTGGAACAGGAATTCAATATAAATCTACGATTTTTACCGAATTATTTGCCCTTCCAATGCATAAATTATTGCAGGGCGGCCATCAAGGGGTTTTTATTATTTCATCAGCGAGTAAGTTTACATCTTAAAAATACCTACTGAATAGATTGACACGTTGAGCCAAATATTCGACTATAAAAAAAATATCGCAAAAATTATGATCCTTGCTTTGTATGCCCTCTTCCTGTTTTTTCAAGCTGTTATTTAACTTGCTATGTTCATATTATGTATTGTAGGTATGTATGTAAGTTGTCTGCTTCAAAATTTTCAAGTTAAATTTAAAGCACTTCTCGGTATTCGATTGAGCTGAAATTTGGCACACGTAGGTGTCTATGTAGAGTGGGTAACAATGCAATATTTTAGTACCATCGAGCGTAAGGTGGCCATAGGAACTTGGTAGTAAAACGATGCGATAACATCGAGTATGGGCTCTTTTGATTTCTCTTATTGACTTCTCCGATCGTAGATGGTATCCAGGGTCTGATGATGGAGTCAGAAGGTGACCACAGGAACACAGTACTAAAACAATGCAATAAAATCGAGTCTGAGCTTGTTTAATTTATTTCGATGATAAAAGCTTGTTCCTAAAAACTTTTATGTGTTCCGCTTCAAAATTTGCAAGTTTTTGTCCCACTTCCCGCTGAAATTTTGCATTTACATCTACTTTAGATGACAATGCATGGTTAGCCAAGTGACGTTATTTTAAATCGATATGATGGATACCCGAAGATGGCGGACCAGTTATTTGTTCTGCACCCCCATGATCTGGACACGCCCCGGACACTGCATACAACGGTCGTGAAATTAAATTTCTAAAAACAAATGAAGGACCAAACAAAATGACAGCGAAATCCTATACGTTCGAAAACCGAACTTTAACCAATCTGTATCAATCTTGGTGACGAGGGGGTGAGGTCGGAATCTACAGAGCGGCAGGGACTGTCTATACTGATATATATTTACTTTGATATGGATGAGGAGAAAATATGAAGTAATTAAAAGTTTTTAAGTGTTTCGAAACTTTTTGCCTTGACAGTATTGGTCAAATCTTGCAATTGATTTCCAGGGATCTGACTGAGCTGAAATTTGGTATACTGCCTTACCAAAGTATATATAGTAGGTACAAACATACAGTATGGTCACTCCCTGCCGCTCTCTAGATTGCGACCTCACCCCCTCGTCACCCAGATTGATACAGATTGGATTTCGCCGCCATTTTGTTTGTTCCGTCATTCCTTTTTTGCAATGTCATTTCTGGCCCTTTGTATGAAGTGTCCAGGGTGTGGCCTTACTATCGGTGACAATAAAATCCTCTCTGATGATGAATTTGGAGGTGATATCAAGGTCTCAGGATCGTAATATATTGTTTTCAGTAGTAATATACTGTTCTCGTCTTTATTTAATTTCGAAACATTCATTAATGAGTTCCAATCATGCGCAACCCAATAACGCACGACCCATGAATGAACAGCCTGATAATGTTCGGCCGATAACTCGTGTCATGGACTTGTACTGAAATGTAATCTTTCAAAGTTGATTCAATAAAATGCAAAATAATCAACGGATACTAAAACAAAAGTTTAGCGAGCGTAAATCTATAAACAGATTGTACTCACCTTAACTAGAGGTTGTTAAGTTAAGTTAACATGATGGTTAAGTCCATTATCGTCACTTCACGAGGTCGCGGGTTCGATTCCCGGCGGAGTGTTACTTTGTAAGACTCAAAATCAATGCTAACAAGGCTTACTAATTGTGAAAGATTTCCATATATCGTAAATATTATCTATAGGATCCTTCTGAAAAACCTGAAAATGTTTCTAAGGATTCAGTTAACTCGACATCGTTAAAACATTACCCGTCTTTTCTTAGCAGTTGGGTAAATATGTATCCTAGTCACTTATTTACGGGATCAAGCCGAATCCAACTCTAAAATCTATTAAGCCGTTAAAGCTAAAAAAACAGACGTGTACACCTAAAAACATGTCCCTCCTTTTTGTATAGTCGGGTATAAACTAACTTCAAAGAAACATATTTAAACTTACACCGCAAAAGAAGTGTACGTGTCATATAAAGTTAGCTGTCAGCTGTCAATTTATTAAGCAGCAGCAACAGCAGCTCAGCTCATATACGTCCCCACCGAGGGGCTCGAGCCAACCCTGAATTAGCGCGATCAGGCCTTAGTCGACCACGCGGGCCCAGTGCGGGTTGGTCGACTTCACACACAACCTTAGAGTTTCTTCGAAAGCGTGTGCAGGTTTACTCAAGATGTTTTCCTTCACCGTTAAAGCAATCGGTAAGTTTGTACAACGTAAGTTTTGAAAAACTCATTGGTACATTGGCCGTCCAGATTTGAACCCGGTACCTCTGGTTAGAAGGACCGAGTCGTTACCGGTTGAGTCACCGATGTTTTTTAGTATGACAAATAAAATATTATTTTGACGAATTTAGGTCTTTTTCGAGTGTATGTATGTATTTATATTCCCTTGGCGCGCTCTATAGCTTAAACGGCTTGTTAAATGTTTGAGGTGTCGTTACATTCATCTTTATCCCGTGAGTGACATAGTATACATTTTTACCCGACTGGCCAAAAAAATAAGAGATAAGTTTTATGCAGTCATGTGTTTATATTTTTATATATAATTTATATATAAATCTTCTGTCCGTGTGTTAGTCATTGAACTCCTCCTAAACGGCTGGACCGATTTCGCTAATTCTTTTTTTGTCGAGTTCGTTATTGTCAGGAGAAGGTTCTTATCTAGGGTAGGGTAGTGTAGGGTAGGGTAGGGTAGTGTAGTGTAGGGTAGTGTAGGGTAGTGTAGGGTAGTGTAGTGTAGGGTAGAGTAGTGTAGGGTAGGGTAGTGTAGGGTAGGGTTGTGTAGTGTAGGGTAGGGTAGTGTAGTGTAGTGTAGGTTAGAGTAGGGTAAGGCAGTGTAATGTAATGTAAGGCGGTACGTAGTTCGCCGGGACAGCTAGTAATTTATAAAACTGGTAAACCCTTAGCATCATCTCATCAGATGGTAAGTGACGATGATACCGAAGATGAAAGCTGGTTTACCAATATGCCCCAACGCAATGGGGAAATAGCTATATTTTATCTTCAAGCCGGAACATATCAATGCGGTTGACATTGATGTTTGGCGGCAAGACTTAGATGATGTGGCGGTAGCTAGCCATCAGGGGGGCTTAGAAAATGCCCTTTCACCAACCAAACCGAGTGTAAAGTTACACTCAGCGGGGAACTTTTTCGAGAATTGAATAAGGTTTGCTTGGGTTAAGTTGTTCAGAATGATGCGTAGAATCTCCAAATAATCCTATCACCTACACCGGCAGCCTGTATATGCCAACGTTCCTGGGGACTGCCTGCATACTCTCTCTCTTATCGTGTGGCACAATTAACCATGCTATTCAAGTGATAGACGGCGGCTGCCTGTGTTGCACTTAGCATCACCCTCGGTCACGTGTAGGGCATTAAGATTTACACCTAAGGACGTGTGCAACGCGACCTACATACACATCTGGAATCAGATGTGCAGGTTTCTTTACGATGTTTTTCTTCACCGTTCAAGCAATCGGTAAGTATATGTACGTAAGTTTTGAAAAACTTATTGGTATTCTCTGTCTGACGTATAATTTAAAAAACTAGGGGGAGGTTTCACCCCTTTGTTGTTGATATTCAGCCTATATGCACGAAGCGTTACGCTTCCTCATTTATTATGCGGACAGCGATGGAGTGGACCTCCTTGCCTGCGTCTATGTTTCCCGACTCCAATTTGGGGATCTTCAAGACGAGAGGGAATAGGCAATATTTGAGTTTGCGTGTACCATCCTTGACTACATCGTCACTTACCATCAGGCGACTCACAAACGCACTCATTTTTTTTAAACCCATAAACCTAACGAATTTACTACATGTTAAAATTGGAATTGAAGCTAATCCAAGATTTTTCTCTTGTTCCAGTTGCCTCAGTCCAAGGTCGGCCTATTTCTACGAATTCCCCCCAAGTGGTAAGTACAATAACTCTTGTTCTGAGCCCGTATCTAAGGAACCCTCTCATTGGAACCTGTCCGATCAGTTTACTTCTTTTCATCAGTTTACTCTACAAAATAATCAGCTGACATTTACTTTGTTAACTTCATAATATCAGCTCATATACTTCCCACTCGGTGGACCGATGACCTGGTGAAGGTCGCGGGAAGCCGCTGGATGCGGGCAGCGCAGAACCGGTCGCCGTGGAGATACTTGGGGGAGGCCTATGTCCAGCAGTGGACTTCCTTCGGCTGATATATGATGATACTTCCCTACCGAGGGTCTCGAGCCTACCTTGAATTAGGGCGATCGGGCCTTAGTCAACCATGCGGGCCCAGTGCGGGTTGGTCGACTTCACACACACCCTTCGATTTTCTTCGCAAGTGTGTGCAGGTTTCCTCACGATGTTATTCACGATGAAGGGTGGCGGATAAAACGTACATCATCTTCATTATCATCAGATCAGCCGAAGGACATCCATTGCTTGACAAAGGCCTCCCCCAAGGATCTTCACGACGACCGGTTCTGCGCTGCCCGCATCCAGCGGCTTCCCGCGACCTTCACCAGGTCATCGGTCCACCGAGTGGGAGGTCTAGACTGGCGACCACGCACCGGAAAGCGTAGTATAGGCAGACCTCCCGTTCGGTGGAAACGTACATAGGAAATCTAAATTCGAAAACATATTGGTATACGTGGCAGGATTCGAACCACGACCTCCCGGACCGTTGGGCCACCGACGCAACTAACTTGTTAAATTAATATATATATTTTACCCGATCACCCAAAAAGAAGAGAAATGTTTATCGGGTGTATGTATGTATGTTTTTTGGCTGAGCCTGTAACCAAAACGGTTTGATGGATTTGGGAGTGCGAGGTGTCGGTAGATTCGTCTTGAGCCCGTGGCACACCCTGGACACTTCATACAACGAGCCAGAAATGAAATTCCAAAAAACAATGACGGAACAAACAAAATGGCGGCGAAATCCTATACGTTCGACAACCAAACTGTAACCATTCTGTATCATTCTGGGTGACAAGGGGGTTAGGTCGCAATCTAGAGAGCGGCAGGGAGTGTCCATACTGTATGTTAGTACTATATATATACTTTGCCCGTGGTGACATAGGATACGTTTTTACCCGATTGTCTAAAAAATGGGGTGATGTGTTTATGCAGTCTTAGTCGTGTTTATTTTAATTTAATTTGATTGGTTATATTGTTTATATACCTACAGAGTGTAACGGAGTTAGTGTAGGACCTTTTAACTGGGGCTTCTTCTCGTCCTACTGAACAAGTTTCCTCATAATTCATCATATCAGCCGAAGGAAGTCCACTGCTGGACATAGGCCTCCCCCAAGGATTTCGACTCAACTGTTCGGCCAATTTTTTGTATTTTGGTATTTAATACCAATTCTAAATAGTTTATAGTTTGAATTTTTAAAATATGTAGGTATGTAGGGTTCAAGAAAAATAGTATTCGAATTTTTTGACGTCAAACGTCTTTAAGATGACGTAATCTTTTTTTTTTAATTTAAGGCCTTAATGTGATTCAAATGACAAAATTATTGAAAGACTGTGTAAAGCTGTGATAGCATGGAAAAATATTTAAGTAATAAAAAATCTATTTAATTGAATACAATTTTAAAAGTATTACCACTTCTGATGTAAAAAATATACTGTAGACTCTGTTTTTGGCATTAATTGTAAAATTTCGCGAAAACAAATAGTTATGTTGAATGAAACCAACACACAAAAATCGGTGACTTTAAGACCTTTAATTTTAATTGAACACATTTTTTTAAACTTATTTGAAAGTGATGAAAAGTAATAAAAACATGTAAAAATTGAGAATTGGGCGTTCGGTTTCAATGTAACAGCCGCGTTAAAGCCCGCATTGATTTGAACTTACAATGAATAGACCTAAGTTCGATATTATTGAAACACGTATCAACTTGCTCGGTTTGACTGATCTTAGCGCCTTAAATGCGTATGACTACAACTTGCCTGATGGGACGTGACGATGCAGTCGAGTATGTTTGCGTTTCACGACAAAGCTAATTCTTCTTGGGAAATTTATTCAGTATGATTAGTACCGGACCGGAAAGCGCAGTGTAGGCAGGCCTCCCACTCGGTGGACCGATGACCTGGTGAAGGTCGCGGGAAGCCGCTGGATGCGGGCAGCGCAGAACCGGTCGTCGTGGAGATCCTTGGGGGAGGCCTATGTCCAGCAGTGGACTTCCTTCGGCTGATATGATGATGATGAGTAGGTACAAGGTCCAGTTAGAGGGTTCTAGACCATATTGTTGCATGCTGTATATACAGGGCGACTTTTTACTAGCTAAAAACCTTCAAATTGTGTAGGCTATTCAGACACAAAAGTTAACGAGTTTTCATTTAAAGTTTGTAAATTGAGTATTCAAACATTCTAACAAAACGTATTTTTCTGGCTCCGAGAGTCCTTGGGATAAATGTTCAGTTTCACAAGTAGAATCTAGCACTTGCTGCTTTTCAGCGAATTAAAAAGGGTTCCTTTTTTACCGACTTCAAAAAGGAGGAGGTACTAAGTTCGACCGTATATATTTTTTTAAATGTATGTTCACCGATTTGTCCGTCAATTGTGAACCGATTTTCGAAATTCTTTTTTTATACGAAATAGTATACTCCCGAGGGGGTCTCATTGTCACCGAGTCAGGATCTGATGATGGGATCCCAGGGAAATCGAGAGCAACCCTCAAAATACTCATTACGGTGGCACTAATTACGTGATTCATATGTTTTCTAAAGTTATTAAAATACTTGCGTCTGTTAGTCATAATCTCATGTTGATAAGCTGATGTAGAAAGGTACAACTCCTTAACGGTTAGGAGTTGCAGGAAAATTCTTTTGAATGTTATACATAGATATATACGTAGGTATGCATAGACCGATAGTTGTTTTCCTTCAAGTTATTCAGATGAGCTGATGATGGACGATTTAACTCCTTAACTTTCATGCTGCTGAGATGATGATGGAAGCCACAAGACTCTGTATCTGTTAATGAAACACATGTATTATGATTTGATAATTCCTATTGGTGAGTATAGGTAATTGGATTTAACGTTGCTAGATAGATAGCATTACCACTAGAAGTAAAGAAAATAAAAAAAGTTAAAAAAAACTTAAAACCGACTTCAAAATGAAATTCACTCAAAAGTGTGAAATAATATTATTATACTTAAATACACAACATTTACCAACAATAACGAAATCAAAGGCGGGTACGAATTAAATTAGGGGCTTAAATTTTTTTTGAGGTCGGTGTCTACAAACCATCGAATATAAACAATTTAATACGTAAGGGGGCGTCCATAAATTACGTGAGGCTTTTTTCAGGATTTTTTGACCCACCCTCCCCCTCTGGTGAGATTTCGTGAGATTTTCCTCAACTCCCTCCCCCCTCCCCAAATATAGCGTGAGATTTTTTAAAATTTGTATTTTGGCTGGAAACGCGTTGGATTATGAACTTTGATTTCGTTACTGTTGGTTAATGTGTATTTAAGTATAATAATATTATTTCATACTTTAGAGTGAATTTCATTTTTAAGTCGGTTTTCAGTTTTTTTTTTCTTTTTTTTTATCCACTATTGGCGAGCCCTTGACATCCTACCATCGTACAAAAAGAAATACGTTTCTTGTATGGGTATAACCCCGTTTATAAATATTTTTATTGCTTGATGGTGGCAATACTGTGATAATTTTAACTTTCTAGCTATTACGGTTCATGAAATACAGCCAGCTGACATACAGACAGACGGACAGCGGAGGCTTAGTAATAGGGTCCTGTTGGCACCCTTAGGTGCGGAACCATAAAACGTCATTTATAAGCATAGTTAGATCCAAGTTTCACTAATTTCATTAACGATATTGGAAACTATCTACAGTATGTAACACCCATTTTTACATTTCGCAAGATTCAGAGGTTTTTAAAAGATTTTTTTTAACTTATTTAACTTGCCATGTTTGTATGTATGTATGCTTGTTTAAGTTAAATCTTGCAATCGGTTTTAGAGCGACATCCAGGGCTCCGATTGAGCTGATATTTTCTATGAGGCTGTATTCCCGGTGACAATAGATTCTTTTGGTATTTTGAAGTTGGAGGTGGAATTAAGGTCCCAGGATCGTCTTTTGTTTTTAATGGAATTGTAGAAAATTCTACTGCGATCGCCTTTTTTACATTTTTGATCATAAAAACTCTTTACCAATAATAACTTGTCCTTTTTACATTGATCAAAAATGATAAACATTTCCTTCTTCACCCAGATAACTGCCTCGGGACTGCAAAGAAGAAAGTGACGACATTCTCACGACTGCTGCGCGGGCTCAAGTCGCATAGGAAAGAGAAACACGGCTCCTGCTCGCCGAAGCACACGAGCAGTCCGCGCCAGATGCTGCCTCCGCAGAGGGTGAGTCATTTTTTGTTTTTTTTAAGCTATTGTTTAGCTTTTATCGTGGGCTTTGAGGGGATCGAATCAAGAAATTTCGTAACGAAAATAAAACCTAACACCCCAAAAAAATAAATATATTAAGTTCTAAAAAACTTACAGTGCCATATATCTATCCATCATGATGATGATGACGATGACGATGATGATGAATGATCCCGCGCCCCAAGGACTATATTATGGTACTGGTAAATACTGCATAAATAAAAAATAAATAAATAATTTTATTATGATTGCATAAGTTGATAAAAAATGCTATGCAATAGCTTTACCGCGGCAGTCCCCGAGTGCCACACGTATTTATTTTTTATTATTTTATTTCATTTCGGGGAGCTTACAGCCTTATTTACAAACTGGTAAATAGAAATAGTTATAACAAGCTTATTACAAGCTTTCACATAACAAAAGAAAGTAACAATGAAAATTGCCTAATATTAACAACATACATACTAACATTTCACAAATAGAAAAAGGAAACATAATTCAAAAGTGAAAAAAAAATAAAAGAAAGTAAAATAATAATAAATAATAAGAAAAGAATCGCAGAGATAACTTCTAGACAACATACTTTTAATGTTACAAGTGCTGTTACAAAATATGTCGAAACGGTGGTCTTTGTTGAGTTGAATAATAAGTCTACATGTTCTAGGAATGTAACTGTTTCGCCTATAGTTAGTACGGATGAAAGGGAACACACACTTTCCTGCCTGAGGATAGCAAAGAAAAAGGTGACGGTGATCTTTCGGCTTCTATAAATATAAATATAAAATATAAAAATGTTTATTTCTGTATACCAAAATATTTGTGTCATAGAACAATGTTTGGAACCCCAAGTAAATATAAAATACCTGTATTAGGTGAACCTGCTCTTTCATATCAAGTTAATTTAATATTATTGGAACAAATAAACAAATGACTAACTACAAACTATAGCGATGAGAAAGAGATGTTGCTAAAGAAAACTTATAGCACAGATTACTAATTAGTTACTACTTATAGCTTGTATGTTAATAGTAATGTGTTTTTTATGAAAAACAAAGGTAAAAGAAATAAGACTGTTCATACATTAAATCTGCCATACTCTCTCTCTCTCTCTCTCTCTCTCTCTCTCTTTGTGTGTGTGTGTGTGTGTGTGTGTGTGTGTGTGTGTGTGTGTGTGTATGTGTGGGTATGTGCGTGCGTGTGTGTGTATGTGGGTGTGTGTGCGTGTGTGCTAGTGCGTGGATATGTAAGAAAGTGAATGGATACTTGTAATTTTATATTTTTATCTTTTAGTAAGGTAAATTAGTAAACTCCTCCGTGGTGGACTCAAGGCTTATTTAGACATCAAGGCTCCTGTTCGCTGAAGCAGTCGAGCACTCCACAACTGATGGTACCTCTGCAGATGCCATTAAGTCACCTTTGATACAGAAGTTGATTGTCAGGCCGTTAATTTTTCTTAAGAGGAAACGCGGGCGCCATTTTTTCCATACAAATGTACTCCCCTGTTTCCTCCCTGGATAATGACAATAGAGCATAAATGTTTTTCCCATCAAACCTATGTCTACTCACTCGTACCATGGTCATGGCCCTATGTTTTCGTTTTTCCCCTTAATCTAATAGGAAGAAGGAGCCTTCAAAAACTGAGAAAATTGTCTAATTGATAGGTCATTTTCAAACACATAGATAATACACAGCAAATTTTGTGACGTTATTGAGAGTTTTCGATAAACAGAGAGAAATGAGCGTTAAAGTAAACCAACTGTAGCCAGAAAATTTTGACGTTTCAAAGAGTGAATCGTTATATCGAGTGACGTTTTACAGAGTTTACACTGTATTTGCAAAGTTTATTTTCAATTCTGCATTTAATTTTTGTATCAAAGCCGTTGTGCGTTTCGCCTCCTAGCGAGCGACTTTAAAGCTTTGTTAATATATTTATTTTGCCTATTACTCTGGTTTCCATTGAACTGTTCCTCCAATATAATTATAACTATTGTATCTCTTTTTAGTTCTTATCTAGGTACTTTCTTTTGGCTTCCATTTGATAGGTATACAGCTACAATTAAAAAAAAAACCTTTCGTTTAAATTTTGCTTTTTTTATTGCAGACACTATTTTTGAAGTGAAAACACATTGAACTCGCGACCCTGTAACGTAATGTAACGTAACCGACACCGTACCAGGAACACTCGCAGAGTCAAAACTTATAAAACTGTAAAAAGTTTTCACTTCTGTCGGCACTCCCGGAGTGGTTAGGTTAGGTTTTGAAACTTTTATTACATCGTCTCACATTTTTTCGTCTGTTCATGTGTTGCATGTCGCGTGACGGTCGCTTTCGTCTGACGGTATGATCGTTTCATCCTCTGTACCGTAGCGAGAGCAGCCATGATCGTTTCGCCCTCTGTAAAGTTTCACTTTTACCGTGGTTTCATAAAACCACACACTTACTTTTTTTTTCATTGCAGACACTTTTTTAATCTACAATTGATAAGTCCTTTATATACAATCAGTTGAAACCTATTTCTAAAACGTGATTGCTTGCGAGCAGTTCTAATAAATTACCTACATTCTAGGCTATCTGTGCTAAATTCAAAATCAATAAATCGCATCTCCAGTACGAAAACGACTCAATCCAAAAAAGCAACTTCTCGGGAAATCGCTAAAACAGATTGTAAATTTATGCACCTTTATATTCTTTCGTCGATTATTTCATAACTATTTAAGCTAGCATATTAGTTTGAACTGAAAATTTTAAAGAAAAGGGTAAGCTATGAATCTGTTGAAAAAAAACTTTTTAAAAGCGAGTATGAGAGGCAAAAAAAAGTTTTTCTTATATTGAGTCATTATTAAACCGAAAAATACAACAAAAAATTTGACTGATTAGAAGTTATGTCCTTTTTTGATTTAAAACAATGAGTAATGCTTAGACTGTTTATGAGTTATGTCTTTTTTAATATTTATGAATCGACATACGTTTTAGTAAGTTTTTGACATTTTCATGATGGATTTTGGAATCCAACATAAATTTTTGGCACGGCAACACTTTCTTCTTGTTAAAAAATTACTTCACGCAGGTCGCAGATAGCTATTGTATCTTCACTTGTTAAAATTTATAAATTATATAATACAGTCCACATATTTAAAGAGATTTGTGCGGGTTTTATTAATTGTCCACCGCGTTCCGCACAAAAATGTGCCAAAAATTTATGTTGGATTCCAACAATGGAGTCTCTATTATCCTAAAAAAATCTGTGATTTCTTATTACCTTTGTGAAAATTAGGTCATGTAAGTACAATGTAAAATGTACAGTGCATGTAAAACAAAACAGTCATTAGAAAAATAATGTAAGTTACTGTTAAAGTTTGGGAATTATATTTTTCATCCCCAGTTAAATAGATTCATCTCTATTCAATATTTTCGTTCTCAAATTGATAGATCTGTCACCAAATTGATAGATCTGTCATCAAATTGATAGATCTGTCATTAAAAATACGTGTGGCACTCGGGGACTGCCGCGGTAAAGCTATTGCATGGTAACAAATCGAAAACTAGGGGGTAATCGGTCAAAAACAATAAATAAATGAGCGAGCGAAGCGAGCGATGTTAGGTTCGGTCAGGTTTGATTGATTTAACAGTCAAAGAGCCTCGCGAAGCGAGGCTCCCCACCCTGGGTACAAAATTACTTCGCAGCAGAAGAAATCATCGGAAGATGACCCCTAACTGGGGCGTAGCCCCCGCCGCCCGTTTCGAACATCAACAAACTTTCGGGATCCGAAGAGGATGTGGGAGTATCTGTAGGTCACCTTTGTTAGTAATTTTAGGCATTTATTTGGTGACAGATCTACTATTTTGCGTACAAACTATATTATTTATGAAATTTCAATTTTTTTATTTAGTGATCGAAGCTATTTAATTGACAATCGTTAAAAGACTTTTCTGGTGATAAATCTTTTCCTTTTGAGTATTGTTTTGGTGTTGTTTGATGACTTTACTTTGGTGACAGATCTACTATTTTGAGTACAAACTATACTATTTAGGGAATTTCTTTTTTTTTATTTAGTGATCGAATCTATTTAATTGACAATCGATAAAATCATACCCTTAAAGTTTTCAATCAAGAATATTTATAACACACACTTTTAGCGCATTGTTGTCCTTACTGCTAGATAAAATCTTAGGCATAATATCTTAACAGCCGAAGGACGTCTACTGTTAGACATAGGCCTCCCCCAAGGATTTCTACGATGAGCGGCTCTGCGCTGCCCGCATCCAGCGGCTTCCCGCGACCTTCACCAGGTCATCCGTCCACCGAGTGGAAGGCCTACCTACGCCAAAGTTTCCGGCGACCGTCACTTGAGAACTTTACTGCTCCAACTGCCATCTGTTCTACGAGCTATCCGCCCCACTATGTCGGTTACTTTGGTTCTTCTATGGATCTCCTCGTTTCTGATTCGATCACGCAGAGAAACTCCGATCATAGCACGCTCCGTTGCCCTTTGGGTGACCTTGAGCCTTCTTATGAGGCACATAGTAAGCGAGTATGTCGCAGTTCCGTATGTCATCACTAGCAACACACACTGGTCGAAGACCTTTGTCTAAAGATACTGCGGTATCTGGGACGTGAAGATATTGCGAAGCTTCCCGAACGCTGCCCAGCCAGTTGAATTCGACGATTGACCTCTTTCTCGAAGTTGGACCTACCTGACTGGACTGTTTGTCCCAGGTACGCATATGCGGTAACAACTTCGAGTGCAGAGCCTCCAACCTTCAGAGCAGCAGGTGTGACACGGACGTTTGACATAATTTTCGTCTTGTCCATGTTCATTGTAAGACCTACTTGATGAGAGGCTCTACTGAGGCCATCGAGCATTGTGCCTAATTCGTCCATAGCCTCAGCCATGACCACGATATCGTCAGCGAATCGAAGATGGGTTATGTACTCGCCGTTGATATTGATGCTGAGTCCATCCCAGATTTTAAGTACTTGTCAAAAAATCAACTCTTGAATTTTAATGTTTATTTAACGAAACCAGGGTCTTTAACGACTACTTCGTTTTTTTCATAAATTATTATTTATAAATTGTAAACCGTAACAATATTCTGATGTTTAATTGGCATTAACCACAAGAAATAAAATCTTAAACGAGGTTGTTGAACATAAGTAATGTTTTTTTAATAATATAATTATAGTAATAGATTTTTTAAGGTTTATTAGAATAAGCAACAAGAAATTAAATCTCAAAATAGAAATTACATTCGAGAAAATATGTGGCGTGCATTATACTTTTCTAATCTAGTACTCTACTTACTCTTTAATGGGATAGACAGAGTATCTAGCGCCTAGAGTGGAGATTCTAACATATAACTTTCGTTTTTTTACTGACATCTGCCCTCTTACGAGGAACAGCGCTTCTAGCAGGCCGTGTGTGAGCGGACTGATGGACAGCCTTGTGGATCTACCAAGTTTCCTCATGCCATTTAGCCGCCCGAAACACTCGAACGGTCAGTCGAGGCGCGTCGGTTGGAAAGGCGTTACACCGTCACCGCTAAGTATCCTGCATGTGCCTACTGTAAGTCCACACGTCATGGAGTGACGGCGTGTGCCGATTTCCAGGCAGGGGGAATCCAGAAGCGCCGTGGAGTTGCCAGCAACGCAGGTGGTGCTTCAGTTGACTAGGGCTGCATAATTATGGTACGAGACTGCCCTACGTCTGAGAACTGTCGGTTTTGCCAATGGCTTTACTACCAGCTCCTGGGCATGAACCGGAGTAAAGTGGCCACTCAGAAGCGGAGACAGTCTCTCGTATCGGAACGCGAAAGCAGGAGACAGCGTTCACCACCTCCACCAAGGCAATAAGCTTCTGAATAGGGGAGGAACGTACCCTTGCCGACGTACGTGTTCCTCCCGTACGCACAGAATGAGCACAATGAGCCTGGGGCCATACATGCAAGGCTAGGGGCCTTACTCACAGTATTAGGAGGTAGTCAGCACCATGCCGCCTCATCTGTACCCGTGCATCTTTTTACAACTAGCGGAGGATCCCCTAGTCTGTTCACGCTCCCCCACTATTTCGCCGTAATCCGACGGCATATTACAGACCCTCTTGGCTCAGGTAAGTACGGGGCTCTTCTATTCGGCATGAAACCCAGCCTCGAGCCCCTATCCCCGTTCCAAGTCAGCCGGACTTACCGTCCTTGCCGCTCAGCTAGTCACAATACTCTTGCCCACTACTAGGAATAGCGCTAGGGGATCAAATGGCAAGAGAATGTCGGTACGAGCTCTGCTAGATACGGAAGCTCAAGGGTGTATCGTCTTAAGTGAACTGGTGAGCAGGCTAAGTTTACGTTTGAGGCAAACAGAAAGAATACCATAGGCATTGGAGGACAGGTTGCCCATCTAAGGGGTCAGGTTGATATAATCTTTGAGCTGGACGGCACTAGAGCTGTTCCAGACATGCGTTGTCATTCGATACCAGCAGTGTCGGACGAGGTGGTCGGGTTTCTTCCTCAGGTTCGGTTGCCATCAATTGTGCGAGAGCTGATCACAAGTCTGGAACTCGCGGAACCAGAGTTTGACGTTCCACAGTGGGTGGATGCGCTGCTAGGTACGCATGTACGCAGGCTCATGATGCGGAGCACCATAAGTAGAATTAACTAGTGTTATTTATTTACTAACAGTTAGCATGAGATTTGCAACATGTTTCATTTTCGAACGCTTAAAAAACATACTTATCCAATACCTACGGTCTTGAAACAAGTTAAAACATTAATAAAGACATATAGCACAAACATACTCAAAACTTACAAGAATCGAAAATCTAAAATAGTTCTGGGCAGATAACGTATTAATTGGTCTTCGAATCAAGGTTCATATATAGGTTACCCTTCTCGGCAGGTACCCCAGAAGTTATGGGTTGTTAACTAAATAATTTTTATTTACTTTTTAAAGGGTAAGCCCTTTTTTATTTATATAACTCATCTGTCTAAAAAAATCGAATAAAATAAATAAATTAATAGAATAATAACACTATTTTATTACCTTCTCAAGTTGTTTTTCTAGTGCAGTTTTCATTGTGTTGTCTCTTCTTCTTTTCGACATTGTCAATGACCTTTTTTCAATTTAGTTTATTATTTTGTTGTTAAAACGACACATATAATAATGTACCTCATACTTCTTATTTCAGCTTATTAAAAAACGGACCCAATAATCAATGAGACATATACAATAACACTGTGTTAAATACGATAATGACAAAATTATGAATAGGTCAAATCGGACCACCATACCTAAGTTATTATTCGTTATAGAAATGACTTTAATATAAATCAGTCACTAAAATGAACAGTAACTTCAAAACTAAAATGATGTAAACTTAAATAAGTCATTGGATTTTTTGGTAATGTCGGAAGAAAACAATCACATATCTAAATCGGTCGTTTTAATACTAAATTAACTAAGGTGAACTTACTGATGGTATCGGTATAAAAACGACTTAATCTGCGTTAGGTCACTATCTTTCCGTGTGCCTGAAGTCCTCTCCACACCAAGGTTAACACAACACTAAAAGCGTCGTTTTAGAACTGGCCACGCCCCGAAATTCTCCGAGTGGGAAAGAGACCAACACAGCGGTTTTGTCCCGTTCCCGCTCGAATGTGGCTTTTCATTAATTACAGATAGTTGGATGTGATTGTTTTAGGTCTTTTCACGATCATAAATCATTTTTCTTTTTTTTTGGATTGAGTCGTTTTCGTACTGGAGGTGCGAAATGTAGAACTCATTGTGGGGCACGAAAATGTAGTTTGAGTTATTGTGGACTGTAGTGTAGTAGACTGCAGTAGAACGCCGAACGCTCGCTTCAAATTTATGGAGACAAATGCGTTGAACAACTATGCTTTACCATATATGTGAGCGGCGGTACTATCGTCACAGTATTACGATATGGCTTACAGTTTAGCAACGCCTTTGATGTCGCACGATGCGCCACCAGCGTACGTACTAGCCCATACTAGCCTGTAGCACACCCTGGACACTTCATATATCATTATAGAGAGCGGCAGGGAGTGTCCATGCTGTATGTTAGTACTAATATATATATATACTTTTCCCTAAATCACAATTTAAAATTACTCTCTTAATCAAACCACTAACCTAACGATTCCCTTGCCCTCTTGCGCGCAGCGTGTGCCCTTAGTCTGCGTCTTTTTAGGGTTCCGTAATCAAACACAGAAACCCTTATAGTTTCGCCATGTTCTTCAGTCACATCCGTTTTTATCAAACTTACAGATATAAAGCTGAAATTTTTACTACAGATGTAAATCTGTGACCCCTTTACATTTATGGAATTAAATCTGTAAAAAAAATGTTTTTTAGGGTACTTCCCCTACATGTAAAGTGGGGGTGTTTTTTTTTGTTTACGTACTTCTATTGTGTGAGGTATTGTTGAATAGGTATTAATTTAATTACTACTGAGTGTAAGCTAAGATCATTAATCCTTTAAATAATTTGTATTTCAAGCGACTTCCAAAAAGGAGGAGGTTCTCAATTCGTCTGTGTTTTTTTTTTATGTTTGTTACCTCAGAACTTTTGACTGGGTGAACCGATTTTCATGATTCTTTTTTTATTTGAAAGCTAGTGCTTCCCGTGTGGTCCCATATAAATTTTATTAAAATCGGTGTAGTACTTTAGTAGAAAATTAACAAAAACCAAAAATAATAATGCAAAAATGTACTAATTTGTTGCGATGGATGTCGGTTTTTTAACGTGTTTAGCGTTTTCAATTATTAAATTAACATGTCCCCCTTACTCCCACCAGCTAAACCGCTATTTCAGAGAATCTCAAAGCATTAAAAATAGTAGGGCATGTATTTAATTTAAAAAGAAAATTATCACGCCCAAGTAGATTTTTTTTAATTAAGTACTAATAGTCGACAAACTTAAGATGTCATTTATACTCATTTATTTACCAGACAACATTGCACATTGCATAGAGGCGGGTCAATTTTACAAACTTTAAGAGATATACATACATTACATTTAGTAAGTTTTTCTTTGTAACTATTAATGTATTGTATGTATTGATGTAAACAATCATTGGCGAACCTAATAAATAAAATAAAATATAAAACATAAAATAACATTCTAATAAGTTAATTATTTTAAATAGCAAACTTTAAGAGATATACCTACATACATTACATTTAGTAAGTTTTTCTTTGTAACTATTAATGTATTGTATGTATTGATGTAAACAATCATTGGCGAACCTAATAAATGAAATAAAATATAAAACATAAAATAACATTCTAATAAGTTAATTATTTTAAATAGCACATTCGCGTGCTATCTATATCTATAATTTAAGGAAATGATAATCTATAATTAATGTTTAGATGGTTTTGTAAAGAGGTTCTAGATCTTCTAGACAAAACGTTTTATACTAACTACAAAAATAATTTCGTTTTATAAAAGACTAGCTGTTTCCCGCGGTTGCACCGTTTCAACGTTTCTATGACTTTTCGAGGGTGCGTGGTTCGACACGAAATTGGCCTCCTTTTTTTCTGACTTCCAGAGTCCCATAGATTCCCCAGCCACTGTTATTGTGCGCTTCCGTCGCGCTGTCGTCGCGTCGCCGCTTTGAAGAGACTACGAAACCCTACTTAGCGCGTGGTTCGACACGCACTTGGCCTCCTTTTTTCCTGACTTCCAGACTCCCATAGATCCCCCAGCCCCTGCTTTGTGCGCTTCCGTCGCGTCGTCGTCGCGTCGCCGCTTCGAAGAGACTACGAAACCCTACTTAGCGCGTGGTTCGACACGCACTTGGCCTCCTTTTTTCCTGACTTCCAGACTCCCATAGATTCCCCAGCCCCTGCTTTGTGCGCTTCCGTCGCGTCGTCGTCGCGTCGCCGCTTCGAAGAGACTACGAAACCCTACTAAGCGCGTGGTTCGACACGCACTTGGCCTCCTTTTTTCCTGACTTCCAGACTCCCATAGATTGTCCAGCCCCTGCTATTGTGCGCTTCCTTCGCGTCGTCGTCGCGTCGCCGCTTCGAAGAGACTACGAAACCCTACTTAGCGCGTGTTTCGACACGCACTTGGCCTCCTTTTTTCCTGACTTCCAGACTCCCATAGATTGTCCAGCCCCTGCTATTGTGCGCTTCCGTCGCGCTGTCGTCGCGTCGCCGCTTCGAAGAGACTACGAAACCCTACTTAGCGCGTGTTTCGACACGCACTTGGCCTCCTTTTTTCCTGACTTCCAGACTCCCATAGATTGTCCAGCCCCTGCTATTGTGCGCTTCCTTCGCGTCGTCGTCGCGTCGCCGCTTCGAAGAGACTACGAAACCCTACTTAGCGCGTGGTTCTATACGCACTTGGCCCCTTTTTTTCCTGACTTCCAGACTCCCATAGATTGTCCAGCCCCTGCTATTGTGCGCTTCCTTCGCGTCGTCGTCGCGTCGCCGCTTCGAAGAGACTACGAAACCCTACTTAGCGCGTGGTTCTATACGCACTTGGCCCCTTTTTTTCCTGACTTCCAGACTCCCATAGATTGTCCAGCCCCTGCTATTGTGCGCTCCCTTCGCGTCGTCGTCGCGTCGCCGCTTCGAAGAGACTACGAAACCCTACTTAGCGCGTGGTTCTATACGCACTTGGCCTCCTTTTTTCCTGACTTCCAGACTCCCATAGATTGTCCAGCCCCTGCTATTGTGCGCTTCCTTCGCGTCGTCGTCGCGTCGCCGCTTCGAAGAGACTACGAAACCCTACTTAGCGCGTGGTTCTATACGCACTTGACCCCTTTTTTTCCTGACTTCCAGACTCCCATAGATTGTCCAGCCCCTGCTATTGTGCGCTTCCTTCGCGTCGTCGTCGCGTCGCCGCTTCGAAGAGACTACGAAACCCTACTTAGCGCGTGGTTCTATACGCACTTGGCCTCCTTTTTTCCTGACTTCCAGACTCCCATAGATTGTCCAGCCCCTGCTATTGTGCGCTTCCTTCGCGTCGTCGTCGCGTCGCCGCTTCGAAGAGACTACGAAACCCTACTTAGCGCGTGGTTCTATACGCACTTGGCCCCTTTTTTCCTGACTTCCAGACTCCCATAGATTGTCCAGCCCCTGCTATTGTGCGCTCCCTTCGCGTCGTCGTCGCGTCGCCGCTTCGAAGAGACTACGAAACCCTACTTAGCGCGTGTTTCGACACGCACTTGGCCTCCTTTTTTCCTGACTTCCAGACTCCCATAGATTGTCCAGCCCCTGCTATTGTGCGCTCCCTTCGCGTCGTCGTCGCGTCGCCGCTTCGAAGAGACTACGAAACCCTACTTAGCGCGTGGTTCTATACGCACTTGGCCTCCTTTTTTCTTGACTTGCAGACTCCCATAGATTGTCCAGCCCCTGCTATTGTGCGCTTCCTTCGCGTCGTCGTCACGTCGCCGCTTCGAAGAGACTACGAAACCTTACTTAGCGCGTGGTTCTATACGCACTTGGCCCCTTTTTTTCCTGAATTCCAGACTCCCATAGATTGTCCAGCCCCTGCTATTGTGCGCTCCCTTCGCGTCGTCGTCGCGTCGCCGCTTCGAAGAGACTACGAAACCCTACTTAGCGCGTGTTTCGACACGCACTTGGCCTCCTTTTTTCCTGACTTCCAGACTCCCATAGATTGTCCAGCCCCTGCTATTGTGCGCTCCCTTCGCGTCGTCGTCGCGTCGCCGCTTCGAAGAGACTACGAAACCCTACTTAGCGCGTGTTTCGACACGCACTTGGCCTCCTTTTTTCCTGACTTCCAGACTCCCATAGATTGTCCAGCCCCTGCTATTGTGCGCTCCCTTCGCGTCGTCGTCGCGTCGCCGCTTCGAAGAGACTACGAAACCCTACTTAGCGCGTGTTTCGACACGCACTTGGCCTCCTTTTTTCCTGACTTCCAGACTCCCATAGATTCTCCAGCCCCTGCTATTGTGCGCTTCCTTCGCGTCGTCGTCGCGTCGCCGCTTCGAAGAGACTACGAAACCCTACTTAGCGCGTGTTTCGACACGCACTTGGCCTCCTTTTTTCCTGACTTCCAGTCTCCCATAGATTGTCCAGCCCCTGCTATTGTGCGCTTCCTTCGCGTCGTCGTCGCGTCGCCGCTTCGAAGAGACTACGAAACCCTACTTAGCGCGTGTTTCGACACGCACTTGGCCTCCTTTTTTCCTGACTTCCAGACTCCCATAGATTCTCCAGCCCCTGCTATTGTGCGCTTCCTTCGCGTCGTCGTCGCGTCGCCGCTTCGAAGAGACTACGAAACCCTACTTAGCGCGTGTTTCGACACGCACTTGGCCTCCTTTTTTCCTGACTTCCAGACTCCCATAGATTGTCCAGCCCCTGCTATTGTGCGCTTCCTTCGCGTCGTTGTCGCGTCGCCGCTTCGAAGAGACTACGAAACCCTACTTAGCGCGTGTTTCGACACGCACTTGGCCTCCTTTTTTCTTGACTTGCAGACTCCCATAGATTGTCCAGCCCCTGCTATTGTGCGCTTCCTTCGCGTCGTCGTCGCGTCGCCGCTTCGAAGAACCTACGAAACCCTACTTAGCGCGTGGTTCGACACGCACTTGGCTTCTTTTTTTCCTGACTTCCAGACTCCCATAGATTCCCCAGCCCCTGCTATTGTGCGCTTCCTTCGCGTCGTCGTCGCGTCGCCGCTTCGAAGAGACTACGAAACCCTACTTAGCGCGTGGTTCGACACGCACTTGGCCTCCTTTTTTCCTGACTTCCAGACTCCCATAGATTCCCCAGCCCCTGCTATTGTGCGCTTCCGTCGCGCCGTCGCCGCTTTGACATGCACTCATAGCAATTAGTATGACGCTCCGTTGTTCTCTGAACCTTATGTGATACCGCATTCAGCGCCAACGTGTGAAGTGTCTGCTGCGCGAGTTTACGGAACTTGAATGATTTAGTTATTTACTTCGAATAACAATTTTATTGAAGTTCAGGGTTTTGAACACTAATATAATAGGGATGCTAGTCATCTGAGTTACTTTTTATCATCTGTCAAAAACGACATTTTGTTCTAAAAATGTTTGAAATACCTAGGCCTGACGTCATAGTTTAGCAGCGTCATTTATGTACTCATTTTGTGATTTTGGTGAATTAAAAATCGAAGACTTGATGGAGAACAAAACGTGTAAGGTTTTCCGAAGTTTAAGTAGGAGGACAATTTAGTGATCAAGAGTTCATAATTTATTTCTGATGCTGTCGTCATCCCTATTAATGTAAGGTTAGGTTAAGGTGCATTTTTCACATCTTAATTAATATTAAAAGAAATTATCAATTTTTTTGCGCCGCTATCATCATTAGTTATAAAAAATCGGCCAAGTGCGAGTCAGACTCGTACAAAGTAAAAAAAAATGTATGTTTTTAAAAACAAAATTATTGTAACCGTTCTCTGTATGGAAAATCTATGAACTTTTTACAAATCCAGCTGCACGTTTTAAGTTGGTCAACTAGGTCAACTTGGTCTCCTAAACTAAGAAAGCCTACTAAGCTGTGATAGTTTCCCTTCTTAAACTATATTTCCCAGTGTTTATTTTTATACATGTTCTGAAATAGTGATTTAGCGGTAGGGGCCGGGGGGAAATTAAATCTAACAAAAATTTGCACTTTAAAGCTTAATATTTTGCAAGCGGATACTTGAATGAAAATGGTTGTAATTAACTCACAGTAGTTTTAAATTACCTATTCAATGATATCCCACACGATAAGGTAACGCCAAGGAAAAACAATAGGCTATTTGACTACTACTGGAAAATAGTTTTATATTATTTGTTATTGCATAAAATGCAAACCATTTTAATATTTCCTGGAGATCTGTCGTATAAATGGACTAAATCAATTTTAAAATTTGAATTAAAAAATTACGCGCCAAAACGCAATTTTCGCTATGGCGCCTGGTTGCTCTGACTGATGACGTCACACATAACTAAACAACAAACTGCTGTAATAGTGAAAGCACGCACTGAAACTAATATTTACTTATGTGTGACGTCATCAGAGTTGCAACCAACCACAGAGCGTTTTCAAACACGTGATGAAACCACAAAAAAAATCATTTTTGTTTTTTATACAGAAAATGAACTTTTTTTTTCAGAACATTAATAAAATATGCCTTTTACATTACATTTTATTAGGATGGCAACAAATTGTTACATATTTTAAACATAGTCAAAATGCCTATTCACACCCTCTAACATAAAGGCAAGGTGGCCCTAAAAACCATTTTTTTTTCAAGATTTTATTGTACCACTTTGTTGTGCGTGATTAATATGTAAACCCATGCCAAATTACAGCTCTCTAGTACTAATAGTCTCTGAGCTAAGCCGCGGACAGACAGACAAACATGACGAAACTACAAATTATATAATATCGTTGTATCAGCTTATACGTCCCCACCGAGGGGCTCGATCCTACCCTGAATTAGGCGATCGGGCCTTAGTCGACCACGCGGGCCCAGTGCAGGTTCGTTGATTTCACACACAACCTGCGAGTGCTGCGAGTTTCTCCGCAGGCATGTGTAGGTCTCCTCACGATGTTTTCCTTCACTGTAAGAGCGTCGGATAAACGTACATATGAAATCTAAATTCGAAATCACATTGTTACGTGACGGGATTCGAACCACGACCTCCCGGACAGAAGGTGGCGGCCCTAGCCGTTACGCCACCGATGCTCACAAATTATATATACTTTTTATTACATCTAAATTGGTAAGCCCTTGGCATCATCTCACCTGATGGTGAGTGACGATGATGCCGATGATGGAAGCGAGCTTACCAAGATTTAATTGATCCAGGTGATGCACGTTTTCCCATTTACGCCTGTAATTTGTAAGTAAATTTACACATCGGTAGAAGTTAATATGCGTGGTGAAGCTATAACATTATTTTTAACGCGTAATAGTGTAAACAGTGGCCGGTGTGGCCCAAACAGAATGGAAACTGCATCACCACCTACGAAAACATCTATTTTAGTTCTCCTCGATAGGGATTTACTTACACCTGCAGCCTCGACGCGCCCTCCTACTAGCGACGTTGCTGGCACAAGTAAATTAAGAAGAATTGGATGGAGGGTAGTGGCAGAATCTAAATAAATAAAGTGATAAATTATTTCCTTTTACTATGATGATTATAAAAAAATAATAAAACCTATGAAAAAGAATAGACCAGTAAGAAACGGGGAATGGCAGAAGTCAGAATCGGAAAAAAGTCTTTTTTTTTAAAAACATATTAAAAAGAAGATAATATCAAAACAGATCAAAAATAAGCTAAAAATTTGACTTCGTTGCAAACCTACGATTAATTAGGTTCTAGATAAATAAAATGAGAAAATAGCAACTTACCTAATAACTTTAGGAATTCATAAAAAAATAAAAACACGACTGCGTAAAAACTTAACCCCTCTTTTTGCCAGTTAGGTAAAAATGTATCCTGCCTCATACGTTAAAATCCGGCTTCTGTATTCCCCGATTCGTATAATTTAGGAATCTTCAAGACGAGAGTGAATAGGCACTATTTGAGCTTGCGTGTTACATCCTCGGCTGCATCGGCACTTACCATCAGGTGAGGTGCAACCAAACGCACTCAAATTTTTAATAAAAAAAAATAAAAATAAAAAATCCTTCAAGCCATTCAGGCTGTAGTAGCAAACATAGATATTTACATACATACATACATATACACACTCGTAAAACATTACCCTCCTGAGGCAGTCGGGTAAAAATACCATCTGTAGTACTTAACACGTTGACAGACACTACTTACACGCGTTATGACACATGCCTTTTGTACTGACGCCTATGACAGTTCTTTGTGTCTATAGAACTTCGTTGAGTATATATTGGTTAAGACACACGCTTCTATAGAAGTAAATACATTAGGAGCTGTGTCACCAAGAAGCTGAAGTGCGAGCTATACCATATGTATGAGAAAATAATAACTTACCTAAAAATACAATCTGTAGAACTTCTATAGAAGTAAATACATTAGGAGCTGTGTCACCAAGAAGCTGAAGTGCGAGCTATACCATATGTATGAGAAAATAATAACTTACCTAAAAATACAATCTGTAGAACTTCTATAGAAGTAAATACATTAGGAGCTGTGTCACCAAGAAGCTGAAGTGCGAGCTATACCATCTGTATGAGAAAATAATAACTTACCTAAAAATACAATCTGTAGAACTTCTATAGAAGTAAATACATTAGGAGCTGTGTCACCAAGAAGCTGAAGTGCGAGCTATACCATCTGTATGAGAAAACCTAAAAATACAATCTGTAGAACTTCTATAGAAGTAAATACATTAGGAGCTGTGTCACCAAGAAACTGAAGTGCGAGCTATGCCATCTGTAGGAGAAAATAATAACTTACCTAAAAATACAATCTGTAGAACTTAACACGTTGACGGTCACTACCGACACGCATTTTGACACATGCCTTTTGTACTGACGCCTAAAAAACAATTGTGTATTTAGACGTCGTTGAATATCTATTGGTTAGGACACACGGCTCTGTAGAAGTCAATGCTTAAGCAGCTGTCTCACTAACAAGGAAGGGTACCCAACTGTCCGACTCCGATTTGATTTATTTTAATATATGTTATAGAGTAGTCTAAAATAACGGACACGTATTTTTTTTAGCTGCCCAACTTTCACCACAAACTCATTTTTATATAAAAAAAAATATAAACATTTAGTTTGTGATGAAACGATAAAACACGTCCCCATTCTTTATTCATGTTCTCCAACATACAACGAAATCAGTAATTAATTATAATTTTTTTTGAACAAATCTCTTCTCAGAAATTAGAAGGTTTGGTCAATCTTCAGTACTTTGAAGGCCATTTTCTCCTAACAGGTTGAGTTTGGGCAGCTAAAAAAAATACGTGGGCATTTTCAGAAAAACGTCCACCCCCCGTTTTGTCGTGTCCCGCGTGTTTGAATTTTAATATCATGTAAAATTTATATGAAACTCAATAAATAAATGATTGAAAATACTATATTATATTCAACATAATCGTATGGGTATTTTAATATAAATTCGCGTATTATTAAAATTACAACAATTATTTAACACCAAGGTGGTGAATTTTGACGTGTCCCACTCAAAATTTACCCAGTGTAAAATACGATGGTGAAAACTTTTTGTACTGGGCCATACTGAGGTTTGGGTATCATTCGAAACTAGTCTAAAGTGCTATAAGTAAGTTGTTATAAGTTAACCTCGGCACGTTTAGAATTTTTATCTTATTCCATTGCGAAAAGGTTTAATTTACAAAAATATCGTAATTCGTGTCGCAGGTGGACAGGTCACCTTTGTGACGGGAACAAACACTAAATTAGGATTCTACCAATTTAGTGTTTCTTTTATTATTTTAAATGGCAACACTATATTCTAAACTCGCTGACCACCATTAAAAAAAACAGTAGTGTCAAAACGCTTCAAGATCAGATGTGTTGTTTTTGTTGTGCCATTTTCACCAAGGTTTCGTCGGTCAGGTATGTGACACATTATCTTGTACTCTGTTTTCTTTTTGCCATGTTAAAGCTTACTGTACCAACCAAAATCTAATAACAAAATCATATTTCACTCGCTAACAAACGTATAATTAGCGATTACCTCAAAATTATTTATTCAGTAAGACTGGTAGCATGGTGTGACGGTCACTTTATGACATTTTGTTGCGTCACATATAGTGTGACCCAAAAAGTCACAAAGATGACACCATAAAGCTGAGACTACATGCCTCGAACAGCTTGTCCGGCGATCAATGTATAGACAGGCATTAATGAATGAATTTTTTCAATTAATTAATCAGGGTTCACTTTATTTTGTGGCGTATAAAAAGAAATCTCTAGTAGGTACCTCTGTAAAAAATTTCAATAAATTTAATTAGAAACTGTTGGTTTTATAAGGGTGTGAGAGAAAGGGACAGAAGGACGGACGGACAGATAGACTGAAGATATGAGGGTTATAAGTGTTTGGTCGCCTATGGAACCCTAAAAACACTTGCAGTAAGTACAACTAAATACCATGCGGTGATTATAATAAGGATGGTATAATACAAAAAAGTCCATAATTACATAGTTTGACACACCTATTTCGGACTGTAGGAATACTAGGAACAATGATCACTTCAACAATATATAATATGTTATATTATTTAAGTTTCAAAATGCCACTAACTGGTGCTGGAAGAACACGAAGATACAGAGAAAAATTGAAAAGAGAGAATCCAGAACAAATTTATCAGAATCTTCAAGCATGTAAACCAAGCCTTACACAAATAAGTCAGTCACTTTTGTGACTGTCCCACAAAATGTGACGGAGAAAATTGGCTTTTTCTCCAATTCTTATTATTGTTGTGTAAAAATAACTTGATTTATTATATTCTTATATTATTTAGCTATGTAGAATCATATAACTTTACCGTCTTGTCGACGAAATTAAGATTTTATGCTAAAAGTAACGTTTACTTTTGGGCCAGTTGTTACAAAAGTGAACTTGAATTTACTTTAATATTTACATTTATTGATTTCGTTACTATATTTTATACTTTTTTGATAGAATTCATGGTCATCTTTACAATCCAATTGATCTTTTTAAGTCCTTCCGTACAAAGTTTCACAAAAATAATTATTTTTGGTTGTCACAAAAGTGACAACATTTTTCTACCTTGTTGGTTAAAATTGAGGTTTTCTCATAAAATTGACTAGTTATCGTAGAATAAAACATTATTTCGTATAGAATAAAAATCACCAAAAATACAATCTTTAAAATTAAACCATAATTTTTACCAGGGGGAGACGTTTTTCTGAAAATGCCCGCGTGTCCGTTATTTTAGACTACTCTATAACATATATCAAAATAAATCAAATCGGAGTCGGACAGTTGGGTACCCTTCCTTGTAAGAACCTGAAGTGCGAGCTATACCATCTGTTGTACTACCAGAGATAATAAAACGGGAATCAACCTACATGCCACAAGTAATGGAATAAAATAATAAAATAAATGTCTGAGAGTTCTTATAGTAAACATAAAACTCTCAAAGGAGCCGGGTGCAGGGCAGGGCAACTAGACACTATAAAAATAATAAGAACGTATGTCCTGCCTGTCCAGTTTATATTTTACGACCGTCACCCTCCAAGATTTTCCTATTATACCATGTAATGTTGCATTATCTCGGACGTGACATTATGGGACAAGTTGGTCGTCACATTATCGCTACGATAATATGTTTACTAGAACAAATTCAGTATTCTTAGGCATGTTACTGTTTTTTAACGTGAAATGTCTTAAATATAACACCGATACATACGGGGTACCATGTCAGAAAATATTTTAATCTGTTTCCGGTTCACGACAAGGCTAAGGCTCCATAGCCATACCGCCTAATTCCATACCACCAAGTTACAAACCGTGACGCCGGAGCTTGGAGTGTCCTTCCAGTAAGGCCAGGGACGTCCAAATTTGACGTTTCACGTTAAACCAGCGCCAGTCCCGCCCATTTTCAATACAACTTTTCATGAAGACAACATCTGAGAAATCTTATCTTGACATCGCGCAGTTTTAATTTCGTTGTATTTTTAAAAGCTTTTATTTAACTTCCAATGTTTGTATGTATGTTTGTTCAGGTCAAATCTTGATATCGATTTTACAGTGACTCCCAGGTTTTGAGCTAAAATTTGGTATGAAGCTGTATTTTCGGCGACACTAGATCCTTTTCAACCGACTTTAAAAAGGAAAAGGTTCTCAATTCGACTGTATGTTTTTGTTGTATGTTTGTTACGCGATATTTCCGCCGATTGTGAACCGATTTTCAAAATTATTTTTTTATTCGAAAGAGTATACTACCGAGGGGGTCCCATTGTCACCAAGTCAGGATCTGATGATGGGATCCCATGGAAATCGAGGGCAACCCTCGAATTTTATAGGCACATTTTACGTATTTCTTGTATTTTCTAAAATAATAAAAGTATTTTTGTCTGGTAGTCATCATCTCATGTTGATGAGCTGATGAAGGAAGGTACAACTCCTTGACGATTAGGAGTTGGAGGATAATTCTTCAAATATTTTTTGTAGATTCGTAGGTACGTATAGACCGATAGTTGTATTCTTTCAGGTTATTCAAATGAGCTGATGATGGAAGGTTTAACTCCTTAACTTTCTGTATCTGATGAAACACATGCATTATAATTTTATGGTTCCTATTGGCGAGTGGGTGATTGGGTTTAACGTTATTAGATAAATAGCATTATCACTAAAAATAAATAAAATAAAAATAAAAGTTTAAAAAACTAAAAACCGACTTATGAAATTCACTCAAAAGTATGAAATAATTTTATTACACTTAGATACACGACATTAACCAACAATAACGAAATTAAAGGTCGGTACGAATTAAATTAGGGGCCTAAATTTATTTTTGAGGTTGGCACCAGCACACAGATACTCACATTTTACTTAAGACATTGCTGACACCGACCTCAAAAAAAAATTTAGGCCCCTAATTTAATTCCTACCCACCTTTGACTTCGTTATTGTTGCTTAATGTCGTGTATCTAAGTCTAATAAAATTATTTCATACTTTTGAGTGAATTTCATTTTGAAGTCGGTTTTTAGTTTTTTAAACTTTTATTTTTGGTAATCTAAACTTGATCTTATGATTAACTTTGGAGGTGGACGATTGAACGATTGAGGTGGAATCAATACAGTGATCTGCTCCTTTTTTAAATTTGGAAATTGAGTATTAAAACTCTTTTCAAATAAAAGCTTCTACGTAAAACATTTTATATTTTTCTTCATCTTATTACCATTTTTATTCTTACTTTCTTGACCCGGTAGTACGCTACGTACGTACGTAGGGTAGAGGAAGTATTGTTATCGGAAAAAAAACGTTTTTCCAATTTTAGTAAAAATATGTTCTATATCATTATCACATTACCGAAAAACTGAATATCTCAATTCCGTTCGTCCGTCCGTGCGGCCGTCCGTCACGCTTGGCTCTGCAGGCTTTATCTTTAGTCTGATTGGGGCCGAATTTGGAACTCAAGAGTTTTATCAAAGGATTATTTAAAGTTTCTTCATACCGTCAAACCGAAGAGTGGCTGTTACACAACAAAAATAGTTTTTTTCTCTCAAAAACAGCTCTAACGATTTTGAGGAAACTTTGTACGTCGTATACTTGCTTATGTTTGTCATTACATAGTAATACCAATTGTTCTGGGAAAAATCATGTTTGTATGGTTGTCCTACGAATTATTACAATTTTTTTTGTTCAATATTTTTATGAAAAAGAAAATAATAATAATAAAAAAAATACAGTTTATTTAAATACAACTTGTTAAGAAGTCAACATTCAAAAACCTATCTTGACATCACTCAGTTGTATTTTTTTTTCTTCTTAGCGAGTTGATCCTTCGGTCCAATTTTTTAGACCTACTCGGCCACCAAAACTGAATGTTCTATTGCATTGTACAGTTTCTTGCGCGTACAGATTCGTAAATATAAAAAAATACTGAATGAGAATACGAGAAGTGAAGTGAGATGTCAATAAACACTATCAAATGAACTCGAAATAGTACAGGAACCCATAAAACACATTATCATTATATCATATCAGTATGGTTAAGTGAAAAAAAAAAATGGTTGTTATACGTTATTAAAGATGAGAGTGAATAGGCACTATTTGAGCTTGCGTGTTACATCCTCGGCTGCATTCCATCAGGTGAGGTGAAGCCAAATGCACTTAATTTTTTTATAAAAATAATAATAATGTTAGTTTATTTATTTCATGGTAATATTATGGCACAAAGGAATTTTGAAACAAAATAATACAAATAATGAGTAAATTCTTACTGAACTCTAGTCCTATAATACATGACATTTACAAAAATCTGTCAAATTTTCAGCTTCAAGTGTCAAAAATTACACTTCAGTGAACACGATCATTCGAATTCAGCGCCGAAAATAAACGCTGAGATTTTTAGTGCATAGCCCCCCCCGCCCTGGTGCCAGGAAACGCAGGGCATTATACAAACTGTGCCATGGTCTGGGGAGCGGCACCGCACTCGCATACACTAAGTATCCCATACGTAGCCCCCCACCTGCACATATTTTCCTTGCTCCAGCCAACTTGAGTACCTACTACCCTAATAATATATCTTGTTTTTATTACGCATAGATAGCAAAGTGCAGTTTTTCTCTTAGTCATATTATTATTTTGTTTATCCTCAGAGGAGCCACATATCTCATTTTATGTTTATTTCTGTATTCGTCACGACATAATGTTGTTAAAGTATCTTTTGGCATCAACATGTTCTCTGCAGTTGTGTTGAATTTATTAAAAATTTAACTTGTGATGAGTTTCGATTACACATTTGGTATTAAATCTTCCATTCAAATTTCAGTTGGATTGGCTCTGCATTAAAAAGTACGTCTGCTGTATCTTGCGCTTGTATTTCGTTTTTAACGCTTAAGAGGACTATGAACCCACGGCGAAAATTGAACGACGATAACGATTTTCACCTCCTTAATTCTAACCGATTTGGACCAGTTTTGACAGGTTGTCCGTTAGAACAAAAGCTAGGTTTGTACGTTTAGTGATAAATTACTGATTAATAAAAAAAGGCCGAAATTAGTTTTGTATGAAATCAAGTGAACGACAATAAAATTAAACGTATTAACTTTATCGAAAAAACAAAAACGTTTGAGCCTAGCCTTTGTTCTGAATGACAACCTTTTAAAAATTGGTCCAAATCTGTTAAATGTTAAGAGGTGAAAATCGTTATCGCCGTTTGTATGAAAAGTCGCAGCTTCACAATCCTCTTAATGGTTCTGATGTAACACAATATTCCAAGCCACGTAGTTCACCACTCGCAAGAGTAACAAGACGCCCAACTCATCTAACCCGAATTAAGTACTACATTTTTCCACGTCCACCTATATATTTATTAATCTTCGGGGGGTGGTACGTCGCCGCATGCCTTTTGAGAAATGACGCCTGCCAAAGTTAAGTCGGTTGAGCCAAGGCGACGGGCCCTGAGTTATGACCGTTTGCAGAGCAAGGGGATAAAGGCCATTAGGGCCCGGTATAATCCTTATCGGCCAACTGGCACTAAGGATTAGTACTGTCAGAAGTTGCCTTTTTTTGGGTAGGTATTGGCTGAGATGTGTTCGGCTGTGATTAGGGGATTAATGGCACTAGTGTAGATGTGTTTTATGGAATCCGTATTTGTATAGAAGCGTCTGTGGCTCAACTAGTAACGACTTGGTCCTCCCTACCACAGGTCCCGGGTTCAAATCCGGACGGCCAATGCACCAATGAGTTTTTCGAAACTTGCGTATATATACTCACCGTTTGTTAAATCGCAATTTAAAATTACTCTCTCAAACAAAACACCAACCTAATGATTCCTATGCCCTCTTGGTCGCAGCATGTGCCATAGTCTGCGTTTTTTAGGGTTCCGTCAACACACACAGAAACCCTGTCCGTGTGAACCGGCCTACACTTGTCAAAGGCATTCATGACATTCAATGATTTTAATGTATAACTTCTCGTGTCATATAAATTTCATGTTCTAATAGTCCACATACGAGAGCTAAGTCCGGGTTGCTTAAGGTTGTAAAGCTAGTGGGAAACCACACTGTCAGAAGTTTTTCAAGCCGTAGGTAAAGTATCTGACACGGTTTTTTGGCTTAAGGCTCCCCCGTCCCTAAAATCAGCAACTCGATTCACGATGTTTCAAACCTCGAACGAAATTGCTTGGAAATAAAGTTCTTGTCAGCTCGTACTACAACGTGGCTCTTACGTCAATCGCTACGAACGAATTTGTTGTATTTAATTCTTTATAGATTAAATAAGAAGAATTTCCAAAAAGCAATAAAACCAAATCATTTTATATTCTTTTGTAAAGAAGTTCATAATGTTTCAATTAAAATTGCAGCTATTCTATGGTTACAACTAGAAAAAAGGGTGCATTAAGATATATTTTTTCTTATTTCTGTGTATTAAAATATAATTAGAGGAAATCATATCCTCATATCCTGTAAATTACAAAACAATTTATTTTTTACGATAAAAAAATCCTTAATTGAAGTAAAAAGTGGTTACAAAGTTGGTAGTTGGCGGCGGTATAAGCCTTAACGTGCCTTGCGAGGCAAAGAAACAGTCGTGGAAAATGCCAGATCAGTCAAACAAATCCGGTGATGACCGTGCTTCAGATTAGTTAACCTGCGTAGCGTAATCAACCCAACCACGCAAATCATACTGAGCTTCGACCGCTTCAGTATTGCTAGTCAAAAAAAAATTGAAAATTCTATTTATTAAACAGTGATTATGGAAGGAAAAATAGAAGGAAGGAGGGGCAAAGGAAGATCTAGGAGAAGCTATTGCTAGCAACTGAAGAGAAGTTTAAAGCACACCCCGGACACTGCATACAATTGGTCGTGAAATGACATTTCTAAAAACAAATGACGGAGAAAACAGTCAGGCGAAATCCCATACATTGGAGAACCAAACTGTAACCAATCTGAATCAACCTGGGTAACGAGGGGGTGAGGTCGCAATCTAAAGAGCGGAAGGGAGTGTCCATAATACATGTTAATACTATTATATACTTTGCTTAGAGTGAAAACTTAAAGGGAGAGAGAGATAAAGAGTTAAAGGACATGTCCAAAAGAAGAAATGACTGGTGATCGTTACACCGTCAAGAGCTTGGCTCTCAAAACAAAAAAATAATAATTCAATTTTGCTTTAAATATTGATTTGGAACAAATGGGTACCAGAAACCGCATTTTAACACATACGGCACTGATTCAAACTGAAAGAAAATGGTTTCCCAAAATTGGCAAAACGAAACTTGTTCTCGTTCTTGTGAATCAGGAATAAATATTTGACTAGCTTTGTGTATTGGCACCTTGCCTCGCAACTCGCGAGCCGCTAGTTGAGCGCGAGCGCTTCGCGGGATTATGGTCGTGTATACGGTGTGGTGGGTATGGCAATAAAACGGATAACGGATGTGAGGTGGTTTAAAACGCAAGTGGTCTATGTTAGCAACTGGTCTTAGCACTTAATCGACGAATTTCTTGTTTAATAATTTACACAAAGACATTTACATTTTAATTTTTCATTCTACCTTTGAAATGTTCAATCAGAGTAGGCTTTTTAAAATCATTTTTTTCTTTTGTATGTTATTAAAAGCTTTTATTTAATTTAAAATGATGAATATTATTACTAGCTTTTTCCCGCGGCTTTGCCCGCGTGGACATCGTTTTTATGACTGTCTTTAAGGGTGATTAGTAAATTATCACCTACTTAACCATCTCTGTGCAAAAAATCACTACAATCGAGTATTTTTTTAGTTCCCTCAGGAACTGCATCAGATTATGCTATTTTCCCGGGATAAAAAGTAGCCTTCCCCGTGACACAGGCTACCTGCATGCCTAATTTTATAAAGATTGGTCAATGCGTTGAAGCGTGAAAAGTTAACAAACAAACACATTTTCACATTTATAATATATAGTAAGGATGAATGTCGGTTTGTTTAGGTGGTTTCAAATCTTGCGATAGATTTTAGAGAGCGACTTCCAGGGGTCCGATTGAGCTGAAATTTGGTATGAAGCCGTAATCCTGGTGATAATAGATCCTTTTGGTATTTTGAAGACGATCTGATCATGCACTTTGGAAGTGGAATCAAGGTCCCAGAATCGTCTTTTATTAGCAACTAGCTTTTGCCCGCGGCTTCGCCTGCGTCGACCTCGTTTTTATGACTGTCTTCGACGGTGAGTGGTGCGTGAGCCGCAAGCGGACATTAGTTTTTTCGGATACCTATCCCAAATCGAGCTATTCTGATAAGCAGTCTGTGTCATTTAATTTCCCTCTCTTTCAACCACTTCTGTTCAAAAAATCACAACAATCCATTGTTCCGTTGCGAATTGCGATGTTAAAGATATGAACCCAAAAAAGACTTTTTTTTCAGTTCTCTCAGGAACTGCATCGACTATGCCATTTTCACGGGATAAAAAGTAGCCTATATCCTTCCCCGTGACACAGGCTACCTGCATGCCAAATTTCATCAAGATTCGTCAAGGTGTTGAAGCGTGAAAAGGTAACAAACGAACAAACAAATAAACACATTCATTATATTAGTAAGGATGAGGATAGAATCGAAGCAAAATCTGGCTTTTATGAATTTGGAAACGTGTATTTTTATATTCATTAAAGCATTTGGCTTTTTGAGTATAAAAAGTCTTTTGAAAAAAAAACTTGTAAAGTTTTAAGGTTTTCTTTAAATTATTTTTATCCAGTTATAGATGATGTAAACTCGGGGAGGCTTATGTTCAACAGTGAACGTCCCTTGCCTTATGTGATAGATCATCAGCATCATCGTCACTTACCATCAGGTGATGATGATGCTAATGACGACAGAATTTGACTGATAGCGATTAGCTGAGTAAATGCCATTAGCAGGTATAATGTTTTCTGTTTTTATCCACGACTAGCTGTTTCCCGCGGCTTCACCCGCGTGGAAAACGTTTCTAGGGCTTTTCGAGGGTGCGCAGTGCGCGAGACGCAAGCGGCTCGCGAGCATGAAAAAAGTAGCCTATCTGTTAATCCAGGTCCTAATCTGTCTACCTACCAAATTTCAGCCTGATCCGTTCAGTAGTTTTTGCGTGAAGAAGTAATAAGAATACCTACACACTTACACATAGTGTGATAAGTCAGCCCTTGGCATCATCTCACCTGATGGTAAGTGACGATGATGCCGAAGATGGAAGCGGGCTTACCAAGATTCCCCATCGCAATAGAGAACTGGCTGTCTTATCTTCAAGCCGGAACACATCAATGTTGTTAACACTGATGTTTGGCGGCAAGACTTAGATAAGATTGTGGTAGCTAGCCAGGCGGACTTATAAAATGCCCTACCACCAACCAAACCGAGTCTTACAAGATGATCCCACCGGGAATCGAATCCACGACCTCCTGGTGTAAAGCGAATGTACTAACCATTACGCAACGGAGGCGGTGAAAAGGTTTAATAGGTTTTTAGACAAGTTGCTAACATAGACCATTTGCTTTTTGGCTTTCCTTTTAACCTTCCCAATAAAACGTCATAGTTGCACAGCTACAGCTTCCAACCCAGGGTAAATACCAACCTTTTCAGCGATAACACTATTGCATGCTCCATTTATGATATTGTGTCTGGCGTTAAGATGGTAGTAAATGCTATTGGCAGCAGTTGTTTATGACTTTGATGTCATATTGGCTCTTAAAATCTGACTTTGTCTAGCATCTGGTTCTCCAGACGTATACCTGAATAATCATCATCATAAAAATCTTCACAGTGAATTAAAAGAGACCCCGTAACCTTTCACAATATCTATTTAAAATAAGGGCTTTGTTGATGATATCTCATAAGCAGATTTAAATTTTAAGTAAACTTGTTAAAATTTTAACTAAGAGCCACATAAAATAATTCTTCTTCTTCGTATCGTGTGACACAATTAACCGTGCTATCCAAGGGATAGACGGTGGTTGCCTGGTGTTGCACTTATCATCACCCGCGGTCACGTGTAGGGTATTTAGATTTTTACCATTTTAATTAAGAGCCACATAAAATAATTCTTCTTCTTCGTATCGTGTGACACAATTAACCGTGCTATCCAAGGGATAGACGGTGGTTGCCTGATGTTGCACTTAGCGTCACCCGCGGTCACGTTTAGGGTATTTAGATTTTTACCTACGGACGTGTGCAACCCAACCTTCGTACACACCTGGAATCAGAAGTGTAGGTTTCCTCACGATATTTTCCGTCATCGTTAAAGCAATCGGTGAGTAATATATACGTAAGTTTTGAAAAACTCATTGGTACATTGGCCGCCTGGATTTGAACCCGGAACCTCTGGTTAGGAGGACCGAGTCGTTACCGGTTGAGCCACCGACGCTTATAAAATAAAATAATTGAAAACGCTACACTTTAAAAAATCGACTTCCATCGCAACTACTTAGTACCATTTTGCATTATTATTTTTGGTTGTGGTTAATGTTCTAATGTAGTACCTACTACACCGATTTTGATGAAATTTATACGGGACCAACTCGGAAGCATACACAATCGAATAAAAAATAAATCATGAAAATCGATTCACAATCTGCAAAGATATCGCGTAACACACACGAAATAGTCGATCAAGTTCGAGTCGGACTGCGCTTCAAGGGTTCCGTGCACTTCTCCACACAACTATGACAATGATACCTATTCACATTTTTAACAAAAGACATCAACGTGAGCGACAAAAATTTACTTTTTTTGGCAATCACTTCGGACTCCTTAGTACGAGTACGACTCACACTTGACCAATTTTTATTATTGTTGTTTTACTTCAGTATAAGTATCACACCAAATTTCACGCCTGTATATATTACCGATTTTACGAGAGCTTAATAAAAAATACTTCTGAAAACCGTTTTTTCTATGGAGACCCCCCTTATTTTCAAGCGACTTCCAAAAAGGAGGAGGTTCTCAATTCGTGTGTATGTTTTTTTTTGACGTGATCACGTCTTATAATTCGATGGAGCCGGCTGCACGCACGAAAAAACATGACTCATGCGGCGTTACCTCGCTTTGATGCGTTCCATTTAAGGCTTGAAGTGCAAGCGAGAGCGCGCAATGAGCGACAAAGAGGCACAATCAGCCTCCGCGTTCGGCAGCGTTCGACATCTGTCTCTCTCCTACTTGAGTGAGCGATGCGTCCGCGTGGACAGCTGCTATACATTAATACATTTACATGTTTTCGTCAAGTATGAAGTGCAGTGAAAAGTGAATGTGGTGTCAATTGTTTATAGCTACGATAATTGCGGCGATAAATGTAATGATTCTTTCGATATTATGAAACCATTCCATCACTATTTTCTTATGACGTTGGCACGTTCAACTATCGTCAGTAAACTGGCATTACAGACAACCGATTTTTTATTTATGTTTGTTACCTCAGAACTTTTGACTGGGTGAACCGATTTTTATAATTCTTTTTTTATTTGAAAGCTAGTGCTTCCCGTGTGGTCCCATATAAATTTTATCAAAATCGGTGTAGTACTTTAGTAGAAAATTAACAAAAACCAAAAATAATAATGCAAAAATGTACTAATTTGTTGCGATGGAAGTCGGTTTTTTAACGTGTTTAGCGTTTTCAATTATTTCACGTCGGTTGTCGGTTGAAAATGTGGAATGGAATGGGTTAAAGCCAAGCCAAACCAAAGCTCTAAATGCAAACAGTTCCGCAAACTACACAAGATCTGCCGTCGGGTACATTTATCATGTTTACGAGTACTGCGGTAATATTTTCATACCACTGTTTTTGACACAATATCTTTATATTTAAACGTTTATACGGTTATTCGTTGTTGCTCTTCTGTGAATAACTTTTTTTATTGTCGCCTTACGGTTTATTTTTTTTTCATTATTAAAAATTTTATTGCGTTTGATTGCACCTCACCTGATGGTAAATGCCGATGCAGCCGAGGATGTAACACGCAAGCTCAAAAACTGCCTATTCACTCTCGTCTTGAAGATTCTTAAATTATACGAATCGGGAAATACAGACGTCGACGTGGAATTCCACTCCTCGGCCGTTCGCATGATGAAGGAAGAAGCAAAATGCTTGGTGCGTAATGGTTGGCACATAATCATCATCATATCAACCGAAGAACGTCCACTGCTAGACAAAGGCCTCCCCTAGGGATTTCCACGACGATCGGACCTGCGCTGCCCGCATGCAGCGGCTTCCTGCGATCTTCACCAAGTCGTCGGTCCACTGCGTGGTAGACCTGTCTACGCTACGTTTTCCGGTGCGCGGTCGCCACTCGAGAACTTTACTGCCCCAACGCGACGGCCATGTGTTCTACGAGCTTTGTGTCCTGCCCACTGCCACTTCAGTTTAGCAATTCTGCGAGCTATGTCTGTTACTTTGGTTCTCCTGCGGATCTCCTTATTTCTGATTCGGCTCATAACGCTTGCTTTTCATCCGACTGCCCAAAATGGAGGGTAAAGTTTTTTGGGTGTATGTATGTCTGTTACGTTGGCTAAGCAAAACGGTTTGATAGATTTTGGAGTGCGAGGTGTCGTTAGATTCATATCGATTATTTCCTTTTTATCCCACTGCCCAAAAACACAAATATTCGACTTTTTATCCCGTGGAAATGGCATAGTTCGATGCAGTTCCTCAGGAAACTGAAAAAAATGTTTTTTTTTTAATTTCTTTAACATCGCAACGGAACAATGGATTATTGTGTTTTTTTTTGCACAGAGATGGTTGAGGGAGTGGGAAATGACATAGACTGGTAATCAGAATAGCCCGATCTGTGATAGGGATCTGGAGAAAACCAATATCGCGCACCACTCTCCCTCGAAGACAGTCATAAATACGATGTCCACGCGGGCGAAGCTGCGGGGAAAAGCTAGTCTTCTATAAAGCGGTAACTGTCATGTCTAATACATGTACTTTCTGGATCCTAGAATTGTTTCGTAAGTGCCCGAAGTCCAAAGCAATTTACTTCGGCTTTCTTCGGTAGGGGTACTGTGGGACAAAATGATGTTAGGAGTTAGTATACCGAAATAGGGTAATAGACGCCGTGAAATTTTATTATTACTCTCTAGAAGGTTCTACCATAGAGGTAAACGCTTGTTCTATCTAATAGGTCTTTGTCGGTTCAGTTTTTGAACTTCCATTCCCCATTGCGTTGGGGAATCTTGGTAAGCCCGCTTCCATCTTCGGCATCATCGTCACTTACCATCAGGTGAGATGATGCCAAGGGCTTACCAATAGAGAATACAAAAAAAAGTTCAAAGCCAATTTTGATTGAAAATAAAAAAAAGTTATTGTTTTTTATTGTTGACCTTATGGTGACACTACTTATGGTCTTTATTAGTAACTAGTGTCATGTCTTTAGTGTTGCAATCCCCTGAGCTATGTACCATTGAATGGAACGAAGGCGTTTTCTTAGTGGTCAGATGGGGTAATTTTTTAGGCTTGTTAATTTTTTTGAATTATCCTGAAAGTGACGAAATCTTATCCGGGTTATTCCCAAATATGACATTAGTAACGAAGAAACTGCTGCGATAACTCTAGAGCTTTAAAATTTAAAATGTGTATATAATTGACTCAATAAAGGCGATTTTTTCAGGTGAATAAAACCCGACTTCATGGTGTTAAGCCACCGTGCTCTCATAATATCTAAACGCATATGTTTACCACCATATAATTTCTAATAGTCTAATGCTATGTTGAGAATAAATTTTGTTTTGATAACTATTGTTCTTAATATTAATTTTCATCTTTAAACTTTTTTATACAATCGGCAATTTCAAAGGTAAAGACCTAATATTTTCTCGAAAATAAGTAGGAGTATTGATTGTTTAGGGCTCCGTATAACCAACGGGACCCTAATACCACACCCTGGACACTTCATACAACGGCCCAGAAATGACATTTAAAAAAAGGAATAACGGAACAAACAAAATGGCGGCGACAAGCACACTGTAACCAATCTGTATCAGAGGGGGCGAGGTTGCAAGCTAGAGTGTCTATACTGTATGTTAGTACTTATATATATATATATGCTTTGCTATTACTACGCCTCCGCTGTCCGTCCGTCTGTCACCGGGCTGTATTTCATTAACCGTAGTAGGTAGACAGTTGAAATTTTCGCAGAATGTGTATTTCTGTTGCCGCTATATATGACAACGAACACTAAAAATTATAAAAAGAGAATAAAAAAGGAGGGTTGGCTGTATTTCATTAACCGTAGTAGGTAGACAGTTGAAATTTTCGCAGAATGTGTATTTCTGTTGCCGCTATATATGACAACGAACACTAAAAATTATAAAAAGAGAATAAAAAAGGAGGGTTGGCTGTATTTCATTAACCGTAGTAGGTAGACAGTTGAAATTTTCGCAGAATGTGTATTTCTGTTGCCGCTATATATGACAACGAACACTAAAAATTATAAAAAGAGAATAAAAAAGGAGGGTTGGCTGTATTTCATTAACCGTAGTAGGTAGACAGTTGAAATTTTCGCAGAATGTGTATTTCTGTTGCCGCTATATATGACAACGAACACTAAAAATTATAAAAAGAGAATAAAAAAGGAGGGTTGGCTGTATTTCATTAACCGTAGTAGGTAGACAGTTGAAATTTTCGCAGAATGTGTATTTCTGTTGCCGCTATATATGACAACGAACACTAAAAATTATAAAAAGAGAATAAAAAAGGAGGGTTGGCTGTATTTCATTAACCGTAGTAGGTAGACAGTTGAAATTTTCGCAGAATGTGTATTTCTGTTGCCGCTATATATGACAACGAACACTAAAAATTATAAAAAGAGAATAAAAAAGGAGGGTTGGCTGTATTTCATTAACCGTAGTAGGTAGACAGTTGAAATTTTCGCAGAATGTGTATTTCTGTTGCCGCTATATATGACAACGAACACTAAAAATTATAAAAAGAGAATAAAAAAGGAGGGTTGGCTGTATTTCATTAACCGTAGTAGGTAGACAGTTGAAATTTTCGCAGAATGTGTATTTCTGTTGCCGCTATATATGACAACGAACACTAAAAATTATAAAAAGAGAATAAAAAAGGAGGGTTGGCTGTATTTCATTAACCGTAGTAGGTAGACAGTTGAAATTTTCGCAGAATGTGTATTTCTGTTGCCGCTATATATGACAACGAACACTAAAAATTATAAAAAGAGAATAAAAAAGGAGGGTTGGCTGTATTTCATTAACCGTAGTAGGTAGACAGTTGAAATTTTCGCAGAATGTGTATTTCTGTTGCCGCTATATATGACAACGAACACTAAAAATTATAAAAAGAGAATAAAAAAGGAGGGTTGGCTGTATTTCATTAACCGTAGTAGGTAGACAGTTGAAATTTTCGCAGAATGTGTATTTCTGTTGCCGCTATATGTATATGACAACTAACACTAAAAATTTATAAAAAGAGAATAAAAAAGGAGGGTTGGCTGTATTTCATTAACCGTAGTAGGTAGACAGTTGAAATTTTCGCAGAATGTGTATTTCTGTTGCCGCTATATATGACAACGAACACTAAAAATTATAAAAAGAGAATAAAAAAGGAGGGTTGGCTGTATTTCATTAACCGTAGTAGGTAGACAGTTGAAATTTTCGCAGAATGTGTATTTCTGTTGCCGCTATATGTATATGACAACTAACACTAAAAATTTATAAAAAGAGAATAAAAAAGGAGGGTTGGCTGTATTTCATTAACCGTAGTAGGTAGACAGTTGAAATTTTCGCAGAATGTGTATTTCTGTTGCCGCTATATGTATATGACAACTAACACTAAAAATTTATAAAAAGAGAATAAAAAAGGAGGGTTTTCCAAATAAAAATGAGTTTTTTTTATAGGTCTTTAGAAGTATTTTTGATTTAGCTCTATCGTAAAAACGGTAATACATACAGGCGTGAAACTTGGTGAGATTATAGTACCAATACTGAAGTAAAACAACAAATAATAAAAATCGGCTAAGTATGAGTCGCACTCGCGTTAAGGAGTCCGAACTGAATGACAATAAAGCCTACTTTTATCGCTCGCGTTGATGTCTTTTGTTTGTAATTTGAATAGGTATCATTGTCATTATACTATGTTTTGTGTGGAGAGGTGTGGTGGTGCGGAACCCTCGTAGTGCTAGTCCGAACCGCACTTGGCTGTTTTTTTTTTAATAACTTCTAAGGGTAGAAAGTAGTACGTATACACGTTAAAAGCGTTAAAAACAAGCACCTCCCTTTTCTTTGCAATATTCAAAATTTAATGAAATTATTTATTGATATTTAATTAATTATTGATTTTGTTTATTGTATTCAATTATTGTTGAATAAGGTTTTGGTGAACATTTAGCACCTTGTGAATAATGAATAAATTAATGATTTGATTTCTATCCAAAGTTAGGCCTTACAAACTATCCTGCCGGGTTTAAATGCTCGCGTCTGTAGTTGATTAAAAAAACCGGCAAAGTGCGATTTTGAACCGCGCACAAAGGGTTCCGTACCATCATACTAGATGGCGCTAGTTTCTTCACGTTAAAAAAAACAGGTTTTTTGTACGGATACCCCTTTGGTTTTTCACTTTTTCTAATTTTTAGGATTAGTTGTTACAGCGGCAACCGAAATACGTCATCTGTTAAAATTTAAACTTTCTAGCTATCACGGTATATCACTAGTTTCTTCACGTTTAAAAAAACACGTTTTTTGTATGGAGACCCCCCTTATTTTTTCACTTTTATCTAATTAATGTACCAATGAGTTTTTCACAAACTTACGTACATATCATTACCGATTGCTTTAACGGTGAAGGAAAACATCGTGAGGAAACCTGCACAGGCCTGCGAAGAAACTCGAAGGTTATGTGTGAAGTCGACCAACCCGCACTAGGCCCGCGTGGTCGACTAAGGCCTAATCACCCTGATTCAGGGTAGGCTCGAGCCCCTCGGTGGGGACGTATATGAGCTGATATAATAATAATAATCTAATTTTTAGTATTTTTTGGTATAGCGGCAACATAAATACCTCATCTGTGAAAATTCAACTGTTTAGCTGTCAGGGTTCATGAAATTATAGCCTGGTGACAGACGGACAGCGAAATCTTAGTAATAGGGCCCCTTTTTTACCCTTTGGGTATGGAACCCTAAAAATTATGAATTTCTGCAAAGTATAAGCCACCTATCTTGAACAATATGAAGTATAAATGTATAGCATAAACATTTACACTAGAAAGACGGTCAGGTAAATGGTAAGGTTAATAACAGGGAAATCTAATGGAAATTACCAAGTTCAGGCAAACCTCAAAATTACCTATATCTTCGATATTTACATCTATACGCCTTCACATACATGAAATTAATTTCATAGCTACTTACAAAGATATTAAGGGAAACAATGAAATATAATTACAGCTGGTAACGTTTAACATTCAATTTAAAACAGAAATGTGTGAATTTGATTATAACGATCTAATAAATCCAACGACTCAGCTTAAAAGCGTAGGGTTGTCGCATTATAGGCACGCTCTATTGTCGGCTACTTTCCTTTCCCTTATCAAGTGCGAAGTCAACGGGCCAGCTTTGTGCCTCTATGATTAATTGATTTGTCCGTGCAGCTATACCCTCATTGTTATGCAGATATCCTTAGCTTTTTCCGTTCTTAAAGTGTGTGATGATAAATGAACCTTTTTGTTGTTAAACTCTGTGCTCGGAGTTTCCAAAAGTAAGGCATGATAATTACTGTTGGAGTGATTCAGTTTGTTTGTTTGTGTTTGTGTATGTGTGTGTATTGTTTGTACTGAACTACGCTCTCTCCTGGATGTTTGTATTCTGTGTTTACAAGGTGAATGTATGTAGGTAGCTTTGCGCTAATTAATTTGCAAGTTTCTAAATTGATATTGGTAGTGATGAGCAAAGCAAGACCAAGACCAAGACTCGAATAGTCTTGGTCTTGCTCATTCGGTCTCGGTCTTGCTGAAATACGTCCGGTCTTGGTCTTGCTGAAATACGTCCGGTCTTGGTCTTGCTAAAATGCGTCCGGTCATGGTCTTGTTCTTGTTTATTTAGTCTTAGTCTTGGTTTTGCTTTTTCACAAGTAGAGTGTGTTCTTAAAGCTAATTCCTAGGAATCATCATCATCATCATCTTAGCCGAAAAACGTCCAGTGCTGGACAAAGGCCTCCCCCAAGGACCGGTCCTGCGCTGCCCGCATCCAGCGGCAACCAGCGATATTCACCAGGTCGTCGGCCCACCGCGTGAGTGGCCTGCCTACGCTACTTTTTCCGGTGCGTGGTCGCCACTCGAGAACTTCACTACCCCAACGGCCATCTGTTCTACGAGCTATGTGCCACTTTAGTTTAGCGAATCTGTGAGCTATGTCGGTTACTTTGGTTCTCCTGCGGATCTCCTTAGGGATAGCGACTATGATGTTCAGTAGGCGGTCTTATTGCTAAGAGCAATCTCTTCCAGACAACCTTCACATTCATGTCTACATAAATAAAGTTAAAACTACGTGAAAGGTGAAAAGTAAAAAAAAACTTCAGTCTTTTATTTCAGTTCGTTATTTTGCAGAAGTTGCAGAACCAACATAATTTATCACATGAAAACTGGAATGATATGTGAAAAACTTGTTTGTAAAAAGTCATTTGCTTTGGGTTCATTATAATCTTGGCAAAAAATGACTGAAAAAAGTGCTTCGATGTGATAAATTACTCTTCGCAACTTTATATGTTCTCTGTTCTCTGTAGTGATTTGAGTGAACTGCTTTTAATTGGTGAAGTCCATACTATCATTAAGAGGATTGTGAACCCACGGCGAAAATTCGTCTTTTTACACAAACGGCGATAAAGATTTTCACCTCTAAAAATGTTAACCGATTTAGATCAATTTATGTCAGGTTGTGAGTCAGAGCAAAAGCTAGGCTTATACGTTTCGTTTTTTAAACTACTGATTATAATATTTAAAAAAATGATCGAAATTAGTTTTGTATAAAAACACGTGAACGACAATAAAATATAACTTATTAACTTTATCAAAAAAAAAACGTATAAGCCTAGCTTTGATTCTGACTAACAACCTATCAAAAATTGGTCCAAATCGGTTAACATTTAAGAGGTGAAAATTGTTATCACCGTTTGTATAAAAAGTCGCAGCTCACAATCCTCTTAAAGAAAATATGTTATGAACCTTACGCGGACGAAATAGTAAATAGAAGGTTATGTGATGCTCCGAATACCGACCACGAGATTTTCACGAAAATGCACTCTATATCACTTATATACTATAGTATAATTGTTATAACAAAAAACATGTTTTTTTTAAATTCACAATTGGTAAGCCTTTGGCATCATCTCACCTGGTAGTAAGTGACGATGATGCAGAAGATGGAAGCGGGCTTACCAAGATTCCCCAACGAAATCTGGATCTGGCTATCTTATCTTCAAGCCGGAACACATCAATGATGTTAACACTGATGTTTGGCGGCAATACTTAGATAAGATGGTAAAAATGCCCTACCACCTACCAAACCGGCGACCTCCTGGTGTGAAGCAAATGGACTAACCATTACGTCACGGAAGCGGTTAAATGTGTGTGTGTGTGTTGTCCGTATCCTCGATTTTCAGAGTAACTGTTGGACCCATTTTAATGTAATTTGTCACAGAATATTTTTTAAATTTTCTATTTGTATTTTTTAACTTTTTATTTTATAAATGTGACGTGTGAGAATAAAAAATAAATTTTAAAAATGACGCTTGATGAGATTCTCACAACAAGCCCTTTCATTTGATATGTCACATGATATAGTTTGTAAAACTTTTTTTTACTAAGTACATATGTACTGAGAGTTCTTGTTCTGTTGGTAGTTAAAGTTTCGCACTTGGCCGGTTTTTTTTGTTCTAAATCAGATTTAGTTTATCCTCTTAAAAGGATCACGTCGAATTACTAGTCACCCTGTATAGTTCAATCACATAACTCCTGCCTAAGGATATCGAGATTTCTGTCAAATTGGACTAACCTATGGTCCTGAACCTATGCTATTCCGATTTCTGTGATCCTAAAGCTTCTCCGTTCCCCAGGTCGACACGCCAGACAGTGTGCTGCAAAGCGGGCTGGGGTTAGGCCCAGGACCTGACACGGCCCTGAGGTCCATGGTCGACCCCCGCGACTATGACCGCCTCCGCTTCTTTCAGATGAATGCCGCCCATCCAAACACCTTCGAAGAGACTATTCATAGGGTGAGGATTTTCCTGACAATGTGTTTTGACGTCTGATTATATTTTAAATCTTAAAATGTATTTTTGCAAATTTTGTTAACGTAACCGACAGTCAAAACATATTTCGGGACCTGTTGAGCTCCAATGGCAAAATACCAATAGTTTCAAGTTATTGCGCATGCGATAGTATGTATATTTGTAATTTTAGTAGTTGCTTACATCATTCTCATATTATTTTAAACTTAATGTTTCCCGTGGCTTCACCCGCGTGGACAACGTTTCTATGACTTTTCGAGGGTGCGCAGTAAGCGTAAAAACAAGTAGCCTATGTGTTAATCCAGGTCCTAATCTGTCTACCTACCAAATTTCAGTCAGATCAGTTCAGTAGTTTTTGCATGAAGAAGTAACAAACATACACACTCACACACTTTTGCCTTTATAATATTAGTGTGATGTGATTGTCTATTATTTATTAAATGATAGTTATAAATGCATATTTTGTCCATTCCTTATTTATTTCCTTTTTTGCATGTTACGTTTTAATCGTATTTATTTTTAGTTAGATCCTTTTATAATATTTAATTAACTACTGTTTGTTAAAAGGTTTTTGCCATTGGAGCTTGCACAGTTTCAAAATTCAAAATTTAAGTGTTTATTTTGCAATTTTCGGCTTTCCATTTATTACTTTTACGGCATGCTCAAAGAATTGGAGGTGGATCTTTTATTTTCATAGTCTTTTAACTTAGATCTTTCATTGCATATCCATACAGAATTTGTATACCGAAGTGTTTACCTACATTATTTCTGTACTTAATGATATATCTTATTCACTGTTATGTTAAAAAGCGTCGGTGGCTCAACTGGTAACAACTCGTTCTTCCTAACCAGAGGTTCCTGATTCTAATCCGGACGACCAATGTACCAATGAGCGATTGCTTTAACGGTGAAGGAGAACATCGAGAGGAAACCTGCACATCTGATTTCAGACGTGTATGAGGGTCGCGTTGCACACGTGCGTAGGTGTAAATCTAAATGCCCTACACTTGATCGCGGGTGATGCTAAGTACAACACGTGGGAAACGCTGTCTATCCCTTGAATAGCAGGGTTAATTGTGCCACACGATAATAAAGAAAGATTATCATATTATGTTACAAACAAAAAATAGATCCTAATAAAATATGTAGAATGTAGAACATCATCATCATTCATTAACCGACTTCAAAAAAAAAGGAGGAGGTTTCTCAATTCGACTATTTATAGTTATATTCGGTAAATTTGTATCAGTGGCAATGAAATGAAATGATCTCATTTATTCTCAGGTACTAGCCCCATAGTCAAATAATAAATAAAACATAATGACATTTAACCGCCTCCGTAGCTCAGAGGCAAAGTTCACTGGCTTTACACAGGAGGTCGCGGGTTCGATTCCCGGCGGGGTCAATTGTAAGACTCGGTTTGGTTGGTGGTAGGGCATTTTCTAAGCCCGCCCGGCTAGCTACCACCATCTTATCTAAGTCTTGCCGCCAAATATCAATGTTGAAATCATTTGTGTGTTCCGGCATGAAGATAAGATAGCCAGTTCCCCATTGCGTTGGGGAATCTTGGTAAGCCCGCTTCCATCTTCGGCAACATCGTCACTTACCACCAGGTGAGATGTTGTCAAGGGTTTACCAATTGTGAAATAAAAAAGATCAAATAAATTATAAATGAGAATTAAAAAACAAATCAAATAATAAATAACACAGAATAAATAATAACAATGTCAATATAACATTTTATTCAGTCAAAATTTCCTTGTTATGTTACATGTTACTTAAAATATTTTTGCATGTTACGTCTATGTCGGCAGCAGATCGCGATCTGCCCAAATATTCCCAGATAGATAGCGAAAGGCCCAGACATTTCATCACGGAGCTCCGAAAAATAGTAATGTTAGGTTCGTTTATTATGCCAGGAAGGAGCCCCGGGAAGCGGGGCTCTTTCGACTTAGTATTTTTTGGAGCCCCGAAACACACCCTAGACACTTCATACAACGGGCCAGAAATGACATTTCAAAAAACGAATGACGGAGCAAACAAAATGGCGGCGAAATCCTATACGTTCGACAACCAAACTGTAACCCATCTGTATCAATCTGGGCGACGAGGGGGTGAGGTTCTAGAGATCGGCAGGGAGTGTCCATACTGTATGTTAGTACTAATATATATACTTTGCCCGCGCGGTGAAATGCCTGGGCCTTTCACGATCTTCCTGATAATATCTAGGCAGATCGCGATCTGCCGGATTCTACCTATTACATGAAAGTATTTAAATACGAAGTAAGTGTTTATATCGTTACGAAGTAACGAACATAAATGAAGAGGTTACGCTTAGATATCATCATATCAGCTCATATACGTCCCCACCGAGGGGCTCTAGCCTACCCTGAGTAAGGGCGATCAGGCCTTAGTCGACCACGCGGGCCCGGTGCGGGTTGGTCAACTTCAATCAAAACCTGCGAGTTTCTTCGCTAGCGTATGCAGGTTTCCTCACGATGTTTTCCTTCACCGTTAAAGCAATCGGTCAGTATATGTACGTAAGTTTTGAAAAGCTCATTGGTACATTTGCCGTCTAGATTGAACCCGGTACCTCTGGTTACAAGGACCGAGTCGTTACCGGTTTAGCCACCGACGCTTAGTAATTTTAGAATAGATTTATTATTTCCACGTTTGAATTTATCCGTAAAACATGTCATTTGCTTTAAAACTTCATTAAACCTACTCACCGGTGACGTGCTCTAGTTAATAAATAAAAAACTCATAACTAAAGTATATATACATGATAGTACTAACATACAGTATGGACACTCCCTGCCGCTCTCTAGATTGCGACCTCACCCCCTCGTTACCCAGATTGATACAGATTGCTTATAGTTTGGTTCTCGAAAGTAAAGGATTTCGCCGTGATTTTGTTTGCTCCGTCATTTGTTTTTAGAAATGTCATTTCACGACCGTTGTATGCAGTGTTCGGGGTGTGCCATTGCCGTATTATTTGTTGGAGTCCGGGTTTCTCTTTTTTTTTATTCAAAATTGGTAAGCCCTTGGCATCGTCTCACCTGATAGTAAGTGACGATCATGCCGAAGATGGAAGCGGGCTTACCAAGATTCCCCAACGCAATGGGGATCAGGTTATCTTATCTTCAAGCCGGAACACATCAATGATGTTAAAACTGATGTTTGGCGGCAAGACTTAGATAAGATGGTAAAAATTCCCTACCACCAACCAAACCGAGTCTTACAAAGTTAACCCCGCCGGGAATAGAACCCGCGACCTCCTGGTGTGAAGCGAATGGACTAACTATTCCGCCACGGAAGCGGTAAAATGTGTGTGTGTGTGTTGTCCGTATCCTCGATTTTCAGAATAACTGTTGGACTCATTTTGATGATAACTTGCACATGAATATTTTGTGTTGGGGCAATAGGGATCTGGCTATCTGTTAACACTGATGTTTGGTAGCAAGACTTACATAAGATGGTGGTAGCTAGCCAGGCGTGTTATGAAAATGCCCTACCACCAACCAAACCGAGTCTTACAAAGTTAGACACTGCCGGTAATCGAACCTGCGACCAGGAGGTGTGAAGCGAATGGACTAACCATTACGCCACGGAGGCGGTTAGACCCCAAATTCGGAAAGATACCCAGGGGCCCAAGTCCGGATCGGTGGAGGTTGTAGTGCTAGTGGCCACCTAAGGCTATCTGGTAATAGCAACCGGCATCGATGGCTTAACGTGGCTCTCAAAGCACGGAAACGGCCTAGAAAAATGTCATAAACAGTCAAACCCATCCAGGTAATGATCGTGCTTCAGGTTTGTTAACTTGCGTAATCGCGCAACCATGCAAGTCGCACTAAGCTATGATCGCTTTACATGCTGTTGAGTTTGTAGTTAATCCGACGCTATAAGATGATAATTATAATATACATACCTATATATACGTAGGTATATAGGCAATTTATATATCGAAGCCATCTGGTTAAATCTGCCGTTTGATTGAAAGGCTAGCCCGTTGATTGAATCGCGACATCCAATTTTATGACAAGGCCGAACTTTGATTGAACAAGCGTCATCACTCAACGTTCAACTAGTTGGCTGATTGTAAGCTAGCCCTTTGAACAAATCGGCTGAATTAAAGTACGCCGCATTATATGAGGCGCCGCTTTATGTAAAATCTACTGAGTAACAAACTGTAAATGAGCGAGCGAAGCGAACGATATTAGGTTCGGTCACGTTTGATTGATTATACAGTCAAAGAGCCTCGCGAAGTGAGGCTCCACCCCATGAGTAGTAGAATGCTTCGCAAAAGAAGAAATCATCGGTTTTATTCAGAGTTCCGTAGTTTCGAACGCCGCCGTTTTGAAAAGCACCGCGCTGTTTTGCTAACCGGCGGATCTACTTAACGGCTGCGACATACCTAATATATTCCATTCAACGACTTATCTAAATGACGTTCATTCAACGTTACATGCAATGACCTGGCCAGTTGTCGTTTATCATCAATTGAACGTCGCCATTCAATCAACGGGCTAGCCTTTAAATCAAATGGTAGATTTAACCAGATGGCTGCGACATATGCATAAACATTGTTGTGTAAAATCACTGGATTTTATATATGACCTCCTTGGAAGATAGCAACCGGACGGAATTCAATTGGTTTACTCATACCGATTGCTTTAACGGTGAAGGAAAACATCGTGAGGAAACCTGTACACACCTGCGAAGAAACTCGAAGGTTTGTGTGAAGTCGACCAACCCGCACTGGGCCCGCGTGGTCGACTAAGGCCTAATCGCCCTGATTCAGGGTATGCTCGAGCCCCTCGGTGGGGACGTATAATATGAGCTTATATAATACTCATAAAGTAACTTTGTTTGTTTCATAAAGTAACTTTGTTTACTCAAAAAGTAACTTTGTTTACTCATAAATTAACTTTGTTTACTCGTAAAGTAACTTTTGTTTACTCATAAAGTAACTTTGTTTGTTTCAGTTAAAAGTGCAAGAAGCAATGAAGAAAAAAGATAAACTAGCAAGAGAACAAGAAGAGGTAACTAATCTATCTTTTGTTATATTGTATGTTTCGTTAATTTTATGCCCCGTTATTATATTGAAGTAGATTAGGCAGGCCTCCCACGCGGTGGACCGACGACCTGGTTGAAGGTCGCGGGAAGCCGCAGGACCGGCCCTTGTGGAAATCCTTGGGGGAGACCTTTTTCCAGCAGTGGACGTCTTTCGGCTGATATAATGATTATATTGAAGTGAAAACAAAATATGAAGACTACCTAAATACCTACCTGTATTTAAAACATTTTGTTCGGTAACAAACTCAACAGCTTATATAGTATTTTTCATGGTTTGTAATTTTATTTTACTTAAAGATTTTCTGATAAATTTGTCTCTAAACTAGCTGTTTTGAGTGGACAACGTTTCTATTACTTTTCGAGGGTGCGCAGTGCGCGAGCCGCTAACGGCTGGCGAGCGTGGAATAAAGTAGCCTATGTGTTAATCCAGGTCCTAATCTGTCTACCTACCAAATTTCAGCCAGATCCGTTCGATAGTTTTTGCGTGAAAGCGTAACAAACATACATCCATACATTCTTACAAACTTTCGCGTTTATAATATTAGTAGGCTCCATATAGCAACTCCTCTATACAAACTCATTATTCCAATTGTATGACAAACTCATACAGTCAAATTTCCTGTGTGAGTCTAGTTGTAGTCTTCAGACGGGCGCGAGCATTTGCCTGCGATCCGTGGGCTAATCGTACCTTAATCTGAAGCTAAGCCTATTACTGGCAGTCGTACGGCTTCCCTACGAAACTTCGGAAGCCCTTCCCGGAACATTTCGAACGCCCATAAAACCATGTCACCCTGGTACCTTGCAATATCGAACTTGGAAATTTTACTGCGACAATAAACTGTTTACCCCAAAATTAGGGTGACACGGTTAGGGACGAGATATTTGGTGGGTTGTCAAAAGTTCGGTGTAGATTTTAATCTTCGTAGTAAATGTTTTTCCAATACAGTTGCTCGAAAAGTAGTTTATATGCCAGTTTGCTTTGCGCAAAATGAATTTTACCGAACACGTGCGTTTCACTTTGCTATTTTTAAATTTATACACTAGCAAACAAAAAATTAAATTACCTAAGTTACAGAATCTTCTTCTTTCAGACTTTAAAAGGAGAATTAAAAAAAAGTTAGGTTATATCTTTGTGAAGAAACTAGATTTAATTAATTAATTATCTACGCGGTGGTCTGTGTTAGAAGGAGATAGGTCAAGCACATAGGTCACATTAAGGAAATAGGTCGTCTTTTCTGAGGAGGTTGCATGCTTACCTTTCTATTCCTAGCATTAATAGCTCATTATTGCTTACGCATACCTATGTAGTGCCTAGTTAAAATGAGGCGCCATTTTCGTAAAACTGCATTGATTTTTTTAATCGTGAATACGATTTGGAGTGTATGAGTATGATAACTCCGCCGGACACTTTGAATGAGCCTCAATTTGCGTAAAATGGACTGTGGTGTGGGTGCCAAAAGCTCGATAGGTATACCCATGTAGTATTTTGTTTTATCCATTACTGCCCTTATTAGGGTTCCGTATCCGAAGGGTAAAAACGGGACCCTATTACTAAGACTTCACTGTCCAGCTTTGTCTGTATGTCTGTCCGACTGTCACCAGGCTGTATTTCATGAACCGTAATAGCTAGACAGTTAAAATATATTTATTACAGATGATGTATTTCTGTTACCGCTCTAACAAAAAAATACTAAAAATTAGAAAAAGTGAAAAAATTAGGGGGTTCTCCATACAAAAAACGTGTTTTTTTTTAAACATGAAGAAACTAGCGCCATCTAGTATGACGGTACGGAACCCTTTGTGTGCGGTTCTGACTCGCACTTGGCCGGTTTTCTTTATTATTTTAACTGTATAAAAAAACGTCGTATGATACACGGGCTTGAAAGGCAATTTGCAAACTCGTGACGACGCTAGTGGATTTAAATATTTACCACCCTTTTATCATACATTACTATTATTGAACTCAATATTGTCATATGAATAGTAACAGCCATTATATTGGAAATACCATCAAGGGTTTTCTAAATATGTATCACTATTTTATTTTGATATATCTTTGAATAAACAATACACACTGTTCAAATTGTTCAAGTTGTTGTTTGAGTTTACTTAGTCGTATAGTATTTATACTAAAGCTTCAAGATTCGAGATTCAAGGTATTCATTCTAAATAGATGCAAATTACACTCTTTCTGATAGTCATAAAATAATAATAACATAATTTCATTTGAGAAAAATCAAGAAATAAACAATCATTAGTTAATAATGTCAAAATTCAATCCTTAAAATAAACCAGATTATGTCATTAGAACATGAAAACAATATGACACGAAAAGTTATACATAAAAATCATTGAATGTCATTGATACCTTTGACAAGAGTAGGCCAGTTCACACGGACAGCACACGGTCACGAGTCTAACGCGAGAGTCAGCCATCGCTCCCATCAACCATATTAGAGGGAAAGGAACGACCCTGCTCCCGATGCGCCACCATCCGCACGAACTCATGTCAATTCTAAGATAAAAATATTAATTAAAAACATGTACCTGTGATATCCAAAAGTTTCAGTGTAATTCTAGACAGATTGTCTCCATCATCTGTCTAGAATTACAGCCTCAAAATGAACCACTTTTCTGCCACATTTTTACAAGGAAATCCTCAGTGATTCAGTGTTGCCAGCACCGTGTGATGTTTCTCTTTTAACTACGCAGCACCGACATGGCATCTCTTTTACGCAACCCAAGCCCCCTTCGCACTCGAAACGCCTTCCGCGGAACAAAGTGTGCATAAATTAACCTTAATGTCTAATACTTTTCTACTTACGTAAAAGTGGTCTCTTTATTACCTCCTTAGAAAATTTATTGCTGACGTTTTTTTCCATAGCATTTCATAACCTGTGCTTCGGCCTTTTTCATAAAGTTTCCAATAATATGAAACATTAACAATAGTGCTCGCACTTCTGTCTCTACGTAGTTATTATCAGGCATGTTAACGTACTGCTTTTGTTAAAATTGATATCATTAGTGACTACTGAAGACTCATTTTCAGTAACGTACCATGTAGAATAATATTTTTCTGACTGTATGGGGATAACTTTTTGTGTACCATGTACCTGTGTTATCGTGGTAATTTGTTTTACGTTCACGCGATTATTGCCAAATAAAAACGCGCTATCCCTGTTTAGGAAAACTCCGTAAAAAATTTATATATCTTGTTTTCCTGTACGCCTATTCTGTTCTGTTCCATTACGAAGTCAGGTATACATTTCGTAGTTTAACAGGCAGGTATAATACAGGATGTTTTTTTTCCAGATTCTGAGAGATATTAGACATGGCCTAATGAACATGGGAAGAGATGGAGTGCGAGGTCCTTTTGGAGGTAAGGCGTCAACTTGTAGTAGGGATAGATTTCTAAAAATTTACTTTTTTATTCAAGAACTGAAAGAATTTTTAATCAAACAATATACCTAAAGAAAGGAGTTTTAATCAAATAATTTCAAAAAAGACTTCACTTCATTCATAATATTTATTTATAAATTGAAAAAGATGTCAGACATAAAATTGAAATAATCATAAATTAACTATTCTAGTTAATTTATGATTATTTATGACTATACAGTAACCGTTATATTTAACCGTTATAGGTTCCAAATTCAAAATTCTAGCTTTGTGCTCCAATCGCTACTATTTGTTCTTTCTATGATAATATCAATTCCCTATTTCCTTGTACATTATTGTCGTGATATTCTATTTATTCTTGTTTTTCTTCTTACTGTAAAATGGTAGTAACGATTGGAAAACGAAGAAATTCATGTTTCGCATGAGATTTGCACGATATTTTGCAAAATTGACAGTTTCATATTTTTGACTGCTTTTATTGTTATCTCGTCCATGTCTGGTTATCGGATGCTTTCGATGTTTCTTTGATTATGTAACTTTGACATTAAGCTAAGTCAGTGTAAAAATACAAGAGCAATTATTATGTTGCTTATGTGGATTTTGAATTAAAATTTATTATTATTTATTACTCATTATTAATTTTATCATCAATCACCAACTTTGATTAATTTGCAAGAGGAAGCTAAGCATGTTTTTACAACTATTATCGTACGAATCACGCACGGCTTTCAATTGGTTTTTACAAGCTTTTATGAGCGTGTTGTCGGTGGTTCCGCATTTCGCAAACTTGTGATCGCCTCACGGTAAATCATAATTATTAGCACTTATTATTTGCATTATTCGCGCTGAAGTTACGTAACGTAGAAGTCTAACAGTGCAATGGTTTACAGACGACACATACATGTACGACGACGAAGCAAGAGGACTCTCGGGACGAAATCACTGGTATGACGAGCCGCCTTACGAGAGTGATCCGGAGGACTTCCTGATGGGCACGGGTAGCCCGGCAGCCACTTTCCATAATGGCCGTGTTTGCTTTACACTGAATTTAAGGAACGAGACGAGAGGCGAAGGTGTGATATCACTGAGGAGCGCAGGCGATATAAGTTTAGCAAGAACCCCAAGAAGGGGGTTGATAATTCCACAAAGCGGCCCCTACCCTACAACTGTTATCCCCTTGCGGACAGCGAGGGATCGGGAGAGCGGAGACTACGCGGCGTCCGACATACAATCTATAGACTCGAGGCTATCGGGAATCTCGTTAGAATCAAGTAGGTCCGAGCGAGACTGTAGAAGAAGTTACAGGCAAATGTCCGGATATCGGATAGGAGCCGATCCGTTATCACCCGCGTCGTCTGATTACGAAGATCAAGAGAGCGAGACTGACTCGCAACATATAGCTACAGTACACAAGGTAATCAATCAGTACGCAGAGAGAACAATAAAATGATGATTCATGAATTTGAATAAATGCTGTTGCTAGTATGTTGCTTTTTATTTGTTTTGCCCTTAACCCTGACAATGTCTTATTTTGTTTTCAGTCAGCAGAAGATTGTGACGGAATAACACACTTAGCAGGAAAAGTAAGAGGTCTTAGGCAAGATGTACAAAGAAAAATATCAAGACTAAAACAAGAGAGAGGACCAGATGGCGTAGATAGAAGAACGAGTGGCGATCAAGCGTTTCCGTGTTCTAATAGTTCATTTGAAAGTCTTCCCAGCGGATCAGGCAGTAGTGAGTGGATTTGCTAAGTTATTTTGTCTGTGTTAATATAAAATGTTTGTAAATATTGATGTCTTTCCTTTCTCTGTAACACTACGCCCCCTAACATTCTTTTTACACACCTACTAATAGACCCAATGTCTTTAAATTAACAAAAACAATACAGACACAATAATTATGTCATGTACATATTTGTCCCCAGTTTTTTTTGTGGGATGTCTTGAAAAGACCAATTTGTATTGTAATACCTTAGTACCCATTGAAAAATTTTATGTACAGGCACACAGGCTTTGGTACGCGCCGGTAGTAATCACTCATCTCTCTCGGCAGAAGAAAACATAGAATTAAGTCCGGCGGGGAGGAGCTTACTTGTGCCGCAAATGCTATGCCGAGCTCGAGCCCTCGTCGATTACACGCCCAATATTTACGAGAAAGACGCCTTAAGATACAAGGTAACCTATCATAATCATAGTGAAATCCTAACCTCTCGGACTTACCAGCTAGAAAGTTAACGATCTGTTATTTGTCAACAGAAAGGCGACATCCTTGAAGTGATAAACATGAACGCATCCGGGATCTGGCGAGGAGTCTTGAACAATAAAGTTGGTAACTTTAAGTTTGCAAATGTGGAAGTTTTATCAGAAAGAGACGCAGTTAGGCCAAGGTCGTCGAAATGGTGCAAAAGCAGAGAAAGGCTTTGGGAGACGCGACCGAGGACAGTTGAAGAACTACTAAGAAGGATAGATTTGCCTGAGTACACAGTGGCCTTTGCTAGGAATGGTTATGAAGACATAGAATTATTCAAAGAGATTGAGCCGTCTGATTTGGACTACCTAGGAATAATGGCACCAGAGCATCGCACAAGAATCCTTGCTGCAGTGCAACTACTTCATCAGCTCGAATGTGAGTTTCTTTTGTTCAGTGAGTATTTTTTTTTCATTATTTTTCTTGATTTTTGCATGTTTTTTTTTATTTAATAATTGTTCTGACGACGAAGCAAGCCTGTTGTAAAATATCAATAATAGTAGTTAATTTATAAGACATTAACAATTTTTAGTCGACTTCACAAGAAAAGGCTTTTGATTTGTCTGTTTATATTATTAAAAACGTTTACGCATATTCGTAAGTAAATATAAGCAGATGGAAATTATATTTTTTTGTTACAAAGATATTTTAATATGGACACAAATACTCCAAAAAACTCCTCACAATCTGCCTTTCCGCATTTCAAACATACATGTAGCGCCATTTACTGATAATGTAGCGAAACATTTTTTTTATAAAAACTTCCGATGTGTTCATTACGATTTATCTATCAAGAAACTAGTCGTGGATTTTGAAGATACGCCAAACTCCGCAACGGCCATCAATATACCTACCTAAACGTAGGTATTGTATTTTATTGAGTAGGTTCTAAAAAAATCGAACAAGGCTAGGCTTGTTAAATGTAAAACTGTTTCCGTGATCATGTATTTTCAGTGCAGGTCTGATATTATATTTTAATTATTGCTATGGAACTACTCAACGATGCACACGAATATTGTTATTTTGCCGTGCCCAAAAGGGTCCATAAAGCGATCTATAAATATTAACAACTTTGTTATAACTACAAATAAATGAAGACTCTCTCAAAAGGGCTTGAACCCAGAGACGTTTTAAAAAATATTTTGAGTATTAATATTGACAATTAAACATAGACAGCTAATTGGGTACGAGTAACTACCTCAGGCTCTATAAAATGCAGTGATTATAGTGCGGCCGTCGAGAGAATGCTGATTTGACACTTCGAGCCTGCGATAGAATGTAACATTCTATTAATATTAGAAATTGTAAACAAATCAATCTTTAGTTTGTAAGCTTAAAAAATACAAAAAAACATTTTTTTTTTACTAAATAATAGTAACAGAACACATTTTTAGTTTTATGTTCACATGTAAGGACAACAGAATGTGTATTTTATAATTATATGAAATTTTAGTGAAACGGTTACGTTCTATGATCATTTATTCTTAATAATAGTGATGTGACCACATGTAACCACTGTTAACTTATTTGTAACGTATAGATTTGTTAAAAATATTATGAATTCATTAACAGACAAAACATTATTTCTTGTGGTCATATCAATTAAGGAATTCAGGAATAAAAGTGATATATTTAAGTAATAACAATAGTAGATTGTACAACAAGAGCATAAAACAAGCCATTTTACCCAAGACGTTTATTTAGCCACCCGAGCCGGTACATGTTTTACACTCTTTTATAATATTTTCACTTCGATTTTAAGGAAATAATAAATATTCAACCGAAATACAACAAGTTTGGCAAATTTTGACGAATAATTAGTTTCCCGCCACACATTTTTTTTTATTTTCCACCCCCTTCACCCATTACCACCCCTAAAATCGACGGTGAACAAAGCACACTTTATCCTCGGCTTTGGCAACACTATTTTGGCAATGGCTATTTTATTTCGTTATATGTTACATCTACATGATAGGTAAATAATATTTACTGTGGATATCTATGGGCACATCCCTAGATACGTCAAACGCTTATATGTCAAATCAATATTCTCTCGACGGTCGCACTATAAATGCTATTTGGGCTCTATCATCTAGGTATCTTTTACAAATCTACAATACATTTTGATTTTTGCTAGTGTGCACCTTCTGTCTGTGCAGTTAATACGCGGTCGACGCACAGAGCTTTACTTTTAGTATTTTGTGGGAGAGGCGTTGTGCACGTTACCACAGATGAGATACTAGTTACTTCGTACGTTACTCCTAAGATTTAAATTAGGTATGTTCTTAATTGCTTGTCTTGGGTCTCATCTAGCGATTTTAAGCATTTTTGTAGACCTTTTCAGGTTTGCCTAACAATAACTAAAAAGGAAAAAAAAATCAAGCCCATTCAACGACAAAAAAGCAGACTAAAAAATAATACTTACTTAACAGCGTAAAAAATAACCACATACAAAGAAATTTTTACACCATACGTCATAGTATACAGTAACAATTTTTTTGAAGTCGGCAACAAGCAAGTCAAACTAGAAAAGCGCATTTTTGCGATATTTTTTTTTCCACAATTGGTAAGCCCTTGGCATCATCTTACCTTATGGTAAGTGACGATGATGCCGAAGATGGAAGCGGGCTTACCAAGATTCCCCAACGCAATGGGGATCTGGCTATCTTATCTTCAAGCAGGAACACATCAACAATTCATTAATCATCTCGGCTGAAAAAAGGGGTCCACAGATTATCATAGTTCGCCTAAAAGTTTATCTGACGATCCCCCCCCCCCCCCCCCCTCTAACTCCCCGCTTGCCGCATCCAGCGGCTAATAGACTACGAGTAGTTTACCATATAAAAATAAATTAAAAAATACAATTAAACAAATAGCATTTCTTCTAAAATAACAAAAACGCTTGCTCATTTGAAACATTAAACAATTTTTTATTTAAAATTTATTAAAAATAGTAAATAGTTCGTTAAAGACTATGGCCACAGATGACATACTAGTTACTTCTATGGCACTAATGACGTCACTATGTCAGTACCGCGAATAATTGCAGAACAAACTTTCGTTTTTGACAGTTGATAAAAAGTTACTCAAATAACTAGTAGTAAAATACCGTATTGTAACTTACTTGTAGCCACGTTGTTTTGAGTACTTACATTTTTTGATGTGTAACATCTTTGCTCTCGCTTTCCTGCAATTTGTGGGAGTGATTTCGTGAAATGGGACGGAAATGTGTAACAGGAAATGCGAACGTTTTTTAATTCTCGAAAACTAAGGTTGTCATAGCCATTCCACCTAGTGTGATGGCAAAGGAAAAGATGACATACTACTATTCGAAGGGTCGGCCCGTGAATGTACGACCCGATAATTAATTAATTTCATAAGTATTTTGTCACATGTTACACATCTTAAGCGAGTACTGTAGGTCTCGTTTTTTTTTTTGGCTTGGCACTGACTTCAGCTACACGTCCTACGTAGGGTATTAAAGTTTATTTGTTGATCTTTATTTTTCATGCTTTATATAATTATTGTTTTACTAGCTTTTGCCCGCGTCTTCGCTCGCGTGGGCATCGTTTTTATGACTGTCTTTGAGGGTGAGTGGTGCGCGAGCTGCTGCGGCTCGCGAGCGTAGACAGGGGTGTTATTATGATTAGTAGTCTATGTCACTTTCCACCCCCTTAACTATTTATATGCAAAAAGTCACGTCAATCCGTTGTTCCGTTGCCACGCCGACATGCGCGAGCCTGGAAATGAGCGTTCTTTAGATCCCTCGGGAACTGTCTCGGATTATGCTTATTAGTAGTCTATGTCATTAATTACCCCCTCAAACATCTTTAAGCAAAAAATCACAACAAGCCGTTGCGATGTTAAAGAAATCATCCAAAGAAAGGGTATTTTTTCAGTTTCTTTAGTGACTGTAGAGAACTATGCTATTTTCACGGGATAAAAAGTAGCATATTATATCCTTTCACATGTCAGAGGCTAACTGCATGCCAAATTTCGTCAAAATTGATTGTAGTGTCACAGATTACTAATTAGTTACTACGTAACAGATACTTCACTCAGTAGTAAATTTCCAATACCTACTGCTATAATAGCCTACTCCATCGCGTCAGCAACCGCAGTACTTGCTTCACACCGCGCGATCGCAGGGCTGCCTCTTCGATAAAATTAAATTAACATAACTTTTTGTGTCTATGTTATTGAGAACTGTGAATTGAATATGTTTTGACTTATAGGTGTAAGTTTAAAATTGTATCATTTATCTATCTATCTATAATATAAAAATGAATCGCAAAATGTGTTGGTAAGCGCATAACTCGAGAACGGCTGGACCGATTTGGCTATTTTTTTGTTGTCGAGTTCGTTATTGTTTTCATACCTCTACGCGGGCAAAGCCGCGGGCAACAGCTAGTAAAATATATATTTTTTTAAAAATTGGTGCTGACCTTGCAATACATCTAGATAACACATAATTTTAGAGGTCAGTGTGTAAGTAAAATGAAAAAAATCTTTAAGAGTTACATGTGTTTTATTTTTATATATTTTTTTATTAATTTCTTACCCTTTCTAAATTCTCGGTTATTAAATTTTAGTGTAGCAAAAATCCTGAATCTTCTAAAAAGTTTTATTAGATATATTGTTTTGGGAAACAAGGGCAGGGAGAGTCAAAATGTATGTCATTTAAAATTTCATATAGAGTACTACCCGGCCTTTGTTTTATATTTTTTTCAAAATTATTAATAAACATAGTCTCAAGTTCTCTTACATAATTATAAAACGCATCTGTTGGTACTTTTAACTTTCCATAAAAAGACGATGTTTTGTTGAATGCTTTGCACATATTTGCTTTGCACATTGTTGAATGCTACAGCACATAAGGCACCAGATGGCATCGTAGGTACGCGTACGAACGAACGAAACGATTTAAATTGAAATACGTGCGTGCGCTTCGTTTGTGAAAACCGCACTGAATTGGGTCCGCAAACGGCCCGAGAACGCTCGGCCGGGCGGTAGGTTATTATAGCGCGCAAGTACATGGAGTGACGGAGGCCTGGTAGTGTTGAGGCGTGAAAAGGTAACAAACAAACAAACACATTTTCACATTTATTATGTTATTAAGGATATTAAGGATTCTTTTCAGTGTGCTCTGTTTTCATTGAAGTCTACTATATATTTTTTTCTTTAACATAAGACATTAAAATAGGACATACAAATTTTATTTACGAAGTTATCTTATCTAATAAATGCAAGTTAACTGTGACCCCACACTAGGCTATTTTTATTGTTTCTTTAGAAGTTCAATTTGTTTAGGTGCCGAAGGTGACGGTGAAGGTGAAGGTGGCTCCAGCTCCGAGGGTGGGGACTCTCCATTTGGTCGACGACAGTTTCCACGAGACTCCGGCTGCTACGAGGCGAGCGTGGTGGGAGCAGTCCGAGTGCGTACATCACCACTAGTTCACAGAACCGAAGAGCCTTCACACAGGCCACCAGAACCGGCACCGCAAACAAAAAGAACTATCCGAAGACGTCAACCCGATGACGCCGAATGCGACAGAATCGAACGCTACCCTGGAACGGTTGGCGAAAGAACGACGAATCGGAACAGTGGATTAGCTGGCGGGGCCAGAGACGATACTTGTGAGTCTGATCATAGATTGAATGTAGTTAAATTTGTTGCGGGCGGGGAGCCGTGTGCTTCGGAGAAGAGCAGCGATTCGGGTGTGAGCAGTTCTTCGCTGAGCTCGGCACACCCGCACCGTCCCTGAGCGAGGGCGGCGGCACCCGCGCTCGCGTAGGTGCTGGCACGGGCGCGGGCGCTCTCCGCGCTTCCCCCCGCGCCCTTTGTTACCCACCCCCCTCGAACCGATACTTCTCCCGCCGACATCCTACCTTCCGCGCCCCCCGAAGGTTAGCTTCATAAAAGCCATCCTGAGACTACGTTTTCGTTTCGAATTTGGAGTCGATAGACCTTGTAGTTATTACAGACGCTTGTAATATTCTCCACAGATGGGTTCACTTTAAACAAAATACGTCTCTTCAAGTAAATGATAACAGTAATTATTAGTTCTTTGTAAGCTGGATTAAAACTCCTTAATTTTGAACTGGCGCTTCGTATTTCCAAAATAAGACTGATAATTTGATATAATCCATTTATTAAAAGTTAATTTTAAACTTATAGCATACAAACATTTAACGCTTGCTTATTTTTCGCAAATAAAATCTTTTAAAATTTTACTTCATTTACATATATAGGTGTATTTTAATCTTACCAAGCACTTTTGCAAAGACTGGACTGAGATAACTATGAATTCCGTTATATAAGACAGAAATAATGTATATTTCATTTTCCAATTAGGGCGAGCCATATAAAATTTTAAAACACTTGCAAAAGTGTCATTTTGTTGTAGAAGTTTTGAACTTCCACAGAAAGGCATATCATGTATCATGTACTTAACTATCTATATTTTGTCTTGTCTCATTTTGTCTCATTATTACAATAATTACCGATCATGCCAAGCCTTATTGCTATGTCGCTGACCAAACACCATCACCATGCTTTTTGGTTTAGTTATCGACTTTAACCAGTTTCATCTTTGTAATTATGTAATAGTGTTTTGGATGATTTCTAGAGATATTGCAAAATTTATATCAAAAGTTTTACTATAAAATTAAAGAAGGCAATAAGTGTAATGTAATTAGGTATCTTAAAAGCGTTGAAAGCGCATTTTTATAGTAATTCTTGTAAATAAATTATTAGATAGACTAATTTCATATTTTACGTTGAGACTTTGTAATTTATAGAAGAGCTTTATGCGATACGTCGCAAGTTAAGGATGGTAGCAATGAATTATGTGTGAAATTTTAAATTTCAGCTCGTCGACTCCAACGATGTTCTTTTTTTTTAATAATTATTACAGTGCTTCAATAGGTTGTGTGGCAAAGCTATAACAAACAAACTGAACAAAAGTAATCAATTCTATTTGACAAATTAAACTGAAACCGGATTAGGTATTACTATAACTCAGAGCTGCTATATTGAAATTCTGTGTCAGAGGTACATCGCATTTGTTTTAATTAATAGTGATCATAGTAACACATGAAAACACTTGAGTAAAAATTAAACCTTTCAGCGGTAAGGCCGCATCTCATATTTTAATTGAGGACAAGCGCTGTTGTACTAAAGTTTATCAGTAAATGTCGGTTAGTGCCAACAAATATTTCAAGCTTAAATCATATTCTGAAAACACTACTACTACTATTATATGAAACAAAATTTTTTCCTGAACTTTACTAGAATCTTTTTCAAATGTATGTTTTTTTTTTAATATTGGCACTAATTCACTAATTTAGATTGAACGCTCAGAATTTTTGGAACACTAAAGACCGACGATGGTGTTCGCTTTTGTAAATTTTGTAAAGAAATTTCTCTAGTAAAATCACTTATTAACTAGTCCGAACTGTTAAATGTATATAGATAAATGTTTGTTACTTGTATATTGTAGATAGTATATATTTCTTTGGACAATGATTTATTGTATAGGCAAGACTTAACTTTAATTAAAAGTTTAAAGTAATTATAATTAATTTTCAAAAGCTCATATAAACTTCGATGGTCTACAAAATATGATGTTTGTGTTAAGAATCAGCTATTTTATTAAGTACCCTTAAGTATATTTTAATTGTAATTTTATTATTTTTTTGTTAATTTGTTACTTGAAAGCTTTTTAGCCATACCTACTTGTATTTTTTTTAAATACACGATGTGTACTTTCAATGTGTTTACAAACACGGATTCTAAAAATAAATTATCAGAAAATTGAAAAAATAACCTTTTTTTGTTTTTGTTATCCCCTAATATGAAGTTTCTCTCAAAATTCTGCTGCGAAGTCGAAACAAAGGAAATTCTACCATAGTGAACTGTGGGACTGTCATTTCTTTGACAGTCATGTTTACAAGCTGCAAATAATTTAATATAATATGTCGTGCCGATATCATATAATTGACCATTGCATGAAATGGTTGATCAGATCATGAAATGGTTGCCCAGATCATGACATGGTTGATCAGATCATGAAATGGTTGATCAGATCATGAAATGGTTGCCCAATTCATGAAATAGTGGCCCAGATCATGAAATGGTTGATCAGATCATGAAACGGTTGCCCAGATCATGCAATGGTTGACCAGATAATTAAATGCTTGACCAGTTCATGAAATGCTTGACCAGATCATGAAATGGTTGACCAGATCATGCAATGGTTGATCAGATCATGAAATAGTTGCCCACATCATGAAATTGTTGCCCAATTCATGAAATAGTAGCCCAGATCATGCAATGGTTGACCAGATAATTAAATGCTTGACCAGTTCATGAGAAGCTTGACCAGATCATGCAATGGTTGACCAGATCATTAAATGCTTGACTATGAAATGGTTGATCAGATCATGAAATCTTTGCCCAGATCATGAAATGGTTGATCAGATCATGAAATGGTTGCCCAGATCATGAAATGGTTGCCAAGATCATGAAATTGATGCCCAAATCATGAAATGGTTGCCCAGATCATTAAATGCTTGACCAGATCATGAAATGCTTGATCAGGTCATAAAATGGTTGACCAGATCATGAAACGATTGACCAGATCATGAAATGATTGCCCAGATCATGCAATGGTTGACCAGGTCATTAAATGCTTGACCAGATCATGAAATGGTTGCCCAGATCATGAAATGGTTGATCAGATCATGAAATGGTGGCCCAGATCATGAAATGGTTGCCCAGATCATGAAATGGTTGATCAGATGAAATTGTTGTATTTCATGAAATTGTCAATATCCGCTGCCCACATCATGATATAGTCTGGCCAGATCCACGTTTGGCGTGATCATGAAATGATCATGAATATCTGAGGTGGGCAAGCGAAGCGAGCGATAATAGGTTCTTTGGGTTTGATGATGATACTGTCGAAGAGCCCCGCGAAGCGATGCTCCCTTCCCGTGTGGCGGAATTCAATTTGAAAATGCAGATTTTGATGGTAGGTTTGTTTAGCAAATGGTCGTGCATTTTATGATCAGGCCAAACGTGGATTGACATATTATCATCAATCGTTGACGTTTGGTCGGTTTTAGTTGATTATTTCAAGAAATACAACCATTTCATGATAAAATCGTCAATTTCATGACATCGCTACGACATATACACCAAGTAGAAATAGTGTCAGCTCCTAAAAAGTGCCCAGGCAATTAACGGCGTAGGCCGCTACTTTGAATGAACTCCCTCTAAAAATATAGTTATTTGCAAACATCGTTCAACACAAAGCGGACAGCTTCCGTGAGACTCGTGTAATCCACTTGGTGAGCACCATAATGACATATTAATGACATCCAGCGAGCGCCCTTATGCCATGACCTGTCAAACCAAACTCAGAGCGAACCATATCGGTCTGTAGACGGTAAGTTAACAGTTCCAACAAACTTAACATAGGTACGGAACCAAAAATTTCAATTTCAATCGGAAACCGGGAAGTGGGTCAAATTTAACTTGCCAGATTTCACCCAAACAAACATACATACATTGCAAGTTAAATAAAAGCATGTAATGAATGAACTATCTTTTAATTTTAACTGAAATGATTAATTAAAAAAATAAAAAACCCCCAAAAAAAAACCTGTAATAAGTAGAAAATAATAAGGCTCTTTAAATAAGGCTCGTTATATTCTGATCTAAGAGTCGTCGCGCAGGGGGACCGCTAAGTTGTGAAATTATTAGTAATTAATTGTGGTAAAGTAAAACAGTTGTATTCTGTTTTTATTTTATTTACTTAGCAGTCCCCCTACGCGACGACCCTTAGATCAGAATATAACTACATAAATTAAACTTAAAGGGCCAAAGCATATTATATTCTACTTTTTGGTCGGGGGTTTTTAAATTTTTAATTTAAGTTTTATTTCATGCTTTTTAAACTTTAAGTATCTCAAACACGTTACCTCTGCTGTACTACGAGATGCAGTAGGTCAAGGTTACCATGTTCCAATAAGCCCAAACACGATTTATCTGCTGTAAGTTTGTGAGGATTTGGGTATCCCGTAGATTCCAAAAGATGCTGCAGCATCAGGTCATAGTCACCATGTTCTATCTAACACCTATTGCTGTAAGTTGGCGAGGAATTGGGTATCCGTAAAGTGTCGAAATATTTTTGTCAGTTTTAGGATACAAATGGAAATCTCAAGGAGCGTGTGGAAACTACATGTATGATTTTATTACAGAGACTAACCTAGCCACTTTAATTAAAAAAATTAAACCCACTGCAAACACATTACCCCTATGTTTAAGGCAGTCGGGTAAATTTGTTGTCCATATCACTCACAGGATCAATACGAATCTAAAGATACCTCGCATACCAAAATCTATCAAGCCGTTTAGGCTATAGGCTAGCCGAATAACATTACACGTCTTTTTGGACAGTCGGTTAAAATGGTTTTGGGGCGCGGAAAACAAGCATTTTTACAAGCTTTATATCAACTTGCCGTGTTAGTAGTTTGGGACGAATCTTGGAAGGTAAATTCTTCCTGGTTCCGATGAAGCTGAAATTTTTAATAGTTACATGTTAAGTTTAGAGCACAATGTATGGTTAGTAACGTTATTCTAAATCCAATATGGCGGACACCCAAAGATGGCAGACTAGTTATTTTTTAAGCACCCCCATGATATGGGTATCAAATGAGAGGGTTTTACCAATAAGAATACCTTCGAAATAATGAAAATTCTGTTCAATTTAAAGCTTGTACTACTTACCTAAAAGCTTTAAGTTGTTCAAAAATTATTAAATTTTTATTTTATGTTATTTTTAGGTCGTAACTCAGTAGTTCCACGCCTGTGTAGTTTATACAACAATTTCAGTGATGTTCTTGATGTGCACTTTGACTCTCTGTATCAATTTCGCATAAAAATATACAAGGTTTCATAGATTCGCACTTTTCTTCTTCTCTCTTTTTACTTTGTTTACTCTGTGTTTAATTTTAAATTTAATCGCAGTGAATAATACAATTCTATTAATAATTCATGCAAAGTACACGTTTTGAGCATGCTGTGTTTATCTGTAAGAGGCTGTGCAATTAGATAATGAACATACACTGTAAGGTATAACAGTTTTTGATAAACCAATAAAATAAAATAAATTAGAGATATTATTAGCATGAACCTGGTGGTAAGGTAACGAGTTGTGAGGTTCTTAGTGTGAAGTTTGGGGACAGTAATTACGGCCTCTGATTAACCGTTCAAAACTTCGTTGGAAGTTTAATTGATGAGGAAGAGATTACTATTGTTTGTGGTTAAGTTTTGGTTTAAGTTCGCCATACAGAGTTTCTTGTAAAATTATTTTTGTATGAATGTGCGTCGGATGTAGATTTAAGATCCGATCTGAATTTCGGGAGATACATTGAATCCAAGTCAAAAACGGTTTCCAAAAAGTTTGGTATATTCTCGAAGGTGAGACTTTACTTCACACCAGAGCAGCTTCTAATATTATACCAAGCTCAATTTCGGTCATGTATGGAGTACTCTCTCACTTATGGGACGGATCAGCTCGTTACCAGCTAGATGCCTTGGATTCTATCGACCGACGCGCCAGGAGACTCATTGGCGACGATGAACATCAGTGTTAACAGCATTGATGTGTTCCGGCTTGAAGATAAGATAGCCAGTTCTCCATTGCGTTGGGGAATCTTGGTAAGCCCGTTTCCATCTTCGGCATCATCGTCACTTACCATCAGGTGAGATGATGCCAAGGGCTTACCAATTGTAAATAAATAAATAAATAAACTTGTATCAAACAGGCTCCAAAGCCACGAATATTGCCGCAAAGTCGCCTGTCTATCGGTGTTCTACAGGATCCATTTCGGAGAGTGTGCCCTGGAGCTTCACGACCTCATTCCCCCCCTCACCGTTTCTTCATCGGACTACCCGGTGCAGAGGGCGATTCCATCCCTTTGTCGTCAATGTTCCACCTTTACGCACGAAGCATTTCGCTTCTTCGTTCATTATGCGAACGGCCAAGAATTGGAATTCCCTGTCTGCGTCTGTATTCCCCGATTCGTTTAATTTAGGAACCTTCAATTCGAGAGTGAATAGACACTATTTTAGCTCGCGTGTTACATCCTAGGCTGCATCGGCACTTACCATCAGGTGAGGTGCAGCCAAACGCACTTAAATTTGGAGTATAATTTCGGTTATTCAAGGCGAGATTGAATAGGCACTATTTGAGCTGCATGTTACATCCTCGGCTGCAGCAACACTTACCACCAGGTGAGGTGAAGCTAAACGCAATGAAGTTTTTAGTAAGTTTTTACTCAAATTGAGTGCGTTTGGCTGCACGTCACCTGATGGTAAGTGCCGATGCAGCCTAGGATGTAACACGCGAGCTCAAATAGTGTCTATTCACTTGAAGATTCCTGCAACTTTAAGGGACAACTTATAGTTATTATGATGCAATCTTCGTAAATATTTTTTACTAAAAACTTCATTGCGTTTAGCTTCACCTCATCTGATGGTAAGTGCTGATGCAGCCGAGGATGTAACATGCAGCTCAAATAGTGCCTATTCAATCTCGCCTTGAATAACCGAAATTATACGAATCGGGGAACTCAGACGCCGGCAGGAAATATCACTCCATTATTAGAAATATGTTCTAGTACAGACTAAAAGAAAAAAGACTGATGAACAGCAAGGTATGAAAGTGTTACTTATTATCTAGCTTGATTTAATCTGTAGGTAGATTAAATTGTAAAACAAGCAGACACGTTTCACTCAGTCAAAGACAAAAGTGATAATTTAAGTTGACAGCTCTGCCAAGCAGTAAGTATTACAATTTCTCCGGAAAGCGAATCCCAGAAAAATATTTTGAAAAAACGTACCAAGTCTCGATTAAGATAACCTTGGCCATAAAAAGTAGTGAGATTGAATAAAGAGCTAGTCTGTTTTTATACATTGTTATGTTGAGATCACTTACTTCTGTAATAAATAACCTAGAACCAAGATACAGTAAGTAAAGTAAATATCATTAATTGTGCAAAACCTTATTAAAAATATGTACAGGCGGCCTTATCGCTTTTAGCGATTTCTTCCGGGCAACCTTTAAGTAACCGATAGGAATTGCCGATAGTAACCGATAGGATACAGGGGCTCGGAAATCAGCTGCAGTGGTTCTAGAAAAGGTATTACGGCAGTGCTTGCTTTACGCTGGACTTGGCGTGGGCAATCAAGTCTTCGTTTTTGGTATGTTTTTTGGTATTTCGTTACTTTTTATACGAACAATGCTATTTTCTTGATGACTATTTGTTTGTTTTTGAAAGATTCCCACTATGAACAGCTTTTACTATGGCGGCGTTTCTCTATCTTCATAGTTTAGCTCTCATCCCTATCGTTCCTTATCATTTTCATCCTCATTTTGAACGTTTTTCATTTGTATGGGTACGAAAACCTATCTTTGTACCTAATTTCAAGTTTGTAAGTAAGCTAGAAGTAAATATAATGATTTTTAATGATCGGTGAGTGCATGAGTGACAAAGTAAGTAAAATTTGACTAGAAATGTTTCACTTAGTATATTGGGTACAAACTTGTAATTTGGGGGTAGACAAACATAGGTTCAGTAAGTACTATAGATACCTAACTAATATTTCAGACTTCTATCAAAATCCAGAATGAAAAACAGGGGGCTAAGAGTACTGTGAGTTACTTCGAGAAAAAAATGGTACAGCGCGGCCGTGCTACACTAGGCGGGGGCACTCCCGCACCTCCAGATTACGGCTTCGCCCCGCAGGTGGTCTTCGCGGAATGTTGGTGCACTCACGCCGTAATTTATTCCTGAAGACGCATTTAATTATGCAAATAGCTCAACTATCAGGATAAACAGGTAACAAATACTTCTAGGAGCATGTATACAGGGTGTAACAAAATGTGTTAAGTTCCCGTTAACTGGGGCTTCTACTCATCCTACTGAATAACTTTTGTTCTATGAATGCTGAAATCGCAAAAAAAAAATTAACGTTCATACAAATTGATCAGCTGATCGACCAATTTTGTGCATTTTTGTATGAACGGTCAATTTTTTTTAGAATTGTCGATAGGTTCCTTGGTGCAAGATGTTTAATATGGTGAGTAAAACCCCCAATTGACAGGCCCAACGCCATTTTTTTACACCCTGTATAATACTAATGAAAGGCAAATAGAGGCCAGTTTTAAACTTATCATCTTGTAGCCCTTTTGCTTACATTCTTATCTCGATTTACAATCGCCTAACTTTAGGTAATGGTATCTGTGGTAATTAAAAAAAAAAGTTTGTTTCCCAAAAGAACCGTTCTTTAGAAATAGGGCATTGTAAAAGGGGGGTAATGTTATTCGGGTGTATGTATGTATGTCTGTTTCTTTGGCTGAGCCTGTAGCCTAAACAGCTTGATGAATTTTGGAGTTCGAGGTGTCGTTAAAATAGGCTATTTGACTGCTACTGGAAAACAGTTTTGTATTAAGTACCTATTTGTTATTGCATAAAATGCAAACCATTTTAATATTTCCTGGAGATCTGTCGTATATACGGAGTAAATCAACTTTAAAGTTTGAGTTCAAAAGTTACGCGCCAAAACGCAATTTTTGCTTTGGCGCCTGGTTGCTCTGACACATGAAGTCACACATAAGTAAACAACAAACTGCTGTAATAGTGAAAGCACGCACTGAAACTAATGTTTTCTTCTGTGTGACGTCATTAGAGTTGCAACCAACCACAGAGCGTTTTCATACACCTGATCAAAGCACAAAAAAAACATTTATGTTTCCTAAACAGGAAATGACTTTATTTTTTTCAGAACATTAATAAATTAAACTTTTTACATTACATTTTATTAGGATTACAACAAATTGTTACATACTCGTATTTTAAACAAAGTCAAAATGCCTATTGTCTTGATCCCGAAAGTGACAGAGGATACTTTAATCCGACTGCTCAAAAGAGAGAGCTAATGTTTTTATGCAGTCGCGTTATTAATTTTTAGTTAAATTGGTAATTTCATCCATAATAAGGGATCGGACTGCATCAAAAATAAATTCTGAAATATGATTTCCTAAATTGCTCTCCTCTTGAAGTTTCAAAAAACTTTACTTGTTTTGTTTTTCCATCACGTTTTCAATTTTTAATTGATCAAATTCACAAAATAAGTTCGTCAATGACGCTAAAAATCTATGACGTCACTTGTTTGTATTTCAAACATTTTTAGAACAAAATTTCGTTTTTAACAGATCATAAAAAGTAACTCAAATGACTAGCAGTCCGATCCCCTATTGTTAGTAAGCCCTAGGTATCATCTCACCTTATCTCTAAGTGACGATTTTTTTAATTCACGTTTGGTAACCCTAGGCATCATCTCACTTGATGGTAAGTGACGATGATGCCAAAGATGGAAGCGGGCTTACCAAGATTCTCCAACGCAATGGAGAACTGGCTATCTTATTTTCAAGCCGGAACACATCAATTTTGTCAAGATTGAAGTGGGCTTACCAAGATTCCCCAACGCAATGGGGAACTGGCTATATTATATTCATCTTCAAGCCGGAACACATAAATGCTGTTAATATTGATGTGTGTCGGCAAGATTTACAAGATGTCCTTCCACTAACCAAACCGAGTCTAACATAGTTCGAACCCGCGACTTCCGGATGTAAGGCTAATGGACTAATCATTGACCATTGCACCACGGATGTGTATGTGGTTTTAATAATGTTGACTAAGTAAGATGACGTAGGTAGGTATTTATTTTTATAGGTAATAATATATTATTAGCCTTAAGAGATGCTCCATCTGTTTTGTGCCTTAATTTTTAAAAGTTTTTCAAATCTATACATATAATAAAAACTGTAACGGGGCCGTGTCTGTACATGAAATATTTTTGGAAAATAATAACTGTGGTGGATATTACTAACGATACAGAGGCCAAAACAACAACTTTTGGAAATTTTGTCTGTCTGTATGTTTGCGCATCACGCAAAAACTACCGATCCGATTTTGATAAAATTTTGTGTGATGGTTTCTTATAGCTCGGGTTAACATATAGGATACTTTTTATCCCAGTAAATTCAAGAGTTCTTTTGGGAAAATTCAAAACCTCCACGCGGACGATATCGCGGGCACAGCTAGTAGCTAAATATAAGCAATTGACCTAGAAGCGTTGTAGGTCTCGATTAATTAGGTCTCGCATACCAGTTTCAATCCTCTTAGGTGGTCCACACATACTGGTATCTGCCTTAGATTGGTAATTCCTAGACCCCACGTTCCAATCGCCGTTTACTCCAATAAGTCACACGGCCCCGCAATTTCCTTCCTCACAGACCTGATAGTTTGAGGCTTTCACTTAGAACGCTGGTTGTAAATCAAAAGCCTAGTCACAGTATTACGATATGGTTTACAGTAGCGCAACGCCTTTGATGTCGCACGATGCCGCTACGGCGTAGGTACAAGCAGTACTAGACTGTAGCGAGTCCGCGAGTTTGCCAGGCTGTATCCCGCCGCCCGCTGCCCCGCAAGTACCCTTCCTTTGCTCTATGTAAGTACATTAGTGGCACTACTGTAAGCCGCTATATTGTAATACTGTGGCGTAGTCCTAGATAATAGGAACGGGAAAATAGCACAGTTAAGATGGTTATCGGGGAAAAATATTTTGCAGTTAGGTTTTTTGACGTGGAAGTACAATAAATCAGTTCTAACTACGTAACTGAAAGCCTTAAATCTATGTTATTTTTAACCTACTGCGCAAAAGAAGGGTAAAGTTTTACAGGTGTATGTATGTATGTATGTATGTTTCTTTGGGTGGGTCTGTAGCCTAAACGGATTTTGGAGTGAGGTTTTGTTAGATTCATCTTGATCTCGTGAGTGACATCTATACAGGATGTAACAAAATTGGTGTAGGTCCCGTTAACTAGGGCTTCTACTCATCATAATGAACAACTTTTGTTCTACGACTTTGCTGAAAGCGTAAAAAAAAATTTTCTCTTCATACAAATCGACCGGTTTTGTGCATTTTAGTATGGAGGGTCCATTTTTTTTTTGAGCATTGACTATGGGTTCCTTGAAGAAAATTGTTCAGTATGATGAGTTGAAGCCCCAGTTAACGGGACCTACGCCAATTTTGTTACACCCTGTATATATACATATAATAAAACTGTAACGGGACCGTGTCTGTAAATGAAGTATTTTTGGAAAATAATAACTGTGGTGGACATTTCTAACGATATAGAGGCCAAAACAACAACTTCTGGAATTTTTGTCTGTCTGTTTGTATATTCGCGCATCACGCAATAACTACCGGGCCGATTTTGATGAAATTTTGTATAGTGGTTTCTTATAGCCCGAGTTAACATATAGGATACTTTTATCTTGGAATATTCAAGGGTTCCCGTGAGAAAATTCAAAATCTCCACGCGGACGAATTCGCGGGCACAGCTAGTGGACATATTTTTTCCCTACTGCTCAAAAAGACGGGTAATGCTTTTATGAAGACTGGTTTTTAATTTAATTTTAAATAAACTGGTTAAGTTATAATGTATATATAATGCAAAGTTTAGTTCATTAAATAGCGTTGGTGGTGTATATATCTAAATTTTATTTTTATATACTAGGAACCCTGCTCGCCTGCCCTCCAAGACTTTCTCTTCAACGTGCAAACATCGGCGCGGGTCAGGAGGGCGCGTTGAGGCTGCACAGCCTTAATGTTCTGTACATGGATAGGTGATTAGGGTTGTCGACAGAGGCTGGACGTTTTTTGGTCCGAGGGTTTTAAGTTGACACCGAGGAAAATGTCATAGGATTCATCATATCAGCCGAAGGAATCCACTGCTGGACATAGGCCTCCCCCAAGGATCTCCACGACGACCGGTTCTGCGCTGCCCGCATCCAGCGGCTTCCCGCGACCTTCACCAGGTCATCGGTCCACCGAGTGGGAGGCCTGCCTACACTACGCTTTCCGGTGCGTGGTCGCCACTCGAGAACTTTATTGCCCCAACGGCCATCTGTTCTACGAGCAATGTGCCCCGCCCACTGCCACTTAAGTTTAGCAATTCTGAGAGCTATGTCGGTCACTTTGGTTCTCTTACGGATTTCCTCGTTTCTGATTCGATCACGCAGAGAAACTCCGAGCATAGCACGCTCCATTGCCCTTTAGGTGACCTTGAGCCTTCTTATGAGGCCCATAGTAAGCGACCATGTCTCAGTTCCGTACGTCATCACTGGCAACACACATTGGTCGAAGACCTTGGTCTTAAGACACTGCGGTATCTGGGACGTAAAGATATTGCGAAGCTTCCCAAACGCTGCCCAGCCGAGTTGGATTCGACGATTGATCTCTTTCTCGAAGTTGGACCTACCTAACTGGACTGTTTGTCCCAGGTATACATATTCGGTAACAACTTCGAGTTATAGGATTAGCAAAGCGTTATTAAAATTTCAGCATTAGCATTAATTTCCAAATTCTCTTAATTTGATTAACTTTCTAGTACTTACTATCAAGCATGCCTTTATGACATCAAAATATAATGTTTTTTTTTTATTATTCACAATTGGTAAGCCCTTGGCATCATCTCATTTGATGGTAAGTGACGATGATGCCGAAGATGGAAGCGGGATTACCAAGATTCTCCAACGCAATGGAGAACTGGCAATCTATTTTATGTTCAAGCCGGAACACATCAATGTTGTTAACACTGATGTTTGGCGGCAAGACTTAGATAAGATGGTGGTAGCTAGCCAGGCGGGCTTAGAAAATGCCCTACCACCAACCAAACCGAGTCTTACAAATTGACCCCACCGGGAATCAAACCCGCGACCTCCTGGTGTGAAGCGAATGGGCTAACCATTACGCCACGGAGGCGGTTAAAAATTTTTGGATTTGGATTTTTTTTTAACCATTCAAGGCCAATTTTCTACTATAAATATATTTAACACAAGTACCTACATATTTGGATATACATAGTCTAGTATTTAATGACTTCGGGATCTCAGTTACATGAAGATCCCACTCGATTCCCGACGGAGTCTAACTCTGACTCGATTTGGTTGGTTGAAGAACATTTTCGAAGCCCGCCTGGCTAGCTACCGCCATCTTATCTAAGTCCTGCCGCCAAACATCAATGTGAACAACATTGATGTGCCTCCGGCTTGAAGATAAGATATCCAGTTCCCCATTGCGTTTCGGAAGGCAGGAAGCACAGAAACCTATTCCAACAGATTCCGTGGATGATATAGGCTTCTTTTTAAAAGCTTTTATTTGACTTGCAATGTATGTATATATGTATGTATGTATGTATGTATGTTTGTTCGGGTGAAATCTTGCAAGTAAATTTTGACCCACTTCCCGGTTTCCGATTGAGCTGAAATTTTTCGTGCAAATGCAATATTAAAAGCTTGTATCGAAAAGTTTTTAGGTTATTCGAAATTTTTTATAGATATCAGCAGTATAAAGGAACGGCAATCGCTGGATGAGATTTAATAAGACTTGATAAGCGTCGGTGGCTCAACCGGTAACGACTCGGTCCATCTAACCAGAGGTGCCGGGTTCAAATCTGGACGGCCAATGTACCAATGAGCTTTTCAAAAACTTACGTACATATCATTACCGATTGCTTTAACGGTGAAGGAAAACATCGTGAGGAAACCTGCACAGGCCTGCGAAGAAACTCGAAGGTTGTGTGTGAAGTCGACCAACCCGCACTGGGCCCGCGTGGTCGACTAAAGCCTAATCGCCCTGATTCAGGGTAGGCTCGAGCCCCTCGGTGGGGACGTATATGAGCTGATATAATAAAAATAATAATAATCGCTGGATCCATTTTGTCAACAGCCCGCTTCCATCTTTGACATCATCGTCACTTACCATCAGGTGAGATGATGCCAAGGGCTTACCAATTGTAAATTAATAAATTGGAAGCCCTATTTTTCCGTAAGCTTGTCTACTTTCTCATGGGCACATCTGTAGAGAACTTTTTAGTAGTTAAATGGCCTTCGGTGTAATAGCATCGTCGTGCTAACGACTCGTTTTTTGTGAGACTCATTATCTGCTTGATTTACACCTTTATATTATTACTCGGCATTCCAAGTGGGTAATTATTTCACTTGAAGATTAACAAAAAACCGGCCAAGTGCGAGTCGGACTAGCACTCCGAAGGTTCTGTACCACTGAACCTCTCCACACAACTACATAGTATAATGACAATTAACATTTTTTAAAAAGACATATTTATTAGCACATAATTGCACCAAGATTCACGTTTGTATGTATTTCCATTTTACAATATAGCTAAATAAAAAATACTTCTAACGACCTATAAAAAACATGTTTTTGTATGGAGACTCCACCTTATTTTTTAAATTTTTTGTATTTGCTGTTACAGCGGCAACACACTATACACATTCTTTGATAATTTTAACTGTCTACCTATTACGGTTCATGGAATACAGCCCGCTGACGGACGGACAGACAGAGGAGACTTAGTAATAGCAATAGTATTAGGTAAATTAATACTAACATACAGTATGGACACTCCCTGCCGCTCTCTAGATTGCGACCTCGCCCCCTCGTCACCCAGGTTGATACAGTTTAGTTGTGGAACGTATAGGATTTCGCCGCCATTTTGTTTGTTCCGTCGTTACTTTTTTGAAATGTCATTTCTGGCCCGTTGTATGAAGTGTCCAGGGTGTTGTTTAGGGTCCCGTTGGTCACCCGTTGGGTGTTCGTTATCCAAAGAATAGAACAAGAAAATAGTTATTTAAGATGAAGCTTTTTCAAATTGAACCCTTTTTCTGTGAAGATGTAATTCAGTATACTGCTTGACATCGCAATTGACACAATTTACAAACAACTCATCGCGGCTTACATCACAATTGTGGAATGAAATCGATTAACACTCGAGGCAGAGAGGCAGCTCCCGAGGGAGCCAATCGTTGTGACAGCGGTGCGGATATTAACCACTCGATGGCTAATTGTCACCAGTTCAATTATCTAACAGCTGTCAACGGACAATCCAACAAGCGGAGCCCTGAGCCCGAGGTCAAGCCGTCTCCGGCGAAACAAGTTTGCGGTGATTCAATTAATGACTTGGTACTATCCTCTTGAAAGACCTTTGGAATAATCTAACGGTGTGGTAATTGATCAATTGATTGAGAAAACAATATTAACAACTTCTGAGTGTCAAAGTCTACCAAACACTTGGTAATAGAAAAAAGGGAATTTTTGATATAGTTGCTTAAAGAACGGTTCGTTCATCATCATATCAGCCGAAGGACGTCCACTGCTGGACATAGGCCTCCCCCAAGGATTTCCACAAGGAGCGGTTCTGAGCAGGTACGGTACGTTTTCCGGTGCGTGGTGCGTGGTCAGTTCCTTCATTGTGCGCAAAATTGATTTCACCGCACACTTGCTTATTACTTGGCCACCCTTTTTAAAATTTCTACAATAGCAACTAAAAATGATAATAACCAAAGATATATAATATTCTTCTTTCAGACCATTGCCTAGATTGGAGACTATATTACCCACGGAGGCCTGAGTCAGGAGGAGACAGACCGGCTTCGTGGCGTAATGGTTAGTCCATTCTCTTCACACCAGGTTCTATCCCGGCGGGGTCAACTTGTAAGACTCTGTTTGGTTGGTGGTAAGGCATTTTCTAAGCCCACCTGGTTAGCTACCACCATATTATCTAAGTCTTGCCGCCAAACATCAATGTTAACAACATTGATGTGTTCCGGTTTGAAGATAAGATAGGCAGTTTTCCATTGCGTTGGGGAACATTGGTAAGCCCGCTTCCATCTTGATGATTTCAAGGGCTTACCAATTGTGAAAAAAATAAGACAGATTGATGATGATGACGACACATCAAGTGTACAAGAAAATCGTAATTTTTTCTAAGAACTTTACTTTGACCTTATTTTACTTTTTTAGTTACATTAAAAAAAAACTTACACATATATTTTGACGCCTTTGTCATAAAACTGCATTGAGTTTTTTTGTTGTGAATACGGGTTCCAGATTATGATATGTTATCAATGAGTTATAGAAAAAATAGAGTCAGTTAACTCCACCGGACATTTTAAAAGAGCCGCAAATCGCATAAAATTAACTTTAGTTGCCAAAACCTCTATAATAGGTATGTACCCCTGTATTTAGTTTTTATGTTACTGTCTCTTTTTAGTTTACCTGTTTTCTCACATCATCATCATATCAGCCGACGGACGTCCACTGCTGGACATAGGCCTCCCCCAAGGATTTCCATGACAAACGGTTCTGCGCTGCCCGGATCCAGCGGATACCCGCGACCTTCATCAGGTCATCGGTCCACCGATTGGGAGGAGTTGTTTTCTTACAACTATATTGAAAAACATTGTACACACGACGCCACATCAAGCTATACAAAACCAGTATACGCGGGCCTCGCGTATGTTGAAACGCCAAGGCGTCGCGCGGCCAGCTTATACTGGTTTTGTATAGCTTGATGTGTCGCTGTCTGTACATGGGTGAAACAGGTATGTAAGTATTTGGAAAATTCGTGACGATGGTAAACAAATGTCCCTTGTTTCCATTTACCTATTTACCACCCGTGTATCTTAATTTTAGCAAACTTGTAGAACAAAAGTTGTTCAGTTTGATGAGTAGAAGACCCAGTTAACGTGACCTACACCAATTTTGTTACACCCTGTATACCTATCGATTTTTTTTATGGTTGTTATTACTTTGTCCGTAACATATTTTCAGCGTAACCTACGTCTTTTCTATGAAATGATTTAGAATAATTATGATTGGATTCTTTGTAAATAAATTAACTTTAAAAATTATTCAAAGCAACAGTATACTCTATTTAGGTAGTAGGTACCTACTCTTAAATATTTGGGGACTTTTGGGATATCCTGTATATTAAGATAAAATAAAAAGAAAATTTTTATATGTGATGTCTTTATTTTTACCTATTTTAGTTGTATTATAGGCAGGTACCTAAACAATATACTTATTTAAGTCGATTGTGTTTATCTTGGTTGTAGTTCTCGTTCTGACTTGAAAGCCTGTCATCCTGAGCCAAGTTTTCCTTATCATAATAACCCGACTTATGATGATGATGGTCCTAGCCGTTTTCGGCTACAGCGACCGCAGCGTTGTCCGGCTCAGCTGCAAGCGTCCCGCTGCTCCGCCTTCTCGTGCGCCCGCATGTGGCTGTTGTAGCCAATCTTCGCTCGGAACGTGCGGTCACACTTGGGGCACGTCAGGACACCGTTGCTGTACATTGTACATATAAGTCGTGTTTTCAATGATTAGCGAAAATTGGCTTAAGATAACAGGCTCCATGTGAGACGAAAACTACAACCAAGATAAACTCATCATCATCATCATCATATCAGCCACAAATCGTCCACTGCTGGACAAAGGCCTCCCCCAAGGATTTCCACGACGACCGGTCCTGCGCTGCCCGCATCCATCGGCTTCCCGCGACCTTCACCAGGTCATCGGTCCACCGCGTGGGAGGCCTGCCTACGCTACGTTTTCCGGTGCGCGGTCGCCACTCGAGAACTTTACTGCCCCATCGGCCATCTGTTCTACGAGCTATGTGCCCTGCCCACTGCCACTTCAGTTTAGCGATTCTGTGAGCTATGTCGGTTACTTTAGTTCTCCTGCGGATCTCCTCGTTTCTGATTCGATCACGCAGAGAAACTCCGAGCATAGCACGCTCCATTGCCCTTTGGGTGACCTTGAGCCTTCTTATGAGGCCCATAGTAAGCGACCATGTCTCAGTTCCGTAAGTCATCAAGATAAACTCAATCGACTTGAATAAGTGACTTGTCTGAATCAAGTAAGACACTATTCGAACTGATTAAATGACATTAATGAAACTAACAAGACACGTGGCTGAAGAGAATATGAATAATAGCACAATTAAACAAATTAATAGATAGCATGAACCAAGGATATTGTTTGAACTAACGAATACAGTTGTCCGATATAATCAAGATGCATAGCTAGTTGAACACTCGAATGTAATTAGAATTAAACAAAATGCATAAATAATGCAACACATACTGTTGTTTGCATTAAACAACATGCATGGCAAGGGCAGCACACAATGTTGTTATGATTGAACAAGTAGCATGGTTAGTGCACCACATGTTGTTGGAATTAACCAAGATGCATAACTAGTGTCAAACATACTGTTGTTAACATTAACCAAAATTCATGGCTAGCGCAATACCCAATGTTGTTTGGATTAAATAAATTGCATGACTGGTGCATCACATACTGTTGTTTGAATGGACACAAATGGGTGGTTAATATAAACTATATCTATTGTTTGATATGTTCAAGATAAATAGTAGTGCGATACAACTACACTTATTAGAATTGAACAGGAAGATATGGTTTACAACTAACCAGCAACTTGTTTGGATTAAAAATATACATGGTCTTAACAACACATACTCATGTTTGAAGTAAACCAGATATTTAATAAATACTAACAGGTTGTCTAATTTCCAATAAACCAACAGCATAGTACGCTCATATGGAATTAAGATGTTAGTAAAATAAGATACGTATATGATTCAATTTAACTTAAATTTTTTTCAGTGTGGTAAGTTACGATGATACCGAAGATAGAAGCGGGCTTACCAAGATTCCCCAAGGCAATGGGCTATCTTATCTTGAAGCTGGAACACGTCAATGCTGTTAACACTGATGTTTGGCGGCAAGACTTATATAAGACGGTGGTAGCTAGCCAGGCGGGCTATAAAAATGCCCTACCACCAACCAAACCGAGTCTTACAAAGTTAATCCCGCCGGGAATCGAACCCGCCACTTCCCGATGTGAAGCTAATGGACTAACCATTACGCCACGGAGGCACTCTAAATTATAATGACCAAAATTTCACGTAGGAAGAAGAAACGAGCACAAAGGCTCACCCTGGACACTTCATACAACGGGCCAGAAATGACATTTCAAAAAACGAATGACGGAACAAACATAATGGCGGCGAAATCCTATACGTTCGACAGCCAAACTTTAACCAATCTGTATCAATCTGGGTGACGGGGGGTGAGTTCGGAGTCTAGAGAGCAGCAGGGAGTGTCCATACTGTATGTAAGTATACTTTGACAGAGGAGTACGTCATTACGATTAATCGTAATGGCAATCCACACTAGACTTTGCCCATGACTTTGACATTTCCCCGAAAGAAAAGCCTACCCTTATAATTAATTCAACATAACTAATTGGCAGATTGAACGCGCTAATTACATTAACTAATTACCAGCAACAGGACCTACGTAGCGACAAAACGTTAATGAATTAAAGCGACAACAAAAGACAGGGAAGAAGTGTACCGTGAATGAATGGACGAGTCCTGAATAAATGATCATTTGCTCTCATTGTAAGTTGTTGAGTAGGTACCACAAATAAATGAATATCCAGGGACAAATTCACCAATGATCATCTGGCCCTAAACTGGGTTCAAGATAAACACTACAATAGTAAGTAACTATTGGCAAAACGTCCCAAATACCGCAGTGTCTTAAGACCAAGGTCTTCGACCAGTGTGTGTTGCCAGTGATGACATACGAAACTGAGGCTTGGTCGCTTACTATGAGCCTCATAAGAAGGCTCAAATTCAAATTTCAAAGGGCAATGGAGCGTGCTATGCTCAGGGTTCTCTGCGTGATCGAATCGGAAACGGGAAGATCCGTAGGAGAATCAAAGTAACCGACATAGCTTACAGAATTGGGCACTAAGCTCGTAGAACAGATGACCGCTGGGGCAGTATAGTTCTCGAGTGGCGACTGCGCACCGGAAAACGTAGCGTAGGCAGTTCCGATGGACCGATGACCTGGTGAAGGTCGGGGAAAGACGCTGGATGCGAGCAGCGCAGAACCGGTCGTCGTTGTAATCCTTGGGGGAGGCCTATGTCCAGCAGCGGACATCCTTCGGCTGATATGATGATGATGATGATGATGATTAGGAATTAAGAAGCCAGGAAAGCACTGCATTAAGTGTGTGTTCAATAGATGGGAGGTAAGGCCCTAGGTTTGGTAAGTTATATTACAATCCTACTATGTGAACACACATAACAACTCATTCACGCATAAACTACTGAACCTAGTTTTAGTATGGAGCTCCTGAGGCAACCTTCCGGCTTCATCAGCAGATCAGCTCGGTGGTACCAAAATATTGCTTTGTCACCCAATTACATACGTGTGCCAAATTTCAGCTCAAGTGAACACCGAGAAGTGGGTCAAATTTAGAAGCGGACATCTTACATACATACGAACATTGCAATTTAAATAAAACCTTTAAATGACATTTGTGGTTCTAATGAATCCCTAGAAAATAATTATAGAAGGCATGAATACAAGTTTCCGGTGACGAATATAATACATTTGTCATTTAAAATGCACACTCTTTTAATTCAATTAAAGTAAGGATGTACCATTCAAACATTCACTTTAAATGTTCGTTGCATGCTTTTATTGGAAACGCTAAATAGGTTAAGGCGAGATAGTGATTGGATCAGTTGTCTCTGTCTTTTTCTTTACGTGTAAAGAGTAAAGAAAATAACCACACTTTCACTGGTTTTTCGTTTAAATCAAAGCTACAGTGAAAGTTTAAATAATAACATTACTCGCTTTAATTGTATTATTATAACAAATGTTGTTGAATATTTTTTTTTAAATTATACTTTAAAATATTAGTTATATATTATATTGAGTTGAAAGTAACGGCGCAGACCTATCTTTAGGATTTTTTCCATTTAGCTAAAACTGCTCAATCGTGTTTTTAACTTCAAGGAACATCATAAGGATTTGTTTTTTTAACCTTGGGTTTTCTATCGTTTAGGAGTAATTGATGTCAAAAATAACTAAAATCTGTAATATTACCGCCTTAAAAAAACGGTAAAGTACGAATCAGATGTGGTCGTCAGATGTTATATAGTCATTGGTAGTACATCACTGCAGCGGCCAGCAAAGATGGATTGATGGACGAACGTGTAAATGTGGGCCGAGGCGAAGCTGAGGCTTTCTCAAATAGTGGGCGGAAATTAAAATACAATAGGGATGACGAATGCTAGTTATCTGATTTACTTTTTATCATCTGACAAAAACGATATTTTTTCTAAAAATGTTTGAAATACCTAGGCATGACGTCATAGTTTTGAAGCGCCATTTATGTTCTCATTTTGTGATTTTGGTGAATTAAAAATCGAAGACTTGATGGAACACAAAAAGAGTAAGGTTTTCCGAAGTTTAAGTAAGAGGGCAATTTAGAATAGAATAGAATAAAGAATAGAATAAGTTTATTGAGACACCAGGCACATAATATATAGTTAATGGTACATAGTTACTGTTATTTTAAAAATGAACATTTAACATACACTAGACAGACATGCCAATTTTAAATAAACGAGTAGAAGTAAATACATAAAACAAATAATTTAGGTATAAGCCCGGCGACATCAAAAGGTCCCAGCTCAGCATATGTAGCAGAGACGAAGCCTCAGCTACGCTGGTGATTCTGCTGTAACCTTGCACGAGATGAACACACTTCAATGGTTTCAGATTACTCTGACACATATATATAAAAAAAAAATCAAATAAGCTAGTTAAGAGAAGAACACTAAAAATATAATAAAAGAAATGTGAGAAATGAGCATACCAATTAATCGAGTACCCTTAATTATTAAATGACTAAGTTACTGTACACCAAATATAAATAATTAATCTTATCTCATGAGGCTATGTGACCGTAAATACTATAGAATGAAACTTCGCCAATATTTCCGCTACCCGCCTCTTTGTTGATGATTTAGCAGATGTTCTTTTAATTGTTTTTTAAAGCTAAATTTAGAATTTAATGTTCGGAAGGGTGGTGGGATATCATTCCAACATTTCGAGGCGAGAAAGCGGAAACTGCCACGAAACAGAGCAGTTCTATGAGTAGGAATGCGAAATACGCTTGAACAGTACCTAGCTTCGTAACGATGACTTTCATAACGCCATGAAAGTTTTTCATACAAATATTGCGGCGTTTTTGTTTTTATGACGCCAAACAAAAGAGATGTAAGCAAGAGATTTAAACGTCCTTCCATTTTTAAAATATTGGCCTTATTTAGATACGGAGTAATGTGGGAGCGAGGAGGAATAGTTAAACAAAATCTTGTACAAGCATTTTGCACCCTTTGAATAAGTTTAAGAGACTTTTTGAATAGACAAGGTCCATATACAGATAGACAATAATTGAGTTTTGAAAGAACCAATGCTTCACAGAGTCGTGTACGAAGAGATACATTGATATATGGTCTAATTCTGTAAAGTACTTTGAGCCTGTAGAAGCAATTTTTTATAAGCTCAATTACATGATTTTCGAACCGCAAATTGCTATCGAAAAGAAGACCAAGATTACGCGCTTCAGAAACTTTTTCAATAGGGTCGTCGTTAATTGTGATTCTAGGGTAAGCAGATGAAATAACTTGCACTTGGTGTTTGGTTCCAAGTATCATAAATTTGGACTTTGTGGGATTTAAAAGCAGGGAATTTCCCTTAGACCAATGAGAAACCCTATTCAAATCATCATTAATGTCATTCACAGCACTATCAACGTGACCTAATTCGACATTAGCAAGTATCTGTAGGTCATCTGCATACAAATGGTATTTGCAACGTGAAATACAATTTGTTATATCAGCGCTATAGATAATAAAAAGAAGAGGGCCCAGAATAGAACCTTGTGGAACTCCTCTTTTCACGGGCAATAATCCAGATGCAATGCTACTACCATCAGACTTACGTAATACTACTTGTTGATAGCGCTCTGTGAGATAACTCTGAAACCACTTAACAGTAGAGTAATGAAATCCGTAGAACGAAAGTTTTGACAAAAGTAACGAAATGTTAATCGAGTCGAACGCTCGCGAAAAATCCAATAAAACAAGAATTGAGCCCATACCTTCATCAGCACTAGATAGTATATTATCCACCACATCATGAAGAACAGTTGCAGTACTGTGATTACGTCTAAAACCAGATTGCAAGGAAGGAAGGATAATTTCAGTGTCACAAAATTTAATTACTTGATTATACACAATTTTTTCAACAATTTTTGACAGATATGGTAAAATACTAATAGGTCTCAAGTCTTTGATATCTACAGGCTCAGATTTTTTTGGAATTGGTCTCACAATGGCTGTCTTCCATAAACTAGGAAAAACAGCTCGTTGGATTGACTTGTTGACGATTGCTGTGATGACACTGAGTGTGTGAGGGAGTGTTAAAATAATCATATCCATACTAATACCGTCGTGTCCCATTGCATTTGATTTTATAGTTAAAATTACCTTTGCCACAACACTTTCATGAACTGGCTCTAAATTAAATACGGACTCAGTAAATCTATGACATTCAAAATGATTCAAAAGGGACGTATCGACATCACTATTGCCTTGGACATTCAGGAAATATCTATTTATTTCTTCGGGGTCTTCGAATTGCTCCGGTAAGTCTTTATCTTGATCAGGTAGAACAGTAGATTTTAGGTTTTTCCAAAGTGTTTTGGGGTTATTTATATTGGAGTTTATATTTTGATCATAGTAGGCTACCTTTTCAGCATGCAAGCTTGTATTTACTAATTGTTTTAGGGTTTTATATTGCTTCTTGTCTGACTCAGAGTTCGTATTCTTATATTTTTTATGAGCTTCATTACGAAGACGCATCATATACTGCACATTACTTGTAAGCCATGGGAATTGCTTGGCACGTATGATGGCAGACTTGATGGGTGCGAATTTATCATAGATTTTAAGAATCTGATCATTAAAGGCTGATAACATGCTCTCTACACTATCCAGGTCTGTAATATCCTGCCATTTTACTGAGCCGAGTTCTTCATTAAAATCGTCAAGATTTATATTTTTAAGGGGCCTAAAAGAAATACGCTTCCGAGGAATTTTTGGTTTTTTAACCTTTAATTCCGCTAATACCATTGAGTGGCCTCCCAGCTCAGGAGAATGCAAAAGGTAAGTATTTGAAACTGGAGCATTCGTGATGACTAGGTCGATGAGAGACGAAGTATGTTCCGTAAAGTGAGTTGGGTCCCTTATCCAGTTCTTAAGGTCAACGCATTGCAAGAACTGCTGGAGACGAGAAGTATTTGAATCATCAGAAAGCAAGTTAATATTGAAATCTCCCAACAAAACGGTGTAATCGAAGCTACCTAAAGAGGTGATGGAGTCTGTAAGGGAATCAAGGAAGTTGTCAACATTAACCCATTGCGGTCTATACCCAGTCCCAATAAGTATGTCAAAGGAGCATTTAGTGATCATGAATTCATTATTTACTTCTGATGCTGTCGTCATCCCTATTGCCTTCTTCCCAAAATCAATGTCAAACAACGTACAACAATAATTTTTGACGCGCCAAAGTGTTCATTTGTTTTTTTTAATAAACAGTTTTCTATTTGCAAGCCAGTTCGAAATTTTAATTAAACCTTTAACACGACAGATATGAGTTTACATATTAATTTATTTGGCCCCTAAAACACGACAAATATGGATTTTCATACAACTTTTGCCGGCCGCTGCTTGCATGTATTTGGCCAGTACATCAATTTCCATTTATCTCGAAGAAGGTTGTCAATATAATGCTCAAATTTTCAAGCATGTTTGAGAAAATTTATATTACGGGTCTCATACGAATTTATATTACGGGTCTCATACGAATTTATATTAAGGGTCACGTACGAATTTATATTACGGGTCTCATACGAATTTATACGTATTAAGGGTCACATGCGAATTTATATTACGGGTCTCATACGAATTTATATTACGAGTCTCATACGAATTTATATTACGGGTCTCATACGAATTTATAATTCGGGTCTCATACGAATTTATATTACGGGTCTCATAAGAATTCAGTTGAAGAAGCTGTTCGCCTTATGTTGACACTTGAAGATGCAATTTGTAAAGATATTTTGAATTGTTTAAATCAAATTTATACAAAATAGCGGCGCGCGCATTTATTTCACTGGACACTTTTAAATAGCTGACACTATTTCTACTTGGAGTAAATAAAACTTTGTAGGTGGTATCCATGGAAACGCGTAAGTGATGTTATGGTAAACAACGCTCTACTTATTAACCTGAATAAGCTTTGTTCTAAAACTTTAATAAAACCGTAATAACAATTTTGAACTTCCCATACAAACTTGGCTTATCATTATCAGCTGATCGATTTGTATAAGAAAATATTTTTTTTTTGCGATTTCAGCAAAGTCGTAGAACAAAAGTTGTTTAGTTTCATGAGTAGAAACTGTGACGAAGTCAATTTTTTTTTAAAGTTTAAACTGTTTTTTGTATCATCTTTTTGTCTATTTTTTTTGTTTTTTGAAATTGTCATCTATTCTCTATTCCGATTTATATTCATATTCTTTATTTGCATGTCACATGGTATACAAAGATCTTTTTAAAAACATGAACAAACAATACACATGATGATTCTGATCAGTGTTCTGTTTTATTGGTTTATTTACTTTATTATTTTCTTATTTCAATATAGATGATGCCAAGGGCTTACCAATTGTGAATAAAAAAAAATACATAGTTCGACTAGTGGTAAAACATTTTACTAAATTTGAACCCTATTATCAACTACCTTCTGTGCGTGCATCGGCGTAGATGGAGGGTGCGCCTGACGTCCCACTGGCGCCCGAACAAGTTAAAATCCTACACTGCTGATGGTGTAGCAGACGTGTGCTGCAGACGTTGTATCTCAACATGTCATCATTTCTGAGTCATCCTTCCTGAGCCAGCAGCCCTGAGTCTTCAGGGCCTTTCATCGTTATTAGTAGGTATACTGTCGCGGTACACAGACTGGTGAGGGCCCCTTAGAGCATTGAATGCTCTAAGGAGGGCCCTGGCAGAATATCAGCGTTATGGGCATTCACCTATAACATTTGCTGAGCCAGGACTTTTTCACTGGCCAGGCACTTACTGCAATATTATTGTATTTTAAGCTATTGTATAGCTTTTATGGCGGGCTTTGAGGGGACCGATTCAAGAAATTTCGCCCCAAGGACTACATGGTACTGGTAAATATTACATAAATAAAAAATAAATAAATAATTATAATTGCATAAGTTGATAAAAAATGCTATGCAATAGCTTTACCGCGGCAGTCCCCGAGTGCCACACGTCTTTTTATATTGTATTTATTAGTAAGTAGCTACAAGTTAGTCTTAGTGATGTAATCTTCATTTTTTTACTTTATTGTTACCAACCTTCTACTTAATATTTTTATTTTTGTGCCTGGTCGGTGAATAAACGGTTTGTCTATCTATCTATCTATTTATCATCCGTGTAATAACAAATAAAAAAGATCTCTTTTGAAAAGGTCGTTGTAGCCAAAAACAACAGCCTGTATAAAATCCATTGAGTCTGTAACAAATAAGGTATTCTTGTATCCTAGATATCAATGAAAAATAATAGTAAAAAACCGGCCAAGTGAGAGTTGGACTCGCGGTATGAGGGTTCCGTACCACCACACCTCTTCACACAACTATGTAACCTATTCACATGACAAACAAAAGACACAAACGCGAGCAACAGAAAAATACTACTAAAGCTATCTAGTGGTCTTTAGTGAACTATTTTCCGTGAGTGAACGTATTAGGTATATTGAGTTTACCACTTTATTTTCAATTGATAGAATTCTTATAGGTTTTCCTGTAATCTACAAGCAATGAAATATATTTTGTAATTTTCGTCTTATTTCATGAATAAAATAAAAAAAAAACTATTTATTTTACAATAATAACTAAAATATATTTCAGATCCACATAATGAGCCCTTTTATTTGATATATTACACAGTAATTTTTGCAAAACTTTTTGTTTAATTTCCTTATTTTTTCCCCCGAAAATGACCCTTATTTAAAAAAATATATATTTATTTACTTTGCACATCTGTGTTTGGGTCATAGGATTACACCATCCTACCAAATTTCACCTGATTTGATCTAGTAGATTCGGAGCAAATTGGCTGTGACAGACGGACGGTCAGAAAGACAGACGCACGAGTGATTCTAAAAGGGTTCCGTTTTTTGTTGTTGTACGGAACCCTAAAAAGTAAAATAAAAATATGCCCGCAAGCTGCTTTTCTGTTCATTTGGTTAAGTAGTTCGCCATCTCCTTTGTCTTAATAACTCGGGACGTAACTATTATTTAAACCGCCTTAACTTGTTCTTTATAAAGTTAGTTAATTGGATCAGAACCCTCGTTTGAGAAAAACCCATTGTTTTGTGTTATCGAGGCGAAGTTTGCTTTGCGTTAGGCTGGCGGTAATTAAATTTTCTTAATTGAGAAATTTCGTTGATTAGATGTTATTTGTGATGCACGTTGTCTTGGAGGAAATTTTCATGTTTCTTGTGTACGAAATGAGCACTTTGTCTAAATGTTGATTGTCATTAAAACTTGGCTCTTTTTTAATTGTAAAAGGGTTTCATTTTTTTTTTATTAACAATTGGTAAACCCTTGACAACATCTCACCTGGTGGTAAGTGACGATGTTGCCGAAGATGGAAGCGGTCTTACCAAGATTCCCCAACGCAATGGGGAACTGGCTATCTTATCGTCATGCCGGAACACACCAATGATATCAACATTGATATTTGGCGGCAAGACTTAGATAAGATGGTGGTAGCTAGCCAGGCGGGCTTAGAAAATGCCCTACCACCAACCAAACCGAGTCTTACAATTGACCCCGCCGGGAATCGAACCCGCGACCTCCTGTGTAAAGCCAGTGAACTTTGCCTCTGAGCTACGGAGGTGGTCATTATTAAGTCATACATTTTCATTCAAATCGAGGTGAGTCTAGCCTAGCTAATTCTTTTTATGACAGTCGTTAATTGACAAATTGTAAACGGGACTTGACGTGATTTCATAGAACATAGTGGTCCGTGGTCGCGAGCGAGCTATCGAAGCATAGTCGAAACGTTGAGGTAAAAACAACATCGATACCTATGTTCTATAAAACCACGTCAATTCCCGCTTTTGATTTGTCATCCTACTAATATTATAAACGCGAAAGTTTGTATGTATGTTTGTTACTCTTTCACGCCAAAACTACTGAACGGATCTGGCTCAAATATGGTAGGTAGACAGATTAGGACCTGGATTAACACATAGGCTACTTTTTTTCCACGCTCGCGCACTGCGCACCCTCGAGAAGTCATAGAAACGTTATCCACGCGGGTGAAGCCGCTGGAAACAGCTAGTAATGAATAATCGTGAAAGTTTGAAGTGTTCTAAATCTTTTTTTTTGAGCCTTTTAATTTTTTTTGCATTAGAATATGTTAATTTTACTTTAAAATGAGCACCGGCTGTTGGCCGCGCGCAATCTATTTAATGGTGCATCTTTGTGTTGGGCAGGGAAGTGAGCAGGGAAGTGGGCAGGGAAGTGAGCAGGGAAGTGGGCAGGGAAGTGGGCAGCGCGAGAATGTATATAGGGTGTAAACAGACCACTCCCGGAAACTTAAACTGGGGTTTCTACTCATCATACTGAACAACTTTATCCATGGAACCCATACTGAATTGTCGAAAATTTTTTTGGGCAACCCATACAAAATTGGCCGATGAGCTGAATCATTTGGTTGAATGGTCGAATATTTTTTTTTGAGAATTCAGTATGAGTTCCTTGTAGAAAGTTGTTCAGTATGATGAGTAGAAGACCCAGTTTAAGTTTCCGAGAGTGGTCTTTTTACACCCTGTATAGGTCACTTGCGCTGCCACTGCTCACGCTGCTGCCGCTGCCATTGCCACAATTGTCGGCTTTCGTGAGGAAGTCAAAGGAATCAGCTGAGTGTGAACACTCACTCGCGTCAATGCTGCCGCAGAAGTCATCATCATATCAGCCGAAGGACGTCCACTGCTGGACATAGGCCTCCCACAAGAATCTCCACGACGACCGGTTCTGCGCTGTCCGCATCCAGCGGCTTCCGCGACCTTCACCAGGTCATCGGTCCACCGAGTGGGAGGCCTGCCTACACTACGTCTTCCGGTGCGTGGTCGCCACTCAAGAAATTTACTGCCCCAACGGCCGTCTGTTCTACGAGCAATGTGCTCCACCCACTGCCACTTAAGTTTAGCAATTCTGAGAGCTATGTCGGTTACTTTGGTTCTCCTACGGCAGCAGAAGTACTTTAGGTAATATATCCGGCAGTGGCAGGAGCAGTGGCAGTGGCTGAGTGTAAATCCTGGGTAAGCCCTAATATCGTAGCTATTACGGAGGCAGCAACCCTTCCCCACCACTACGCCCCGCGCTCGTTTTACGTGCCGCGAGGTATATGGTTGTGCGTGCTTAGACAAGATCAAAACGAGTCTATTCAATATGGTGCGTGATATTTGCGACTTACGTTTTGTTTCTTTGTATCTAAAACTCGTTCTCCTTTATTAACGTTATTTTTCATTCATCATAAAAAAAAAACGCTAAACACGTTAAAAAACCGACTTCCATCGCAACAACTTGGTACATTTTTGCATTATTATTTTTGGTTTTTGTTCATTTTCTAATAAAGTACTACACCGATTTTGATAAAATTTATATGGGGCCACACGAGAAGTAATAGATTTCAAATAAACAAAGAATCATGAAAATCGGTTCACCCAGTCAAAATTTATGAGGTAAAAAACATAAAAAAACATACAGTCGAATTGAGAACCTCCTCCTTTTTAGAAGTCGCTTGAAAAAAAAAGTCGATGGCAGAGGTCAGGATGAGGATCAGGAGAGGATGTCAATCTCTAGAGGTCCCGGGTTCAAACCCGGACGGCCAATGTACCAATGAGTTTTTCGAAACTTACGTACATTTATTAGTTTTATTACCGATTGCTTTAACCCTTTGCATACAAGGTGAGGTCTTTTAGACTCCAACGGTTCTAAAATCTAATAGTGAAAGAAAAAAACGTAACGGCGAGGTCTGTAATTTTGAGTAGCTGGTTTTGCGGCGTTGCCACGTTGACCTGTTCTGTTTGGTTAATTAATTAAGTGCTGCGCGGGCGCTTGACTGTGATAGACGTGTTTAGAGTCAGTGAGACGCATATTTGTTTTGTAAAGATTGTCTTAAAAATGAAATAAAATATACCTGGAAGTTCCCAACACTAGTTATTAATATAAGACTTAATATTATTTTCTGTTTTTTCTAACATCATTTAAGTTTAAACGAGGTTTTAAGACTGATTTGTCTATGCTTAGTTTTTCAGTTTGAACGTGCCTCATGAGCCTCATATTTCACTGTAAAATTAAGACAAACCATTGATTGCAAAAGAAAATTGGCTTTTCGTTGTCGTTCTAACTACCCTGTAAATTGATAAAAACGCATTTTTGAATGTATTTTTAAAGTATATTTACACAGCAGTCAGTTATGTTCGGGTAATTTAGACCCCACCTTGTATGGCACGTAACTTTTTGTCACCTTGTATGCGAAGGGTTAACGGTGAAGGGAAACATCGTAAAGAAAACTGCACATCTGTATGTGTGTATGAAGGTCGCGTTGCACATGCCCGTAGGTCTAAATCTAAATAAATCTACACGTGACCGCGGGTGATGCTAAGTGCAACACATTATCCCTTGGATAAGCATTTTTATGTCGCTTACGTAGAAGTATTATGTTTATAATGTGAATAGGTGGTATCATTGTCATACCGGTGTGGAGAGGTGTGGTGTTACGAAACCCTCGGAGTGCGAGTCAGACTCGCGCTTGGTCGATGTTTTTATAAATCGAAATATAACAATAATTAGTTGGTATGAATTAAACATTTACGTATTTGTGCACGCACCTGCAAGCTCAAGCTCAAAAATATTATATATAAAAGTTGGTCACGCAAACGTGGGGTAGCCTCAACAGCCTCAACAGTATTAAACTAAATCATACACACTGACAATAAGGTTGTAGAACAGAATCTACATAGAATGTTAGCGTTTCGTCCGAATGGTCCAAATCGCATTTGGTCCAATTGCCAAAACCGTCCAAATTGCGACTTTTTGTTGAACAGAATAGAATAGAAAAACTTTTATTTAGAACACAGTACAACAATTTCCAGGTACATGATTACATTATTGATATATTTTTTTTTTGTTACGACTAAATTACTATTTTACATTTATTTTCAAAGTAAACAAGTATGTTATTTTCTTCTTAAAAGTGTTGGCTCTCTTTGTATATATAGGGTGACTTTTAGTTAGTTCTTGATAACAGAAGATATGCATGTACTCGTGATTACAAACAACTTTTCCAAATAAACTATATGTAAAATCATAAAAAAAAATTTGCCCTCGATACAAAATAAGATACCTATCAAATCAGCAAAAATGTATAGGACCAAATTTTTTTTTCATATTTGACATATAGTTTCTTTGCGAAAGTTGTTTGTAATCACGAGTACTTTCATATTCTTTGTAATCAAGAACTAATTAAAAGTCACCCCATATAGGTATTTTTACTTGTAAATGACCAAGGTAGCATAAAACCGGCCAAGGGCAAGTGGGACTCGCGCTGTGAGGGTTCCTTGCCAACACACTGTTCCACACAACTATGACAACAATACCTATTCGTTACAAACAAAAGTCACTAACGCGAGCGACAGAAAAATGATAGTCCCTTAGCGCGAGTAGCTAACTCACACTTGGCCGGTTTTTATTATTTAATGTGTTAGTTCGGAACTATTACTATATGGATGCGGGCAGCGCAGGACTGGTCGTCGTGGAAATCCTTGGGGGAGGCCTTTGTCCAGCAGTGGACGATTTGTGGCTGATATGATGACTATAATGACATCAAGTTTCAAGCTTGTATGTATGACCGTTTTTATCATCACATCAGCTCATGTACGTCCCCACCGAGGGGCTCTAGCCTACCCTCAATTTAGGCGATAAGGCCTTAGTCGACCACGCGGGCCCAATGCGGGTTGGTCGACTTCACACACAACCTTCGATTTTCTTCGCAGGCGTGTGCAGGTTTCCGTTTTTATAATAGACCAAAATCAAAAATATCTATAGAATTACGTTTTTGGATGGTGATTGGCCCTTAATTTTTTACTTTTTCTTTGTTTTATTATTGGAGTTTACTCCTTAAGAATCGATTTTCATATAAGGCGCCCGATATGAAAAAAATATGAGGAGTAAAATCTTATGATCGCGTTACGTTTTTCGCGCGCAACCTATTGTGCGCACCTTTGGCACGTGATACAAAACAGTCAGTATTGGCTGAATCTAAGATGACGTCACACACAACACAGTAATCAGATCAGTCATTGTTGCAGTCTTACGATTTTTATCTGTTTAATTAAGATTTTAAAATATTATCGTGGAAATGTGATATTTTACAATCTCCATCGTATAATTTGGTATTCCACTCCATCAGGGATGTCAATTTTGTGAAAGCGGATAGCAGAAACTTGCCCAAAGTGGACGCAATCATGGTTGGAATGTTCTTCAAAAATAACCCCGATTTTAATTCTGCAGAGCTGAGAAATGTAAAAACAGCAATGTAAGTACTATAAAATAATATAACACTACCTACGTTGCACTTTTTTAGAAAATTTTAACAAATCAAAAATATGCAAAATTGTACTAAGCTGTTTCGATGGAAGTCGGTTTTATAACGTGTTGAGCGTTTCTTAATTAGTTACAAATTATTTGGTCAAACGTTAGCCATGCTATTCGCAAATCGTTCATTAAAATTCTTAACCATGTGTTATAGAAATTAAAATACTGTCACGCACCACGAACTTGGCCCTATGCACCACGCTCATGGAATACTCGTTGTGCCATAATGAAGTAATTACCATTGAACGTGTTATGCCACCGATGGATTATTTATGGGGGACTCATGAGTCTTTCATATCAATGCTAGATTTACGCACGATAATTGTGTGCATGTGTTTGTGCTAGTAAGCAGTAAAGCGTCGTCGGTGGTTCAACCGGTAACGACTCGGTCCTTCTAACCAGAGGTGCCGGGTTCAAATCCGGACCGCCAATGTACTAATAAGTTTTTCGGAACTTACGTACATATACTTACCGATTGCTTTAACGGTGAAGGAAAACATCGTGAGGAAACCTGCACAGCTGATTCCAGATGTGTATGAAGGTGGCGTTGCACACGTCCGTAGCGTAGGTGTAAATCTAAAGGCCCTATACGTGACCGCGGGTGATGCTAAGTGTAACACCAGGCAACCGCCGTCTAGGACGGTTAATTGTGCCACATGATAAGAGAAAGGGCAATGGAGCGTGGTATGCTCGGTGTTTCTCTTCGTGATCGAATCAGAAACAAGGAGATGCGCAGGAGAACCAAAGTAACCCGCATAGCTTACAGAATCGCTAAACTGAAGTGGCAGTGGGCAGGGCACATCGCTCGTAGAACAGATGGATGTTGGGACTGTAAAGTTTTCAAGTTGCGACCGCGCACCGGAAAACGTAGCGTAGGCAGGCCTCCCACGCGGTGGACCGACGGCCTGGTGAAGATCGCAGGAAACCGATGGATGAGGGCAGCGCAGGACCGGTCGTAGTGGAAATCCTTGGGGGAGGCCTTTGTCCAGCAGTGGACGTTTTTTGGCTGATATGATGATGATGCTAAGAGAAAGACACGAGTAGTAAAGTGCTAGTTCAACAAATCCACAATTGATAGGTAAGTAAGCCCTTGGCATCATCTCATCTGATAGTAAGTGAGGATGACGTCGAAGATGGAAGCGGGCTTAAAGTATTGTAAAATGTAAAATTTCGAATTATGAAATGATTTTTTTATTATTCCATATATATGGACGGTATTTTAGTGTTCAGCAGTTTTTAAAAGCGTTTTAACCAGGTTCCTTAATAGATTAATCTCCAAATTAAATTTTTATATATTTTTTACTTTCGAATAGTTTGAAACCGCCTACGTGGCGTAATGGTTAGTCCATTCGTTTCGCACCAGGAGGTCGCGAGTTCGATTCCCGGCGGAGTCAACTTTGTAAGGCTCGGTTTGGTTGGTGGTGGGGCATTTTCATAGCCCACCTGGCCAGATACCACCATCTTATCTAAGTCTTGCCGCCTAAAACCAATGTTAACAGCATTGATGTGTTCCGGCTTGAAGATAATGTAGCTAGATCCCCATTGCGTTGGGGAATCTTGGTAAGCCCGCTTTCTTCTTCGGCATCATCGTCACTCACTATCAGGTGAGAAGATGCCAAGGGCTTACCAATTGTGAATAAAAAAAAAGAAACGCGTGTAAATAATAATGACTCCCTTTGTGATATCACTTTCTTACTGTTTTTATTGCAAAGAAGTGCTTTTTCTACTTTTTTTAGAATTCCGTAGTCAAACTAGAAACCCTGATAGTGCGCCATGTCCGTCTGTTGGTCTGCCTTTCCGTCGGTATGTCATAGCCATTTTGCTCAATGACTACAGATCATCAGCCACAAATCGTCCACTGCTGGACAAAAAGTTGAAATTATACAAGTCTGTGACCCTTACAAAGTTATGAAATAAAATGTGTAAAAATATATTTTTAGGGTGCCTCCCCTACATGTTAAGTGGGGGTGAATCATGTTCACGTTTTATTTTTATCATGTGAGGTATCGTTGATTAGGTCTTTTTAAACTACTGAGGGTCTACTAAGACATTTTTTTAAAAATAAATGGTTAGTTTACATATTTTTGTTAGAAATTTCCCACTCCCTACCAGATTAATCGCTTTTTCAGGAAATCTGAAAATCTGGAAATGCTGCATGATCGAATCAGAGACAAGGAGATAAAGAAACCAAGATAGCTTTCAGAATTGCTATTTGGAAATCATATCAGCTTATATAATATAGATTACTTAGAGATTTATATAACTCAATAAAAATATTCTTATTCTTATATAGTTTCAATTGTGTCATCTTCCGGTTTTTGATCAAAACCTAATTTTATCAAACTCCTGCGACATAATTATACGTTCCCACCGAGGGGACGAGAGCCTGCCCTGAATTAGAGCGATCGGACCTTGTTCGACCACGCGGGCCCAGTGCGGGTTGGTCGACTTCACACACACGCGTTTCTTCGCAAGCGTGTGCAGGCACAGATGAGATACTAGTTACTTCGTAAGTGCAGGTTTCCTCGCGATGTTTTACTTCACCGTAAGAGCGTCGGATAAACGTACATATGAAATCTAAATTTGAAAACACATTGGTACGTGGCATTCGAACCACGACGTCCCGGATAGGATTTAACGGCCCTTGCCATTACGCCACCGACGCTCTATTTAGAAATAGTAGGGTATAATTATAATTAATTTAAAAGCAAATTTATGACGGCCAAGTAGGCTTTTAGTTAAGGCCTTAAGATAGGTCACATAACAATATTCAATTCAAATTATTGAAAGACTGTGTAAAGCTATCACTATGGAAAACATACTTAATATATTTAAAGTAATAAAAAATAATTTAAAATGTTAACATATATATTATCACTTTTGATGTAAAATTCGAAAAAACGAAAAAAACTAAAAAACACGCTTTTAAACCATATCAAACTAAAAAGTAAAAAATAATTCTTAATAAAAGCGTGGTTTGCTCGATATGCGCCCCACGCTTTTATCACGATAATACTAGTATTTTTCGTTCATTTATGTTTTCAGATTATATTGAATTTTTTTTTTTACTTTTTAGTTTGATGTGCCTTAAATGCGTTTTTTTTAGTTTTTTCAAACTATATTTATTTTTCAAATTTTTAGTTCAGGATAATATAATAATAAACTTATGAAATTATTGTATTACCACTGAAGCTTGATAAATGTACAAAAGTTGAATTAAATCTGTTCGTTTAAAGTGGGTCAAAATCGAGTGCAAAGGAGTCTTTTAAAAACTTACGTACATTTAGGTGAAGCTTATAAAAGCGTGATAAAAATATACTGTAGACCCTGTTTTTAGCATTAATTGCAAAATTTCTAGAATAAAAAAAATATGTTAAATAAAAACGAACACAAAAAAATCGGTGACTTTGTGACCTTTCATTTTAAATGAACACTTTTTTTATAACTTATTTGAAAGTATAGAAAAGTAATAAAAACATTTAAAATCGAGAATTGGGGGTTCGCGGTTTTAACGTAACAGCCGCGTTGAAGCCGGCTTTGATTTGAACAGACTTACGTTCGATATTATTTTAACACGTATAAACCTGCTCGGATTGTGGCATCTTAAAGCCTTAAAGAGTAAATAATTCAAATAACTTAAGATGTGCAGTTGGATTTGTAACTAGTTGAAACTTATTAAATAAAAAATATAATATTAAGTTAATAAATGTGTACATAGAAACATCTCATAGAATAGATGTACTCGTACGGCAAGTCTTCTATTGAATGTGGAGATGGACATTCGTATTTCTTGTGCATTATGTAAATTATGTAACTATATAGTTACTTTAAGGCTTACACCGCCGCCGACGACCAACTTTGTAACCACTTTTTACTTCAATTAAGTATTTTTTCATCAAAAAATAAAATATTTTGTAATTTACAGAATATGAAGAGTGATTTTTAAATAAAACGTAGCGTAGGCAGGCCTCCCACTTGGTGGACCGATGACCTGGTGAAGGTCGCGGGAAGCCGCTGGATGCGGGTAGCGCAGAACCGGTCGTCGTGGAAATCCTTGTCCAGCAGCGGACGTCCTTTGGCTGATATGATGATGATGAGGAGTGATTTTTATTTTCTCGAATTCTATTTGAATACACAGAATTAAAGAAAAAAATATCCTAATGCACTCTTTTTTTTATTGTAACCAAAGAACTGCTGCAATTTTAATCGAAACATTATGATACTATATGAACTTCTTAACAAAACAATATAAAATGATTTTGTTTTCTTACTTTTTTGAAATTCTTCTTATTTTTTTTGTAAAATGAATTGCAGCGATCGACGTAACAGCCACGTTGCAGAACAAACTGACAAGAACTCTATTTCCAAGCTATTTCGTTCGATATTTGAAACATCGTGAATCGCGTTGCTAATTTTAGGGACGGAGGAGCCTTAACAACTAAAATAAAAAATGATTTTATGTTGGTAAGACGGGTAACAACATAAATAAGGAACCATATTTTAGTATTCCGCAAACCATAAAAGCATTCACCTCACCAAAAGTTGTTAACATAAATTAATATTATAAATAACCCATGCATTTCTACTTGAGTTATGTTGTAATTTTTCACGACTGCACGCCAAGTTCCAGAGTGGTAAGGAAAACAAAACTTATTAATATAAAAAATAAGTGGTAAGGGAAACAAAACTTATTAATAAAAGTAGACCAAAGCAGACGAATAAGCTTTCAAGCACTAATGACGTGAAAAGTGCTATTCCTTGTAACGAGCGCGTGGTATTTATGATGATACGTGGCTCCTGGCACTTGCGTGTACACAGGTCTCTCTGTACTGGTAGATTCAGCTGCGGTAAAGATACGTTAGAAAGCTATCTTTATGATAAGATTAGATGAGTTGAGACGAGGAGATATTTATTGTCCAAAACTGGGTAAAAAGGGTTGTGAATAAAGATTGTTTGGGCATCATCAGTTTATCCATTTTGGGAATACAATAGATCCGTTATTATTTTTTTATTATTCACAATTGGTAAGCCCTTGGCATCATCTCACCTGATAGTAAGTGACGATGATGCCGAAGATGGAAGCGGGCTTACCAAAATTCCTCAACAAAATGGGGAAACTGGCTGTATGGAATCTTCAAGCCGGAACACATCAATGTTATTAATACTGATGTTTGGCGGCAAGACTAAGATAAGATGGTGGTAGCTGGCCAGGCGGGCTCAGAAAATGCCTTACCACCAACCAAACCGAGTCTTACAAGTTGACCCCACCGGGAATCGAACCAGCGACCTCCTGGTGTGAAGCGAATGAACTAACCATTACGCCACGGAGGCGGTTAAAATGTACATTGTCATTTTGTCATTATACAATATACTGCATATTAAGCAACTTATCTGCTAATGTGTAATAAAAACAATATAATACATTCTTCCAAGGTATAAGAGGCGTTCACTAGTTCACTAATTGCGTAATGCGTTGTCATCATCATCATATCATCCGAAGGACGTCCACTGCTGGACATAGGCCTCCCCTAAGGATTTCCACGACGACCGTTTCTGCGGTTTCCCGCGAGCTTCACCAGGTCATCGCTCCACCGCGGTCGCCACTCGAGAACTTTACTGCCCCAACGGTCATCTGTTCAACGAGCTATGTGCCCCGCCCACTGCCACTTAAGTTGTATGCGTTGTATGTACGCTTTATTGCACACAAGTAATAATTACAACATGGCTTCATCGGACTTAAATGTACAAAGGCGGTCTTATCGCTTAAAGCGGTCTCTTCCAGGCAACCCTTCGCAGATGAGATACATGCAAATAAATAAGCAATACAACGATAGTGCAAGAATCTGATAGTAAGGTATTTTCCAAAAGGCAAAAAAGAATAATGTCTAAACTTAAAATTTTATTTACATTTATATACCTAATATATAAATAAGTAATATGATGATATCAGCTCATATACGTCCCCACCGAGGGGCTCGAGCCTACCCTGAATTAGGGCGATCGGGCCTTAGTCGACCACGCGAGCCCAGTGGGTATATATATATGGGTATATGTAATAAAGCGTCGTGCGTTAAGTCAACAGCGATAAGTCCACAATCGCTTCTTGTAATCTTCATATTGAACAATAATCTGTCGAAAAATATTCTCTCCAGGTATTTTTCCAAGGTGACATTTGCAATGTGACGTCGGTCTCCGGCCGCCCCTCGGTGACGTATCGGCGGCTTACCTCGATCCCTGAGCCGACTGATTTATGGCATGCGTAAATCTCCAATTTACACCACACCCTATATCTGCCTACTTGCACGTCTGTTGTTATCTAATCTGTGGCGGCAAAATGTTTATGGCCGTTGCGTTGGGCGGGAAAACGATGGAGCGAATACATTGATGGAATGATGCTGTATGTTGTGAAATTGCAAATGCTTCGTAGTATGCTAACTATTCGACGCGTAGGTTTTTGAAGATTTTTTAAAAAATTACTTATCTGTAAAACGGTCATCGCAATTCATCATATCAGTTCATATACGTCCCCACCAAGGGGCTCGAGCCTACCCTGAACTAGGGCGATCGGGCCTTAGTCGACCACGAGGGCCCACTGCGGGTTGGTCGACTTCACACACAACCTACGAGTTTCTTCGCAGGCATGTGCAGGTTTCCTCACGATGTTTTCCTTCACCGTATAAGAGAGACGGATAAACGTACACATGAAATCGAAATTCGAAAACACATTGGTACGTGGCAGGATCGAACCACGACCTAGTGGACAGGAGGTAGCGGCCCTTGCCATTACGCCACCGACGCTCATTCATTGTAATTGCAATTGCGCGTTAATTTTTTATTATTTTTATTTTTTATTCACAATTGGTAAACCCTTGACAACATCTCACCTGGTGGTAAGTGACGATGTTGCTGAAGATGGAAGCGGGCTTACTAAGATTCCCCAACGCAATCTAGAACTGGCTATCTTATCTTCATGCCGGAACACACCAATGATATCAACATTGATATTTGGCGGCAAGACTTAGATAAAAAAAAAAAAAAAAAGATGGTGGTAGCTAGCCAGGCGGAACAATTATTTTGTAACAACAAACAGACATACATCAAACACCCGAAAAACAATAACTGCTTTTATAGGCAGTCGGGTAAAAAATAAAGGATATCTAGAAAGGCCTACCAAGGCCCACTTATACAGAGTGTAACAAAGTTGGCGTAGGATCTGTTAACTGGGCTACTACTCATCATACTGAACAACTTTTCCCAAAGAACTCATAGTTAATTCGCAAAAAAAAAAAAAATGCTCAATACAATAATTGGAAACGCTAAACACGTTGAAAAACCGACTTTCATCGCAACAACTTAGTACATTTATGCATTATTAGTTTTGGTTTTTAGTTAATTTTCTAATAAATTACTACACCGATTTTGATAAAATTACGGGAAGCATTAGATTTGAAATAAAAAAAGAATCATAAAAATCGGTTCACCCTGTCAAAAGTCCTGAGGTAACACATTAAAAAAAACATACAGTCGTATTGAGAATACCCTCCTTTTTGTCGTCTATTAGCTGATCGTATTGTTTGACGAGTTAAAAAAATATTTTGCAATTTAAGCAAATCTGTAGATTTAAGATATATTTATAAGATTTAACTGATCATTTATGTGGTTCAGTATATGATGAGTAGAACCCCCCTTCAACGAGACCTACACCAATTTTGTTACACCCTGTATTGTTGTTAGAGTATGAAGTAGGTATACGTAAGGCCCGATCGCCCTAATCCAGGGTAGGCTCGAGCCCCTCGGTGGGGACGTATATGAGCTGATATGATGATGACACACTTATATACGCCACACCGGAGATCGAAAGCAAAGTATTAGTCCTACAATGAGATGCGAAGAACAGCTTGACATTACTTCATTACTTGAAAATGTTTTTTATCCACAATTGGTATGCCCTTGACACATCTCACCTGATGGTAAGTGACGATGATGCCGAAGATGGAAACTGGCTTACCAAGATTCCCCATCGCAATGGGGAACTAGCTATCTTATCTTCAAGCAGGAACACATCAATCAATTAACATTGATGCTTGGCGGCAAGACTTAGATAAAATGGTGGAACTCTTAGAAAATGCTCTTCCACCAACCAAACCGAGTCATACAAAGTGAGACTCCGCCGGTAATTGAACCCGCGACCTCCTGAGGTGAAGCTAATGGACGTTACCATTACGCCGCGGCGGAGATTAGCCTGCACTTTACCGGAAATAATTGTCACTGAAAGTTCCTACTAAGGTCTACATATTAGATAATTTCAAGTTTCTAGGTCAAACGAGGTCAAATAGTTGGTAACCCCAGAGGTGGACAGCCTTTAAATAATAAGATAAGACTTTTATCTTTCAGTTTATAGAATGTACTTCTCATAAAATATGTTATTTAAAACTACTACCATTGTAAAAAAAAAACTATTCAACAATTACGCACATGAGAGGGTGTTCACTCGAAAAAACATATTTGTGAGGTATCTGTAAAATGAAAATAACTTTTTAAATAATTCAAAATTGAAATATGTCTGTATTTTTTTGTAGTAAACTTCATGCAATTTTGTTCAAAAATGTAAAAGTTAAGACTGTGACTGTCTGTGACGGACGGACGAGCAGAACAATTTTATAAGGTTTCCCCGCATGGACTAACTAACTTTAACTTTAGGATTCCTAAAATGGGGAAACCGCCTCTGCGGCGTAATGGTTAGTCCATTCGCTTCACACCAGGAGGTCGCAGGTTCGTTTCCCGGTGGGGTCAACTTGTAAGACTCGGTTTGGTTGGTGGTAGGGCATTTTCTAAGCCCGCCTGGCTAGCTACCACCAGCTTCTCTAAGTCTAGTTAACAACTTCAGTGTTAACAATATTGATGTGTTGCGGCTTGAAGATAAGGTAGCCATTTCTCCATTGCGTAGGGGAATCTTGGTAAGCCCGCTCGGCATCAACGTCACTTACTATCAGGTGAGATGATGCCAAGGGCTTTCCAATAGTAAATAAAAAAATGGTCGTCTGTAAAGTCGTGATAGTTTAACGTGACAACGTCATAACGTAACGGGACAATGAGCGTAACGGGACAATGAGTCATCCTTTTTCGTGCGTGCAGGCGGCGTCCATCGATTTATTAGACATTGTCACTTCAAAAAAAACTTCAGCATATTTCATCACTTTTCATTGACAGCGTTACACGCTCACAATCCGATACTAATCCAGGAAATAATACGGCCAAAACAAAAATGCGAAAGTCTGCAGATAAATAAATAATGGCAAAGTCCGTTTTTACATTAACATGGTTGTACGGTACGTGAGGGTCGGACGGACAACCGTCACATTGTTTATTCAGTCCGGACCTTTCTGCTTAATCCGTATCGACCGGGGGTGGGTGGATTTTTGAGAATCTACTGTTCGAGTATGTGGGAGCAGTGTTGCCATATGACATTTGTTAAATGTAGCTAAATAATGTCTAAAAAATTGGATGTCTGTAAAGTCGGTTTACGGATGATAGGTTAACGTTAAAACGTCATAACATAACGGGACAATGAGCGTAACGGGACAATTAGTCAACCTTTTTCGTGCATGCAGCCGGCGTCCATCGATTTATTAGACGTTGCCACGTCAAAAGTCACGAACAATATAAAAATAGCAATTCTGTCGCTAGATGTATGGTGTTACTGTGCTTGAAAAGTCGCTAAAATGTATGAAGCGTCGATTTTTTTTGTCGCTAGACTGTTCCGAAAATACGTTAGATCTAGCTACTAAGTCGCTAAATTGGCAACACTGTGTTGAAGTGCAGGCACTTGGTATTGAAGTACTCATGAAGTACTCAATTACCAATTGTGAATTAAAAAAATAAAAATAATTGTAAACGCTAAACACGTTAAAAACCGACTTCCATCGCAACAACTTAGTACATTTTTGCATTATTATTTTTGGTTTTTGTTAATTTCTAATAAAGTACTACACCGATTTTGATAAAATTTATATGGGACCACACGGAAAGCACTTGCTTTCAAATAAAAAAAGAATCATATAAATCGGTTTACCCAGTCAGAAGTTCTGAAGTAACACACATAAAAAAAACATACAGTCGAATTGAGAACCTCCTCCTTTTTGGTACTCGGTTGAAAAAAAATCTCATGCGCTGATATACGAAGGATTCGCAAAGACTGACTCGTTGGCTCAGTGGTTAGTGCTCTTGACTGCTGATCCGAGAGTTGTGGGTTCGATCCCCACCCAGGGCAAACATTTGTGTGATGAGCTGATTTGTTTGCTCTGTGTCTGGGTTTTAAATATCTATGTACGAGTATATACTAGCTGTCCCAGCGAACTTCGTTCCACCTTACACTACACTGCACTACCTTACACTACACTACCCTACCCTACCCTACACTACCCTACCCTACACTACTCTACCCTACACTACCCTACCCTACACTACACTACACTACCCTACCCTACCTTAACTACACTACACCTACACTACACTACCCTACCCTACCCTAAAACCAATAATTTTTTGTGTGATAATATTTTTTTTTATTGATAAATATCATATTTTAATACTTATTATCCTTTTCCGGACGAAGAAAAATGCAAAACACAAAAATCATAAAAATTGGTCCAGCCGTTCTTGAGTTATAAATGGTGTAACTAACACGACTTTCTTATAATATAAAGATGTAAGTATTTAAACGTATACAAACGTACGTAAAAAAAAAGCACCGATAAACGTACCGTCGGCGATGCACAATACTATTTGGATGTTACTTGTGTCAAAGCGGTTTAGGTATGTCAAAGCGGTTAAGGTATGTCAAAATGGTTTAGGTATGTCAAAGTGGGTAATTCATTGGTTGTTGATTTCTGGTGGAGTGTTGAATCAACAAAAAATAGATAGTTGATGAAAGTAGTAGAACAGGTGGCCGTTGGGACAGTAAAGTTCTTGAGTGGCGACCGCACACCGGAAGACGTAGCGTAGACAGGCCTCCTACTCGGTGGACTGACAAACTGGTAAACGTCGCGGGAGGCCGCTGGATGCGGGCAGCACAGGACCGGTCGTTGTGGAAATCCTTGGGGTAGGACTTTGTCCAGTAGTGGACGTCTCTCGTCTGATATGATGATGATGATGATGATGACGAGGAAAGTAACTGTAGCAGCACAGAATTAACTAGATAGGCAGGGTGACAAATAAGATGAAGTGACTAACTACTTTTTAACCCTTAATCCTTGCCCTTTCCTTACTATTCCTACTACAGTTCTGTTGCGTTCAGTGTACATTGCTAGTTTTTTTCCATCTTACATTGCGAGTTTTCGTTTACTGTACATCGCAAGCTTTCTTTCACTGTACATTGCGAGTTTTCTTTCACATTACATTGCCCGTTTTCGTTTACTGCACATTTCATGCTTTCTTTCACATTATTTAATGTGGTGGCAATAACGGGCAATGTAACCCGTTTACGTTTTCTGTACATTGCAAGCTTTTTTCCACTGTACATTGCGAGTTTTCTTTCACATTACATTGCCCATTTGCGTTTAGTGCACATTGCATGCTTTCTTTCACTGTACATTGCGAGTTTGCTTTCACATTATCTAATGTGGCGGAAATAACGGGCAATGTTGCCCGTTTTCGTTTTCTGTACATTGAAAGCTTTCTTCCTCTGTACATTGCGAGTTTTCTTTCACATTACATTGCCCGTTTTCGTTTACTGTACATTACGACTTTTCTTTCTTATTACATTGCCCGTTTTCGTATACTGTACATTGCGAGTTTTCTTTCACTGTACATTGCGTGTTTTTTTTTACATTACATTGCCCGTTTTCGTTTATTGCACATTGCATGCTTTCTTTCACTGTACATTGCGAGTTTGCTTTCACATTATGTAATGTGGCGGCAGTAACGGGCAATGTTGCCCGTTTTCGTTTTTTGTACATTGCAAGCTTTCTTTCACTGTACATTGCGAGTTTTCTTTCACATTACACTGCCCGTTTTAGTATTCTGTACATAGCAAGCTTTCTTTCACTGTACATTGCGAGTTTTCTTTCACATTACATTGCACGTTTTCGTTTTCTGTACATTTCAAGCTTTCTTTCACTGCACATTGCGAGTTTTCTTTCACATTACACTGCCCGTTTTCATTATCTGTACATAGCAAGCTTTATTCCACTGTAAATTGCAGATACATTGAGATAAGATAGGATAAGATATGCATTTGTTCAGAGCCCACACAAACAAAACAGAACAGTTAATACAATGCAAGAAAATAATAAAACTATTTGTTGCGAGTTCACTTTCACTGTACAAACTGTACATTGCTATTTTTTGTTACTAAGCGGAAAAATTCTACTACACGCTACATGCGGACTACGCGAGCATTATCATCAGCTGAAACGGTAACAGAAAAAGTTTAAACTACTAGAGTTCATCCTTACTTCCTTATTATTATACTAGCTGTCCCGGTGAAATTCTTACAGCCTTATACACTACACTGCAGTACACTACTGCACTGCACTTCACTACACTACACTGCACTGCACTGCGCTACACTGCACTACACTATACTACACTACGCTACACTAAAATACACTACACTAAACTACACTACGCTACGCTACACTACACTACACTACACTGCACTATTCTACACTACACTACACTTCAATACACTACACACTACACCCTACATCCTACCCCCCTTCACACTACACACTACACACCTACACTACTTTTTTGTGAATAATGCAGGATCTTTTTAGGTATTATTTTACACCTTGGGTTACATTATTAGAGTTTTAGAAAGGATCCCTATTTGAAAATATAATATAGCCTTTAGCAACCGCGGATAGTGTAGTTTCCCAACAGTGAAATATTTTTTCAAATCGGTCCAGTAGTTTCGGAGCCTGTTCAAAGCAAACAAAGAAACAAACAAATCTTTCCTCTTTTTAATATTATTACTACGCTACGGCTGCATTGCTTGGGGCCATTTTGGTCAGATTTTTAATAACTTTTAAAATGTAAAAAGTAGTTACAGTGAAATAACTACAATAGTTGGACAAAAGTTACACATTAAGCTAAATAATGACACTAGCGTCATGTTTCGGCGACTAATAGTTTTGTAATTATAAAGGTAAGAATATATAGACATATTCGTTGCGGTCCGCTTTTCTTTCTTCTGTATATTATTTTAGCTATATGTGTCACGTCAAAAAACGATATCCACGCAAGTGCAGCCATTTCCACCTTTCGTATAATGTATACAAGAGATCGCTCCAAAATTACATCCACGCAGCCGAGCTATGTGTCTGTTTACTTTATTTGAAACTAGCTTTCGCGTGAACACCGTTTTCCCTCGGGAACTGTCTCAGGCCACGCTTATTAGTAGTTAGTCTATGTCATTTGTCATCCCTTCAAATATCTCTGAGTAAAAAATCACATAGAACCGTTGCTCCATAACGATGTTAAAAAAATCAGTCAAAAAAATCTCTATTTTCAGTTTCCTCAGGAACTACATCGGACTTGATCGGACGGATTTGTTAAATTATTTTCAATATGCTACTAGTCTCTAAAATCCCCGAACACCAAAATTATTGGGAAATGTTCACCGCACCGCTCCGCTCCTACTGAACATGAAATGTTGACAGATTTGCATTTGAGAGGCGAGTGTTCGTCATCGAGTCGGGTTTATGCAGGAGTGACCCATGTTTATAATAACTATGCAAATTATTCCAATGCCGGCCCCGATCAGGCTCGTTGCGGTAAATTCAATTTGTATCTCTGATTAAAGCCAGCTTTTGAGCGCTTGTCCCGTCAAAAGAACCGCGCCAGATCCCCCTCCCCCATCCCCCCGCAACGGGATTTCGGGAAATATGGTTTTTAATTACACTCTTTTCGATGCTTGCATCAGTGATTTTAATTTCGGGTTCTTTTCAAGTATACTTTTAAGCGGATTGGAAATATTTAAAAAAATATATTTTTGAGCATGGATTCATGGAATCATCAGCGCTGCAAATTAAAGGTTTCGCAGCAATTAAGCTGAGCCTGGTCATTTTCCTAGCCCACCTTATTTGTAATCCACTTACTATGGAATTTACTTTTTTTTTTATATAATTGCATGTGATTTGTAATCGTTCTACTAACTTAGAAAAAAATATGAAAAAAATAAAATTTCCGGTGTTTTATCAGCTGGTAGGCGTATCTGAGTTAATAGTGATTAAAATGGTCAACTAAGGCCTGATCGTATAATTCAAGTAGGCTCTAGCCCCTCGGTGGGGACGTATATGAGCTGATATGAGGATACAGGATTTAGTAATTTTATTTTTTTAAATAAGTACATTTAATTTTTTTTCTTGCATTGTATTACCTGTTTTTTTTGCTTGTGTGGGATCTGAATAAATGCTTATCTTATCTTATCTTATCATTTTAATTAATTTCAAACTTCTTTATGTTATGAAATGACTAAACCAATTTAACTAAGTATTAAAATCCCGACTGCATAAAAACTTAACCCCTCGTTTTTGGACAGTCGAGTAAAAATGTATCCTATGTCACTCATGGGACCTAACGACATCTCGCACTCCAAAATCTGTCAATCCGTTTTGGGTACAAAAGAAAGAAGTGAAAGAAACACATACATACATCCGAAAAACATTACCCAACTTTTTGGGCAGTCGGGTAATTAAAATAGGTAGGTAGGAGTTATTTGTTAATGATTTTTTAAAGTAAAGAGCGTCGGTGGCGTAACGGTTACGGCCGCTACCTTCTGTCCGGGAGGTCTTGGTTCGAATCCTGCCACGTACCAATGTGTTTTCGTATTTCGATTTCATATGTACGTTTATCCGATGCTCTTACGGTGAAGAAAAACATCGTGAAGAAACCTGCACACCACTGCAAAGAAACTCGAAGGCTGTGTGTGAAGTCGACCAACCCGCGCGTGGTCGACTAAGGCCCGAGGGTAGGCTCGAGCCCCTCGGTTGGGACGTATATGAGCTGATTAAAAAAAAGTATTTTTAACTTTTAAACAAAAAAAATATAATCTGTATTTTAACATTGTTTATTTATTTTATTTTATTAATTTAGGAAACGAACAGTCTTATATATCATCATCATCATCATATCAGCCGAAGGAAGTCCACTGCTGGACATAGGCCTCCCCCAAGGATCTCCACGACGACCGGTTCTGCGCTGCCCGCATCCAGCGTCTTCCCGCGACCTTCACCAGGTCATCGGTCCACCGAGTGGGAGGCCTGCCTACACTACGCTTTCCAGTGCGTGGTCGCCACTCGAGAACTTTACTGCCCCAACGGCCATCTGTTCTACGAGCAATGTACCCCACCCACTGCCACTTAAGTTTAGCAATTCTGAGAGCTATGTCGGTTACTTTGGTTCTCTTACGGATCTCCTCGTTTCTGATTCGATCACGCAGAGAAATTCCGAGCATAGCACGCTCCATTGCCCTTTGGGTGACCTTGAGCCTGCTTATGAGGCCCATAGTAAGCGACCATGTCTCAGCTCCCTACGTCATCACATATACGTCGTCTTATATATAGTACATGTAAATTTTAAATTAAATACGACCTGGAGTTCCACTTAATAAAAATAAAACATGAAATATACGAGCCCTGAGACAATATTAATTTTACAACAGTTTATTTTATTTCTAATCTCACTTATAAAGGCACCCAAAGTAGAATTAAAGATGTCTACATCAGAAAAGTCATTATTGAAATACCGTGTCGATCGTCTGAAGAAACTATTTTTGGCAGAATTTGTCGAAAAAGGAGAAATTTAAAAAGTTGTTTTTGTACGAGAGGATATGCGGGGTGGTAACCTAAAGTTAATTTATTTATTTAAGTTAATAGTGCAGGAGAGTCAATATTATTGTTATTTATTATTTTAAATAAACAGACTAGATCGTGATAAACCCTCCTAGACTTTTATAGAGACGCGATGTTCTTTGAAGTGAACCAAAATGAATAAAAATGAAAAAAGACGTGTGGCACTCGGGGACTGCCGCGGTAAAGCTATTGCATAGCAGTTTTTATCAACTTATGCAATTATAATTATTTATTTATTTTTTATTTAAGTATTTACCAGTACCATATAGTCCTTGGGGCGCGAGATATTTATTTTATAAATTAACACTAAGAAAGTTCATCATCGTCATCATCATCATCAATCGCCATCATCAATCGCCATCGCCAGCGCCATATAATATTTTTTTTTTGGTGTCAGGTTTTATTTTCGTTACGAAATTTCTTGATTCGGTCCCCTCTAAGCCTGCGATAAAAGCTTTACAATAGCTTAAAAGTTTGAGTAAAGGAATCTCTCCTATGGAGGCATTTGTTACGCGTCTAATACAAAATGTAATGCTTAAAACAAATAAAGGTACTGCACGTTCTAAACTTCTTAAATTGTATGTTCCGCCGCCCCTTCGGGCTTCAACCGGATTCCGCCTGTAAGCAGCCGCGAGCAGCCCCTAGTTTGCACTCGTGTGTGACACACGGCTGTTCAGTTGAATGTACAACGTATCGCCTAAAAAAGTCTGGTAACTCTCTGCTTGCAATGGGGCCACGTATCTATAACATGGTACCGGCGGACATCAGGGAAACTGAAGGGTATCATAGTTTTATAAATAAACTAAAATGCTGGTTGATTCAAAAGGCCTTCTACTCAATCAGTGAATTTTTAGAATTAAGACTGTAAGTACTTTGTTGTACATATATTTTAAAAAAAATGTTTTTGTTATATTTTTTTTAAATTGAAATATTTTGACATTATTTGTTTTTCTTCTGTTATTGAAAATTTTGAAATTGACTACTTAATTTTGAATTTTTCTTAATATTATTATTCCATTACTATTATTAGTATTTTTTGTAAATTTTGATAATTTATGATTATTACGGTATAAATATGAATTTGATTAAGTTTATTGATTTTTTTCGGAAGTACTATACAGGACACTATACTACACCATCCCACACTAGGCCCTCGTGATCTACTAAGGCCCGATCGTATAATTCAGGGTAGGCTCGAGCCCCTGGAGACATATATGAGCCGATATGAGGATACAAGATATAGTTTTTTTTTTTTGCACCCTCCGGAGGACTCGGGGGACGGAGGTGGTGAATGCTCATGCATATCAGTACAGCCAGCTGCACTGGTTATGTGGGGCTCACAGCTAATCTGTACCTACCCATTAAACACAACCGTTAGGATAGCTTTGGTTTTGCAACCTCTAAGCAACATTAACCTATTCAGGTTTAATGGTGCTAGATGATTGTATTTTGTTTTGAAATTGGTAAATAAAAAAAATATCTAAAGTGACCCCACCGTCGAGCAAAACTAGTGTAGAAGCTAAGAACTGGAGCATCTATACTTTTCACCAATAGACACATCGTCAATTTGATAACTCTACATACAAATCGATCAGCTGATTGACCAATTTTGTGCATTTTTAGAGAATTGACTATGGTTTCCTTGGGAAAAGTTATTCAGTATGATGGGTAGAAGCACAAAGTGTCCTCAACCAATTGTGTTACATCCTGTATTAGGTAGATAAACATTTTCACAAAAAATTTTGATGTGCCTTTTCTACTCATGAAACTAAAAAACTTTTCCGAAGGATCCCATACTCAATTTAAAAAAAAAAGTGTGTGTGTCAGCTCCGACGCACGACTGGAGTTTACTACTTAAGTACGATTGTCTAAACAGGCACAAAACAGGGCTTGACTTTAGTTTTAAGTTTACTCTGCACAGTTTTTATAACTAATCATTCCAATTTCCGGCCTCTTTTCATAGCTGATGTGTCAGGTGTTTTATCTCCCATGGTCGCAGCTACTAATGATCCATTTGGTGTTTGGCAGCGACTAACCTCGTATGCTTTAGATGCGATTATACGAGCATATCTTAGGTCATACCATAAAGGGCTCTAACATTGGTTTTGTGTTGACTCTTCAATTAAATCAAGAGCATTTTTGTTAAGTTTCTCTTGTAATGTTTCTAGTAATTTGTTGACATATTTCTTTATATCATCACTCACTTGAATAAGGAAATGAAAACTGTCGAACATCACTGTGTTTAAAGTCGTTCTGATACTTTAAAAGTTCACAATTCATAATTTTCTTCTTTTTTGCTTCTAAGAAACCCGTGGAAAAGGTCTGTGCTGGTTTCATGATGTGGAGCTGTTTTTTTTTTCAAATTTGATATACAGTGACGTATTTCATAGTAGTCCCTACTCTCGAGAGGACGGGTTTTTTCCAGTAACATTCACGCAAGGAAGGTTCTTCACTGCGACGATGGGTCCACATCAAAAATGCCACTGCATGCTTACAACCACCAGCTAAAGCTGCACAGTCCAAGCACTGGCAACTGACGATTTCACCTTTAGTCTCGTCTATCACCATAGTGAATTTGTATGAACTAGCCCTCACTTTATGCTCGGGGCAGATCTTGCAATTGAGTGTGCAAAGTCCTGATCCACGACGTAGTTGCACGTACCCAATAGCATCGTCACCATAAGATTCTGGTGCAGCCCTGAAAATGCAAACTAATTACTTACTGTAAACAAAATTTATTCTTTATAACCTAAAAAACTACTACTGAAAGAAAGACTATTATTTCGCCTTAGCAGAATTAAGGTTACTTACGTAGGTAGTGTTATATTATTTTATAGTACTTACATTGCTGTTTTTACATTTCTCAGCTCTGCAGAATAAAAATCGGGGTTATTTTTAAAGAACATGATTGCGTCCACTTTGGGCAAGTTTTTGCTATCTACTTTAACAAAATTGACACCCATGATGGAGTGGAATACCAAATTATATAAAAATCACAAATTTTAAAATCTTATCAGATCAAAAATTGTAAGACTGCAACAATAACAGATCTGATTTGATTACTGTGTTGTGACTTCATTTTAGATTTCGTAGTGACTTATATTCTTTTTGTCAGATTCAGCCAATCCTGACTGTTTTGTATCACGTGACAGAGGTGCGCACAATAGGTTGCGCGTAAAAAACGTAACGCGCAAAGAGAATATAACAAACTACGTTTTCGATCACTAATCAGCTGATTTACCAGCTAGTCGTATAAATGGAAAGTCCAAAATTTTATTTCTAATTGATTATGCGTTTTCTTGGAGAAAAATGTTCAGTTTCACAAGTATAAGCCGCCGTAAAAAAAAATTTCCAAGTAAGTTTTTTCACAACGTATAATTATGAAGATTCTTGTAATAACTACGTACTCTATTGACTATTATGTAGGTTTGTTGCCAGTGAAGAGACAAAAAAGATTAAATGGCTACTTAAAACTAACATCAAAGAGATAACTTGTGATTACTTGTAATTACTAATGTATGAGTAACTTTATTTGTTAGCACCTCATTAATCAATATTAAGTACCTAAATAATTTTGTAGTTTAAAACATTTATTTCCAACTAGCTTTTGCCCGCGGCTTCGCCCGCGTGGACATCGTTTTAACGACTGTCTTAGAGGGTGAGTGGTGGTGAACAAAAGTTTTCTCCAGATCTCTATCCTGGATCGGGCTATTCTGATTGGCAGTCTTTGTCACTTCCAACCCTCTCAACAAATTTTGTACAAAAAAAACACTTTAATCCGTCGCTTCTTTGCGACGCTGACGTGCGCGAGCGTGGAAATAATTTTCTCCAGATCGCTCGGGAACTATGTCTATACTGATGTGATAATTAGTAAATTGTGTCATTTCTTACCCCCTCAACTACCTCTGTACAAAAAATCCATTCCATTTTTGCGTTGCGATGTTTAAAAAAAACAAATTAAAGTATTTTTTCAGTTCCCAGAGGAACTGTATCCGACTATACTATTTTCACGGGATAAAAAGTAGCTTATGTCCTTCCCCGTGACACAGGCTACCTGCATGCTAAATTTCATCAAGATTGTCCAATGTGTAGAAGCGTGAAAAGGTAACAAACAAACACATTTTCACATTTAAAATATTAGTAAGGAAGTAAGGACACAGATGAGATACTAGTTACTTCGAAACAGATATTGCACTTCCTTATAAAATAAAAATACTAACACATTCATCTACTCCTTCCCACTGTCAGACAATACACGGAAACATGAGTATTAAGGCGCTCGACTTAGCGGTTATAACTGCGTACACGGGTGCAAAGAAATATAAGCCACTTCGTCACGGGCGGCGCGCAAATCGCGGCGGCAATAGTACGGCGTTCTGAGCTGACGACCGAGTGACGGGGGCCCGGTAAGGATTGCAGAAAGTCAACGTGCTAAGCTTGTGTGCCGATCATAGCGTCCGTGTGTCTCACTCTATTCTATTGCGTGCATTCTTATGCGATTATACTAATGCCATTTTGATTAAAACGCATCGCACTTGCGCTTTTCCTTTAATGAATTTTTAGAATCAAACCTGTCGTGACTATCGATCTTCAGAATGTATTGAGAATTTTAATATTTCGAGACAGACAATAAGCGACCTGTAATTATTAAACTTATTAGTCAAGGACTGGGACTAACGGTAAATAAAAGAGTGAATAAATAGCAAAAATCAGAGACAAGGAGATCCGTAGGAGAACCAAAGTAATCGACATATCTCTCAGAATTCCTAAACTGAAGTGGCAGTGGGCGGGGCACATAGCTCGTAGGACAGATAGCCGTTGGGGTAGTAAAGTTCTCGAGTGACGACCGCGCTCCGGAAAACGTAGCGAAAGAAGGCCTCCCACTCGGTGGACTGATGACCTGGTGAAGGTCGCGGGAAGCCGTTGGATGCGAGCAGCGCAGAACCGGTCTTTGTGGAAATCCTTGGTAGAGGCTTACGTCCAACTGTGGACGTCCTTCGGCTGATATGATGATGAAATAGCAAAATGATTACAATAGGCATGATGACTGCTAGTTATCATAACTTTTTATCATCTGTCAAAAACTATACTTTTTTCAAATTTTGCAGTGACATTTATGTACACATTTTGTGATTTTGATCCATAAAAAAAAGTCTTAAGCGTATTCACGAAACCGTTTCCCATACAAACCTAAAATTACTACTTTTTGAGAATGGATAGGCCGATTCTAATGAAACTTTACATTCACAAGCAAGACACGAAATACTAGTTTGTTGATAGATTACATTTAAAAAAATAGTTGTGTTTCTAATCAATAATAGTGATTTAAGGTGTTCATAGTAATCTAAAAAGTAGGTAATCTTTTTTTGAAATAAATATGTGGAAATTGTTATATATTCACAATCTAGTATTTCGTGACTTGCTTAAGCGCTGCAAAGTTTGGCCCATCTATTTTCAAGACGTAGTAATTTATGTTTGTATGGGAAACGATTTTGTGGATACGTTCATATGAAATACAATAGAAAAAAAATAGGTTTCTTAAAGCAAAACAAAACGCCTAGGTTTCTTAATGGAAACAAAACGCCTAGGTTTCTTAATAGAAAACAAAACGCCTAGGTTTCTTAATGGAAAACTAAACGCCTCGGTTTCTTAACCCGGCGCCAATGACGTGTAAAAAATAACGCGGACAATGACGCTGGGTCAATATGACCCGAATGTTTTTTTCTTAATTATCTGGTTATCTGCTGAATTATAAAAAAATTAATACAAAGTAAGAACTATTGCATGACCATGAAGTCATTGTAGTACCAAGATGTTTAAGTTAATTTAGATATCAAGCTATAATTTAGTTTTAATGCAACAACCTCAAAAGGGCAACTAAAAGAATTTCTCTTTTGGAACTAAAAATGTATGGAGCTGTAGCCGTTTTATACCCGTTTTATTCAAGAAAAAGGATTTTACCATTCTTCACTGGCGCTTGCTCACTACACTATGGTACAAATCATATGAATTGAGGTCTTATCTCCAGCTACTGAGAAAATCAATAACGATTATAATATGTTTTTTCGAAATTTCCCGAATTGAAAATCGCTCGGGTCAATATGACCCAGCGTCATTGGCGCCGGGTTAATGGAAAACTAAATGCATAGGTTTCTTAATGGATAATAAAACGCCTAGGTTTCTTAATGGAAAACTAAATGCCTAGGTATCTTAATGGATATTAAAACGCCTAGGTTTCTTAATGGAAAACTAAATGCCTAGGTTTCTTAATGGATAATAAAACGCCTAGGTTTCTTAATGGAAAACTAAATGCCTAGGTTTCTTAATGTATAATAAAACGCCTAGGTTTCTTAATGGAAAACTAAATGCCTAGGTATCTTAATGGATATTAAAACGCCTAAGTTTCTTAATGGAAAACTAAATGCCTAGGTTTCTTAATGGATAATATAACGCCTAGGTTTCTTAGTAACTTACTTAGTATTTAGTGATCAACAGTTTACATTTAATTTTTGATCCAGTCATCATCCCAGTAAAATAAAGCACATTTTGATTTATAGTGAGACTTTAAATGCCTGCGGTTATTTTTACAAGCTTTTATTTAACTTTCAATGTTATACAATCTTTTATCTTGCAATGTTACAAGCTTTTATTTAACTTGCAATGTTATACAATATTTTATCTTGCAATGTTACAAGCTTTTATTTAACTTGCAATGTTATACAATATTTTATCTTACAATGTTACAAGCTTTTATTTAACTTGCAATGTTATACAATATTTTATCTTACAATGTTACAAGCTTTTATTTAACTTGCAATGTTATACAATATTTTATCTTGCAATGTTACAAGCTTTTATTTAACTTGCAATTTACAAGTATGTATGTTTGTTCGGGTGAAATCTTGCAAGTTAATTTTGACCCACTTACCGGTTTACGATTGAGCTGAAATTTTTCATGCATATGTATATCGCGTGACAATGCAATATTAAAAGCTTGTACCTAAAAGTTTTTAGGCTTTTCTAAAATTATTTTATGATCTTTGAAGTTCGTATCAGAAATGAGGAGATCCGTGGGAGTTCTAAGGAAATCGACCTAGCTCTCAGAATTGCTAAACTTAAGTGGCAGTGGGCGGGGCACATAGCTTATAGAACTGATGGCCGTTGGGACAGGTCAGTTCTCGAGTGGCAACCGCGCACCGGAAGACGTAGAGTAGGCAGGCCTCCCACATGGTGGACCCACGAGGTCGTAAGAGGCAGCTGGATGCGAGCAGCGCAGAAACTGTCGTTGTTGAAATCTTTGGAGGAGGCCTTTGTCCAGCAGTGGACGTCTTTCAGCTGATGTAATGAAGTAGATGAGGCAGTTAAGTTTTCGAGTGGCGACCGTTCACTGGAAGACGTAGGCAGGCCTTTGACACGGTGGACTGACGACTTGGTGACTGACAACCGGTCGTCGTGGAAATCTTTGGGGGAGGCCTTTGTCTAGCAGTGGACGTGTTTCGGCTGATATGATGATGATAGTTCTTATACTGATGACGTCACAGACTCAAACTATGAAATAAATTGTTTATTCATTTTTAGGGTAAAAACGGGACCCTATTACTGAGACTTCGCTGTCCGTCTGTCTGTCTTTATGTTTGTGTGTATGTCCATCCATCTATCACCAGGCTGTATTTCATGAACTGTGATAGCTAGACAGTTGAATTTTTTACATATTATGATGTTTTTCTGTTGCCGCTAAAACAACAAATACTAAAAAATAGAATAAATTATAATAAGGGAATAAAAATATAATTTAATATTTAAGGGGGCTCCCATACAACAAACGTGATGTTTTTTGCTCGTTATTGATAACGGCAATATTTACAGGTAGACGCTTGAAATATTCACAGTTTATTTAGTTATATCACTTTAAAAATAAATAATTAAATTAAAATAAAACAAATATTTAAGCGTGGCTCCCAAACAACAAACGTTATTTTTTTTGCTCGTTTTTGTTCGATATTGATAACGGCAACAAGTAGACGCTTGAAATATTCACTGAATATTGAGTTGTATTATTCACTTTAACAATAAATAATAAAATTAAAATAAAATAAATATTTAATACCACAAACGTGATATTTATAGATAATGATACGGAACCCTTTGTGCACGAGTCCGACTCGCACTTGGCTGGTTTTTTTTTTAAATTACATTTTTACAGTATAAAATCGAAATATTAATAAATGGTTTTTATGTTTTCATATGTCTTATAAAAAAATATCAATGCCAAATTATTCAAATGGTTATTGACACAACGAGAAGGCAGTTACAAACACAAAAACTCACACTTATTACTACATGCAATACAAACATAGGTTCTACATAAACTTAATTCTATTCATTCATCAATAGTAGATTGGTAATCAAGGGAAGAAAGTGACCCATTTCACTCGAGATATTTCTGGCGCTCGAACGAAGTGAGAGCGCCAATAGTTCGAGGGTGAAATGGGTCATTTCACCCGAGTTAAACACTCTACTTTTCATTTCGACTATGAGGAAATGTATTTATTGTAATTTAATTGTTTATATGATATAAAATATTAATTAGATATCAATAAATTAGTTTTACCTATATCCAACAACCAACCTTTTCGCAATGGCCGCTTGCCACGGCCGTCTAGATTGAAACTAATCGAGTTGGTCACGACGTGCATCTAGGTGGCCATGCCGAAAATTGAAAAACAAGTGTCATGTTATCATGGCATTTTAGCGCGCAGCAGAATAGAGGAATGATTTTAAATTTTAATCTTCTGTAATTGTGATAAATATAGACCAACTATAAAATGATTTAATATCAATCTGTAGATCGTAATAAACCCGTCGTTTAATGTATAGCTGAGTTTAGATATATGAAAACCTCTTAGTTCGACTCCGTGGCTGGCAATAAAAAAAATTACTTTCCACCCTATAGGGATGACAATACTTTCCACCCTAGGGATGAAAAAGCAATGTTCCACCCGGCTATCTACTCATGAAAATTAAACTTTCCGAACAGGAGAGATGAAAATGAATATTCCACAGGCGATATAAAATTTATCCTTACCAAAATACATACTTACACAAATAAATCAAGGGAAACACGGCATAGTAACGATTACATAACACATAACATTAACAATGAAATCAAAGATTTCGACTGTTAGTAACAAAATTAACACCAAACTAATGCAAATCTATTTATTACCTTGGTAGGTACTTAAATAAATCGGTTTAACAGTTTTCCCGCATATACACACACACATATATAATTTTTCTCGACTTACTTTTTTGGTGTCTCTTAGTTATAAAGAGTACATTTTTTCGTTGAAATATCGAAGTCGAATATTCGGATGACCACATAACTTTTTATTTACTTTTCATCGCTCGAAAGTAAAAAAAATCTACATAAAAATATCGGTACCTAGTAATTTTTCAATCCCTATCCCTACTTAATATTATAAATGCGAAAGTAACTCTGTTTTTTTTTTTTTTTTTTTTTTATTAAAAATTTGATTTGATTTAAAAACTCTGTCTGTCTGTTACGCTTTCCCGCAAAAACTACCGAACGGATTTGGCTGAAATTTGGTAGGTAGACAGATTAGGACCTGGATTAAGACATAGGCTACTTTTTATCACGCTCGCGAGCCGCTTGCGGCTCGCGCACTGCGCACCCTCGAAAAGTCATAGAAACGTGGTCCACGCGGGTGAAGCCGCGGGAAACAGCTAGTATATTATAAAACAAGCTTTGCCAGCGGCTTATCTTGTGTGAACATAGTTTCTATGATGACTGTATTCGAGAGTGTGTGGTGCGCGAGCCGCAGGAGGCTCACGAGCGTGGAAAAAAGTAGCCTTTATGTTAATTCCGGTCTTGATCTATCTACCTTCCAAATTTTATTCAGATCCGTTCAGCTGTTGCGGCGTGATTGAATAACAAATATCCATCCATCCATCGAAACTTTTGAATTTATAACTTTATAACATTAACTAGCTTTTGCCAGCAGCTTCGCTCTCGTTTCTATAACTGTCTCTGAGGGTGCGCAGTGCGCGAGCCGCCCGCGAGCGTGGAAAAAAGTAGCTTATAATATGTTTATCCAGGTTGGTTGGTGGAAGGGCATTTTCTTAACCCGCCTGGCTAGCTACCACCATCTTATCTAAGTCTTGCCGCCAAATATCAATGTTGATATCATTGGTGTGTTCCGACATGAAGATAAGATAGCCAATTCCCCATTGCGTTGGGGAATCTTGGTAAGCCCGCTTCCATCTTCGGCAACATCGTCACTTACCACCAGGTGAGATGATGCCAAGGGTTTACCAATTGTGAATAAAAAAAAAGGTCCTAATCTCTCTACCTACCAAATTTCATCCAGATACGTTCAGTACTTTTTGCGTGAAAGAGAAACAAACATCCATACATACAAACTTTCGCGTTTATAATAATAGTAGGACTAGTTGGAAGTCTTGCTTAAGGGTTAACACAGGAGAAATATTCATAATATTAAAATAATCATTCATGTAGCAAAGAGCATCGGTGGCGTAACGACTAGGGCCGCTGCCTCCTGTCCGGGAGGTCGTGGTTAGAATCCTGCCTGCGTACCCATATGATTTCGAATTTAGATTTCATATGTACGTTTATCCGACGCGACGCTCTTACGGTGAAGTAAAACATCGTGAGGAAACCTGCACACGCCTGCGGAGAAACTCGCAGGTTGTGTATAAAATCGACCAACCCGCACTGGGCCCGCGTGGTCGACTAAGGCCCGATCGCCCTAATTCAGAGTAGGCTCGAGCCCCTCGGTAGGGACGTATAAGAGCTGATATGATGATTCATGTAGTGTAATTATTACTTTGTTTATCTTTCTCGGGTCATTTATTTCGCTCGCTTGGTCGTCTCGCTCATCGCACAGCTATCCAGTGGAACAAGATAATGAGTGCGACAATCAAACACGGCTTAAAAATAAACACCAACAGACGAAGAGCTTTCACATGAGCCACTTTTACGGCAAGTCGCATGTTAATTACTGCTCGCGATGGGTCTCACAGATTTGGTCGATAAATAGATCGGTAGGTACAGACCAGTGCACTCACAACGCTCCCATTTGTTTTTTTGTTTGTATAGCTTTGTCGTTCAATATTATAAATGTGAAAATGTGTTTGTTTGTTACCTTTACACGCTTCTACACATTGGACAATCTTGATGAAATTTAGCATGCAGGTAGCCTGTGTCACGGGTAAGGTCATAGGCTACTTTTTATCCCGTGAAAATAGCATAGTCCGATGAAGTTCTGAGGGAACTGAAAAAAATACTCTTTTTTTGACTATATGCTTTAAAATCGTATCGGAACAATGGATTTTTGAGATTTTTTGTATAGATATTTGAGGAGTGTCACAGATTGCTAATATCACAATAGCTCGATCTGGGATAGGGATTAAGAGAAAACTCATTTCCACGGTCACGAGCCGCTTGCGGTTCTCTCACTACTCACCCTCAAAGGCAGTCATAAAAACCGCGGGATTGTTACTAATATTGTGTAAAAAAAACCCGCCAAGTACGATTTTTACTCGCGCACGGAGGGTCGCATAACAAAACAATTTAGTTATCTGTGACAAAACTCCCAAATCAAGTTCATTTTTGCAAGTACTCGTATGTTGAGTCGACCGCAAGTTTGCTGAACGTGAAAACTTCTTCTTTGACCTTTTTTTGGTGAAAAAAAAACTTTCTTATAAATTTTTAATTTAATTTTCATTTTTTTTTCTCTAAGTCCAAATATTTCCGTAACGTTTTAGGAGATAACGCTGAATGATAAATTTTGTTTGTCTAAATGTCCTATACTCAATAAAACACCACAACCACCTTCGTTGCATATTTATCGCTTTACATCAGAAGGTCGCGGGTTCGATTCCCGCGGAGTCTGACTTTGTAAGACTTGGTTTGGTTGGTGTAAGAGCATTTTATAAGCCTGCCTGGCTGGCTAACATCATCTTATCTAAGTCTTGCCGCCAAGCATCAACGCTGATAATATGGATGTGTTCCGGCTTGAAGATAAGATAGTAAGTTCCCCACTGCGTTAGGGAATCTTGGTAAGCTCGCTTCATCTTCGGTATTATCTTTACTTACCATCAAGTAAGACGATGCCAAGGGCTTACCCATTATAAAAAAAAAACAAGTTAAGTTGTGCGACGCTAATTTGAAAATGGCGGACCTCTTATTATGTCAGTCTTTATAAAATACAAAAATTTTCAAACCCCTTTCCGAATCGAATTCGATTCTCGGACCAAGATTCAAGATTAAAGGTATTTATTCAAAATAAGTGGAAATTACACTCTTTCTGATAGTCATAAAATAATAATAACATAATGTGAAAAATCAAGAAATAAACAATCATTAGATAAAATGTCAAAATTCATTCCTTGAAATAAACCAGATTATGTCATTACAGCATGAAAACAATATGACACGAAAAGTTATAGGCATAAAAAGCATTAAATGTCATTGATACCTTTGACAAGAGTAGGCCAGTTCACACGGACAGCACCCGGTCACGAGTATAACGCGTGAGTCAGCCATCGCTCCCATCAACCATATTAGACGGAAAGGAACGACCCGGCTCCCGATGTGCCACTATCAGCCCTGATAATCTAGCATTTGATTTAATGGTTGCGTTCACTGAACACTCTTACTAGTAACTAATTAGTAATCTGTGCTCTTACCTACCGCGTGTTTCACTGCACAGCACAGGCCAAAGGTGGGCAAGATACTATAAGGTGGTACTGATGAGAGTAACGTACTATACAGCCTCTGATATTATACCAGGGTGTAACAAAATTGGTGTAGGTCTCGCTAACTGAGCTTTTTTCAAATTGCACAGCTTTTATCGCGGGCTTTGAGCGCGGCGACCGAATCAAGAAATTCCGTAACGAAAAAACCTAACACTACCGCGTTCTAATAAAAACTTACAGTGCCATCTATTAGCGTTATGCGGTACTAAAATGACAGCCAATTTTACTGGCTCGGCCGAGCGTGACGTAAAGTTACCGCGTTCTAAAAAAACTTACAGTGCCATCTATTAGCGATTTGCGGTACTAAAAGGACTTACTCAATTTTACTGGTGTAACTATCTTAGTGTTAAAAAGCTGATAAAAAATGCTATGCAATAGCTTAACCTTCACACACATATTTTTTTTAAGAAAGTAAGTAAGTTTATTTGAATATTAATGTTTAGATACAGAATACAAAATAAAAATGGTGAGCTACTTATTTAAGTTACATCTTAGTGGTAGGCTTTGTAATTACACTCTAACTCTTCCACTGGGATTCCCTGTGTCGAGAGAGTCAGTCTTTTCCCAGTAATAATAATGTAAAGCTACAAATAATGGAATAATCACATAAAATAAAGTAAAAATAATGAAATTCGGTTCTGGTCATCATACTGCACAACTTTCTCTTCGGAACCCAACCATAGTCAATTGTTAAAAAAAAATAACCTGACCACTCCAGGAGAGCCGACAGAAGTGAAAACTTTTGATAGTTTTTAAGTTTTGACCCTCCGAGTGTTCCTGGCGAACGACTTGGTTGACAAAGTTTTGACCCTGCGAGTATTTCTGGTAAGGTGTTGGTAACGATAAAAGTGTCGCGATTTCAATGGCTATTTCCTATCTCAAAATATGCCCAGCGCCTACAGAAGTTTTCACTTCAAAAATTTGGACCTTCCATACAAAAATACACAAAACTAGTCGATCAGCTGATCGATTTGTAAGGAGAGGTTTTTTTGCGATTTCAGATTTTTGTTTATTTTATTCACAATTGATAAGCCCTTGGCATCATCTCACCTAATGGTAAGTGATGATGATGCCGAAGATGGAAGAGGCTTACCAAGATTCCCCAACGCGACCTCCTAGTGTGAAGCAAATGGAATAACATATTTAGGTTTTTTCTTGCACTATTCCACAATTAATGTAAATAAAACAAAATTTGGTTATACTGCAACCGGTTTCGTGATCATCTTCAGGCAGTAGAGTCTACTGCCTGAAGATGATCATGAAACCGGTAGAGTCTACTGCCTGAAGATGATCACGAAACCGGTGGCAGTATAAACAAATTTTGTTTTATTTACATTAATTGTGGAATAGTGCAAGAAAAAACCTAAATATGTTCAGTTCAGTGTTCCACCAAGAACCTACTATATCAAGCATACAAATGGAATAACCATTACGCCACGGAGGCGATAGAAAATAAAATTATTAGAACAAAAGTTGTTTAGTATGATAAGTAGAAGCCCCAGTCGACGGGACCTACACTAATTTAATTACACCTTGTATACCTTAAGTCCTAAGGCTTAGTAACTATAATCAATTACACTTAATATTACCTCAATTATTAATGTAAGCATTGTACAAACTAAATCATCAGCATTATCATATTTTCAGCCGAAAGACGTCCACTGCTAGACAAAGGCCTTCCCAAAGGATTTCCTCAACTACTGGTTCTAAGTCCTGGGCAGCCTTTCGCGACCTTCACCAGGTCTTCGGTCGACCGAGTAGGAGGTCTGCCTACGCAACTTATTCCAGTGCGTGGTTGCCATTCTCAAACTTTACTAGCCCCAACAGTCATTTGACCTACGAGCTATGTGCCCCACGCACTGGCACTTCATTCATATCAGCTCATATACGTCCCCACTGAAGCCTGCCCTGAATTGAGGCGAGCGGGCCTTAGTCGACCACGCGGGCCCAGTGCGGGTTGGTCGACTTCACACACAACCTGCGAGTTTCTTCGCAGGCGTGTGCAGGTTTCCTCACGATGTTTTACTTCAGCGTAAGAGCGTCGGATAAACGTACATATGAAATCTAAATTTGAAATCACATTGGTACGTGGCAGGACTCGAACCACGACTTCCCAGATAGGAGGTAGCGGCCCTTGCCGTTGCGCCACCGACGCTCTAATTAAGGTAATATTAGGAGCTAAGGTATACAGGGTGCAGTAATCAAATTGGTGTAGGTTCTGTCAACTGGAGCTTCTACTTACTCCCGGACAGGAGGCGGTGGCCCCAGCCATTACGCCACCGACGCTCTGACACCATTGGCACTTAAGTTTAGCAATTCTGAGAGCTATATCGCTTACAAACTAAATGGAATTGTGATATGTATTACAAATATAGGCCAACAAAACCCCCGACGATTCAATTCTTCGTGCAACGGCAACGGCCGAACTTATCCGGTAACAAAATAGATATTTCAAATTGAGGGATGAACGCTGCAACGTGTTAAGACATCTGTTCGCCGCGCGAGCACGGGAAGAGCAAAATTTAATATTAAATTAAGGTGTTCGCTGAAAATACGAGAATAAATCCGGGGTGATATATGAGATTGTGGGGCGCGCCGATGACATCTGTGAGGCAGTGAAGCCGCAGTTAGTGTTATCGCCAAAAACAGAACTCCTGCAATTTAGTAAACACAAATTGACCACTTCGAGTTTTACCTGCGTTGGGTTACCTATCGTCGGAGAGAGCGTCGGTGGCGTAACGGTTACGGTCGCTACCTCCTGTCCGGGCGGCCGTGGTTCGAATCCTGCCACGTACCAATGTTTTTTCGAATTTCGATTTCATATGTACGTTTAACCGACGCTCTTACAGTGAAGGAAAACATCGTGAGGGAACCTGCACACGGCTGAGAAGAAACTCGAAGGTTGTGTGTGAAGTCGACCAACCCGCACTGGGCCCGCGTGGTCGACTAAGGCCCGATCACCCTAATTCAGGGTAGTCTCAAGCCCCTCGGTGGGGACATTATGTGCTGATATGATAGGTTACCTAGTCAGTTAGCAACTCATAAACGTCCCCCCCCCCCCACCACTTGGGCGCGGGTCTCTTCCAAATCAAGGGAACGTTTGGCCATACTTCTACACGGGGGCCATCAAGTCCCGGTCGGTGAGAGGTTGTACAGCTAGGCGAACCCTACTGTTACAATATCACTATCTATTTTTCAAGCCACCTATAAGGCATCTGACTCGCCTTAACGACTGATATCTAGTGATATTAACCGACACCAACGACTTAGTGGGGCTTGCGAAGTGTAACGGTCGACAAAAACGCCCGCCCCTACAGTCAAACCCATCCAGGTAATGATTGTGATTTTTGTCAGTTAACCCGCGTTATCGACATAACCATGAAAGTCGCACTTATTTACGGCCGCTTTGACTGTACTTTTAATATAACAGTAAGTTTAGGAATTCATAAAAAAATCAAAACCCGACTGCGTTAAAACTTAACCCCTCTTTTTGGTCAGTCACGGGATCAAGACGAATCTAACGATACCTCATACGTTAAAATCCTTCAAGCCGTTCAGGCTGTAGCAGAGAGCATAGAAATCTACATACATACATACATACACTCGAAAAACATAACCGTTTTTCTGAGGCAGTCGGGTAAAAACATAACCCTCCTTCTGGGGCAGTCGGGTAAAAACATAACCCTCCTTCTGAGGCAGTCGGGTAAAAACATAACCCTCCTTCTGAGGCAGTCGGGTAAAAACATAACCCTCCTTCTGAGGCAGTCGGGTAAAAACATAGCCCTCCTTCTGAGGCAGTCGGGTAAAAACATAACCCTCCTTCTGAGGCAGTCAGGTAAAACATAACCCTCCTTCTGAGGCAGTCGGGTAAAAACATGACCTTCCTTCTGAGACAGTCGGGTAAAAACATAAACCTCCTTCTGAGGCAGTCGGGTAAAAACTTAACCTTCTTTCTGAGGCAGTCGGGTAAAAACTTAACCTTCCTTGTGAGGCAGTCGGGTAAAAATATAACCCTACTTCTGAGGCAATCGGGTAAAAACATAACCCTCCTTCTGAGACAGTCGGGTAAAAACATAACCTTCCTTCTGAGGCAGATAAGATTAATTTATAAGATAAATTTGTTATCACTGCGTCTTCTGTTAGCAGTAATAGATACATAATGCATGTACTTACAGGAAGTTTTTTTTAAAAAGCCTTTTTTATAATGCTTATTGCTAATGCCTGGCAATATTGATACTGTCGCCTGTCATCAAGTTGCCGAACAGGCGCAGATCTGACAGACAACAAAGAGGATTGACTCACTACGTTTTTGCTAGCTTTATATTAGCTTGCCGTATTATTTAGTCTCTATGTCTGTTAGTTTGGACACATCTTGGTAACTAAATTGGAACCACTTCTCGGTTTCCGATTAAGCTGAAATTTTGAATACAATATTAAGTTTGGAGACCATTGCATGGTTAGCTAAGTGACGGTTTTAAAGTTATTTTTTTTTAACTCTTTGGTGACGGTGGTATCCACGTGGGCTCCATAGATTTCTAAGTATAGCATTCTTAATCCAATATGGCGGACTCCCAATGATAGCTGACCAGATATTTTTGTGCACCCCCATGATATGGGTATCAAATAAAAGGGTTGGTTAAGAAAAATACGAAATAGGTTTTTCGAAAATTAAATTAATTACTCTGGAAGATCTATGAAGTGACAATCCCAATCGCTAAATACACATTGTGAAATAAGTAATTTACCTACTACGTTTTTCTTTTACCTAGAAAAGTCAAAAAGTTTTCACATAATGTAACGACCACGGTCTGTAAGGGTTCCTACACACATAAGCGGGCCGGCATTAATCGGCAAGGCCGGGCGGCAAATTCGAATATATGTAGATGAATAAAAGTGTAGTAATATTATAGGGATGACGAACAGCATTAGAAATAAATTATGAACTTTTGATCACTAAATTGCCCTCCTACTTAAACTTCGGAAAACTTTACTTGTTTTGTTTTCCATAAATTTTTCGATTTTTAATTCACTAAAATCACAAAATGAGTATATATATATGACGCTGCTAAACTCTGACGTCACGCTTAGGTATTTCAAACATTTTCAGAACAAATTGTCGTTTTTGACAGATGATAAAAAGTAACTCAGATGACTAGCATTCGTCATCCCTATTACTTCGGGTCGGCTTTGTTGTTGCCGAACCGACAGTGCTGGCCTGCTTATGTGTGTAGCAACCCTAAGGCGACACTGTATTATTCTATAATAAAAAAAAACATTCAAAACGTAGCGTAGGCCGGCGGAAAGGCGACGAGGGAGGGGGCGCGAAGTGCGGGGCGGGCACATCTATAAGAAGTAAATAGAAAAATGTAAATAAAAAAATAAAAAAAATAGATGAAGTAAAATAATTTAAACCCATTACAAATAAATGAACTGAGTACATAAAACTAAAAAAAAATTGTTAATAAAAATGTATATATGTTATAAAAAAATAGGTTGGCAAGTACAAATTAAAAAATTAAAAGAAAAAAACCACACCCATGTCCTTTATAAAGATAAAATTATGAATATATCTCAAAATGTTTAAAAATAAAAGTACACCCGTGCAAAGCCGGGGCGGGCCGCTAGTATTCTATAAAAAAAATATTCAAAATCTTATTAAATTCATTTGTTTTAAAGTTAAATTTGACACCAGCTTTTCCTACAACAAAAAATAAATAAAGCATTGCCTAGCGTATTTATTTTTCCGTTCAAAGAAAACAGGCAGGTATAAAACGTGGAAGGAACGTATAAAAATACTTCTCGCAGAGACTTCGTGTGTGGCGCCGTGCTTGTAGCTTGTGGGTGCTTATACAATAAACGATACGATTATTTTATTTTTATAGCTGCTTTTTATTTTTATCTTTCTATGGTCCAACAGTCATGTGTTTGCACAGAAATGCACTGTTTATTATGAAAAAGCATTATTTAGGTATTTTAATAATTACAGCCATGAATCCATGATGGTTAAAATAGCAGGTCTGTAGAAAGAACTGTATGAATGTGTGTATGTATATATGTATATCATCATATCAGCTCATATACGTACCCTGAATTAGGGCGATCGGGCCTTAGTTGACCACGCGGGCCCAGTGCGGGTTGGTCGACTTCAGACACAACCTTCGAGTTTCTTTGCAGGTGTGTGCAGATTTCCTCACGATGTTTTCCTTCACCGTTAAAGCAATCGGTGAGTATATGTACGTTAATTTCGGAAAACTTATTGGTACATTGACAGTCCGAATTTGAACCCGGCACCTCTGGTTAGGAGGACCGAGTTGTTACCGGTTGAGCCACCGACGCTTTTGTATGTATACAAGTATGTGTTTATGTGTGTTTGTGTATATGTCTATGTATGTCTGTTTCTTTGGCTAAGCCTGTAACCTAAATACTTACATTGTTTTACATTGTGTTAATTTTTTTTTTATTTTATATTTTTGGGTACAATAAAGAGTATTTATCTTATCTTATCTTATCTAAATGGCTTGATGTATTTTGGAGTGCGAGGTATCGTTGATTCGTCTTGACCACCCGAGTGACAGTATACATTTTAAACAGTCGGGTTTTAAAAAAAAATAACAGGATAGGTTATCGATTACTTACCTACTAAATGTTCTCTCTGTGGGAAGAATTAAATGTATGATTGTCATTTTATTTTTCAACTTTGATAATATTCTTTTAAAAAAGCTTTGTGTTTTCCAATCAATTTAGTTATTGATTTAGCGACTGATTGCCAGTGGGCGGATACACTAAAACCATTAAGGCGCGAACCCGCGAACTATTCGAATTAATTAAAGTTAATTGTGTAGAAACTCGAGCGTGTGTCGTAAATGTCCAAATAAAATGCCGCATCGTTTTTCGTCGCTGCCGCACCGCTGATTTTATGTGATGGCAAATGTGGTTAGTGGTGAACGCGATGCCATCGTTTTTATATAATAACTAGCTTTTTCCCTCGGCTTCGCCCGCGTGGACATAGTTTTTATGACTGTCACTTTCCACCCGCGGGAGGTGAGCGTGCCTCCAGCTCCGGGACCTACCTGGATAGTAGGCAGTGGTTCTCTTCCACGAGACACTCTCCTTGCAGAGTACCGGGACAAGCGTCTTGGCGGCAAGACTTACCGTAACTGGTCCTTGTCTTCACCTTATGGTGTTGGCAGGAATAGCGGCCTTCACTGTTTGCCCAAGGATAGGTAAATGGAGACGCTATATCATAAACGTGGAAGTTTTAGCGTATCTGGTAGATATACAAGAGGGAATGTCGCTTTCCACCCCCTTTTTCTTTTCGTGTCGGTGGGTTCTTCACTACAGCAATCTCGACCAGAAAGTGGCCGCTCCGATAGCCCTTGGTCTTGCTCGCTACAGGAGTACATGCTGGGCATGTGAGGAGGTGCGCCATGGTCTGTGGTGCGGTTCCGCAGCTGCTGCCGGTTGGTCTGCATACCCCACTTTGTCAGGTAAAGAACCCGTAAACCCCCCTAAACCAATTCTATACAAAAAATACTTTAATCCGTTGCTCCGTTGCGACTACGATGTGCGCGAACGAGGAAATTAGTTTTCCCTAGACGCCTCGTGAACTATGTCAGGATAAGCTACTCCCACCAAAAACATCCTGTAAAAACTAGCCAAGTCTCGATTGAGCTGCTTGTTTTTTCTATAAAAAGTAATGAAATCTCTAAGCAAAGCCAAGCCTAGTCTAGGGTTCTTTACTGCGATTTCTTTATTATTATGGTTAGATTTTATGTGACCTGCCGTTGAACATTCCTTATGCATATTTACTCCTTGAGACATCCAAGTCAACGGCCAAGTCACATAAAATCTAACCATAATAATAAAGAAATCGCAGTAAAGAACCCTAGACTAGGCTTGGCTTTGCTTAGAGATTTCATTACTTTTTATAGAAAAACAAGCAGCTCAATCGAGACTTGGCTAGTTTTTACAGGATGTTTTTGGTGGGATTTCACTAATTTTTGTAGAAAACTACATTGATTCATGAACTGCGCCTTAAAAACTAGTAAATCAAGGAGTTCGGTCCTGCGACTGCATAAATAACTTTGTAATCCTATATATTTTATATGGGATTACAAAGTTATTTATGTAGTTTGTGTAACTAGAAAACTGGACCGAAATTGCAAAATGAGTTTTTCCTAAGACTAATTGTATTCTAAATTTGAATCTTCTATCTCGGCTAGAAGTGCCTTGGAATTTTGATGATCTGTCAGTCAGTGAGTGACAAATTAGGAAACTTTGACTAGTTATAATTCTTAAAGTACTGGTTCAAATTGAATGAAATTTGGAATATACCGTGCTTATATGATGCCTGCTTGGGTACAGAAAATTCAGGCTTCTAGGTTTATCTACAACGAAGTTGTGGGTGGGTCGAAAATGGCCTAAACTGCTTCGAGAAAAGGATGGTACGGCCGTGCCGCTTTTTTTCTCGACTTGGCGGGGGCACTGCCGTGCCCCCAGATTAGTAAATTATGTAATTTCCCACCCCTTCAACCATCTCTGTGCAAAATTAACAACAAACCATTGTTCCGTTGCATTGTTAACGAAATCAACCAAAAAAGGAGTATTGTTTTCCAGTGCCCTCAGGAACTGCATCCGTCAATCCTATTTTCGCGAGATAAAAAGTAGCCTATGTCCTTACACAGGCTACCACCATTCCAAATTTCGTCAAGATTGGTAAAGGTGTCGAAGCGTAAAATGGTAACAAACAAACACATTTTCATATTTATAATATAGTAAGGATGTCCTTACTGTGCTACTGCTTGAAAATAGATCTCCCCCTATTTTTCGCTAAAAGGTACGGATAGATTGGGTTCTAAAATTCCAAAACTATGTAGATAGGTAATCTTACTAATATTATAGACGCGAAAGTTTGTAAGAATGTATCGATGAAGGTGAAGGAAAACATCGTAAGGAAACCTGCACACGCCTGTGAAGAAACTCGAAGGTTGTGTGTGAAGTCGACCAACCCGCACTGGGCCCACGTGGTCGACTTAGGCCCGATTACCATAATTCAGATTAGGCTTGAGCCCCTCGGTTGGGACGTATACGAGTTGATGTGATGATGATGATGATGGAAGTATGAATGTAAGTTTGTTACTCTTTCACGCAAAACTACTAAAAAAAGTAAACTAAAAAAAAAACAGCCAAGTGCGAGTCGGACTCGCGTACGAAGGGTTCCGTACCATTATCTATAAAAATTACGTTTGTTGTATGAAAGCTCCCCTTAATTATTAATTTTATTTTAATTTAATTATTTATTTTTAAAGTAATTAATACAATTTAATATTCTGTAAATATTTCAAGCGTCTACCTGGTGCCGTCATCAATATCGAGCAAAAACGAGCAAAAAAATCACGTTTGTTGTATGGGAGCCCCCTTAAATATTTAGTTTATCTTGTTTTTAGTATTTGTTGTTATAGCGGCAACAGAAATACATCATCTGTGAAAATTTCAACTGTCTAGCTATGTTCACGGTTCATGAAATACAGCCTGGTGACAGACGGACGGACTGACGGACAGACAGACAGACGGACAGTGAAGTCTCACTAATAGGGTCCCGTTTTTACCCTTTGGGTATGTTTATTGACAAAAGGAACACAATACTAAAATTTTAACATGAACCCCACACTAGGCAACTTGCCTGTGTCGTGGTAGTTGATTTAGTATGATTTCCAGATTACGCAGAATGCTAGCTAAGATATTTAAAGTTTCTAAATTATAAGTTCTCACGTTTGTATTATGGACTTTATAACGAAGCTATAACTTTTGCCGCGCGCGAGTTTAAAACTAGTGTTCTTTGTAATTTAAAATTTTCCAACAACGTACAAGTACTTTCAAGTGGGAATTATAGTACGAAATAACGCGACGCAGCTAAAGTTACCTGAAATCCTTATCACAGGCATAGTAATAAGAAAGAATAGTAGGTTATCTTCAGACAATGGTACATCGCGCTGACCATGATACCAAACGCGACCAGTTAAAGGCCCGACCACCTGCGACCATTTCATACAATTACAAGGGTGGCATACTTAAATGCCTTCAGTGCGCGAGGAGTTTCGCTGCGAAGATTGGCTACATAAACCATCTTCGAGCGCACGCGCGGCAAACCGACTAGGAGATCGATCGCATAGATCTTCATCACAATGAATGGTACATCGCGCGGTTTGTATGTGTGCGCGTAAGTAGGCACGCACGAACACTACAATAATAAGAACGACTTTCCTTTTATTATAGAAGTCGTTCTTATTATTGTAGTGTGCATGCGTGCCTACTGACCCGCACACATACAAACCGCGCGATGTATCATTGTATGAAGATAACCTACTATTCTTTCTTTTTACTATGTCACAAGTTTTCCTCCAACCACTCGTGTATAAGTAAATAAATTGCATGTCCACTTTTCAAAACAATCTCTTCTTAGAAACTTTGTAAGTAGGGTTTAGCTCTCAATTGGATAACAAACGTAATTAGAAATAAGGGTTAACATAAAAGTAAAATTAAAAAGTAGCCAAGAGCAAAGTATATAATATACTAGCTGTCCCAGCGAACTTCGTACCGCCTTACATTACATTACACTGCCCTGCCCTACCCTACACTACCCTACACTACCCTACACTACACTACACTACCCTACCCTACACTACACTACCCTACCCTACCCTACATACACTACACTACACTACCCTACCCTACCCTACATACACTACACTACACTACCCTACCCTACACTACTCTACACTACCCTACACTACACTACCCTACCCTACCCTACACTACCCTACCCTACACTACCCTACCCTATCCTATCCTATCTCTCAAGTTGGATCGAACTGCACATGGTGTGCGAATTTTATTATAATCGGTTAAGTGGTTTAGGAGTCCATTGAGGACAAACATTGTGACACGAGATTTATATATATTAAGATTAGTACTAACATACAGTACATCGTCACTTACCATTAGGTGAGATGATGCCAAGGGCTTACCAATTATGAATATATAAAAAAAAGTATGGACTCTCCCTGCCGCTCTTCACCCAGATTGATTTAGATTGGTTATAATTTGGTTTGGGATTTCGGCGTGATTGTGTTTGCACCGTCATTTGTTTTTGAAATGTCATTTCATGACCGTTTGTATGCAGTGTCCGGGGTGTGACAAGAGCATGTTAGACAACGCATAGTGTAGCATCCCGCAGTTACTACTGCGTTATCTTGAAAACTGTTAATAACTGGATACCAGACAAAAAATACTTTGCGAGTTCTTGCAAAGGTCTGCTTAATGAGTTACTTAAGGTGAGGCATTGATTGGAACAGTTGCCTCTGTTTTTTTCTTTACGTGTGAAGAGTAAATAAAATAACTACACTTTTGCACTTTTTCAATGTTTTTTTTCGTTTAGTTATAATTTTCTGAATGAAAGTATAAAAACTAATAAGATTTCTCACTTTGTATTGTCATAAAATATATTGTTGTATATTTTTTTTTAATTTTTACTTCTAAATATAAGTCATAACTAGAGGTGAAAGTAACGGTGTAGACCTACCTATCTTTGGGATTTTTTTCTATCGAGCCAAACCTGCTCAATCGTGTTACTTATAGCTTCTGACTTTATGAAACATCATCAACAATAAGGCAATTTTTTCTCAACCTTGGGTTTTCTATCGTTTAAAAGTAACTGACGTCAAAAATAACGAAAATCTGTAATATTACCGTTAGAATACAGTTTAGGAAAGCTAGGGTGGAAGGAGAGCACACACATTTGCGTACTGTGTCTCGTAAACAGCACATTTGTTAAAAAAAAAACATGGTCTAAAAATGTTTTTAGGTAAAGCTTTTATTTCAGTTCAAATAGATGAGAAAAGTAGGTAACCGGCCGGCTATTAAGGCTGTATAAGTGTGCATTCACGGGTCGTGCATTATTAGGTCGCGCATCACTGGGACTCATTGATCCATGTTTCTACGTTAAAAAAAAGCGAGCATAGTAGATTTCTACTGAAAAAAATATACAATTGGTATATATCCATTTATTACAATTATTATTATCTATCTACTCATATTTATATTGAAAACATATCTATTTATCATGAATTATTATTTCTTTGCTTTTTGGAAAATACCTTGCTATCAGATTATTGCGCTATCGTTGTTTTACATAATATATTTGAATATATCTCATCTGCCAAGGGTAGTCTGGAATAGATCGCTTTTAAGCGATAAGACCACCTTTGTACACTTAAGTCTGATGAAACCATTTTGTGATTATTCCTTGTGTGCAATAAAGCATTTATACATACATACATACAATCCTGACACCTTGATTCCAGCTTCAATGTTAATCATCAGTTCAACTTAGAAATACCAAAAGGATCTATTGTCACCGGGAATAAAGCTTCATGTCAAATTTCAGCTTAATAAGACCCCTGAAAGTCGCTCGAAAATCGGTTGCAACATTTGACCCGTACTAACAAGGCAAGTATAATAAAGTTCATTTCGAAACACTTTTATGTTGAAGCTTTTACTTGAAAATAGTTTTGAGTTAAGTGTGCGCACTTGAAAATGTAATTAAAGCAAAAGCTTGATACTAAATTTTAAAAAGCCGGGCTCAGAGGTAAAGTGTTTTCTATGATTTGATTGAAAACAATAGAAGATCGTAAGGCCTTGATTCCACCTTTGTAGTTCATCATCAGATCAACCTCAAAATACCAAAAGAATACGGTTTCATACCAAATTCCTGCTCAACCGGACCCCTGGAATTCTTTCTAAAATCGACCGCAAGATTCAAAGTGGACTTACATACGAACATTCTAAGTTAAAATAAAATATTGTATTTATTTAGGTTGTTCGAAAATTAGGTACTATATCATTTAAAAGCTATACAAAGATATACCACACTTAAGGGAGATACACCTATTTTTTACTTCTTCTATTCATTTGAAACTACTGAACGGATCTGGCTGAAATTTGGTAAGTAGACATATTAGGACCTAGATTACCACATAGGCTACTTTTTTTCCACGCTCGCGAGCCGCCGAATCCTACTTTGGGGCCAGATGACCATGTGTGATTTGTCCCAGAATATTTATTTATTTATTATTTTTAACATTTTAGGTTATAAGTTTACATATATAGGGGCTATACTTTTTACTAGATTTAATCGTATGAAATGTCCGACTCGCACTTGGCCAGTTTTTTATTTAACTATTTTGGCTCCGGAACCACAAAAATTTAGTTCTTATACAGAATACTGCATAACGTCACTGAAAATTTTGATAACGTTTTATAAATTTTAACCGTTTTTCGTGGGGAAATTATCACACGGCTTAAACCAATATTGAAGCCGAGGTCATCCAGGCGTTTCATCGTATCTCGAATTTCATTTTACAGAAATCAATACCAGACACAAAAAATGTAGTACCAAAAGCGATGCTTTTGGGTACTTTTAAAATAAAGGATTTTTTGGAACGTGAGATGTACTTACTAACATGAACTTCTGAAATTTATAGCTACCTAGATAAAGTTCTAATTGAGTTAGAAAAAGGTAGTGAAAAAGCCACGTTCTTTAGTAGTTATCTACAGGCTAAAAAGATGAAGAAAAACCTAAAAAGTTTTAGGTTCAAGCATTTACTTGAAAACAGTTTTTACGCCAAATATATATGTTTCCAAATTTAAAAAAAAGTCGAGCACATACATACACTCATACAAGTCAAACTGAGAACCTTCTTTTTTGAAAACGGTTAATAAAAGACAATCTTCAGACTTTGATTCATCACATCAACTTCAAAATACCAAAAGGATCTTTCGTCACCAGGAACACGGATTCTTACTCAATTTCAGCTCAATCGGACCCCTGGAAGTCGCTCTTAAATTGTTTGAATGATTTGCCCTTTACAAACTAACTAACGTACATACATACTTACAAACATTGCAAGTTGAAGAAAAGCTTTGAAAAACAGATCTCTGTATCACAGTATGTGTATACAGAAAGCAGAAGTAAATATATGTTTACAAATTTCAAAAAAAGGCGAGCACATACATACATACATACAGATCAAACTGAGAACCTCCTTTTTTTGAAATCGGTTAATAAAAGACGATCTTTGGGCTTTGATTCATCAGATCAACTTCAAAATACCAAACGGATCTATTGTCACCAGGAACACGGCTTCGTACTCAATTTTAGCTCAATCGGACCCCTGGAAGTCGCTCTAATTTTTTTAAAAAGATTTGCCCTTTACAATCTAACTAACGTACATACATACATACTGACAAATATTGCAAGTTATACAAAAGGTTTTAAAAATAGTATGTGTACACAAAAAGCAGACGTATTAAGATTTTGTTATACAGGCAAAGTATATACTTTTAATTAGTTCTTGATAGCAAAGGATGTGAATGTACTGGTGATTACAAACAACTTGAGATTGAACCGCGTTCTTCTTGGCAAAGCCCGCGAAGCTAAGCGGGAGTTGGGATGGCGGTTCATCTGGACACGTGAAGGACGTATATATGCGCGGAGGGATGACTCACCAGCATCGCGTACGCAGCGCCTGCGCAATGAGGAGGACTTGGCCAAGGTTTTTGGTAATGGTTCAGTTAGTCCAAATGTCTGATAAATATCGATTTATTCCATTGATTGGTTTTTTATTGTTTATGTGGCGCTTACAGTATAACTTTGTTGCTGTTTCTGTAAATTTGACAATATTTGTCGTAGACTGTTGCATTTTGATAACATACTCGTACTTCTTTGAAATGATAAAACCAAGCTTTGAATTTAGCAGCTGCAATATTATTTTTTGTCTACCTAATTTTCTTTTTGTTATCTCTGTGTCGAAAATTTTGATATTTGCCGTGTTATTTTTATCATCACCTCTGTTTGTTGAACTTGTTTTATTCCATATTGCCGCAAGATACATTAAATCTAAATTCCGCCTGAGCTGTTGTTCTGCCGAGGCCGCCATGGATCGCCTCTTCACGTATTATATCCGCCTTGAGCTAGATATCGACATTATACTGTTAATTAATTATTTAATTTCAATTGTGACGCTAGATTTAATTAAATGTTTATATGCCTATCTGATCTATTACTCTTTTTATATCAACAGTAAATAACAATTTTTTAAAAATTGGACTTCTCAATGCCGGTTCTTTGGGAACAAATCACGATGAATTTATTAGGGCCTTACTGCGCGAGTCGTTAGACATCTTAGCCATTAATGAGACAATATGGCTGGTTTCTGGCCAGGATGCCAGGGCTCCAGTTGTTCCAGGATAAAAACTCATGCACACCCCTAGGTCCCACGGGTTGCGCCGGTCTGGTGGAGGCTTTTATATCAAACGTGGTACGACTGTACGCAGGTACCCATACCCAGACGTGTCGGTGTGTCGGTCGAGCAAATGTGGCTATGTACTACCATTAAATCGTACCGTCTAATGATAGGGACTGCTTTACGTCCACCGTGGGTGAATGTTGACACTTTTCTGGATGCATTAACCTTCTCTGTCACGTCATTCTCAAGTTTTGATTACGTATTATTATTGGGTGATTTTAATATAAATTTAGACGAAGACAGTTCAAATAAAAATAAGCTACAAGATTTCTTACAGTACTTAAACTTGTCTATTTATATTACTGAACCTACACATTTCACTGCTAATAATGCTACCGTTTTAGACCTTATATGTACCAATGCACCTGTAACTAAAAACAGTAGTTCACTATCCAGAATTAGGAGGCCACGCAATGGTGTGTATTGAAATTAAATTAAGAAAGTCCAAACCGCTTCCTCAACGCATTACATACCGCCCATTAAAAAGTATCAACATCGATCTTCTGGAAAATGATATAAAAGCTATTGATTGGAGTGCTATTTCATGTCTGGACAGTGTTGACGATATGGTGGTTATTTTTAGCCGAAATTTGTTATATTTATTCGATGTTCATGCAACTGTGACTAGCGTAGTTATTAAAACCCCACTGCCACCATGGCTCACTAGCAATATTCGGTATATGATGGATCTCCGTTATTCAGCCCACAATAAGTATCGAAGCAGTAAAACTGAAGCACACAAATTAGAATATAAAAACTTAAAGCGCATGGTAAAAGTATGTATGTTTAGTGAAAAGAAAGCATACTTTGCTGAAAATATTAACAAAAATATACGCAATCCTAAAATTTTATGGAGTAATCTTAAAAAGACTGTGCTTCCTAATGTTCATAAAAATCAAGATTTACCTGATCAGTTCAATGACCCTAACTCTATTAACGACCAATTTCTTAAGATTCCTGGCATGAACGTTTCTAGATTCTTAGAATTAAATAGGTTTAATGATAATACTTTTTCTTTTAAACTAGTTCATGAAAATTATGTGGCAAAATGTATTCAGTCTATTAAATCTAAAGCTCAGGGTATCGATGGCATCGGCATTGACATGTTGATTCTTACTCTACCTCATACGTTTTCTTTAATAACTGACATTATCAACAAGTCTATTCCCGCCAGTGTGTTCCCATCACAGTGGAAAACTGCAATTGTGAGACCCATTCCAAAAACTACTGAACCATCTGCCATTAAAGATCTACGTCCTATCAGTCTTTTGCCTATTATTTCAAAGATATTAGAAAAAGTGGTTTACCAGCAAGTCCTCCACTATTGCAATAAAAACAACATTTTACCTGAACACCAATCTGGGTTTAGAAAGGGTCATAGTACTGCAACAGCTCTGTTAGATGTCGTTGACAATATACTCGCAGCTCAAGACTCTGGACAAAGCACACTTCTCGCTCTGCTAGACTTTTCTCGTGCATTTGACTTTATTAACATTTCTATGTTTCTTTCTAAACTTTCATATGATGGTTTCGATGTACCCGCAATTAAATGGTTCAACAGTTATCTAACTGGGAGAGGACAACAAGTAGTAATAGATAAGAAAGATGTTACTAAACTTAGATCTTCTCTCCGTGCTGTCGAACGTGGCGTCCCTCAGGGATCAATCCTGGGTCCTTTACTATTTATTTTATACAGTGCTGATATTGTCAAGTGTATACATCACTGCAAATTTCATTTATATGCAGATGATTTACAAATTTATATTTCATATAACCCCAGAGACAATTTCACTTCAATTCAGTTAATTAATGACGATTTGGATCGTATTTATAGGTGGGCTTGCTCTAATTCTCTTATTCTGAATCCCTTAAAATCTAAAATAATGGTTTTTTAGGCTCGGCAAATCAAATAAGTATCATAAAATCCCAAAACCCACGCATCATGATCGCTGGTGAGCAAATACCTCAAGTGGAAGTGGCCCGAAACCTTGTTTTGGTTATGGACAGCCGGCTGCGGTTCGAAAATCATGTCACTGAGCTTGTCCGAAGTTGTCTGTATCGTCTTAAGGTCCTATACAAAATTAGGGCCTTCATTAGCACTGATCTCCGTATTGCATTAGTTGAAAGTCTTGTTCTATCCAAATTAAATTATGGCCTAACGGTTTACGGTCCTTGTTTACTTAAACGGTCACTCCGTCAAGCACAACGTGTACAAAATGCCTGTGCACGTTTTTGTTTTGCTATCCCCTTTAGGACTTACGTGACACCATATTTGGATGGATCCAATATTCTAAAAATGGAGGGACGGTTAAAACTTTATTATTCTTCTTTACTGTTTGACATTATTAAAACTAAAAAACCAGCTTACTTGTTTAGTAAATTTACTTGGCGTTATTTCAACTGTCACTATTCTACTAGAACGATTTCTTGGCAAATTGTCGGACCCCATCACAAAACCACTGCATTTTTCTAACCAAGCAAAAATCCCTTGGACTAGGTTCCGTACCTATTCCGTATCTAACTCCCCCCTAACTGATTAGCGGCAGCATGTTTTTTTTTCGTAAAATAAGTAAGTAGTGCTTAATATTTATTTATTTATAAGTTGATAATTTTTCTGGCAATTGTTGTTATCTTCTGATTATTATGTTATATTTTTTGTTTTTACGTTTTGTTTTATGATTTGCTCTGCGATGGCGCACGCGACGATTCCTCTCGGCACCGGCAGAATAACAGCGCAGTAGGTAGGTCTCCCTGCTTGCAGCATTATGCTGAGTCGGGGCCGGTTCGGCAAAGTGCACATAGCATGTTCATAACTGTATCCTACTCATATTTTTCTACTTTCCTTTGTGTTATTTGTACCTTTATTGTTATTTTTATGTTTTTTGTGTGTATTTTTGTCGAATAAATGTTATCTTATCTTGTTATCTTATATTAACTTTCAAGCGGGCTTACCAAGATACCCCAACGCAATAGGGAACTGGCTATCTTATCTTCATGCCGGAACACACCAATGATATCAACATTGGTATTTGGCGGCAAGAGTTAGATAAGATGGTGGTAGCTAGCCAGGCGGGCTTAGAAAATGCCCTACCACCCACCAAACCGAGTCTTACAATTGAACCCGCCGGGAATCGAACCCGCGACCTCCTGTGTATATTTTTTTTTGTTTTTTCAATTTATTCCATACAATATTTTACAATTGTGTCGGAAATTTACAAAATAAAAAGGTTATGAAAACAAGAGTTAAAAATAATAATAATACAATTACACTAACTAAATTATTACTTACACTTCGTTAAAATTCAAAATAGTCTAAATTAAATGCATTCTTAAAAATTTATTTATGATGCTAGTTCATGATTCTAAATAAATATATTATTGCGTCTACTTATCCCTACAGTTTATAAACTCGTCTATACTATAGAAACACCTCTCCAACAAAAAAGCCTTAAGCTGAGTCCTGAATTGTTTATGATCATGTATCACTTTAAATTCGTTTGACAGACTATTAAATAACCTAACTGCTTGATACCTTACACTGTGCGCTGCCACATTTAATTTTGGATTAATCGCATAAGGTAAGTCGGTCCTACGGGTTTTTTCTCTTTCGGTTCTTTCATTAGGTGTTTCGTATCTTTCAGGTCTCTTTACAAGATCCGTCAATATAATCAGTATATAAAGAGCTGGTAATGTTAAGATTCCTAGTTCCTGAAAATGACATCTACAAGATTCCCACTGCGGTATTCGTACCATAGTTCGTATGGCCCTTTTTTGCATAATGAACGCTTTGTTTACGTTATATGCGTAACTATTCCCCCAAAATTTAATACTATACCGCAAGTGTGATTCGACTAGAGCGTAGTAAACAATTTTAAGATGTTCAATGTTTAACTCGTCGCGTAAGCTTCGTAGTGCGTAACATGCTGAACTGACTTTTGCTTCTATTCTGTCTAATTCACCTTTCCAATTTAAGTAACAGTCAATGATTACTCCCAAAAATTTAACACTCTCCACAGTTTCAATTTTTGTGTTGTCCAAAAATACATTTATGGTTTCTTTCTTTTTGGATGTGGTTCTGAAAAGCATAACATTAGTCTTTGCTACGTTCACAATAAGGTTGTTTGCACAAAACCAACGACGGAAAATAGAAAAAGTATTATTTGCGTCAGTTTCCAGCTCCTGGCAGGTTCTTGCCGAGATAATAGCATTAGTGTCATCCGCATAACTAACCATTTTCACTTTTGTCAAATTGCGTTGTATATAGTAATTCAAATCATTTGTAAATATGTTAAATAAAATGGGACCCAAAACAGAGCCTTGTGGAACACCCCTTTTTATGGCAGTTAATTTGCTTTTACTTATAGTTTCTTTGTCATTATGTACACATTTAACTTCAACAAATTGATACCTGTTACTCAAATAAGATTTAAAAAGTTTTAAAACTTTTCCCTGAATACCATAATGAAAAAGTTTGTCAGTTAAAATATTATGATCAATTGTATCAAAAGCAGCTGACAAATCAAGAAATAAACCAGCAACTCTCTCTTTCTTGTTCAGGCTCAGAATAACGTCATCTAATAGCGTATCTATAGCCTCAACAGTACCAATAGCTTTTCGATATCCGAACTGCCGATTGCTCATAATGTTTTTAGATTTTAAGTGGTTCACTAGTCTTGTCTTAAGGAGTTTCTCAAAAATTTTTGAGAAGGTTGGTAATAGCGATATAGGCCTATAATTTTCACCTTTTTTATGTATAGGTACTATCTTGGCAATTTTAAATTGGTCGGGAAAAAGTTCTTTATCAACACATGAGTTGTAAAAAAGTGACAATGGTTTTGCCAGAATATCAATATTGTCTTTAATGACACATATAGGAATGTCATCATAACCACTAGAACGTTTATTCTGCATGCTCTTTACAACCCTTACAAGTTCAGGTGGTGTGATACTGTTCCATCTCATGGTGTGCTCAACACAATTTGTGTTCTCTTCTAACATAGTTTTAGCTAAAGTTGTATCTGTCGTCAATTTAAAATTACCAAAGTCAAAAGTTGTTGCAAATAGTTCGGATATTTCTTTTGGATTATTAATTACACTATCTCCAACCTTTATACTAATGTTTTGTTTCCTGTAACACCTGTTTTTATTTCTGTGCTTATCAACCGTACACCAAATAGCTTTGGAACAACTTCTTGCCTTAAATATGTCTCGTTGAACAGTGATTTTACGCGCACTTTTAATAACGCGCCTGTACAATCTAACATAGTTATTTTTATAATCGATAATTGATTTATGGCAGGTGGTGTTACATCCTGATCCTAAAAACCGTTTCATTTTGCTTGATATAGCCAGTGAACTTTGCTTCTGAGCTACAGAGGCGGAGTACATGCATATCTTTTGTTATCAAGAACTAATTAAAAGTCACCCTGTACATTAGTACTAACATACAGTATGGACACTCCCTGCCGCTCTCTAGATTGCGACCTCACCCCCTCGTCACCCAGATTACAGATTGGTTACAGTTTGGTTGTCAAACGTATAGGATTTCGCCGCCATTTTGTTTGTTCCATTATTCCTTTTTTGAAATGTTATTTCTGGCCCGTTATATGGTGTGTCCAGGGTGTGATCCAGGTAAATAAATATAAATATTTATTTTTCTAGAAAGATCTAAATTTAAATGTAAGCATCTGATTGTAAGGATATAAAACGTCTTTTCTCCAAACTCGGAGAAGCTTGTTCATAAATAACTGCAGTAAAGTCATCAGGGGTGAGGGTTAGGGCAGGCGTGCCATGTGAACCTCCCATCAATCTTGGACTGTACGGCCGGTGTTGCCACTTCATTGCCGTATCATCCCTTCCTGCTTTCGTTTAATCAAATAACTAAGGCGAGAAATTCTAGTGATACCCTTTTAAGTGCCGCAAAAAAGGTATTTTTTTGGTATAGACGATTGAAATAAAATGATTTTTTATTTGATTTAATTTTGTTATTTAAATACTATATAATTAAAAATCAGTACTAAAAATAATATCACGCTCATTACAAATTAAACCTAAAATAAAATGCCTAAAACACCTAAAATGGGACACCTAAAACACCTAAATGTAATTTGTAAATAGTGTGATATTATTTTTTGGACAACGTTTCTATGACTTTTCGAGAGTGCGCAGTGCGCAAGCCGGAAGCGGCTCGCGAGCGTGGAAAAAAAGTAGCCTATGTGGTAATCTAGGTCCTAATATGTCTACTTACTAAATTTCAGCCAGATCCGTTCAGTAGTTTTTGCGTGAAAGAGTAACAACATACATCTATACATTCTTACAAACTTTCGCGTTTATAATATTAGGTAGGATTTCAACACCTATAACTATGCCTATAATACACGGGATTAGTAGTATAATTTTTTAAATCCACAGTTGGTAAGCCCTTGGCATCATCACACCTGATTGTAAGTGACGATAATGCCGGAGATGGAAGCGGATTTACTAAGATTCCCCAACGCAATGGGGAATTGGCTATCTTATCTTGAAGCCGGAATACATCAATGCTGTTAACATCGATGTTTTGCGGCAAGACTTAGATAAGATGGTGGTAGCTAGCCAGTTGGTCTTAGAAAATCTTACACCAACCAAACCGAGGCTTATAAAGTTAGACACCACCGGGAATCACACCCGCGACCTCATGATGTAAAGCTAATGGACTTGACCATTACGCTACAGAGACGGTTAAAACTTACAAAGTAGAAGCAAAGAAAACTAAATATTACTACGGTAGAAGGCCAATCGTAGATATTTTAACTAGTTGATGCCCGTGGCTCCACCCGCGTGGAGATCGAGGGTGCGCGGTGCGCGGCTCGCTGAGCTTTTTTTGTTATAAACCTTCCCTGGCGAAAGCACAGCCATTCACTAAAGTTTCCTCGTAATCGATAAAATCGTCCTCAAGTTATGGTGTGGCCAAGGGAAACAGGAATCATTGTTAGGGTTCCGAATTCAACAAGGAAAGGAACCCTTATAGTTTCACCATGTCTGTCTGTCCGTCTGTCCGCGGCTTAGCTCAGAGACTGTTAGTACCTACTAGATAGCTTTGATTTGGCATGGGTATACATATTAATCACGCCGACAAAGTGGTACAATAAAATATTAAAAAAAAAATTGCGTGCCTCCCCTATATATAAAGAGGGGATATTTTTTATAAGTTAGAGATGCTATAATGTTTAAAGATTTTCCATACAAAATGTTTTCTTACCAACTGCAAATATAATTATGTTTTTCAACCGACTTCCAAAAAGGAGGAGGTTCTCAATTCGACTGTATGTTTTGTTTTTGTTTGTATGTTTGTTACGCGATATCTTTGCAAATTGTGAACTGATTTTCATTATTATTTTTCTATTTGATAGGGTATTCTCCCGAGTTGGTGCCATAGATTTTTTTTCAAAATCGGTGTAGTACTTTATTAAAAATTTAACAAAAACCAAAAATAATAATGCAAAATTGTACTAATTCGATGGAAGACGTTTTTTTTAACGTGTTTAGCGTTTCCAATTATTAAAACATAATATTTATTTGTTGAAGAGACTACGGAATCCTACTTTGTGCTAGTCCGACTCGTACTTGGCAGGTTTTTATATGTACAGAAGGTTAATTGTGTCTGGGAAATTAGGTTACGAAGGTGCAGCAAAAAAGCTTTGTTCTGATATTTGCATTGTAGGATCAAATGTGGGTAGTTCTAAAATGTCTCAAAATAAATTTCCTTCTTTGTCTCTTCTCGCAAACAAAGGGTGTTACGCTCCCCCCGTACAGTGATTCAGCTATATTATTATTATCTTTATTTGTCAGACAACATGGTCCATTTTTGTTAGTAACACAAACGTCTTATTACACTAATGTTAGTAGAACACAGAATAACATAATACAGTAACAAAGAATACAAGTTAAAAAAACCCTTCCACACCCCATGCGCTCACCAGTTACAGGAAGTTATATGTACCTACATAATATTTGATGTTAGCTCTACACAATTTTCTAGGCTTGAAGCAGATTTGTCTCCTGTCTAGACAAGAAATCCATTACAAACAGTCATCCTCCCTAGTGGGAGTAGGGAGCCCAATTTCTATATGAAGTATAAGAAAAAATTCTATATGATATGTCACCGTAAGATTGTAAAAACCGTTAGATTATAATCTAACGATCTATCCCGCGAGATTATGAACTGTCGAAAGATTGTGAACCGTAACATACTGCTTACAATTTCACTAGTGTCATTGTAATCTCACTAGTAACATTACAATAACACTAAGCGAAGTGAATAAAATTAAAATAAATGAGCGAGCGAAGCGAGCGATGTTAGGTTCGGTTAGGTTTAAATGATTAACAGTCAAAGAGCCTCGTGAACCTAGGCATCCTCCCTCGGTAGCAGAATACGTCGCAGAAGAAGAAATCATCGGTTTAATTCGGAGATACAAGAATAGGCCGTGAAATTGTAAGCCGATTGTCAATTTACCGTGATATTATAAACTAACTGAATTTAGTGTAGTGAGATTGTAATATCGCGGTTTTGACAATATCCCGGCAACATATGCATATGTTAGTATATACTAACAAGAGTAAAGTAAATCCTCTCAAGACCAATATGTTCGTACCTTTTAGGTATACATACTAAACGTGTGGAAAACTCCTTAAATTACCAAAACATAAATATATTTTCGGTTTTTTTTCATATTATAAATACATAATAAAAAGAAATAAATATGTGTTTCAGGTACTTGTATGAAATAAACCTTAGTCAAATCAAATACTTTTGGTTTTTAGATCAAATAAACCCAAAAAATATTACAAAAACAACTTAATCATTGAAGGATTTCGGCATGTTAACATTCCATGTTTACATACTCTTTGTCAAATGACAGCTCACACAATCGCTAAACTGAAGTGGTAGTTGGCAGGGCACATAGCTCGCAGAACAGATGGCCGTTGGGGCAGTAAAGTTCTCGAGTGGCGACCACGCACCGGAAAACGTAGCGTAGACAGGCCGCCACGCGGTGGACCAACGACCTTGTAAAGATCGCTGGTAGCCGATGGATGCGGGCAGCGTAAGACCGGTCGTCGTGAAATCCTTGGGGGAGGCCTTTGTCCAGCAGTGAACGATTTTCGGTTGATATGATGATGATGATGTCTACATTGACATCATCATCATCATATCAACCGAAAATCGTGCTAGAAGTTAACCTCAGAGAAACGCGGTCTAAAGAATAGGTATTTGAATAAAATTTGCCTGTCTCCCTCGCTCAAACCTCTCCGTTTATAGCAAGAAAGCTCCGTATATAGCAGCGCAGACCGATAATAGCCACTATAAAATTGACCGAAACAGCATTTCGTAATCCCCTATTTCCTCCTCCAAAACTTAAGCAATAATAATATTTTTTTCAAAAATTATTAAAAAAAAACCGCTTTACCTATGCCTCATTGTTTTCATTTTATTGTTGATATGCGTATTCTTTTTTTGGTGGGTGTCTTAAAATGTCGCTTCAATTGGGCAATTTTCTCAGTATTTGAAGGCTCCTACTTCCTATTATAATTAGAATATGGGAAAAAAACAAAACATAGAGGCATGGCCATGGTAGATATAGGTTTGATGGCAAAAACATTTTTGCTCTATTGTCATTATCCAGTAAGGAAACAGGGGATAAGATAAGATAAATATTCTTTATTGTACACACTAGTTACAAAAAAAAATAAACAAATTATAAAAACTTAAAAAAAAAACATTTAACTTTACTTTTTTTTAAACGTTTGTATGGAAAAAAAGGCGCCCGAGTTTTCCTCTTAAGCGCCAATGATGTAATTTAACGCACTAGTTAAGGCGATCTGCTACGCCACCGATGACGGGGCATCCCCCGTTAATTTCACGGTAACGGAGGTATTTATAAAAAGGTTTTTTTTTAACTTGCAGCTTACTAACTATATACATTGGTGTCATTATTAGTGCCACTGCAAATACTAACTCGGTTACTACTAGCTTCTTACTTACATAAGACATGAACTAATGTTAGTTTACCGTACTACTAGGTAGATCACTGTTTTTATAGTGTTAAAGAATTTTTAGAATTTAAAATTTAATTGTAATTTCCTGTTGAAATATTTACATGCTTTATTGACGAATGAGTACAGTACTACCTAATAATTAGGTTAGGACCTTATTATAAAGTATTATTGCAAATAGATAATAATCTTATCTTATCTACTGTATTTGTGTTGTAGTAAAGAATAATGTTTTATCTATCTATCTATCCATTTTGTTTTCTACTATAAAACAGATGCATCAAAAAATATCTATGTAACATTTAAGACTTATCTGTGACTCTATTGTCTGGATATTTCTGGAGAAAACTAGTTACTCCATTCTGCTTTGAATAAAAAAGTAAACAAATAAATAGAGACTTAGCATATTTACGCCAGTGACGTATCGTTCCTTTTTTCTTCGCTATCGTCTCAGACGTGGATAGAGCTATTGCATTTTTCTTTCAAGCAAGATAACGGAGGAACAATGAAGATTGGATTAAATAAAATGTGAACTATAATAGTCTGATTCTTTAATGTTTTTCAAACGACTTCCAAAAAGGAGGAGGTTCTCAATTCGACTGCATGTTTTTTTATGTGTGTTACCTCAGAACTTTTGACTGGATGAAACGATTTTTATGACTTTTTTTAATTGAAAGCTAGTGCTTCTCGTGTGGTCCCTTATAAATTTTATCAAAATGGGTGACGTACTTTATTAGAAAATTAACAGAAACCAAAAATAATATTGCAAAAATGTTGTTGCGATGGAAGTCGGTTTTTTACGTGTTTAGCGTTTTCAATTATGAAAGAACTTTTTGAAGTAATACTTCTTTACGCATGCTTGTCTTGGGGAGTAAGCTGGTGAATGCGTTACGCGAACGGTGATTTCTAGCGTCAAGACAAGTGTGATCGGGTGAGGCGAACGACACGCTTGACTTGGGGAGTAAGTTGATGAATACGTTACGCGAACGGTGATTACGTTTTACTTCAGTCGTGTGGTCTAAAGCACACTCATTTTTGATGTAAAACTTCTTTACGCACGCTTGACTTGGGAAGTAAGCTGGCGGATGCGTGACGAGAGCGTAACGGAAGTTTGATCGGGCGAGGCGAACGGAAGTTGAGAGTGATATATAAATTAGTAAAGATAGAAAGAGAGATACTATATATTTTTGTTTAACTACAAATCGGTTGCCAAGGCAACAATATCGGTTGTCGAAACAATCAAAACAAACATATAAGATAAAAAAGATTTGAATCATTTTCAGAGGATAATAAAACTCTTTTCATAAACTGTCTAAACCTCCATACGACAAAAAAGATTTACGTCTTATTTTCTCAAGACTAAGTATTTACTTTCATACATATAGATGGAGCTCAAGAAGTTTTACTTCAGTTGTGTGGTCTAAAGCACACTCTTTTTTTGATCTTATAAGAGTACCTACATTGTCACAATCAACAACAATCTCATTCCTGAACTTTCAATCTATTTTACTCTAAAATGGATTAAATCTTATTTAAGTGATAGACATCAATGTACTGAAATTAGATATTTTGCAAATGACATAAAGGCAGTTGAGAATATAAGATCTGACTATAGAATCAACGATAGGGGGGTGCCACAGGGAAGCATATTAGGACCACTTCTGTTTTTATTCTACATCAACGACCTACCAAGGTGCACAAGCCAACAAATGATTTTATACGCTGATGATAGCACGGCTTTAGTGAGGTGTGATGTGGAGGATAAATATGAATGTGACATAAACAACGCTCTTAGAGATATAATTTATTGGATGAACCAAAATGGTCTACAGATAAATCTTTTAAAAACTCATTTCATACAATTTCACTCCTCCAAACGACAACCGTTGGATGTACATATTAAATATTCTTCGAGCACTATAGAATGTGTTACGACAACAAAGTTTTTAGGCCTTCTGGTAGACTGCCATTGTAACTGGAAGCCACATGTCCAAAATTTATGTGATAGGCTGTCGCGATTTGCTTATCCTATAAGGCAAATTGCACAAAAATCTTCGGTAAAAACGGCATTACTTGCATATTTTGGACACGTACAGTCCTTGTTAAGCTATGGTCTCATCTTTTGGGGTAATTCGGTTAATGCAGTTGAGGCGTTCAGAGTACAGAAGCGCTGCGTGAGAGCCCTCTGCGGGTTGTCACAGATGGACTCCTGTAAGCCCCTCTTTACAAACTACAATATTCTACCTCTCCCATGTCTGTACATAAAGGAAGTGGCGGTATTTGCAAAGAAACATCTACATTTTTATGAAACAAAAAAAATATATCAAAGAAACTTAAGACACATTAACCACCTCGTTCTTCCTGAAATTCATAAATCTAGTTTTTTCCATAATAGCGTATACTACATGGTCGTCAAAGTATACAACAACATTCCAGACTGTTATAAAAGTCTTAGCGACAAAGCATTTAAGAAAGCAATAACAAAATGGCTTCTTGGTAAACTCTACTACAGTATGAAGGAGTTTTTTGACGACAAGAATAAAAATAAAATTTCTTCTAATTAAGCGTCAGTATAGTAAATAATAGTGTAATATTGCAAAATTAGAATTAGGTACAGGTTCTATGACATTTTTTTTTTTTTTTTATTATTAATGACATCAAACTATGAAATTGTATTGTATTGCGAATATTGAATATCTTGTGCGTAATAATAACAAATGGACATACCTAATTTGAAAATAGTGTAACATTGTAAAATTGGAATGGGTATATTTTCTATGACATTTATTGTCTATATTAATACTGACTTCAAACTAGTAATTTGTATTGTGTTGCGTTTAATGAATATCTTGTGTGTAATTATACAAATAGATAAATTTGATCCTAATAGTGTAACATTGTAGAATTTAAAAAGGTGTTAAATGTTTGAAATTTTGTACATGTTCTATGACATTTATTGTCTATATAAATATTAACATCGAACTATTAAATTGTGTTGTGTTGCAAATATTGAATATCTTGTGTGTAAATTATTATATGTTTGATGGTTTGAATAATCATTATTGCACGCCGTGTTAGGCAAATTATAGAGGTAAGATTAAATTAATTAATTAAGACCATATTTTTGTACCTATAATTGCAATAAATATACTTTGACTTTAGAACAAAACGAGGAATGAAATATATTATGAAGTGCCCATACCTACGATCGATTCGAAGCACTGTAAAATTTTCTATTTCATTCTTCTACCAAACACAGAAAAAATTAGACAAGAATGAAATAGAAAATTTTACAGTGCTTCGAATCGAAGGGGCGCGTATGGGCCCTTCATAGACCTTTTTATGGCGCAATAACGAGAGTTGTTTTGCTTAAGCCGCCATTATTCCGCCTAATAACCATTGGATGAGGGTGGGCTGTCCCTTTTTGCCTATCACCTGATCAAATTATCATACATAACTCGAATTATTGTACTCAATTGCTAGTTGTGAAGTAATGTAGTTTGTTTAAACACAGCTTTTCTGGGGTTGGTACTACTGTAGCGCTTTTTAAGAGGGGTGCGATAATTTATTGCTTTGATGATAATTTTTTTTTCTAATGGATATTGTTCACGACACGAGCTCGCTTCAGCACGCATTAGGCAGGTAATTACGTTATTTGAGATGTAATGGGTTAGGGTGGCATCAATGATTTATTTATTTTGGATAACAGTTATTTGAATGTACAAAATTGAAGCATTTTGATGGAATTTTGTAATTAATTGACATAGAAAATAGTCATCATATCAGCTCATATCCGTTCCCACCGAGGGGCTCGTGCGTACCCCTAATCAGGGCGATCGAGCCTTAGTCGACTACGCGGGCCCAGTGCGGTTTAGTTAATGCCTTGAGATGGGTCAAATGACAATATTCAATTCAAATTATTGAAAAAATGTGTAAAGCTATCACTATCACTATGGAAAAATATATAATATACTTAAAGTAATAAAAAAAATATTAAATTCAATACAATTTTTAAAATAATACCACTTTTGATGTAAAAAAATATACTGTAGACCCTATTTTTGGCATTAATGGCAAAATGTCTCGAAAACAAATAGTTAATGTTGAATGAAACCAACACATAAAATCGGTGACTTTAACACCTTTCATTTTAATGGAAAAAATATTTTTTAAGCTTTTTGGAGAAAAGTAATAAAAAACGTAACAGCCCGCCTTGATATGAACTTAAAATGAATAGACATACGTTCGATATTATTTTAACAAGTTTTAACCTGCTCGGATTGAGTCATCTTAAAGCCTTAAATAAAAAAAGTATTTAACAGTATTAAATAATCTGTAAATGACTATTAACTCATTAGACAGCCAGATAGTTGCAAAGGGAAATCTTGGTAAGGTAGCTTCTATCATCGGTATCATCGTCATTTACCATCAGGTGAGATGATGCAAAGGGCTTACCAATTGTAAATAAAAATTTGAAAGCCTTGATATGAACTTAAAATGAATAGACATACGTTCGATATTATTTTAACAAGTTTTAACCTGCTCGGATTGAGTCATCTTAAAGCCTTAAATAAAAAAAGTATTTAACAGTATTAAATAATCTGTAAATGACTATTAACTCATTAGACAGCCAGATAGTTGCAAAGGGAAATCTTGGTAAGGTAGCTTCTATCATCGGTATCATCGTCATTTACCATCAGGTGAGATGATGCAAAGGGCTTACCAATTGTAAATAAAAATTTGGCGGTATGGCCATGGAGCCTTAGCCTTGTTGTAAAACTCAATCAGATTTAAGTCTCTTCTCATTACGGTCCACTTGTCTGACTTGGTTGTGTGTGATTTCAAGGACGTTTCACGTAAAAAAATATTTTAATGATTTAAAAAATCTCTCCTTTAAAACAAATCTAATAACGTCTTAATTAGTAAAGTTAATATAATAATAAGAAAGTTAATCAATTTAACCCTCCAACACTCCAGGCGCGGTGTTAAAGTGTTTACTCTCCAACAACGTTCAACACCACCCACAATAGCAGCTTTCAACTCTAACAACAAACTGCCTATAAAATATATTCTTTACCGAAGAACAACATTGTGTTGTTAATAACTTTTACTACACGTAAAAGATGCTTCCATGTTGAAAGAAGACCTGAATATAACTACCTGAATATCTTTATTTATTTGCAAAATAAAATGTGGTGTTTTAAATCTTTGTAAATTTTTTTAACTTCTCTAATGTAATAAAAACTTACATAAAGAAAGAAAAAAATATAAAACATAGAAACCTATAGGTACAATATTTAAAAATAATTCTTATGCCGAATGCTTAAACTAATATGAACAGACGATTTCAAACTAAAAATTTTCAAAAACAGACTTCCATCGCAACAACTTAAGTACAGTATCGCGTTACTAGTTTTGGTTTTTCTTAATTTTCTAAAAAAGTGCTACTCCGATTTACAAAAAAAAAAGAAACGACCTTATCGGCCTCATGAGAAGGCTGAAGGTCACCTAAAGGGCGAAGGAGCGAATCAGAAATGAGGAGAGCTATCAGAGAACCAAGGTAACCGACGTAGCTCACAGAATCGCTCTAATTAAGTGACAGTAGGCGGGGCTCATAGCTCGTAGGACAGATAGACGTTGGGGTAGTAAAGTTCTTAAGTGGTGACCGCACATCGGAAGAAGTAGCGTGGGCAGGTCTCCTACACGGACCGACGACCTGGTGAAAGTCGCGGAAAGCCTCTGGGTGCGGGCAGCGCAGGACCAGTCGTCGTGGAAAGCGTTGCGGGGAAGCCTTTTTCCAGCAGTGGACGTCTTATATGATGATGATGATGATTGAATTTAATTGTCTACTTTTATCATCATCAAATCAGCGGAAAGAAAGACTTGAATAGATTTTAACAGATACTTACTACCTTTAACGCGAAATAGTTGATACTTTTCCACATACCCACAATCAAAAATATCAAGTATTTCGAGTTATAAGTATGACGAATTACGAGACAAATTATGACGTGTAGTTTTATTTATTTTATGTGGAATTAGTGGAAGAGTGTCGGTGGTGTAATGGCTAGGGCCGCTACCTCCTATCCAGGAGGTCGTAGTTCTAATCCTGCCACGTACCAATGCGATTCCGAATTTCGATTTCATATGTACGTTAATCCGACGCTCTTACGGTGAAGGAAAACATCGTGAGGAAACCTGTACACGCCTGCGCAGAAACTCGAAGGTTGTGTGTGAAGTCGACCAACCCGCACTGGGCCCGTGTGGTCGACTAAGGCCCGAACGCCCAAATTCAAGGTAGGCTCGAGCCTCTCGGTGGGGACGTAATATGAGCTGATGATGATGTGGAATTAATGTAAATATATACAAAAAAATGTGTGGTATTTATTTGAAGTCCAACAACACATTCTCTTGCAATTCAGCACTAATTAAGTTCGCTACTTAACCTCGGTGCAGTATAAAATGTGTGGTATTTATACGGAGTCCTACAACACATTCTCCTGCAATTCAGCACTTATGAAGTTCGCTACTTAACCTCGGTGCAGTATAAAGTTTGTGGTATTTATACGGAGTCCTACAACGCATTCTCCTGCAATTCAGCACTTATGAAGTTCGCTACTTAACCTCGGTGCAGTATAAAGTTTGTGGTATTTATACGGAGTCCTACAACACATTCTCCTGCAATTCAGCACTTATGAAGTTCGCTACTTAACCTCGGTGCAGTATAAAATGTGTGGTATTTATACGGAGTCCTACAACACATTCTCCTGCAATTCAGCACTTATGAAGTTCGCTACTTAACCTCGGTGCAGTATAAAGTTTGTGGTATTTATACGGAGTCCTACAACACATTCTCCTGCAATTCAGCACTTATGAAGTTCGCTACTTAACCTCGGTGCAGTATAAAGTTTGTGGTATTTATACGGAGTCCTACAACACATTCTCCTGCAATTCAGCACTTATGAAGTTCGCTACTTAACCTCGGTGCAGTATAAAGTGTGTGGTATTTATTCGAAGTCCAACAACACATTCTCCTGCAATTCAGCACTAATGAAGTTCGCTACTTAACTTCGGTGCAGTATAAAATGCAAGTCATGCCTCTAGGTGACAACGCCGGGTCCCCGTCCCCATCCGCGTCACGTCGTTATAATGACTGGTGCGTCTCACCTCGCGGGCCATTCTATAGGCCAGCCACGTCTCGAAGGGAGACATAGCTTCCCTTCAATGGCACGCTGCTAAAATGAACTTTTATTCTTTGCACATACATTTTTTCACAAGCTGATCTATTAAAATAATCTCAAAACACAAAACTCTTTTACAAGCGTCCAATTAGTCCTTGATAATTTCAATTTTTAACCTACTTCAAAAAATGAAGAGGTTATATTTTTGATTGTGTTTTTTATACCATATTTTTAGAGATGTTTTCTAAACATACAAAATGTAATGTTTTTATCTTCAAAAATGACGAACTTCATACAAACTTTCAACCCCTATTTCATCCCCTCACAGGTCGAAATTTCAAAAACGCTAGAACAAATGTTTAATTATTTGTTATCAAGTGCTTAAATATAAAGTTTCATGGTTTTATCTTTTAAAATTAAGAAATCCCATACAAACTTTCAACCTCTATTTCAACCCCTTCATCCCTTTTTTTTGCAATAAAAGGTAGCCTATGTCCTTTCTCAGGGTCTAAAGATTGTCTGTGTCAAATTTCATCAAAATCGGTTAAGAAGTTTAAGCGGGAAAGCGTAACAGACAGACAGACAGAGTTACTTTCGCATTTATAATATAAATATTATTATATAATAGGGATATTAGTAGGGAAGGGATAGTAGGGATTCTTAAGAGCTAATAGGATAAAAATTGTCGGTGGAGTTACAGCCATCCCTTCCTCTCCTTGACCTTATTGATAGAAAACACGTCTATTTTTGCTTTCACGTCAATGTAACTTTATGTTACAACTTATAACACATTTTGGTATACATTAGACTAATCCCACATTAATTACATATAACTACACGTTAAAATTTGTCAGCGACCGGTTCCGAACATCATCTTCAGGCAGACTATTATACAATAGTCTGAATATACAATAGTCAATTATTATTATTAGTTGTGGGTTCGATCCCCACCCAGGGCGAACATTTGTGTGATGAGCAGATTTGTTTGCTCTGTGTCTGGGTGTTAAATATCTATATATGTATGTATTTAAACGTATATAAGTAATTATATCAGTCTCTGGTTCCCATAACACAGGGAATCCTACTTTGGGGCCAGATGACCATGTGTGGTTTGTCCCAGAATATTATTATATTATTATTTTTATTCTTTTTATTCACCTTAATGGGATTTTTTCAGTAGTGTGGGCCTATCCGGCAACACACTACCCTACTATGTTAGGTTTAAGTGACGTCGAACTATTGCTGTTGTGCGGAGTATAACAGCCTTTTGCATTTTATTCCGCAGAGTCGCCGGAAGGTCCAGTTTGACTAGACCCTCCGACAGAGTCTTCGGAATAACGCCTGCGCTGGAGAGAATAAGTGGCACTATGAACACCTCCCGCTGCTGCCAGACTTGCCGGATCTCCTCGGCAAGCTGCTCGTATTTCGTCAACTTCTCCTCCGGGTACCCCTTGATGTTATGTGTGTTGGGTACACCGATGTCCAGCAGCCACGTCATGCCTTTTGTTCTCTCCACCAGTAGGATATCTGGTCTGTTGTGAGGCATAGGCCTGTCGGTCAAAACGGACCTGTCCCAATACAGCTGGTGGGTGCCGTTGTCGAGTACCGATTTCGGTTGGTATTGCCAGTAGGGCACCTCAGTCTCAGTGAGCAGGCCGTGTTTAAGCGCCAAGGCTTGATGAACAACCTTGGCCACATCGTTGTGGCGCTCAGTGTACTCCCTGCTGGCGAGGGCCTGGCATGCACCCGTTATGTGCTGTATTGTTTCAGTTACCTTATGACACCGTCGACACTTATCATCCTCCACTTTCGCCTTTATAATGTACTTTAAGTAGTTCCTAGTAGGAACTACCTGGTCTTGGATCGCCAGCATAAACCCCTCTGTCTCGGCAAATATTTCTCCACGACTGAGCCAGCTGTTGGAAGCTTCTCGGTCCACATGCGGTTGACTCAGTTCGTGGGCAAAGCGGCCGTGGAGAGGTTTTGAAGTCCACTGATCTACTTTGCCTCTAATGTATACGGCATCCGTATCGACAGGCGTGGTGTTTGAGAAATGGAGGAGGTCAAGTGGCGTCAGTTTGTTGTCTGCGCTAATAATAAATAATTATATTATTATTATTATTATTTAATAGACTATTATACAATAGTCTGCCTGAAGAAGTGTTGGAAACCGATCGCTGACAAATTATAACGTGTAGTTTTATTTATTTTATGTGGAATTTGTGTAAATATATACCAAAATGTGTGATATAATGTTCCACCAAGAACCTACAATCAAAAGTATCAACTACAACTACAACTTATTATTTTATATTATATTTCCTACTCACAACCATTTTATTTTCTTCGTAGTCCATCTCAAGATAGAAGCGTCATTTTAGACCCTTTCAGCCTGGCTACAATTAACCATAAGTATTAATACTGCTTCCCCCAATGTTTCCGCGTTATTTCTCCTGCTTATTGCATGGGGTGTGGGCGAGTCATTTTATTGGCACCGATTGTATCTCCTGTGTGCTTAGACTGCTCTGGCAACACTGTCCCTCTTGTAGGAATGTTATTGTTTATTGCCTTTCCCCTTGCCATGGTTGTTTTCACACTTCTGCCACTTCTGCGGAATATTTGTTTCAGAGGAGGAAGGTTTTGACAAAAGTTACTAGGTCGCAGGGTAACTACAGATTGTTAACGATAAGAATACACGTGTAAACGACAGTTGGTAGGTCTTGTTTTGACAGAAAATCCATTTAAGACCTGTATTGCCAACCTAAAAGTAATAATCGTCCTCAGGTGCATTGCTACGGTGTGAACGATCTGTTATGTATATACGCAAAGAGGATCTTGGCCTCCCGATACTTTTTGATGCCAAATGTCACGATCTGTTATGTATATGATCTATTCTAAGATTTCCCTTTGGAGGAATAATTACGGTGAAGACCAAACTTTTTTTTTTACTTTTAGATTCTTACCGCACCAGACACTGTTAAAGCCCTTGCCAAATTCATCATCATCATATTAGCCGAAGGACATAGGCCTTCCCCAAGGATTTTCACGACGATCGGTTCTGCGTTGCCCGCATCCAGCAGCTTCCCGCGATCCTCACCAGGTCATCGGCCTACCGAGTGGGAGGCCTATCTATGTTACGTTTTCCCGTGCACGGTCGCCTGTGATGGCATACGGAACTGAGACATGGTCGCTTACTATGGACCTCATAAGAAGGCTCAAGGTCACCCAAAGGGCAATGGAGCTTGCTATGCTCGGAATTTCGAAGAGATGAGATGAGATCCGTAGGAGAACCAAAATAACCGACATAGCTCTCAGAATTGCTAAACTTAAGTTGCAGTAGACGGGGCACATGCTTGTAGAACAGGTGGCCGTTTGGACAGTAAAGTTCTTGGCAAATTCATCTTAATTTTAGAATTTCAGACTTATGCAACTCAGTAGTCGCAAAAAAAACTCAATAATAGTTGTAGACGATTAACTACCTAAAACCTGTAATGTAGAACTTAAAGCTAAACCCTAACTAATTTAAATAAATTAAAATAAACAATGTGCTTACCTTAGTTATATACAGCGCCATCTGTACCATTATATTGGGTCTAATAAACTTACCTTTATATACCTAGGGGTGCACCTATGTACATCTAGCTATATATCTTCGCTCTTGCCTTTTAAACCAAGTGTAAAACTACTAGTCAGTAGTCAGCTAGTAGCCAGCCATCGCGCTGTGGTAACACAGGCTCACCGCTACGTACCTGAGAGTTTTTGGCGGGATTTGTGGTGAACGCATTCGTAGTTTTATTTTATTGTTTTTTCATTATTTTCTGCTAGAGTTTTGTTTAAAAAAGTGGTGCGTTTTGAATAATATCGACTGGAGCACGTGAACAATGTAGAGAACAAGAAAATAAAATAAAGGAGGACGAGAAGACCCGACTGCACTGGGTGCAGTTTATATAGATGCCCTGCCTGGTGACCGTGTGTTCCACCTCAGAATGACTCAGCTACAAATACTGTCAAGAACTCCAGAGAAGATTTGTAATGAACTGGCACTAGCATTTCAAATCTAAAAAGAAATGAAGACAAAAAATGAAGACTGTCTCAAAAGGGCTTGTACCCAGAGACGTTAAAATGTTCTAAACAAAAAAACTTATGTACCTGGGTGTTTCACTTATTCCATATTGTCATTTACCCTTCAAATCCCGTAGACCCATCACGATCTGGTACATTCCCTACAATAGTAAACAAAAACCTATGGGTTTTCTACATAAATAAGCATTTGAAAATAACGAGTACAATTCAGCAGCACAGCTCCTGCACACAGCTCTGTGGTCACATCCTTTATCGAACCGACTACCTCCACTTTAAGAGGTACTTAATTGGCGATCCGCTTAATTACTTACAGTGTGGGGCCTTTTGTACCAATTTACCCTGTTAACGTTTACTTGAGTGCTTCCTGATTAATCTTGAGGGTTGTAATGATACTTTATTTGTTCGGCCATTTTGTAACAATCATTTCTAGGCATCTGTAGGTTTATTACTAGAGCAGGTTACTATTTTAAAAGCTTATATTTTACTTGCAAGTGTAATTTGTCTACTTCAAATCTTGCGATCGGTTTTAAATTACTTCCAGGAGACCGATTGAGCTGAAATTTTTATTATTGAAATTTTGGTATGTAAATTAAAGCCGTATTCTGGTGACAATAGATCCTTTTGGTAATTTGACTTTGATCTGATGATGAAATTTGGAAGTGGAATCAAGGTACCAGAATCGTCTTTTATTTTCAATAGAATCGTAGAAAATACAGTCTAGTTGTTTGGAAAAGGCCAAATATGTAAAAAAATCGTGAAGTTTTTCTTTTAATAAGTTGAAAAATAACTTAAAATCTTTTTGGTACAATACGAGTTTTTATGCTCAAAAGCCAAATGCTCACGGCACATTTCCAAATTTAAAAAAGGCGAATTCTGTATTTCCTACTATTCTATTAAAAAATATAAGATGACCCTAAGGAAATACCACAGCTAGTTATGAAATACTAATTCGATTCCGAAGAATAACCATTTTTAACTAAAAAACGCAGCTTAGTAAATGCCCTTCCACCAGCCAAAACGAATCTACAAAGTTAAACTCCGCCAGGAATCGAACCGACCACCTTCCGATGTGAAGCTAATGAACTTATCATTACGCCACGGATTCAGTTGACCATGTAGTGAGCAAACATAAATTCACGGCTAAAATATCACCTACTCGTGCCAAACCCGAAGTGCCTATCAGCAAACCCATCTCGACCGTTAAATGATATCTTAACGCTATATCTTGGAGAGCAGTTAATAGTTCATATTAGTAACATACATCATCTATTGTTACAAAGGGCCATTTCGGTCCTAACTTAAGCCGTCCTAATAGCATAGAGAACGTATTTCAGTCATCAATATAGACTACAACCCTTTATAAGTGTGATTATCCCTATCTACAAAAGCCTCCGGCTCATAGTAAAATTTTCGATGTGATGTGACCAAGATTGAACCACATGTACGCTAATAATGTAGTTCAATAGTGACCAAACAATGTTAGTGCTGTACATTTATCCGCCCTTACGTCAATGTTGGAACTACCAACCTTTAAAAGCCTGTCTAGCAGTTTGAGATTTTTTTGTCCTAGAACACTTTTTTATTCACAATTGCTCAGCCCTTGACGTCATCTCACCTGATGGTAAGTGACGATGATGCCGATGATGGAAGTGGGCTTACTGGCTATATTATCTTCAAGCCGAAACACATTAATGTTGTTAACATTGATGTTTGGTGGCAAGATTTAGATAAGATGGTGATAGCTAGCCATTACGCGGGCTTAGAAAGTTCCCTTTCATCAAACAAACCGAGTTGAAATCGAACCCACGACCTCCTGATGTAAAGCTAATCGACTTAACGATTACGCCACCGAGGTGGTTTTGAGCCCTTTGGAGCCATTCTTCAATAATCAATCATCCATTTTAACTAATAAGTAACTAATTATTTTCCATTTTGATTTGCAATGCTAGAGCCGGTGTATTACAAATCTACTGTGGAGTTCTTGACAACCTTTTCAGCAAACTCATTCTGAACCAGACCATTCGGTCGCAGTACGGCGTCTATATTACTGCACCCAGTGAAAATAAGTGAAGTCCTCTTTCATTTAATTTTCGCCGCGTTGCTCACGTGCACATGGCAATTTTCTCCAAAATGCATCACTTTTTAAATCAAATTCTAACAGAAAACAATGGAAATTTACTAAAATAAAAATACAAACGTGATGCATGACAATATATCCAGCCAAAATATTTTTTGTGATTGTCATACTTTTTGTGTTATCACTGTAACCTTATTAAGATAGGTAGTGGGTATAATAATAAAAGAGTTAAGTAGAGGGCCACTGAGAGTTTTTTAAAATAGAAATAATAAAAGTTAAGCGCAGACAGAGCAGTAGTAAAATTAAAAAAAATAAACAATTTATGTATTCTAAGCTTAATAATAGGGCGCCAGGCCTATTTTAATACCTAGGCCAAGAAAAGGGTAGAGCTATGGGACTAAAAATTTTTTTTTTTTTATTAAAATTTGAGTGCGTTTGACTGCAACTCACCTGATGGTAAGTGATGATGCAGTTGAAAATTCTCCGGCCGGGGCCGCGATAACCTACACTAATAATCAGTGCGACCTTCATTAAAAGCGGTTAAGTTGTATCAGAATTTAAGTTTTCTACAGTTGCTCCAATCCAGACTTCGGAAGGTGAGGTCGTTTCAAGATACTCAGGCGTCGGGCCGGAGCAAAGGTCCAGTCAAGGGACGCAGTAGTCAAAATTTTCAGATATACATAATAATAAAAACATTCTGTCGACAAAGGAAATCAGTATTAGATTCGACAGAAGTCTGACGATATTAAGATCTACGAGAGAATAGATATTATGAGGTTATACTCACCAGATGGAGGCTTTTTCAAAGTCTCGGAGAGCACTCAGGTGTAAATGGTAATTCAGGCCTCGGCCACAGTCTACCGGACTATAGAGTTCTGCTTGGAAACACAAGACGAATAAGTTAACTCTAAGACCACTTTATTTGCTCACTAACCTCAACTTCATCAAAATTTCAGCTCAATCGGAAACCGCGATGTGGGTCTAATTTAGCTTCCAAGACTTTTCCCAATCTAACAGACAAATTATCTAACACGGCAAGCTATATAAAGCTTTTAAAAAAATATCGATTTGTTTACAAGCTTTTTCTTATCTAATGCAAAGGTTCACCATGCATATCCATGTCACACTTATCCTTGCATGGCAACCTTGTACCATCATCATCATCTTAATCAAATCAGCCGAAAGACGTCCACCGCTGGACATAGGCCTCCCCCAAGGATTTCCACGACAACCGGTCCTGCGCTGCCCGCATCTATCGGCTTCCCGCGATCTTCACCAGGTCGTCGGTCCAACGCGTGGGAGGCCTGCCTAAACTACGTTTTCAGATGCGCGGTCGCGACTCGAGAACTATACTGCCCCATCGGCCATCTGTTCTACGAGCTATGTGCCCTGCCCACTGCCACTTCAGTTTAGCGATTCTGTGAGCTATGTCGGTTACTTTAACCACAACGTAACCGACAACCTTAACTTGTCAGAAAGATATAAATTTCAAGTTGTTTTGCAAATTTTCACTGATGGTGAAGGCTTACCAATGCGAGAAAACGCCAAGGCTAAGTTAATTTTTAGAACGATGTCAATCCCACAAGTCGTCCAGCACTATCGGCGGCTATGAAGCCGGCGGCCAGCCGTTTTCCACTTTAAAGTAACCTGTAATTGAAGAAAACCAGTGCTAAGCCAACTCATCGCTATTTTCTTAATACTTACCTTGGTAGGTCTGGAAGAATACTTGGAGCGGAGGCCTAATGCTCAGTGAAAAAAGCGCTCCCAGTAGCTGGCTCGCAAAAATCCAAAGAGAAAAAATAATTTCATTGGCAGAATAAAAAAAATAACAATTTATGAGTCTTTTGAGAAAATAATGATGTTAGAAAAAACTAGAGTTACGTGTGGAAGACCGTACACTACATAGTAATTATTGAAAATTGAATAAGAAAAATTTTTATAGGGTTGCCAAGCAAGAAAAAGTTTGACATGGACAGTTAACCGCCCTCATGTCAATGCCAACACTACAAGTCTAGCGCTGTTAGAATCATACTTTTAACATTAAAATCTACGTGTGACTGATATGTATATATATAAAATATTAATTTAAAAAACTTATACAACGTTCTGGGTTGATCTGCAATGCTAGTGCGGGTGCACAACAAATCTTCACCTGGTAAAGGTCGCGGGAGGCCGCTGGATGCGGGCAGCGTAAAACCGGTCGTCGTGGAAATCCTTGGAGGAGGTCTATGTCCAGCAGTGGACTTCTTTCGGCTGATATGATGAAGATGTTGATGATTATGGTACAAGATTGCCAAGTGTGACATTGACATGCATGGTCCACCCTTTCATTAGATAATAAAAATCTTGTAAACAAATCGATATTTTTTACAAGCTTTATTTAGCTTGCTGTGTTAGATAGTTTGTCTGTTAGATTGGGACAAGTCTTGGAAGCTAAATTAGACCCACATCGCGGTTTCCGATTGAGCTGAAATTTTGCATACACGTTAAGTTTGGAGAACAATGCATGATTAGCTAAGTGACGTCATTCTAAATTCAATATGGCGGACTCCCAAAGATGACGGATAAGTTGTTTTTTTTATACACAACCATGATTGATATGGGTATCAAATGAAAGAGTCTGCTGAAAGAATACGAAATAATTAAAAATATTTTCAAATTAAAGCTTGTAGTTTAAAGTTGTTAGGTTAAATCGAAAACTATTTATTGAAATTCGTACCTAGTTAAAATTATCCAGCAATTTTTTTTTAATAATAAGCATTCTATAGTTAATATTAATATATTAATTAATTAGTTAATGTTAATATTATTCATATAAGATTACACAGACCCTTTCTAAGTATAGGACCACTTCTTAGTGAAGGATGAGGAAATTTAGGAGAGTACCATTAATAAGCAAATATAGACTGGAGTGGCTACCCAATCCCTTCCACCTATAAATAGACCCTGCGGTGAAGCTTCAAACAAGTGGCGGTCCTCAGAAGATGTATGTCAGTGTTGACAAGGGATTTACTTTGACTCATTTTAACTGCCTTAGTGGCGTTATGGTTAAGTCCGTTAGCTTCACATCAGGAGGGCACAGGTTTAATTCCTGGCGTAGTCTTACTTTGTAAGACTCGGTTTGGTAAATAGAAGGGCATTTTCTATTAAAAAAATACTATCAAACATATCCAGAAAACATGTCTATTAATCTAGTTTTTAAATATAAAAATAAGGCATTCTCTCTCTCTTTCTTATCATGTGGCATGATTAACTGTGCTATCCAAGGGATAGACAGCTATGCCTGGTGTTGCACTTAGCATCACCCGCGGTCGCATTGTACTCACAAGATCAACACAAACTACCTAAAATGGGTTAAAATAGCGCAAGATATTATCCGAAAAGGAAGAGTGTCTCTAACTCATCTAGAGATCGCTATGTTGTTCTCAAAAGTATTATGCATTTTTTCGGAATTTGTCAATATGTAGAACATTCACATAAATTTCCCTAAAGTTCCTATACATTTGCTGGGTTGACTGTCATCATATCATCATCATATCAGCTCAAATACGTCGTCACCGAGGGGCTCAAACCTATCCTGAATTAAGACGCTCGGGCCTTAGTCGACCACGCGGGCCCAGTGCGGGTTGTTCGAATTCACATACAAACTTCGAGTTTCTTCGCAGGCGTGTGCAGGTTTTCTCACGATGTTTTCCTTCACCTTAAGAGCGTCGGATAAATGTTCATATAAAATAAAAATTCTAATACACATTGGTAAGTGACAGGGTTCGAACCATGACCTTCCTGACAGGAGGTAGCAGCCCTTGCCGTTACGCCACCGCCTCTTTGTTGGTTGGTTGACTGGATTTTACTTATTCCTGAAATCAAGTAAAAAAGCCTTCGCAAGTAAAATTTTTATAGCTTTGTAAATGAAATGAAATGAAAGAAATGAAAGTTTATTTGCATAAAACATGGTTTTAAAGTTGTTGCATTATTTAGGTAGTCCTCATATTTCACCAGATTGGCATGCAAATGTTAATCTTATTATAATTATTACTTATAAAATTCACAGCTAATACTTATACTACCAACTATACTACAAAATAAAGTTACAGATACAATTGCATTTGTCATAGTCAATATTAATTGTCAAAATGTCTATATAGGAATTCATTTACGGAATAAAATAATTTTTCTTTAAGATATGTCACAAGTTTGCGTTTAAATGATATACTATTCGGTATTGATTTCATGTCAGTAGGTAGAGCATTATAAATTTTAACACACATTACTATACACTGCTATTATAATGAGTCAGTTTGGGTATACTGTTTAAAACCCTATAGTAAGACCCTATACAGCTACTATTATTGCCCCAGTTTATTTTGTTACACCCTGTACTTATATAAGGTAGTAAAATAACTTAAGCTGGATTGAACAGAGTAAGAGCTTTTTTATTAATTTCATCTCGATAAAAATACGTTTTCTTGACTTGGCCTGAATTTATTTTAGCTTCATAATATGTAAATTAGGCTAGGGGCCCGACTTTATTTGGTTGTCGACGTCTTCTCTGCACAAAATTGAAAAGATTCAATGACACGATGATGGCACGTCAAGGGACAACCTCACTTGACGAAGGTCTGAACCCTACTGATATCGGGTCTGACAAACCATATTCTTAGTGCATATCATTAAACTCGATATTGGAGGTTTTGTCGGCTACGATGTTGGGGATTTCAGCGATGACGAAAGAAGTATAAAAAAATTTAAAATATATACTGATAGCGCCGTAAAGGTCTTCACATACTGGGAAGAAGGGATACTACTCGTCGTCGACATGACAGAGGTATATTATCCTTAATTTACCTTAGCCACAATATAGATAAGATAACTCACTGACGATGTAGTAAAAAGACATACTACAACCTTAAATCCAAATATAACAAATGCTATTCATATATCCCAAGGGGCTTAGAGCTTAATGATATATCGGTGACTGATCCATAGTAACGTTAAGTTACCACACCGTGTGATTACGGTTCATTTTATTTAACCGCAGTCACACCATTGCATAAAACGCAAAATTTGTGAAAGCATAACACATAGAACCTGCGGTGTGACGACGGTCAATGATATCCAGATCGAAAAAGTTTCAGAAAAAGTTTTTAGTTTAGTTTAGTTTTTTAGTTTTTTTTAATATTGAAATTCGGCTATAATCCCGAAACTTTAAAAGATAGACGAAACGCAGTAGTGTAAGATGCAAGAGCTCGTGGGGCATCGTATGGTAGTACCAAATTTTCGAAAATTGGTTCGTAACTTTTTTGGAAAATCAAAAATGGCGGTAAAAAAACGACAAATGTTCCCGTATTTTCGGACAAAAAGTAAATTATTCTGAAAACGAAAGTCGATAGTTCCGAGGCAGATAGATCCTCTGCCTTTTGGAAAAATATTTTTTTAATTGGTCGAAAACCGTGGGTTGCGCAGGTACCCTTGTCATAGAATGATTATCAGATCAGTTACCCTGGAGAGTGAGATTCGGCTATATTTCCGAAAATTATAAAGATAGACGAACGGCAGTGGTGTGAAAAGATGCAGAATTTTTCAATATGTTTTTCATACACAATGACGTAAGGTACTTTTTCCTAAAATGTTACAATAATATATTAAAAAAATCTGCTGCTCAGATATTTATGACAAATTAGATGTAAATATACTTAGTATACTTAATTTTTTGAAATTCAAAACTGCTCAGATAGATTTGAACACCTCGCCCGCTACGATATATTATCTAATGGCGACTGCACGTGAAGTGAAATCACGAGTATTTTTACCTAGCCCTGGTTTGAACAGCTCGTCGAACACGTTGGGAAGATTTTCCATTTACAATTTTAGGCCCCGTAGAGGGATGACGATGTGTGTATTTTTGAAGATTATACTTGAACATCTCCTCTCTGCTTCTACTCAAGGAAAAATGGTACAACTCCGCTCCTTTCCGCTTTGGTCTTACGTCCCTTTTCACATTTTATGGGTAATGTTTTATATCTTTTCATAAGAGAAGAGAATAATATGTTTAGTAGAGAAGCTAAAATACATATTATTCTCACCTCTTATCAAATATGTTCCAAATTTTAAGTTTCTAAGGTTAAGGTTTTGCGTTATTGTCTGTCTGTCTTGTCGTCAGTTTCGGAACTATTTCACTAATAGCTAGTGTAACGAATAAATCTCGTCCCAAAATTAAAAACTCGTTAAGATTAGAATGATTTTCAATTGGTTGTATGTTTCGTTATTTTTGTAGAGTTGGAGGAATAAATTTGAAAAACTGTTTTTTACATTGTTTTGGACAAGAGAAAATAACGAGCCGTGATGGATAATTTTTCTTTTGAATGTTGATTCATTGCTAAATTATCTAAATAGTGTTTTTTTCCATCAGTTATTTTAATTTAAAATTATACGAAGAGCCCATTTTGTTTGTTTGAGTAGTGTGTTTCTTGGTTACATAAGTGCTTTGAACGTCCTTTTTTTTAGTGTATATTGTTTGTCATTTATGGCTTTTATATTACCGGATCGTGGCACTTTTGGCGCTGCCTCCACCGGCATCCGCCCTTGGTTCCTTGCGGCGCACCACAACAAGACGGTTGGTGGCTGTGGCTTCTCACAACCAGACGGAAGACACGACCGCCTAAGGCAGCAGGCGTGTACTTCTCATACCAGTCGCCAGTCGCTCTGAGGAAAATACCAAATAATATTCTACCGTCTCTTCCTTTCGTCTGCTCTTTATCGGACTGCTGTCTCCGCCTTTTGGACTTCCAGCTGTTTTACTTCTAAATCTTAACTTAAAATTTTTATATCAGGTTAAGCTAAATTTAAGTATCAGATGGCCATATTTAAGTGGAATATTTTAGCCTCTAGGGTAATACCGGCCATATTGGCTATATTGGTTTTTCAGTTTATTTCACTCAATTTTTCAATAATTCAAGTCTGTATTTTAGGGGGGGGGGCTTTATCCGGATCTAGTTACCATCATTGCTAAGCTAGGACATGAGCTAAATTATTATAAAACCTAATGTTGTGACTGGTAGGTTAAAATTTAAGGTGTTTCTCTTATATAACTAAACATCACCGCCGTTCAGTTCTTTTATGACCTCTGTAATTTATACCCTTTTTCCTTCTTTTCCTTTCAATATATTTTTTATTCCAATTTACCCCAAAATATTTTTTTTTCCTAATTTCCTCTATTAAGCAGGCCTTCCAAATTCAACGTATCATGCGGCGAATTCCATAATGGTATTTTAATCTTCTCTACACTAGGTTCAATTTTCGCTACACTAGGTACGTACATATGGCTCCGAGTCGTATCAACGTGATTCCAGTGAGCGAAAATGTCATCAGCAGTAAATTTTTTAGTTGCCCAAATCGTCTAATCTCGAACTGTCTTAACTTACTTACTACGCTGACTCAGCGACCCGAAAAGGATCTTGTGCTCCGACACTTCCTGATCCTGTGCTACTTCTTGCCAGGTGGTTTAGAGCGTGTTCAGATCCTTCTTAAAGTCTCTAGTGTCCTTAAGTGTATTTTGTCACCACAGATAAGAAAAAAATGGTTCCTTCTATTCTGTGATTGTCACCTTATCTTTTTCCACAATGAGCAAAGTGTCCTGATGAAGTAAAAATCACAGATTAAAAGAAAATAATCACAACAGATGACAAAATACACGAAGAAATGAAATCCTTCGTTACATCCGTAAGTTTCTTTCAATTAAGTACCTAGGAATTGTAGGGGTACATACTACTTTATACTATTTGCGCTGCGTAAGCTTCTTTAGTGTTAAGTCTATTACAAACGATACAATTTACAAACGATAGAAATAGTCTATACAAAACAGCTGTACTGTGCACCAAAACGGTACTGACTCAGCATATGCTTCTTCTTCTTTCTTCAATTCGTAATAAATTTGGACCTTCGTGGAATGCAAACTTAGTCCTTTTTCATTCATCATTACAGTTCATATACGTCCCCACCGAGGGGCTCGAGCCTACCCTGAATCAGGGCGATTACTAGGGCTAACCTTTTTCATTATCTCCACGCAACCTTTAACTATCGTACAACCGTACATACGTAGGTGCTCAAAACCCGCACAGTGTTACTAATGTGTGTAAAACTTAGTTTTTATTAATTTATGATCAATTTTATATCCTGTGACAGTACATAAAGTCACAGTTATAATATTTGTGTTTATATAGTATGTGTATATATGCACACACACATTTAAAAAGTACACAAACATGACGTTCTCTCTTTGTAGAACTAATAGCATAAAGGACCTATTTTTTTTCCTTCATGAGTAATAGGTACTTATAACGCGTCCCGTTTGTATTGAGTTGCCGGGGTGTGGTAAAGTGTGCTCAGGCCCGTTTGGTCTTATTCCCGGAACGTCAAGTCGGTTCGTTAGAACGTTTTCCTCGAAGATCCATTCCCCGGATGTCCAGTTTCCAATTGTCGTATTGTAGTAGGCAATATTTATTTATAATTCTTTTTTTCTTATAAAACCTCCTTATAAAACTTGAACAATAAATAATTAGTTTGCGTATTGACGGACGACGTGGTAATGAAAAGCAAAATAGGTCCTTCTGTAATGATTTGGATTTTTGCTCCTTTTCGGAGGGAGGGGGAGAGATGCGTCATGCATAACAGTACAGCATCCGCCTGTACTGGTTATTTGGGACTCACAGCTTAAGGCGGAACCTACTGTAACAAAAATAAAAGAAACTGGTTTATAATACTCAGTTACGGGTTTGTTACACGATACGTAAGATTTAGAGGATCGGGCCTAAATGGAGTTTTAAGAAAAAATATTTTGGGGTAAATTGGAATATATGTATTTAATAAATTTTCTAAAAAAGGGAACAATATACTAGAAAAAAGATGAACTTTGGATGACGGTGCGGTTATAGAACAATAACATAATTTATATTTGGACAATTTACTGAAATGAACCTAAATCGACAATTTCATTTGATTAAAAATGGCTATTTTTAATAGAATGCCGGTAGGCAACGATCGTCGCATCCCCTTGGTATTTAAATAAGTAACCAAGTACTAAAATAACAATAGAATTAAATTTCACTTGGGTCTGAATTACCCCAACGTTCTAAAAATCACTTACTAGGTACAAAACACACTTAAAATTTAAAACTAATAGCTAAATAGTTAAAAACCGGAGGTAGGAAATCTTCTAGGACGGCAGAAAACTCTTTACGAACATAAAAAAGTATTGCTGGGCAGTAATATTGCTTCGTGACCAATGGCCAGACAGTCGCTCGGGATTGAGGATTAGTTCAGAATTTACTTCCCTTTAGGCAGGCAGCTGGGCGGGAAGTGTGGCCAACTGGCTGGTGGTTAGCGCAGCTCTATCCCAGGATCATTCTTGAATCGGAGGAATTTTCGGGGACGTCAAACTCGCAAGGGGAGTGAAAGACCCACTAAATAAAATAGAACATTAATATAAATCAGAATTTAAACAGACACAACAGTCATCACATCACGGTCATCTTTTTTTTTCTTTCTCCTGTCAAAAGGTAACAATCATTTTCAAATTAAATTTTCGTAGACGAACAAAATCAAAGAGAATTTAATCATGAAACGCAAAGCAAGAAGAATGACTTTGAAACGAACTTTTGCATTTCACTAACCACCAAAACTCCCCCTAATGGATTTAGGTCACTCAAGACCTTTAAATCCCTTATAGGAGCGTACCACACCTTTGGGAGGGGCGAGGGGGGGGGGGGCGCATGATGATAAGTGGTTACCACCACCTGTAAATATTAGTCATCAACTTGAAGGTATCGTATGCCAGTGATCGCGCTCTCTCGCTCCACCCACTAAACACAGCATGTGATTTAGCGGCAGACACACCTAGCTAGTAGGTATAACTGTTGTTAACAACCCATAAAATTATTAATTCATGTTCTAATGACATTATTTGTTATTTTTTTTATCACGGATTGAATTTTGACGTTATCAACTAATGATTGTTTATTTCTGGATTTTTTACAAAGGAAATTATGTAATCACTATTTTATGACTATCAGAAAGAGCGTAATTTGCACCTATTTTGAATAAATATCTTGAATCTTGAATCTCATCAAGGAGTGCGTAGACAGCACTAGCTAATGGTTAGTTGCGCGCAGTGGCATACAATACTTTTTCTACGACCATGATATAAATAAAAATAGAGTGAAATTTTGTCATTGTAATGTTGTCAAACAACTGTACTACAATGAAAAAAATGCCAATATGCAATGGTAAGGAGCATGCTAAATGTCAAAAAGTCGGACAGATAGAAAAATCTGGTCATTAGAAATAACACAAAAACTACAGATGTGACAATAAAAATCAAAAGACTTAAATGATGATGGGTTGGCCACGTAATAAGAGGATACGACAAATAGAGCAAAATAGTGACACGATGGTACCTCAGATAAGGCAAAAAGAAGAGAATAAAAGGTGGGATGATGATATCAGACAAGTGGCAGGAGTCATGTGGAACAGAGTAGCATGAAAAAGGGAAGAATGGACAAGGTTGTAGGAGGACTTTGCCGACCGGCAAAGAGATCTAGGAAAGATAACAAAACAACAGATATTAATATTAAATAGTTTATTAGTCCAGTGTTAATTTCAAGTTTAAATTATTTAAAGAGCTGTGAAAAAAAGGCTGTATTATTAATATTATATTATTATTAGTACAGTTGTCTCCTTTTGGTCTTCGACCAGCGTGTGTTGTCATTGACTGAGAAATGATGACAATGATTGACAGTGATGACATAAGGAACTAAGACATGGTCGCTTACTATGGGCCTCATAAGAAGGCTCAAGGTCACCGAAAGGGCAACAGAGCTTGCTATGCTCGGAGTTTCTCTGTGTGATCGAATCAGAAACGAGGAGATCCGTGGGAGAACCAAAGTAACCGACAAATGTAGCTCTCAGAATTGCTAAACTTTAGTGGCAGTGGGAGGGGCACATAGCTCGAAGAACGGATGGCCGTTGGGGTATAGTAAAGTGAAAACGTAGCGTAGGCAGGCCTCCCACTCGGTGGGCCGATGACCTGGTGAAGGTCGTGGGAAGCCGCTGGATGCGGGTAGCGCAGAACCGGTAGTCGTGGAAATCCTAGGGGGAGGCCTATGTCCAGCAGTGGACGTCCTTCGGCTGATATGATGATGATGATGATAAAACATTAATAGGCAGTATTTTCATCTAATTAATTTTGGTAATACTCGTAGCTAATAATAATGTTAAAATTATGAATACATTTATAAATAAATATAGTAACTTAAATTTTAGTAATATAAATTGTTGATAAAAAAACGGTTGTCTGTAAAGTCGGTTTACTGACGATAGTTAAACGTGACAACGTCATAAGAAAATACTGATGGAATGGTTTCATAATATCGAAAACGGAACGCCTCACGGAACGCCTCAGAGCGAGGTAACGACGGAACGCCTCAGAGCGAGGTAACGACGCATTTTTTCGTGCGTGCAGCCGGCTCCATCGAATTATAAGACGTTATCACGTCAAAAATTCTTCATATCAGCTCGCATACGTCCCTACCGAGGGGCTCGAGCCACCCTGAATTAATCGGGACTTAGTAGACCACGCATGCCCAGTGCGGGTTGATCGACTTCACACACAACCTCTGAGTTTCTCCGCAGGCGTGTGCAGGTTGTGGCAGGATTCGAATCACGACCTCCCGGACAGGAGGCGGCAGCCCTAGCCGTTACGCCACCGACGCGGGAGAACGGAAACCTAAAAACAACGTTAAATATCTAATAAAGAATTAAAATTCCGATGATAAGGAACACGTCAGTGGCAGTGACCCTAATTAACTGGATTGCCGTTGTATTCTGTAGGTAGACATGATATGTCAGGTGGCAAGTGGAACCAGCTCGCCCAGTAATCAATCATACGCTGTCCAAACTGGGAATACAATTATAAACTCCCGACCATGTCGCCCTACAGCTCTGTATGTCACTTGACCACGGAATTTGATTAATTATCCCGTTATAACTGTAGGTATAGAACAAGCAGTTTTTCGTTATTTTATATTCAAGTGGATAATATTATAAAACTTTTCTTTCGTAACAAGTATTTATGTACATATCAATGTACATAAATACTTGTTAATCAGCTCATGACAGCGTTCCGGAAGCTTCGTAATATCTTTACGTCCCAGATACCGCAGTGTCTTAAGACCAAGGTCTTCGACCAGTGCGTGTTGCCAGTGATGATATACGGAAATAAGACATGGTCGCACTGACCCCGTGTGGTCGACTAAGGCCCGATCACCCTAATCACACCCTGGACACTTCATACAACGGGCCAGAAATGACATTTCAAAAAAGGAATGACGGAACAAACCAATCCTATACGTTAGACAACCAAACTGTAACCAATCTGTATCAATATGTGTGAAGAGGGGGTGAGATCGCAATCTAGAGAGTGGCAGGGAGTGTCCATACTGTATGTTAGTATGTACTAATATAAGTTTATACTTTGCCCTAATTCAGGATAGGCCCGAGCCCCTCGGTGGGGACGTATATGAGCTGATATGTTGATGACACCCAAAGAGTGACCAACGGGACACTATTACTAAGCCTCCGCTGTCCGTCCGTCTGCCTGTCAGCGAGTTGTATTTCCAATACCGCAATAGGTAAACCGTTCAAACTTTTACAGAGTATGTAGTTTTATTGCCACAAAAATAACAAAAATTAAACAAAAAAGGGGGCCCCCTTATAAGAAACGCGATTTTCGTTTATTCTGTCTGTCTGTCAGCGGGCTGTATTTTATGAACCATAATAGGTACCTAGAATGTTCAAATTTTGAGCGTGTATTTCTGTGGCCGCTATAACAACAAATAATTTTAAAAAAATGCAATGGGCCTCCCCATACAATAACATGATTTTTCTTGTACGATGATAAGAAACTCTTCGTGTGCGAGTCCAACTCGCACTTGGCCATTTTTTCTTAGAAAGTTTTTTTTAATGTCGATTTTGAATGACCATGACTAGTAGTGCATCATGCGTTAGAATAGCGATTGTTACGAAACAAGAATAGGGATGACGACAGCATCAGAAACATATTATCATAAACTCTTGATCACTAAATTGCTCTCCTATATACCTATAAACTTCGGAAAACCTTATTTGTTTTGTTTTCCATCAAGTCTTCGATTTTTAATTCACCAAAATCACAAAATGAGTACATAAATGACGATGTAAAACTATGACGTCACACCTAGGTATTTCAAACAGTTTTGGAACAAAATGACATTTTTGACAGATGGTAAAAGTAATTCAGATGAATAGCATTCGTCATGCCTATTAATACGAGAAAATTAATTCAAAAGCTTCTACCAATAATTAAAATTAAATGGTTATCCTCGGTAGTTGCACAATATCTTGAACTCTGAACTTAACCAAAGATTAACTTAAGACTATTTACTAACGACATAACCAAACCATGCAAACTAAGGTTTGGTTCATTATTGGTGGTGAAGCATCACTTGTACGTTAAGCCAAAAATTATGTACCTGTGAGATGTGATAACCTTGTAAGACTTGTAAGGCTCGGTTTGGTTGGTGGTAGGGCATTTTCTTATCCCGGCTGGCTAGCTAACACCATATTATTTAAGTCATGCCGCCAAACATCAGTGTTGAAGATAAGATAGCCAGTTCTCCATTGCGTTGTGGAATCTTGGTAAGCCCGCTTCCATCTTCGCCATCATCGTCACTTATTATCGGGTGAGATGAAATAAAAAAAATTGTGAATAAAAAAAAACACCAACAACAAATCCCTTTCCTATAACTTAAAACCACTGCAATTACGACTTATCTTACAAATTCCCACAGTAAAGTTAAATTAAGTTTGTATTTTATGATTTACTGGTGCCGTTAACTATGCGGGCTTAATGTCACATATCTCGGTGTACCTTCTAGCTGTAAGCGACAAACAATAGCGGACATACTGGTTAATATTGACACCCGACAATAAAATATACGGGCGTGTCTGTCCGAGGTCCCATTACAATGCGTCAAGCTTGTCACGAACGTACTCTGTTATTTATGTTTTTGTTTAAAAAAATATGAAGATACTTAATGTTATCGTACAGTATATGTATAGTACTCAAACAAAATAAGGGTGACACATTCATAGTACATTTTCATACAGAGAGGTGGTTCGAACAGCAACAATTATTTTTTGTAACCCGGCGACAATGACGCTGGCAAAGTATATATATAGTACTAACATACAGTATGGACACTCCCTGCCGCTCTCTAGATTGCGACCTCACCCCCTCGCCACCCAGATTGATACAGATTGGTTATAGTTTGGTTGTCGAACGTATAGGATTTTGTTTGTTCCGACATTCCTTTTTTGAAATGTCTTTCTGGCCATTTGTATGAAGTGTCCATGGTGTGACGCTGGTTCATATTGACCCGAGCGATTTTAAATTGGGGAAATTTCGAAAAAAACATATTAGTTATAATCGTTATTGGTTTTGTCAGTAGCTGGAGATAAGACCTCAATTCATATGATTTGTACCATAGTGTAGTAGTGAGCAAGCGCCAGTGAAGAATGGTAAAATCCCTTTTCTTTAATAAAACGACTACAGCTCCATACATTTTTAGTTCCAAAGGAGAAATTATTTTAGTTGCCCTATTAAGGTTGTTGCATTAAAACCAAATTATAGTTTGATATCTAAATTAACTTAAACATCTCGGTACTACAATGACTTCATGGTCGTGCAATAGTTCTTACTTAGTATTAAATTTGTTATAATTCAGCAGATAACTAGATAATTAAGAAAAAAAAACATTCGGGTCATTGTGACCCAGCGTCATCGTCCGCGTTATTTTTTACACGTCATTGGCGCCGGGTTAAATCAAGAAAAGTAAGAAAACAACGAAGCGCATTCATGAGGTTAGATCCCTGGCTACAAATGTGTCGAAGAGCACTACATTCTGCAGACCCTCGGAAACTCAGTGGACTGCACATAATTTTGAACAAAAAAAAACCGTCTTCAAACAGGAAACTAAGGTTCCCCTCGATTTCTCTGGGATGCCATCATCAGATCCTGTTTTACTTATCATGGTACCACCCTTGGGATATCTCCTTTCCAACAAAAAAAAAATAATACAAAATTGGTTCATAAACGAAGAAGTTATCCGCAAACACACATAAAAAAACGGTCGAATTGAGAAACCTTCTTCTTTTTTTTAAGTTGTTTAAAAACAAAGAACATGATTTTTTACGGCTAATGTATAGAAAATTTGCCAATATTCTGCATTCTGAGCATTTTTGCTCCAGCTGAAAAGGAGACGCTTTGCAATCACTTGGTCAACGAAGTAGTGTTTTCTAACAACATACTTTTGTCAGGCGTACCGTTTCGACACATGGTTCATCAAAGTCGCTATGAACGTGTTCCTAGTGTTTGTAAACGATTTGGGGTATCCTGAGACAAACAGTTGTCAATTAACGACTCCGGAACCCTACATTATGCGTGGTCCGATACGCACTTTGTAATTTTTTTATATACTTAATATTTTTGTGTACATGGTCTTCATATTCATCATCATATCAGCTCATATACGTCCCCACCGAGGGGCTCGAGCCTACCCTGAATTAGGGCGATCGGGCCATAGTAGATCACGCGGGCCCGGTTTAGGTTGGTCGACTTCACACACAATCTACGAGTTTCTCCGCAGGCGTGTGCAGGTTTCCTCACGATGTTTTCCTTCACCGTAAAAGCTTCGGATAAACGTACATATGAAATCTAAATTCGAAATCACATTGGTACGTGGCAGGATTCGCACCACGACCTCCCGCACAGTAGGTAGTTACGCCACCGACGCTCTTAAGACGCGTTTTTTGGCTTTTTTGGTCTTCATGTTACAACAGTTAAACAATGGTTTGGCAATTTTTTTAAGCGAAACTGAAGTGAAAATAAGAAGGCCTTTTAAGAAGGCTCGAGGTCACCCAAGAGGTAATGGAGCGAGCTATGCTCAGAATTTCCCTACGCGATCGAATCAAAAATGAGAGGATCCGCAGGAGAACCAAAGTAAACGACATAGCTCACAGAATCGCTAAACTGAAGTGGCAAGGGGAAGTGGTAGCCCATAGAACAGATAGCCCTTGGGGCAGTAACCGGGCAGCACACCGGAAAACGTAGCGTAGGCAGGCCTCCCACGCGGTGGACCTACGACCTGATGAAGATCGCGGGAAGCTGCTGGATGCGGGCAGCGCAGGACCAGTCGTCGTGGCAATCCTTGGGGGAGGCCTTTATCCAGCAGTGGACGTTTTGTGGCTGAAATGATGATGATGATGGAGTGGAAACATCATGAGGAAACCTGCACACGCCTGCGAAGAAACTCGCAGGTGGTATATGAAGTCGACCAATCCGCACTGGGCCCGCGTGGTCGACTAAGGCCCGATCGTAGGCTCGAGCCCCTCAGTGGGGACGTATATAAGCTGATATGATGATGAAGTGGAAATAATTATTTTATTCATTGATTGCTTGCTAACTTGACATAGTTAAGTAACACAAATAACCAGCAGATTTGACCCTAATTGACCGATCTCATGCGCACACTAACGATAAGTCTCATTAAACGATTACTAGTACCAGCGAGGTATGTCGCAACGGTCGGGCGTGAGAAAGCAAACACTGGCTAACTACTAGTTGACAGTCAAACTTTATAGTGTGCAATAGTATTACCACAGTATCACAATATAGCGGCTTATATCGTAATATACTGTGGTATTACATAATCTTATATATCAACAAGCGTCGGTGGCTCAACCGGTAACGACTCGGTCCATCTAACCAGAGGTACCGGGTTCAAATCTGGACGGCCAATGTACCAATGAGTTTTTCAAAAACTTACGTACATATCATTACCGATTGCTTTAACGGTGAAGGAAAACATCGTGAGGAAACCTGCACACGCCTGCGAAGAAACTTGTAGGTTGTGTGTGAAGTCGACCAACCCGCACTGGGCCCGCGTGGTCGACTAAGGCCTAATCGCCCTGATTCAGGGTAGGCTCGAGCCCCTCGGTGGGGACGTATATGAGCTGTAATGATGATATATCTACATCTACACTAATATTATATACAGGAAAGATTTGATTTTTTGTTTGTTTGTTTGTCTTAAATAGGCTCCGAAACTATTGGACCGATTTAAAAAATTCTTTTACCGTTGGGAAGCTACACTATCCGCGGTTGCTATAGGCTATATTATATTTTCAAAAAATTAGAAATCCTTTCTTAAACTTAAAAAATGTTACCCAAGGTGTAAAAAATTACCTAAAAACTCCTGAAATATCTACAAAAAGTAGTGTAGTGTAGTGGTAGTGGTAGTGGTGGCGGTAGTGGTAGTGGTAGTGGTAGTGGTAGCGGTAGTGGTAGTGGTAGTGTAGTGGTAGTGTAGTGTTGTGGTAGTGTAGTGGTAGTGGTAATGGTAGTGGTAGTGGTAGTGGTATAGTAGTGGTAGTAGTAGTGGTAGTGTAAGGGTATTAGTAGTGGTAGTGGTAATGTTAATGGTAGTGGTAGTGTAGTGGTAGTGTAGTGGTAGTGATGATGATGATGATGGTCCTAGCCGTTGTCCGACTCAGCTGCAAGCGTCCCGCTGCTCCGCCTTCTCGTGCACCCGCGTGTGGCTGTTGTAGCCAATCTTCGCTCGGAACTTGGAACTTGGGGCACGTCAGGACACCGTTGCTGTAATTGTATTGGATAGCCGCAGGTTGTCGGGCTTTTATTTCATACCTTTTGGTGTTATATTGTGTTTTGCGCGTGTCTTTAGAGGAGGCTACGTTGTGTGTTACCAGCTGCCTCCATTTAGGGCGATCTTCGGCTAGCGCTTCCCAGTCCAGGTGATTCAGTATTTGTAGTTAAGTTTTGGTGTGGATCCCTATTTGTGTGACCCTGAGTCGCACTTGACCGGTTTTTGTCATTCAGTTCGGTCTCCTTCGCGCGAGTACGACTCACACTTGGCCATTTTTTGTTTTACTTTAGTATTAATACTGTAATAAAGTTTCATGCTTGTTTACGATAGAGCTAAATAAAAAATACTAAAGTTACATCAAGCTTCACGCATGTATCATGCCGCTTTACATAAAGCTAAATCAAATATAGGTACCTCTAACATATTTTTTTATTCACAATTGGTAAGCCCCTGGCATCATCTCACCTGATGGTAAGTGACGATGATACCAAAGATGGAAGCGGGCTTTCCTGTAAAAAAAACCACTTTTTTAAAGAGTAATCCGGATTTTCTCACTTTTTCTCATCATTACAGCTCATATACGTCCCCACCGAGGGGCTTGAGCCTACCCTGAATCAGGGCGATTAGGCCTTAGTCGACCACGCGGGCCCAAAATGCGGATTGGTCGACTTCACACACAACCTTCGAGTTTCTTCGCAGGCGTGTTGCAGGTTTCCTCACGGTGTTTTCCTTCACCGTTAAAGCAATCGGTAAGTATGTACGTAAGTTTTTGAAAAACTCATTGGTACATTGGCCGTCCAGATTTGAACCCGGTACCTCTGGTTAGATGGACCGAGTCGTTACCGGTTGAGCCACCGACGCTTTTTCTAATTTGTAGCATCTGTACCTACACATTCTGTGAAAATTTCATTTGTCTACCTATTACAGTTCATGAAATACAGACCGCTGACAGACATACAAACATAAGTATACAGACAGCGGAGGCTCAGTAATAGGGTCCCGTTGGTCACCCTTTGGGAGTACGGAACACTGAAAAGTACGGGAGCTTAAAATATAGTTTTAATTCTAAAACAAGAAGTTTCTAATACATTTGTATTGTGTTTGTGCTTAGGTACCAGTAACATGTAGCAAATACTCTTTTTCCATCTGTGCATGACAGTGACATTTAAAAAGTCCGTCTGAAAATCTTTAAGAAGTTTATATATCCATGATGCATGTAAATCATCATATCAGCTCATTTATGTCCCCACCGAGGGGCTCGAGCCTACCCTGATAATGAGCGATCGGGCCTTAGTCGCCCACGCGGGCCCAGTGCGGATTGGTCGACTTCACACACAAACTTCGAGTTTCTTTGCAGGCGTGTGCAGGTTTCCTAACGACGCTTTCCTTCATCGTAAAAGCGTCGGATAAACGTACCTACTTAAGAAATGTAAATTCGAAAACACATTGGTACGTGGCAGGATTCGAACCACGACCTGCCGGACAGGAGGTAGCGGCCCTTGCCTTTACGCCACCGACGCTCATGTAAATGTGATTCAGAATATGATTTATCCACTTCACTGATCACAGTATCAACCTGTATTTTTATTTCCTTGCGTTCTTTTGAGAATATCACTATACTGAGTGTTAGAAAAAGTCACGAGTGAAATTTAAGGAGTTAGGTTCTGGCTTACTCCTACGCGGCTGGATCGACCGGAGCAGTGTTAGCCTAGCTGTACTTGCTAACAAACATTGCCCAACCCCTGCAACTAACAACATACCATTATGAGTAATTGACCCAGTCGGGGGACCGACAAGCCATAGTGCCGAAGGCGATAGCCAACAGCGGGCAAGCGGTGGGCTACCCCTCGACCCCGTAGTACGCTAATCCATACAGCCGGACCTGTAGTTCCGGCTGTGACCTCCACTTCAAGTCAAACACTTCGATAAAGGGGCCGCGCTGAGTTCAATCGCGACGCGGCGGTGCCGCGGCGACTCAATGCGGTCTCTTTGTCGCGACCCGTCAAAGCTGCAGTTAATTCAGCAAACGAACTTTACCGGTATAGTTCTTTCGCTCATTTAACCGCATCTTTGACGGCTCCCTGCAAATACTCAGTCAAAGGTGCCGCTCCGAGCTCAATCGTGCCGCCCGCCGCGCCGCCGTCGACGTTGTCGGCTCCGCGATTGAAGTCAGCGCAGCCCCTTTGTCGGAGTATTTGACTGTCGCTGCTGCCGGCTCGCAGCATTCATCAAAGATGGCGTAAAATGAGCGAAATTACTATACTGCGGTCTTTCTTTTGTAACACTTAGATCCGCCACCCCGAGGGGGGAGGGGGGGAGGGGGTGACGCGAGGCTCTTCAACAGTATCATCTTCAAACATATTTTCACTTGCTTCTATCGCTCAACTCATTCATGCGTGTCGCACTAGTGGGACAAAATGGTATGACAGTGAGTCTGCCGCCAACAAGAAGTTAATCATTAAATCTCCTAACCTACTTACATGAAAGTCTTGATGACACGTCATTCAGTCTCACTCTATAATATGTTTAAGTGACGACAAATTTACCACCACTAAATCTTATATCATACCAACGCTAAAAACACTTTCAAGTTTTTGTTTTCTCATCATATGAAAGAGCTGCCTAGTGACGACAAATTCGTTTTTATCGTCGCACAAAAGTTGCTATCCATTTTATGTATCTGTCACTGGGATATTGTGAAAACAGCGATATTACGATATCACTAGTTAGATTATAATATAACGGTAAATTGTGAATCGGATCACAATTTCACGGCCTATTCTTGTACCTCCGAATAAAACCGATGATTTCTTCTGCTGCGATGCATTCTGCTAACCAGGGGGGAGGGGAAGCTTCAATCAAACCTGACCGAACCTAACATCGCTCGCGAGCTCATGTATTTAGTGTTTTTCACTTCGCTTAATGTCATTGTAATTTTACTAGTGAGATTACACTGTCACTAGTGAATTTAAAAACAGTATGTTACAGTTCACAATCTTTCGACACTTCACAATCTCGCGAAATTTACAATCTTACGGTGACATATCTATACTAAAGGAACACATAAATCTGTTTCTCGCGATAAAATTGACTCTTTTTCTTTGAGAACTAAATTTTACGGACCAGAAGCTACTCGTACTTTCAAGCGAATAAAGGTTCTTAGAAGGACAGTAGGTAAGTAAACAATTAAACATTGTTGCTGAAGAACGAAATGAAGCAAATTAAAATTGAGTATGGGTTTTGCAAAAAATAAAAAGCGTCGGTGGCTCAACCGGTAACGACTCGGTCCATCTAACCAGATATACCGGGTTCAAATCTGGACGGCCAATGTACCAATGAGTTTTTCAAAAACTTACGTACCTACATATAATTACCGATTGCTTTAACGGTGAAGGAAAACATCTAGAGGAAACCTGCAACACGCCTGCGAAGAAACTCGAAGCTTGTGTGTGAAGTCGACCAACCCGCACTGGGCCCGCGTGGTCGACTAAGGCCTAATCGCCCTGATTTAGGGTAGGCTCGAGCCCCTCGGTGGGGACGTATATGAGCTGATATAATAATAATAATAAATGGTTTAACCTTGCCATTTTCCCCAGGCATATACAGTTAGATAATCAAGAGTGATATTTCAAGGAGTTACTTTGTATCTAGTGTCATTATCATATCAGCTCATATACGTCCCCACAGAGGGGCTCGAGCCTACCCTGAATTAGGGCGATCGGGCCTTAGTCGACCACGCGGGCCCAGTGCGGATTGATCGACTTCACACACAACCTGCGAGTTTCTCCGCAGGCGTGTGCAGGATTCCTTACGATGTTTTCCTTCACCGTAAGAGCGTCGGATATCATATAAAATCTAAATTTGAAATCAGATTGGTACGTGGCAGGATTCGAACCGCAACCTCCCGGACAGGATGCGGTAGCCCTAACTGTTACTCCACCGACGCTCTAGTATCTAGTATACAGGTAAAATAAAAACAGTTACAATATCTTAAATTTGTTTAGGCTGTGTTTCTACTATCTGAGAGCAATGTGATATATCTCCGACAAGTGAGGTGGTGTGCCTGGGGTCTGGTCGTGGACCAACCGTTGATTTTTAGGGGTACGTACCTACCGCAAAAGGTAAAACCGAAATCATTATAGGATCATTCGTGCGTCTGTCCGTTCGTCACAGCCAATTTCCTCGGAAACTACTGGACTTATTGTGTTTAAATTTGGTACACATTTTAAAGTTGGTGACCTAAACACGAACGTGAAAAGTAAACGAATTAAATTTTAACACTTTAGGGGGGTAAATGTGATTTTATATTAAAAATTAAAAAAAAAATGTTTTGTGTGATATATCAATTAAAAGGACTTTTTGTGAGAATCTCATATACTTTTTTTATAATTTTAAGATAAAGTCAATTATTCCCCCCCACCCCCTTATCTCTGAAACTACTGGGCCTAATTTACTGAGAGGTTTTGTTCTGTTGGTAGTTAAGAGGAAACGCATGCGTCATTTTTTCCATACAAACATAGTCCCCTGTTTCCTCCCTGGATAATGACAATAGAGCAAAAATATTTTTTTCATTAAACCTATATCCACCATGGCCATGCCCGTATGTTTTGTTTTTCTCTATATTCTAATTACAATAGGAAGTAAGGAGCCTTCAAAAACTGAGAAAATTTCCCCATTGAAACGTCATTTTCAGACACTCACCAAAAAAGTATTACGCATATTAACAATAAAATAATAAAATAGAGGCATAGTTTAAGCGTTTTATTTAAATTATTTTTTGGAAAAAATATTGTTGCTCAAGTTTTGGAGGAGGAAATAGGGGACTACGAAATGCTGTTTTAGTAAATTTTAGTGCCTATTATCGGCCTGCGCTGCAGTTCTCCCTTTCTTGCTGTATACGGAGAGGTTTGGGAGAGGGAGACAGGAACACTCTATTCAAATACCTATTCTTTAGACCGCGTTTCCTCTTAAAAAAATACAGGTTAGTTTTTAACGAAATCCCATTAACTGAAATGTATAGCCGAAATTGCGTGTGTATGAGCGTTAGAATATATAATAACTTACCAACTGGATACCCATAACACAAGTAAATCATTACTTAGTATGGGTTGAAGGTGGTATACACTGAAATTACTTACAACCATCATATAATAAAACTGATTCATTGTTAACTGTGTTGTAAATGTCCTTTTGGTTGAAATAAATTATTATTATTATTATTAATTATTATTATTAATTGAACTACGAAAGCTTGAAACGAAAACCTTTAAGACAAAATTGTGGAAATGGCTTATTGACAAAAAATATTATAGCGTTAATGAATACCTCTGTGACAAAAATAAACTTGTTGACATTTGAATTTTTAAAGTTTACGTGACAAAATAATTATAATCTATGTTAAACATTTGCATGCCTTGCACAGGCGAAACATGATTGCACTAAAAAATTATATTAAACATCCTACTACCATGTTTGATGCAAATAAATTTTCATTTCATTTCATAAAGTTTTGGTGCGGAACCCTGCTTGCGTGACCCCGAGTCGCATTTGGGCGATTTTGTCGTCAGGACAAGCTTGTTTTCTTGTGTTTACCACTAGCCGTACAACTTCAACCGACCAGTACTAGTGTGAAGTGCGCCTTAAATTGCCTGAGTTTGGGAAGAGATCTGTGCCTCAGCTGCCAGGATGTTATGGGTTGTTAAGGCTTTAAGACGACGCAATCCGAGCAGGTTGATCCGTGATAAAATAATATCAAACGTAAGTCTATCAAATTTTAGTTCAAATCAATGCGAGCGTCACGTTGAGATATATAGAACGCCAAATTCTCGATTTTTAAATGTTTTCATTTCTTCACTTTTAAAGTAGTTTTAAAAAACGTGTTCAATTAAAAAGTAAGGTATTAAAGTCAGCGATTTCAGTGTGTTTGTTTTAATCAACATAATTTATTTGTTTTCGAGAAACCTGTTCTTGGCATTAAGAACAGGACTGTAGGATATTTTTTACATCGGTAATGGTAATATTTTTAGAATTGATTTAAATTATATCGATTTTTATTACTTTAAGTATCCTTACTAATTTTATAAATGTGAAAATGTGTTTGTTTGTTACCTTTTCACGCTTCAACACCTTAACCAATCTTGATGAAATATGGCATGCAGATAGCCTGTGTCACGGGGAAGGACATAGGGACTTTTTATCCCGTAAAAGTAGCATAGTCCAATGAAGTTCCTGAGGAAACTGAAAAAAAAAATACTCTTTTTTGGCTAATTTCTTTATAATCGCAACGGAACAATGGATTTTTGTGATTTTTTGTATAGATGGTTGAGGAGTGTCAGAGATTGGTCATCACAGTAGCCCGCCCTGGGATAGGGATCTGGAGAAAACTAATTTCCACGCTCGCGACTCACCCTCAAAGGCAGTCATAAAAAGGTATCCAAGCGGGTGAAGCAGCAGGAAAAAGCTAGTATTTATGTATTTTTTCCAGTCTTTACGCAGTTTTTCATTGTATATTGTGATTTAACCCATGTTAGGGCCTTAATGAAAGTAAGACCTCGTCGTTTAAGTAACATACACGTAATGTAACGTAATCCATTATTACAGTTAAGGCAGATGTTTCGACGCCATTACCAACAAAATCACGTCAAGTATGACGTATGGGCGCGTGACGTAACAATGAGAGGTTCGGCGCTATTCGGAAACGTCCGTTTCCCTATAATATAATAGTAATTGCAGTAATGCTCCTACAATGCGATGAATCACGTTCTGCTAATAACTTATTATTGCAAGGGTGTATGGCTGACTCGGTGGTCTAGTTAAGGGCTAAATGCACATTACCTTTTGTAAATGGTTACGGGTTCGATGTCCACTCAGGACTGGACAAAAAAAATCCTGAAAATGAAAAGGTAAAATATGTAGGTAAACTATTAACTTGTCGCCCTGATTCAGGGTAGGCTCGAGCCCCTCAGTGGGGACGTATATGAGCTGTTATAATAATAATAAACTTTTAAAGATAAAGTAGTAGCTGGCGCCCACGACTTCGTCTGCGTGGAGGTTGGGTTCCTTCAGAAAGAAAATAACCCAGGCCTATCTTAATAAATCACTGAAAACCACATCTAAAATACTTCAGCCACTATGGAGATAACATATGCAGAAACGTACAGACAATCGTGAAAAATTAGTAGTACAATTAAAAAAAGTAAGTGTGTGGTTATATGAAACCACGGTAAAAGTGAAACTTTACAAAGGACGAAACGATCATGGCTGCTCTCGCTACGGTACACAGGACGAAACGATCGTACCGTCAGACGAAAGCGACCGTCACGCGACCGTCACGCGACATGCAACACACAGACGAAAAAAATTGAGACGATGTAATAAAAGTTTCACTTAATTATGCAAGTATCCTATATTATGTATGGATGTATGTTTGCTACAATTTCACGCATAAACTACTGAACGGATCTGGCTGAAATTTGGTAGGCAGACAGCTTAGGACCTGGATTAACATAGGCTACATATTTCCACGCTCGCAAGCTGTCATAGTCATAGAAAAGTTGTACACGCGTGTGAAGCCGCGGGAAACAGCTAGTAGATAATAATTTAAAAAGGGAACATTTTATTATCTATCATAGTATTCATAACATTTAAACTAGGCACAATAAAACATTGTCATGTAATTTGTAGATAAATTATTATAATTTGCCTCTAGGGCACACGACGCATAAAATATTTAGTACATTTACATTGAGAACGTATATTTACGTTACGAAAGCTCGGATTTATGATTTTCGGTGGCTTCGATACGCAACCATAATGTTTTTATGAACGGATTATGATTCTGAACGTAAAAAGGTTTTACGGTTCCATAAATAGGTAGGTGGGGGGTTCCGATATCGTTTTTCCTTTCTTTTAGTCGCGCGAGTGGATTTAGGGAAATGAAGCAAATCGTCATCATAGGCTTAAGAAAGGTATCTACCTCAAGCACCTCAGAGTATCTTTTATAACCTTGATGATGATGATGATGATGATCTATCCGACCGATTTCGGTCATGGCGACCACTTCGACTCCTAGTCGGTTTGCCGCGCGTGCGCTCGAAGATGGTTTATGTAGCCAATCTTCGCAGCGAAACTCCTCGCGCACTGAGGGCATTTAAGTATGCCACCCTCGTAATTGTATGTATTATAACCTTACCAATTTAATTAAAAACTAAAAACCCGACTGCATAAAAAATATCCCTCTTTTTCTCCTTTTTTAGCAATCGGGTAAAAAGTGGGTATATAGTTTGAGTGACTGTTTAAATATAGTTACTTAATTGAACAGTTAAAAGTGGGTATATAGTTTGAGTGACTGTTTAAATATAGGTACTTAATTGAACAGTCAAAAGTGGGTATATAGTTTGAGTGCCTTCTTAAATATAGGGACTTAATTGAACAGTTAAAAGTGGGTATATAGTTTAAGTAACTGTTTAAATATAGGTACTTAATTGAACAGTTAAAAGTGGGTATATAGTTTGAGCGACTGTTTAAATATAGGGACTTAATTGAACAGTTAAAAGTGGGTATATAGTTTGAGCGACTGTTTAAATATAGGGACTTAATTGAACAGTTAAAAGTGGGTATATAGTTTGAGTGACTGTTTAAATATAGGTACTTGATTGAACAGTTAAAAGTGGGTATATAGTTTGAGCGACTGTTTAAATATAGGGACTTAATTGAACAGTTAAAAGTGGGTATATAGTTTGAGTGACTGTTTAAATATAGGTACTTGATTGAACAGTTAAAAGTGGGTATATAGTTTGAGTGACTGTTTAAATATAGGTACTTAATTGAACAGTTAAAAGTGGGTATATAGTTTGAGTGAGTGTTTAAATATAGGTACTTAATTGAACAGTTAAAAGTGGGTATATAGTTTGAGTGAGTGTTTAAATATAGGTACTTAATTGAACAGTTAAAAGTGGGTATATAGTTTGAGCGACTGTTTAAATATAGGTACTTAATTGAACAGTTAAAAGTGGGTATATAGTTTGAGTGAGTGTTTAAATATAGGGACTTAATTGAACAGTTAAAAGTGGGTATATAGTTTGAGCGACTGTTTAAATATAGGTACTTGATTGAACAGTTAAAAGTGGGTATATAGTTTGAGTGAGTGTTTAAATATAGGTACTTAATTGAACAGTTAAAAGTGGGTATCTAGTTTGAGCGACTGTTTAAATATAGGGACTTAATTGAACAGTTAAAAGTGGGTATATAGTTTGAGTGACTGTTTAAATATAGGTACTTAATTGAACAGTTAAAAGTGGGTATATAGTTTGAGTGAGTGTTTAAATATAGTTACTTAATTGAACAGTTAAAAGTGGGTATATAGTTTGAGTGAGTGTTTAAATATAGGTACTTAATTGAACAGTTAAAAGTGGGTATATAGTTTGAGTGAGTGTTTAAATATAGGGTCTTAATTGAACAGTTAAAAGTGGGTATATAGTTTGAGCGACTGTTTAAATATAGGTACTTAATTGAACAGTTAAAAGTGGGTATATAGTTTGAGTGAGTGTTTAAATATAGGGACTTAATTGAACAGTTAAAAGTGGGTATATAGTTTGAGCGACTGTTTAAATATAGGTACTTGATTGAACAGTTAAAAGTGGGTATATAGTTTGAGTGAGTGTTTAAATATAGGTACTTGATTGAACAGTTAAAAGTGGGTATATAGTTTGAGTGAGTGTTTAAATATAGGTACTTAATTGAACAGTTAAAAGTGGGTATATAGTTTGAGTGACTGTTTAAATATAGTTAATTAATTGAACAGTTAAAAGTGGGTATATAGTTTGAGTGACTGTTTAAATATAGTTACTTAATTGAACAGTTAAAAGTGGGTATATAGTTTTAGTGACTGTTTAAATATAGTTACTTAATTGAACAGTTAAAAGTGGGTATACCTATAGTTTGATTGACTGTTTAAATATAAGTACTTTAATTAAACAGTTGCGTTGGGAAATCTTGGTAAACCCTATTCCATATTCTACATCATCGTCACTTACCAACTGAGATGATGTCAAGGGCTTAACAATTGTGAATCATCAGCCGAACGATATCCACTGCTGGACAAAGACCTCCCCCAAGGATTTCCACGACGACCAGTTCTGCGCTACTCACATCCAGTGTGAATAAAAAAAGAAATATAGACTACAGACGTACGTACCTTATACCTTACCATACCTTAAAAAAACGCTAAACACGTTAAAAAACCGACTTCCATCGGAACAACTTTGTACATTTTTGCATCATTATTTTTGGTTTTTGTTAATTTTCTAAAAAAGTACTACACCGATTTTGATAAAATTTAAATGGGACCACATGGGAAGTACTACCTTTCTAATAAAAAAGGAATCATAAAAATCGGTTCACCCAGCCCAAAGTTATGAGGTAACAAACATAAAAAAAACAGACGAATTGAGAACCTCCTCCTTTTTGGAAGTCGCTTGAAAATATTAAAAAGTTAAAAGAAGGTCCCTATATCGTTTGATTGACTGTTTAAATATTCGTACTTTAATTGGACAATAAAGTCACTTCAATGTAAAGTCTCTTAATTAAATTGAAAGTTATAATATAAACTAAAATCACTATGATATTGAAAATAGTTGCTTTCTTTCGGTAACAAGTTATGACTTTAAAAAAAATACTGTTAACCGATTATATATTAAATATCAACTTAATTATTTTACCATGTATTTTGTTATAATTTAAATCCGTTCATTATCCGTGGCGTTCATATGATAAATTATTTAATTATATCATCTGTGAATCTGTTGCCCGAATGGCCTAGTGCCCAGTGCTCCAATATTGGCCCGGTGCATAAAGTGTGAAAATGACCGGTGACAGGGCATCAATCATCGCGAAACAAAATTAAACGTCGCCGGTGCGATGCCTCCGATAGACACCGGTGCAGTGCAGTGGGCGCAGACCAATATGCGATGTCAGAGAGCAATAATATTAAACGTCACCTGTGCGTTGCCTCCGATAGACACCGGTGCAGTGCAGTGGGCGCAGACCAATATGCGATGTCAGAGAGCAATGATATTAAACGTCACCGGTGCGTTGCCTCCGATAGACACCGGTGCAGTGCAGTGGGCGCAGACCAATATGTGATGTCAGAGAGCAATGATATTAAACGTCACCGGTGCGTTGCCTCCGATAGACACCGGTGCAGTGCAGTGGGCGCAGACCAATATGCGATGCCAGAGAGCAATGATATTAAACGTCACCGGTGGTTTGCCTCCGATAGACACCGGTGCAAAGCAGTGGTCGCAGACCAATATGCGATGTCAGAGAGCAATGATATTAAACGTCACCGGTGCGTTGCCTCCGATAGACACCGGTGCAGTGCAGTGGGCGCAGACCAATATGCGATGTCAGAGAGCAATGATATTAAACGTCACCGGTGCGTTGCCTCCGATAGACACCGGTGCAGTGCAGTGGGCGCAGACCAATATGCGATGTTAGAGAGCAATGATATTAAACGTCACCGGTGCGTTGCCTCCGATAGACACCGGAGCAGTGCAGTGGGCGCAGACCAATATGCGATGTCAGAGAGCAATGATATTAAACGTCACCGGTGCGTTGCCTCCGATAGACACCGGTGCAGTGCAGTGGGCGCAGACCAATATGCGATGCCAGAGAGCAATGATATTAAACGTCACCGGTGGTTTGCCTCCGATAGACACCGGTGCAAAGCAGTGGGCGCAGACCAATATGCGATGTCAGAGAGCAATGATATTAAACGTCACCGGTGCGTTGCCTCCGATAGACACCGGTGCAGTGCAGTGGGCGCAGACCAATATGCGATGTCAGAGAGCAATGATATTAAACGTCACCGGTGCGTTGCCTCCGATACACACCGATGCAGTGCAGTGGGCGCAGACCAATATGCGATGTCAGAGAGCAATGATATTAAACGTCACCGGTGCGTTGCCTCCGATAGATACTGATGCAGCGCAGACCAATATGCGATATCAGAGAGCAATGTTATTAAACGTCACCGGTGCGTTGCCTCCGATAGACACCGGTGCAGTGCAGTGGGCGCAGACCAATATGCGATGCTAGAGAGCAATGATATTAAACATCACCTGAGCGTTGCCACCGATAGACACCGGTGCAGTGCAGTGGGCGCAGACCAATATGCGATGTTAGAGAGCAATGATATTAAACGTCACCGGTGCGTTGCCTCCGATAGACACCGGAGCAGTGCAGTGGGCGCAGACCAATATGCGTTGCCAGAGAGCAATGATATTAAAAACTTTCAATAGACCTTAAAACTTCTAGGTACAAGCTTAATTTTATTTGAAAACAGTTTTTATGCTATAGGATACTTTTTATCCCGGAAAATTCAAGAGATCCCGCGGGAAAATCAAAAGTATTCATTTATAGTATGGCTCACCTCGCAAATGTGGCTTGACCTATTACAATCTTTTACACGTTGATACCCTTATCGCGAACTAAAACTGGGACATTGTGAATCCCAAAAAAATTAGGGTTCCTACAGGAATGCAAAAAATTGTATCTTTAGAATGACTCAACGTAACAATATGAAACCTTTACATTGGGATGGGGTTTTTTGACCATCATTGTATAGTCGGGTATTCTTTATCCCGGAAAACTAAAGAGGTCCCGTGGGAAATTATTTATCGATACTTACAATAATAAATATAGAGTACTTTTTCAACATATAAGCTACACATACCACACATTATAATCATAGCAGCAAAATGTCAATAGATGGCACTGCAGGAATAATAAAACGCGCTTAAGTTGTGTTAAAATATTAAAATATTATTTCATACTTTTGAGTGGATTTCTTTTATGTATTTTTCAGCATACGCTTTATACACAACTCTCTGGAACTATGGCACGTAGCGATGTGTTTTATAGACGAACAGATAGGTATTTTTTTATAGATTGCAATCGTGTAAAAAAATTAAAAACACATAAATCGAGTTTAGCTTCTTTTAACAGGAGGCACAGATATGGGAACTCTTCTGACGGCGACTATTTGCATGTGGCAGTTGCTCTCCGCCTGCAATATCAATATCTGTGAACCTCATCAATGTATTTGCGGGTTCACGGTGGAGGCAATTGACCATCACTCACTGAGTTGCAGTCGTGTTTGTGAAGATTCCCACGTCACCAATTCCTTAATGACCTCATTCGGAGGGTACTGGTCTCGGCCAGATGGAATATTCCATCTTTGATGCAGCCGCCGGCCGGGCTTTAGTCGATCTGATGGCAAAAGGCTGGAGGGTTTAAAAAGGTGCTATGGCAGAGAGGAACGTGTCTGCTTTGGGAAGCCACTTTTTCTGCCTCACTGTACGGTACTGCTGCTCAATTTTCGGCGAGAAAGAAGCATAATAAGTACTCGGTCTTGGAGGCAAATTACTGCTTTGTGCCGCTGGTCTGTGAGACAACCGGCTGCTGAACCCTCAGAGGCCTTTGCCTTCACAAAGGAGATTGGCCTTCGCCTTCGAGAGAGGAGATGTGACGTGAGGTCCTACCTGCTGCTAAGGTTGTCTTTTGCCATCCAGCGCGGCAACGAGAAGTGCGTCTTGGGCTCCTTTGGAGCTAATACGACTCGAGTATTTGACCCATATTAATATTTTTAGGAAATTTTATTACTAGATTGATACCTATAATGATTTGAATTAGTTTTTTGATAATATAGGTACCTATATATGTTATTTCATCATATCAGTTTATATACGTCCCCACCAAGGGGCTCAACCTGCCCTGAGTTAGGGCGATCTGGCCTTAGACGATCACGCGGGCCCATTGCGGGTTGATTGACTTCACACATAAGCTTCGAATTTCTTCGAAGGCGTGTGCAGGTTTCCTCACGATGTTTTTCTCACCGTAAGAGCGTCGGATAAACGTACATACCAGTATGCATTCGATATTCGTATAGATATTGATAAGTGGCAGGATTCGAACCATGGCCTTCCGGACAGGAGGTAGTGGCCCTAACCGTTTTGCCACTGACGCTCTATATTTCAATTAAGATTTAGAAATCCTTACTTAATATTATAAATGTGAAACTGTGTTTGTTTGTTTGTTACCTATTCACACTTCAACACCTCTATCAATCTTGATGAAATTTGGCATGCAGGTAGCCTGTATCACTGGGAATGAAATAGTCAACCTTTTATCTGAGGAAATTATCATAGCCCGATACAGTTCCTGAGGAAACTAAAACAATACTCTTTGTTCGTTTTATATAAAATCGTAACGAAAAAATAGATTGGTGTGATTTTTAGCACAGAGATGAGGTGGAAAATGATATAATTTACTAATAAGTATATCCTGACATAGTTCCCGAGGGATCTGGGGACAACTGTTTTCTACGCTCGCGCACGTCGGTGGCGTCGCAACGGAGCAACGGATTAAAGTGATTTTTTGTATAGAATTTGTTGAGTGGGTGGGAAGTGACAAAGACTGCTAATCTGAATAGCCCGATACAGTTCCTGAGGTACCTGGAGAAAACTCATGTCCACGCTTGCAAGCTGATTGCGGCTCGCGCACCACTCACCCTCAAAAAGGGTCATAAAAGCTATGTCCACGTGGGCGAAGCCGCGGGCAAAAGCTAGTATATAATAAAAGTTGCCTGACGATGTGTATTCGCATGTTTAACAAAATACCACATGAAATTAAGGATCTAAACAATAAACAATTCAATATCAAATTATATAGGTGGGTGAATGACACATAATGTTATAATAATGAAGACTTTTTAAATTTGTAGATTACTTTAGATGAAGATTGATATTATTTTGTATGTTTGTGACTAAGATTAAAATATTTTGCATGCTATTTTAAATACTAGCTAAACATGAGTTCTATATACATATTTTAAGATCTTTTTATACCATGTTTAAGGCAAATAAATTATTATGAATTATGAATATGAATTATACCTGTCCAGGAGGTCGTGATTTGAATCCTGCCACGTGCTAATGTGTTTTCGAATTTCGATTTAATTTGTACGTTTATCCGACGCTCTTACGGTGAAGGAGAACATCATGAGGAAACCTGCACGCGCCTGTGAAGAAACTCAAAGGTTGTGTGTGAAGTCGACCAACCCGCACTGGGTCTGCGTGGTCGGCTATGGCACTGTCCACTGCCAACTAAGTTCAGCGATTCGGAGAGCTATGTCGCTAACTTTGGTTCTTCTACGGATCTCCTCGTTTCTGATTCGATCACGCAGAGAAACTCCGAGCATAGCACGCTCCATTGCCCTCTGAGTGACCTTGATCCTTCTTATTAGGCCCATAGTAAGCGACCATGTCTCAGTTCCGTATGTCATCACTGGGAACACACACTGGCCGAAGATCTTGGTCTTAAGGCACTGCGGTATCTGGGACGTAAAGATATTGTGAAGCTTCCTGAACGCTGCCCAGCCGAGTTGTATTCGACGATTGATCTCATCCATGAAGTTCGACCTAGGTAACTGAACTGTTTGTCACCGATACACATATTCGGCAACAACTTCGAGCGTAGAGCCTCCAACCTTCAGAGAAGTAGGTGCGAAACGGAAGTTTGACATAATTTTTGTCTTGTCTATGTTCATTCTACGATCTATTTGTTGAGAAGCTCTACTGAGACCATCGAGTATTGTGCCTAAGTCGTCCATAGTCTCAGCCATGACCACGATATCGTCAGCGAATCGAAGGTGGGTGATGTAATCGCCGCTGTCATTAATGCCGAGTCCGCCCTAGTCCAAAAGCTTAAAAAACATCTTCCAGGGCGGCGGTGAACAGTTTCGGAGATATGACGACTCCCTGTCTCACCCCTCGCTGCAACCGGATAGGTTCCGAGTTTTGATCCTGGAGGCGAACCGACATGGTGGCGTTTTCATACAAGTACCTCGATTTAACGATGGTCAATTTGGCACCGCTGGAGAGAATGTAACACAGCCCAAGTTTCGACCAAATCAAAGGCTTTCTCATAGTCTAATAGTGGCTGATTGTACTCTTTGGTCTTCTGTATAATCTGCCGCAGCGTGTGTATGTGGTGTATGGTACTAGAGACTTTTCGAAAACTGACTTTTTTGGGAGGCTGAAAGTCGTCAAACCTGCGTGCGAGACGATTCGTAATGACTATCGAAAACAGCTTGTAGACATGGCTCAGAAGCGATATGGGTCTGTAGTTTTTCAGCAGGGTCTCGTCACTCTTTTTGAAGAAAAGCACGATTACACGTCTGTGCCATGACTTAGGCGTTTGTCTCTCGAGTAAAACGGAATTAAATAACTTATGAAGAGCTTTTAATACCAGTGTTCCACCTGATTTCAGAAGTTCAGCCGTAATTTCATCATCAGCCGGTGCCTTATTGTTCTTGAGCTGTTTGAGAGCCATTCTAATCTCGTACAGGCTGACGTGGGGGATATCTCCGGTATAGTGTAAGGTTAGTCTGGCTCTTGAGTCTTTAGATAGATCGCTGACACGCAGACGTGTGGTTGTGTACAATTGTCCGTAGAATTTCTAAACTTCTTACAGCAACTCAGTCTTAGACGATATGATCCTGACATACTCAGTCTTCAGATTCGTCATTTGGCTTAGTCTGACAGACAGATCTCTCGCGAACACTTTTGAGCCTTTGTTGTGCTTAATCGCTTCTTTAATACAATTTGTATTATATTGGCGTAAATCGCGAGTCAGGGACTTAGAGATCTGCCTGTTTAGTTGCCGATACTAAGTAGCGTCTTCAGAGGACTGTAAAACCAATCTGCGTCTTTCTTCCATTAGGTTGCTGGTGAAGTCCGAGATTTTTTAGGTTCTGTTTTAAAAATCTTAGACCCGACCGTTTGGACAATTTCCACCATGTCATTATAAACGTCGACATTATTGCAATACCCTAGGCATTCGAAATGATTATTCAGCTCGGGCTAAAAGTTCTCGGGGTTTTGGTCGAAGCGTAGACTTCATCAGTCGACATCTTTCTAGCTTGGTTTTTAGATTTAATGTTCCTCTTACCATCCGTTGATCGCTTCCTGTTTTGACTGAATTGATCACAGAGACATCATTGAATATTTGCTTCCGCGACAAGATGAAGTCAATCTCATTTTATTTCTTACACCATTGGAATGGAACCATGTGTAATTCCGCTGTTTAGTTTTCTTGAAGAAGGCGTTCGTCATAAAGAGGCCCTCCTTCTCCATAAAGTCGACCAGCAATTGGCCACGTGCATTCCTCTCTCCTTATCCAAATTACTCCACTCTCAACTCAATATTACTTCGTTTGCCCAGTTTTGCCTTAAATTCTCCCATAACAACGGTGTATTGGGTCTGGGAGCAGGTTTCCGTATTTAAGGATTAAAGTGTCCTCTCCTACTCTTCGGACTTAACACAATTCTACGATATCCCATCGTAACCTGCTCGATTCTTCCTTGTGTTCTGTCAGATTCGCGTCGTTCCACAGTGTGCGCGTGTTGTAGGTTGCCAAGGCCAGAGGTCTTTTGGTTTGGTAGCCTGGCATCTGCCGGGGATTCTTCGCGTCCCATGCCCCGCCTTTAACTTGACCGCTACCAGAGCCAGGAATAGCGGGGCGCCGGGGACTAGAGGCCATTTTTTAGTTGTACAGATTATTGGGGGGTGTTGCCGTTATCGCCACGCTCGGCAGGCGGGTTGGCGATTGCAGAGTTGTTGCAGGTCGACTGCAACTCGCGGAAAGATTGCTGCTGCCCATCCTCCAGTTTAAGTCGCTTAGTCCACTCTTACGACACATATTGAAAGATATAGGATGGCCCTATTCTAACCCGGGGGCCATACGTATAACAATATTAAGAATATTTCACGTAATATCTACTATTTTTAATAAATATTGCACAGAATTGATGCGAAGTGCACTGTTAGAAATGCATGGACCGCAGCTGTGTGACATTGACAGTTGACGTCCAGCTGATTAGCCGTCAATGGTCAGCCGTGGTCAGCTGAGCGAATACGCACTTTGCGCTTGCACAGTCCATTATTTCCAAACTACTCTCTAGTCTACTGGATTTTCTAGGTCTATGTGTGTGTTTGCGTTCAAATTTTGGTTCTAAAGCGTTAATAATTTTGTGTTCAGTGAGATTTATCGTTGAAGAAGGATATTTGTTCCAAAAGCCCTTGAACACTCATGTGCTTTTGGAATAAATATACTCCTTGTATACTCACGTATCCAGAGGGTAGTTGTACAACAAAATTTTAGTTTACTACAGATATTTTGCTTATGACGTATATTAAAAAAAACCTTACGAGTTTCAGTACTTTTGAATCATTTTCATAACAATATTTAAAAAAAAAAACACGAATCAGATGACGTTGACGTGTTGGAGGCACTTCTCTTATATTGTATATGAAATAGAAACGTGTGACGTCATCGTTATTCAGCGTTGTTGATGTAATAATTTTGTGAATTTATTTAATTAAAAATAAAAGGCACAGTGAAAAACAAAATAAGTATTTTTTTTAACAATGGGATTCCCAATTGTTAGGGAATCATCATATTACTCGTATATCAGCCGAAAGACGTCCACAGCTGGACAAACACCTCCCCCAAGGATTTCTACCACGACCGGTCCTACGCTGTCCGCGTCCAGCGGCTTTTCGCAACCTGCACCAGGTCGTCTGTCCACCGTGTGGGAGGCCATCCTACGCTACGTCTTCCGGTGCGCGGTCGCCACTCGAGAACTTTACTACCCCAACGGCCATCTGTTCTACGAGCTATGTGCCCTGCCCAATGCCACTTAAGTTTAGCGATTCTGTGAGCTATGTCGGTTGCTTTGGTTGCCCTACGGAACTCCTTATTTCTGATTCGATCCCGTAAGGAAATACCAGTTAGGAAATAACATTTCATAATTCATTTTTGTTGCAGACAACTACCCTATTACATAAAATCTATAAATATGTATGTATGTAGGTGGGTACGCCGCTCAAAGAGTAATGAATCTGTTTGTTTTCATTGCTCTGTGTAAATTTACACTAGACTATCATCTCAATAATTCTACATTTATCTCGACTCTGAGATGATGTTTCAAATTACTAGGTGAACAATCGTATAGCTACTCGTATATTCATCATCATCATCATCATTATATTATTAACTTTTCAAATATAGGAATTACTTAAAATATTTTGTTATCCAAGTATAATATAAAATGAGGGTGTAAGTAAATAAAAACTTACCCCAATATTTTGGAAAAATAAATTAATACTAACGGTGGCCCTCATGTACTTACCCTTAAAACTGATGGTTTCTCCCAACGTCATATAATTGGAATTCGCGAGAAAATATTTTTTTGGATTCCTCAAACACATTCTTATACCGATTCACAATTAGCAGGTCCAAAAGTCACATTTTAGCCATAATTCATAATGTTAAATGCAATTGGGACTGAACTTTTGTAAAAATAATAAACCTGTCGCATGAAAAAAATCACCATATTAGCTCATATACGTCCCCACCGAGGGGCTCGAGTCTACCCTGGATTAGGGCGATCGGGCCTTAGTCGACTACGCGGGCCTAGTGCGGCTTAGTCGACTTCACACATAACCTTTGAGTTTCTTAGGCGTGTGCAGGTTTCCTCACGATGTTTTCCTTCACCGCAAGAGCGTCAGATAAATGTACATATAAAAACGAAATTCTAAAACACCTCGGTACCTACGTGGCAGGATTCGAACCACGACCTCCAGGACAGAAGATAGCGTCCCTAAGCCATTATACCACCGACGCTCTCACTAAAACAAATACCTACAGAGAACGTTAAGCTTAATAAAACCGTTTAAAATAATAAAATGTACTACATAAATAGAGACGTTGAAAGGAGATCAACATAAATAATATGAGATTATCTGAATAAGCGGCGCTAACGTTCCAGATACAAAATAATATAGGCAGGTTAAAATTATAACCGGGAACCGAAAAAGGGGATAAGGGATTGCTGTTGACATATTGTTATTACAACTTAGCGTTCATGTACATGATGATGATAAAGGGAATCTCTCGTCTAATTCTCTTCAAGTTTGCCAACAGATGGAATCAACTGCATGTTTACAAAATAAGTACTTAACGGATTCTTTAAAAATTTTACGTAGACCGATAGTTGTATTCTTTGAGGTTATTCAGATGAGCTGATGAAGGAAGATTTAACTCCTTAACTTTCATGCTGTTGAGATGATGATGGAAGCCACAGGAATCTGTATCTGTTAATGAAACACATGCATTATGAATTATGATTTGATGATTCCTATTGGCGAGTGGGTGATTGGGTATAACGTTGTTAGATAGATAGCATTATCACTGAAAATAAATAAAATAAAAATAAAAGTTTTAAAAACTTAAAAACCGACTTCAAAATACATATACGTAGGTATGCATGGACCGATATCTATCTGCTGAGATGATGATGGAAGCCACAGGACTTTGTATCTGTTAATGAAACACATGTATTATGATTTGATAATTCCTATTGGTGAGTAGGTGATTAGGTTAAATGTTGTTAGATAGATAGCATTATCACTAACAATAAAGAAAATAAAAATAAAAGTTTAAAAAAACTAAAAACCGACTTCAAAATGAAATTCACTCAAAAGTATGAAATAATATTATTATACTTAGATACACGACATTTACCAACAATTACGAAATTAAAGGTGGGTAGGAATTAAATTAGGGGCCTAAATATTTTTTTTGAGGTCGGTGTCAGCAATGCCATCGAATCTAATACATTTGATATGTAAGTAGCTGTATCCAGATACCGACCTCAAAAAAGCATTATCACTGAAAATAAACAAAATAAAAATAAAAGTTTAAAAAATTTAAAAACCGACTTCAAAATCAATTTCACTCAAAAGTATGAAATAATATTATTATACTTAGATACACGACATTAACCAACAATAAAGAAATCAAAGGTGGGTAGGAATTAAATTAGGGGCCTAAATTTTTTTTTGAGGTCGGTGTCAGCAATGCCATCGAATCTAATACATTTGATACGTAAGTAGCTGTATGCAGATACCGACCTCAAAAATAAATTTAGGTCCCTAATTTAATTCCTACCCACCTTTGATTTCGTAATTGTTGGTTAATGTCGTGTATCTAAGTATAATAATATTATTTCATACTTTTAGGTGAAATTCATTTTGAAGTCGTTTTTAAGTTTTTTAAACTTTTATTTTTATATTTTGTGAAATCCTACTAATATTATAAACGCGAAAGTTTGTATGTATGGATGGATGTTTGTTACTCTTTCACGCTTCAACCACTGGACGGATCGGAATGAAACTTGGCACTCATATAGGTTAGGTCCTGGATTAACATAAAAGCTACTTTTTATCCAGATTTCTTAAGTGGTCCCGTGGGATAGCTGTTAACTCTCTCTTTTTTGGTAACTTCAGTCACTTCGCAATGAAGCGAAGGATTGACATGCTAATTAATACTGATTATCGAATTGACTACTAATAAGCTTAGCCCGACATAGTTCCCAAGGGATCTAGAGTTGACTCAGTTCCCACGCTCGACAGCACGACAGACATAAAAAACTATGTTCACGCGAAAACTAACTACTGAACAGATCTAACTGAAATTAGGTAGGTAGACAGCTTAGGACCTGGATAAACATATAGGCTACTTTTTTCCACGCTCGCGATCCGCTTGCAGCTCGCGCACTGCGCATCCTCGAAGACAGTCATAAAACTATTTGCAAGCGAGCGAAGCCGCTGGCAAAATCTAGTTTACAATAAAGCGCAGTTTGTGCTCGGTTTCAAGTACACCCCGTAAATGAAACCACAATGTTTCACCCGGCTCAGCCACGTAATCTGTTACCGTTTTGGGTTACGGTAACTACGGCTTATTTATTGTTATTCTTTCGTAAAATAACAACCTGTATAATTTTCACCCACGTTAATGATAATGAGGGCGTCATAAAGTTAATTAATTAATGCCTTTATATGCTTTTTGTCGGGTTCTGAAGGGTTCATGAGTTATGTATATTTATTTTCTTACATAATTACCTAATTTGTGGGATATTATCGCCTGTTCGATCGAGAAGCTAAATCAAGAAAAATACTCCAACATTCACTCTTCAGCCAATGCGTACATGACATAAAAGTCGCCCCAGTTTCCCCAGATTAACAAAGCCTATTAAGGCCTTAAGTTGGGTCAAATGACAATATTCAATTCAAATTATTGAAAAACTGTGTAAAGCTATTACCATGGAAAAAATATATAATATACTTAAGGTAATAAAAAATCGATTTAATTGAATACAATTTTAAAAATATTACCACTTTTGATGTCAAAAAATATACTGCAGACCCTGTTTTTGGCACTTATTGCTAAATTTCTCGTAAACAAATAGTTAATATTTAATGAAACCAACATCAGCTTTCATTTTAAATGAACCAATTTTTTAAACTTATTTGAAAGTGATGAAAAGTAATAAATCATGTAAAAATCGAGAATTGGGCGTTCGGTTTCAACGTAACAACTGTGTTAAAGCCCGCATTGATTTGAACTTAAAATGAATATACTTACGTTTGATATTATTAGACTAGCTTTTGCCCGCGGCTTCGCCCGCGTGGACATAGCTTTTATGACTCTTTTTGAGGGTGAGTGGTGCGCAAGCCGCAATCAGCTCGCAAGCGTGGACATGAGTTTTCTCCAGGTACCTCAGGAACTATATCGGGCTATTTGGATTATCAGTCTTTGTCACTTCCCACCCCCTCAACAAATTCTATACAAAAAATCATTCCGTTGCTCCGTTGCGACGCCACCAACGTACGCAAGCGTAGAAAACAGTTGTCCCCAGATCCCTCGGGAACTATGTCAGGATATACTTATTATTAAATTATATCATTTTCCACCTCATCTCTGTGCTAAAAATCACACCAATCCATTTTTTCGTTGGGATTTTAAATAACGAACAAAAAGTATTGTTTTAGTTTCCTCAGGAACTGCATCGGGCTATAATAATTTTCAGAGATAAAAAGTAGACTATTTCATTCCAAATGATACAGGCTACCTGCATGCCAAATTTCATCAAGATTGATAGAGGTGTTGAAGTGTGAATAGGTAACAAACAAACAAACACATTTTCACATTTATAATATTAAGTAAGGATTTCTAAATCTTAAATAACATATAGAGCGTCGGTGGCGTAACGGTTAGGGCCACTACCTCTTGTCCGGAATGCCGTGGTTCGAATCCCGTCACTTACCAATATCTATATACGAATATCGATTTCATAATCGTATGTACGTTTATCTGACGCTCTTACGGTGAGAAAAACATCGTAAGGAAACCTGCACACGCCTGCGAAGAAACTCGAAGCTTATGTGTAAAGTCAATCAACCCGTAATGGGCCCGCGTGATCGTCTAAGGCCTGATCGCCCTAACTAAATAACACATATACATATATTATCAAAAAACTATATCATTTTCCACTAAATTAATTCAAATTATTATATCAATCTAGTAATAAAATTTCCAAAAAATATTAATATGGGTCCAATCCTCGAGTCGTATCAGCTCCAAAGGAGCCCATAACGCACTTCTCGTTGCCGCGCTGGATATCAATAGACAACCTTAACAGCAGGTAGGACCCGGAGCGGGCGTCACGTCTCCTCTCTCGAAGGCGGTGGCCAATCTCCTTAATGAAGGCAAAGGCCTCTAAGGGTTCAGCAGCCGGTTGTCTCACAGACCAGCGGCACAAAGCAGTAGTTTGCCTCCAAGCCCGAATACTTATTATGCTTCTTTCTCGCTGCTCAATGCAGCAGTACCGTACGGGTGAGGTGTGAGGCAGAAAAAGTGGCGTCCCAAAGCAGGCACGTTCCTCTCTGCTATGGCACCTCTTTAAACCCTCCGGCCTTTTGCCATCAGATCGACTAAAGCCCGGCGGCTGCATCAAAGTTGGAATATTCCATCTGGCCGAGACTACTCTCCGATTGTGGTCATTTAGGAATTGGTGACGTGGGAATCTTCACAAACAACGACCGCAACTCAGTGCGTGATGGCCAATTGCCTCCACCGTGGACCCGCAAATACATTGATTGAGTGAACCTATCACAGATATTGATATTGCAGGCGGAGAGCAACTGCCACACGCAAATAGTCGTCGTCAGAAGAGTTCCCATATCTGTGCCTCCAGAGTTAGAGTTGAGTAAAGTAGCGTATGCTGAAAAATACATAAAAGAAATCCAATCAAAAGTATGAAATAATATTTTAATGTTTTAATACAACTTGAGCGCGTTTTATTATACCTGCAGTGCCATCTATTGACATTCTGCTGCTATGATTATAATGTGTGGTATGTGTAGCTAATATGGGGAAAAAAGTACTCTATTGTTATTATTGTAAGAATCGATAGATCTAACTTCCCACGGGACTTCTTTAGTTTACCGGGATAAAGAATACCCGACTATACAATGATGGTCAAAACACCCCATCCCAATGTAAAGGTTTCATATTGTTACGTTGAGCCATTCTAAAGATACATTTTTTTGCATTCCTGCAGGAACCCTTAATTTTTTTTGGATTCACAATGTCCCAGTTTTAGTTCGCGATATAGGGTATCAAAGTGTATAATTATATTGTAATATAGGTAAAGCCACATTTGCGTGGTGAGCCATTCTATAAATGAATACTTTTGATTTTCCCACGGAAACTCTTCAATTTTCCGGGATTAAAGGTATCCTATATGTTACCCCGGGCTATAAGGAACCACCATACAAAATTTAAAAAAGTTGTTGTTTTGGCCTCTATATCGTTAGTAATGTCCACCACAGTTATTATTTTTCAAAAATATTTCATGTACAGACGCGGCCCCGTTACAGTTTTATTATATTATAGATTTACCGTTTTCGCGTTATTGCGAACAAGTGATTAAACAAATGTTCCGGGAAGTGGGTCCTAAATTAAAGTTCGCGACTGTACTTACCTAATTAAAAATCAGAACTCTAGAGATGGCCCAAGATAATGTTTGATAGAATACATATTTTTAATCAAACAAAAAAAGTAAGTGTGTGGTTTTATGAAACCACGGTAAAAGTGAAACTTTACAGAGGACGAAATGATCATGGCTGCTCTCGTTACGGTACAGAGAACGAAACGATCATACCGTCAGACGAAAGCGACCGATGCGACATGCAACACACAGACGAAAAAAATTGAGACGATGTAATAAAAGTTTTACTTTAAAATAATTAAATAAAAGACAGTAACAAACACTTTAAAACTTTTTGGTTTGCCATTTTTGCGTCCTTAATCTTGGGTATCGTTGATACCGGCGCACGCGTCGTCTTCACGGCGTGCACGTTTCTGTTTCTGCCTAGGAGAGGTAAGGGCCATGATGCCAAGGGCTTACCAATTGTGAATAAAAAAAAAAAAAAAAAAAAGTGTTCCATTTATTCGTATTAGTACTTAATTAAAAATAGAAACCAAATCAATACACTAGAGATAGCTCAAGATCTGTTTACTAGAAAACATATTTTTCAAGCGACTTCCAAAAAGGAGGAGGTTCTCAATTCGTCTGTATATACAGGGTGTAACATAAAGGTGTGGTGATACTTTAAGGTGGGCTTGTACCCATCAAACTGAACAACTTTCTCCATGGAACCCATAGTCAAATCGCAAAAAAAAATTTGAACTTCCCATACTAAGTTGGCTGATCAGCTGATCGAGTTAGTATGGGAGAGCCAAATTTTTTTTTGCAAGTTGACTATGGGTTCCATGGAGAAAGTTGTTCAGATTGATGGGTACAAGCTCACCTTAAAGTATCACCACACCTTTATGTTACACCCTGTATATATTTTTTTTATGTTTTTTATCTCATAACTTTTGACTGGGTGAACTGATTTTTATGAATCTATTTTTATTTGAAAGCTTGTGATTTCCATGTGGTTCCATATAAATTTTATCAAAATTGGTGTAGTACTTTATTAGAAAATTAACAAAAACCAAAAATAATAATGCAAAAATGTACTAAGTTGTTGCGATGGAAGTCGGTTTTTTAAAGTGTTTAGCGTTTTAAATTATTCGAATGAAAAATGAACAAATTAAAGACGGTAACAAAAACTTTCTCTTTTGTCATTTCTGCGTCTATAATCTATGGGTATCGTTGATAGTGGCGCACGCGTCGACGTCACGGCAGTCACGTTTCTGATTTATCGATCTCACACCATCCACAAATTAGTTTTTATTTCTAACACATATTAGGGTGACCCCTCTGCTAATACTTGTACAGTTGACGACAATATTTTCATCGTCACGACGATGGGCGAGGAAGGCCCTTCAATCAAAACTGCCCCTTAACTCGAGGGGCAATAGGAGGCAATAAAATGTATAATAACGTTATTTATTTACTTTGATCTCGATTGGGTGAGGTCGTGAATTGTGGGTCGATGATATTTTGCTTCATACCAAAAGTATTTGAAGATTAAAACCGTTTCAGTGTCGATTTATGGTAATCCTACTAATATTATAATCGCGAAAGTTTGTATGTACGGTTGGATGTTTGTTACCCTTTCACGCAAGAACTACTGAACGTATCTAGCTGAAATTTGGTAAGTAGACAGAATAGGACCGGGATTACCCGCTTGCGGCTCGCGCACTGCGCTCCATCGAAGACAGGTAATAGAAACTATGTTCACGCGAGGGAAGCCGCAGGCAAAATCTAGTAAGCTATTTTTTTTTCCAAGCAGATATTTAGTATCATTTAAAGATTAATCTTATGAATTGATGTGTATTCAGTCTACCTTCTTTTTTTAATCTACAATTGATAAGCCCTTGGCATCATCTCACCTGATTGTAAGTGACGATGATGCCGAAGATAGAAGCGGGCTTACCAAGATTCTACAACGCAATGCAGATCTGGCTATCTTATCTTCAAGCCGGAATACATCAATGATGTTAACACTGATGTTTAGCGGCAAGACTTAGATAAGATGGTGGTAGCTAGCCAGGCGGGCTATGAAATTGCCCTACCACCAACAAAACCAAGTCATACAAAGTTGACTCCGCCTGGAATGGAAACCGCGACCTCCTGGTGTGAAGCGGGTAGACTAACCATTACGCCACGGAGGCGGTTAAAAGCCTTTCTTACTAAACAAACATGGACTTAAACCTATCGGTATGAAACTACTCCGAACCTAAACTCACATAATGTTTCATGATATTCGTGATAAGTATAAACGGTTTGGGCTTATCACGGCCTAAGTAAACAGTGTCAACACACCCGGACATATTTTGCAGTAAGCAGTAAACAGCCAAACTTCTTATACGGTCACGCAGTAAAGTTGGAGGAATATGAGGCGTCAGGATGGAACTTACTGAGTTAAGATTACTTACTAAAAGAATTTTTTGCATGTGCCTGGTAGGCGATAGCGGGAATCTGAGGTAGCAGACCGCATTTACTCAGGAGTACCGTCGCATGCCAGGTGCAGCTACGGGGGACACGCTTACAACAACGGGTGCTTTAGCTTCTACTGTTCTCCTTTATACGCTGATATCCATTCCCTTGCAGAAGAACTTCTGGTCAGTGCGCCACCGGATCGGAACGAAAGTACCTAGGTAAGTGTAAGTCATCATCACATTAGCTCATGTACAGAGGCCAGCACATCAAGCTATACACTCGTAGTGCGATTCTGATCCATACGCATTCGGCATAAAAACGGTACAAAGTCCAAAGTGTGTAGCTTGATGTGCTGGCCTGTGTACGTCCCTACTGAGGGACTTGAGCCTACCCTGAATTAAGGCGATTGGCCCTGTCGACCACGTGGGCTCAGTGCGAGTTGGTCGACTACACACAGAACCTGTGAGTTTCTTCGCAGGCGTGTGCAGGTTTCCTGACGATGTTTTCCTTCACCGTAAGAACGTCGGATAAACGTAGATATGAAATCTAAATTCGAAAACACACATGGTTCGTTCGTACGTGGCAGGATTCGAACCACGATCTCCCGGACAGGAGGTAGCGACCCTAACCGTTACGCCACCGACGTATTAGTGAACGTTTTTTACACGACTGCGCCAGAAGGAGGGTTATGGTTTTCAAGTGTATGTCTGTATGTATGTATATTTCTTTGGCACGTTCTGCAGCCTAAACGGCTTCATGGATTTTAGCTTAAGAGGTGTCGTTGTATTCGTCTCAATTGTAAGAGTGACACTGGGTATATCAAAAACATAAAGAGTTAAAATGGCGGATTTTTGGCGCCAAATTCTATGTATTCAAATATTTTTTTTATTCAAAGCCTATCGATTGGGGTATCAAAATAAAGGTTTTTATTAAAGGCTTTCAAAAATATATCTTATGAATTTAAACGAGATTGAGAAATTTATTATATAAAATCCGCCGCTTTACAAAACGTCACTATTTTACCATCCGGCGCCATTCAGCGCCATTGAGCCTAGGGGGAGTCCTATGTCCAGCAGTGGACTAACACGGGCTGATGATGAAATTGTTAGAAAAGTAATATCTAACTGTAGGTACTCTTACAATTTCTTCAGGTAGGAAATAGAAAGCAAGAATATGTAAGTTACCCCACTGTTTGTTTTCTACAAATCATCATCATCATATCAGCCGAAGGACGTCCACTGCTGGATATGTCCTGCTGGCATCCCCCAAAGATTTCCACTACGACCGGTTCCTCGCTGCCTGCATCCAGCAGCTTCCTGCGACTCTCACTAGGTCATCAGTCCACCGGTCGCCACTCGAGAACTTAACTACCCAACGACCATCTGTTTTACGAGCTATGTGCCCCGCCCACTGCCACTTGAGTTTAGCATTCTGAGAGCTATATCGATTACCTTGGTTCTCCTACGAATCTCCTCGTTTCTGATTCGATCAATCAGAGAAACTCCGAGCATAGCACCACAGTATTACAATTAAGCGGCTTACAGTAGTGCAACGAATGTTCTTACGCAGAGCAACAGGACACTTGCGGGGCAGCGGGCGGCGGGACAAAGCCTGGAAAACTCGCGGAATTTGCCAGGCTTTGCCCCGCAAGTCTTCTGTTTCTCAGCGTCGTGGATTTTGCCAGACAGGCTACAGGCTAGTACTGCTAGTACCTACGCCGTAGTGGCATCATGCGACATCAAAGGCGTTGCGCTACTGTCAGCCATATCGTAATACTGTGATAGCACGCTCCATTGCCCTTTGAGTGACCTCGAGCCTTCCTTTTCTTTTCTACAAAATCTTCAAGGAAATATTTTCCTTTTACACATATCTCTTCGGATGGAAAATTGGAACAAACTGTAACGATATGTATACCGTCTGCTGAAAATATACTCCAAAGTTTCTTCCCAGCAAATCCAATATACGCTGTGTTTCGTTGTCAACACATGCCTACGTCTGTTGACACATCGCTTTGCGCCGTCTTTACCCTACTTCGAGAAAATTCGCACCAGGGAATACACGCCGCGGTTTTACTACTTAGAGTAGGAGGAGACAACATAGAAGGTACTTATAGAAGTCGTAGCGTGAAAGCGTGAAATGAAACCTGATTTAGAATACCAGTGTGTATGCTTTTATTAGAAATTTTGTTTAAAATTTTTATTAAAAATGTTGACTGGAATAAATCGCAAGACTATTGAAACTACACAGCGACAAATAAACTGCTACATAAGTTTTTTTCAATACATTTCCATACAAAAGGCAGTTAATAATCGAAATGAGCTCGATTACTTATTTAAATAACGAAAAGTAAAATAAATCAAAAATCTGTATCAATAGCTTAGATTCGTGGCTACAAATTTGTCTTAGAGCATAACAAAACCAAAAACATGACCTTTTTCTGCAAAAATGAATGGAAAATTTGCTATTTTACCGTAAGCAATCTTCTGAGCAGTTATTGATTCCCTTTTTTTGTTTTGTTTTAATTTTCTTTATTTAAATATGTAATCGTGCTTATTTAGAGCTGCCTTTTGTATGGAAATGTATTGAGAAAATTAGATGATGCAGTTTCTTTGTCGCCGAGTTTATAATTCTATTTTTGATATCAATTGTCGATAAATAAATATAGTTTAAAAAAACTAAAAAAACACGCTCTTAAAGCACATCAAATTAAAAAGTGAAAAAGTATTCTTAATATAAGCTGAAAACAATAATGAACGAAATATACTAGTATTATTCTAAAAAAAGCGTGGGTTGCTCGATATACAAAAAAAAAGACGTGTGGCACTCGGGGACTGCCGCGGTAAAGCTATTGCATAGCATTTTTTATCAACTTATTCAATTATAATTATTTATTTATTTTTTATTTATGCAGTATTTACTAGTACCATGTAGTCCTTGGGGCGCGGGATGTTTATGTAATAAATTAACACTAAGAAAGTTCATCATAATCATCATAATCATCATCATCCGCCATCATCATCCGCCATCATCAATCGCCATCATCAATCTCCATCATCAATCGCCATCATCAATCGCCATCATCAATCGCCTTCATCAATCGCCTTCATCAATCGCCTTCATCAATCGCCTTCATCAATCGCCATCATCAATCGCCATCATCCAACGCAATCATCAATCGCCATCATCAATCGCCATCATCGAACGCCATCATCAATCGCCATCATCATCATCATCATCATGATGGATAGATAGATGGCACTGTAAGTTTTTTAGAACTCAATATATATATTTTTTTGGGTGTCAGGTTTTATTTTCGTTACGAAATTTCTTGATTCGGTCCCCTCAAAGCCCGCGATAAAAGCTATATTATAGCTTAAAAATATGGCACAAAGCGCCCCACGCTTTTTTCACAATCATGATCAATCAGCTCATATACGTATATAGGGCTCTAGCCTACCCTGAACTAGGGCGATCGGGCCTTAATCACAATATAACCTATGACGGTTTATGAAATTCAGCCCGCTGACAGACAGACGGACAGCGGAAGCTTAGTAAGAGGGTCCCGTTGGCACTCTATGGGAACGAAACCCTAAAAAGTGTTTGGAAAGTTTTATAAGACCTTTGACTTTCTGTCACGTCACGCAAATAGATCAGCTCTGAACAGCCAACTTTGTGTGAGTGAGCAGTTATTATTTCAGATGAAAATGGCGGTAGGCTCGTAATAAAAATGTTTTAGAAGGTATGTATTAGGTCCTTATTTCAAAGTAATTACGATTTTTTTTAAATCACAATAGGGATGACGACAGCATCAGAAATAAATTAGAAACTTTTGATCACTTAATTGCCCTCCTACTTAAACTTCGGAGAACCTTACTCGTTTTGTTTTCCATCAAGTCTTCGATTTTTAATTCACCAAAATCACAAAATGAGTACCTAAATGACGCTGCTGAACTATGACGTGACGCCTAGGTATTTCTAACATTTTTAGAACAAAATGACGTTTTTGACAGATGAAAAAAAGTAACTCAGATGACTAGCATTCGTCATCCCTATTGGTAAGCCCTTGGCATCATCTGACCTGATGGTAGATAAGTGACGATGATGCCGAAGATGCAAGCGGGCAATGGGGATCTATCTTATCTTCAAGCCGGAACACATCAATGCTGTTAACACTGATGTTTGGCGGCAAGACTTAGATAAGAAGGTAGTAGCTAGCCAGGCGGGCTATGAAAACCAATTGATTAAAACCAAGTACACAAACAATAATCAAATCAGTATTTAGCTAATTGTTGTTGAAATACAGCCCGCGGATGCCTATTTTCTGTTAGTAAGAAGCCATGGTAAGTTCCTTTAGTCGTTAATTAAAAACGTTTATCAATTATGTTTAGAGTAATTATTGTTTGACCAAAATTAGAGGCAATTAATTACATCGATCAGAGTATTCATAAAAGTTCTGATAAACCTTTTTTTCTGTTTTATAGTTCGTGTCTGCAGTACACATGAGTCCACAGATAAGAAAAAATTTTTTACCGCTCCGATAGATTGCTGAAGGAGGCGCGGCAGGAGCGTTAGCTTCTTGTACAACGAGACATGTTGCACAATTTCATGGCAGAGCTCCGTGTGTTTTTGTGTCAAAATTGCCGAGATGGTCAATAATAAGCTGCAAAAATGCAACTGGCAAAGTAAATTTAATAAATGGAGGAGTTTCTTACCATGTGTAATTGAAAAACTGAAATGATAATCAATAATTATATACAAATATGAATTTTTATTTTTGTTTTCTTGTTATTTAGTGCGAGGGTGTTGTCGATATTTTTCAACGATATTTTTTTAAATTTTAACATTCAGTTTTCCAAAAAATCACAAATTGAAGGAAAAGTGGATCAGAACTACAAAACGTAACAATTTGTTTCCCACAAAATAAAGCATTGTTTGGTCAAAGTATTTCAACGATGATGAATTTGTGGTTTCACTACACAAGAAATCACCATCTTCTGTTCTGTGCAGTCTTTAAAATTTGAGCGCCTGGTAAAAATTTCATATCAAATGTATCTGCGTGCGCCTCTGTACCGCAGACATTGGTTAAACAGGCAGGCGTAGTATCCATCCAATTACGTGGATGGAACGTCTCCACGACTCCCATTACGATAAAACAACACGCAGTTGTAATACAAAATACGTACCGCTTTATTTCATCCGTTTTCTTTTATTAGATAAGGTTGTGTGTATTACAAGGCTGAGCTGTCCGCGCCACAGATAACTAACTACTTTAATATTTTGTTTTTACTAAGGCCTAAAGGGTATTGATTCCTTCCCAGGTACATATAGCTGGGAAAAATAAACTTAGACCTAAAATAAACCTCTGGTCAAAGGCATTAAGGCTAGGTATTGATTGGAACAGTTGTCTCTGTATTTTTCTCTACGTGTAAAGAGTAAAGATAATAACCACACTTTTTCAATGATTTTTATTATCTTTAAAAGACTACAATGAAAGTATAAAAAATAATAAAATTACTCACTTTGTATTATCTTAACAACTATTGTTGTGTATTTTTTAAAATTTATACTTCAAAATATGTATTAGTCATAACGCGTTAAAAGTAACGGTGTAAACCTATCTTAAGGATTTTTTTCTATAGAGCCAAAACTGCTCAATCGTGTTATAGCTTTTGACTTAAAGGAACGTCATCAACAATAAGATATTTTTTTTCAACCTTGGGATTTTTATCGTTTAGGAGTAATTGACGTCAAAAATAACGAAAATCTGTAATATTACCACCCTAAAGACATTCAATGATTTTTAGCTCCGCATCATGATTCAGATGAGATGATGCCAAGGGCTTACCAATTATGAATAAAAAAAAGTATTACATTTCGTGTCATATTGCCAGTATCGTGCCAGTTCCCCATTGCGTTGGGGAATCTTGGTAAGCCCGCTTCCATCTTCGGCAACATCGTCTCATACCACCAGGTGAGATGTTGTCAAGGGTTTACCAAATGTGAATAATAAAAAAAAATTGTTTCCCTGGTCTAATTACTTAATCAGGTTTATTTCAAGGAATAAATTTTTACGTTATTAACTAATGATTGTTTATTTCTTGATTTTTCACAAATGACAATAAGTTATTATTATTTAATGACTATCAGAAAGATTGTAATTTGCACCTATTTTGAATCTTGAAATAACATAGTCTCGAAAACTTGCCTATGCTTCAACCAGACTAACTATTCTGATTAACGAGTTGTAGTTTTTTTTTCAATCTATTTTTGGTAAGCCCTTGCCATCATCTCACCTGATGGTAAGTGACGATGATGCCGAAGATGGAGGCGGGCTTACCAAGATTCCCGAACGCAATGGGAAACTGGCTATCTTATCTACAAGCCGGAACACATCAATGCTGTTAACATTGATGCTTGGCGGCAAGACTTAGATAGATAGTCGTAGTTAGCCAGGCGTAGAAAAAGCCCATCCACCAACCAAACCAAGTCATACCAGTTTAGACTCCGCCGGGAATCGAACCCGCGGCCCCCTGATGTGAAGCTAATGGTCGTAATTACTTCGCCACGGAGGCATTTCTTCCATTATTTATTCAATTTCTGCATGTGTTGCCTTCTCTTACTAATACAATTTTAGTTTATACAGAATGTAACAAAATTGGTGTAGGTCCCGTTCTATTTATTGAGTTTAGTATGAAATGAACACAAAAATTACCAATAAACCCTAGTGTAAACGTTATCATCCTTACTTGTAATATTATGAATGTGAAAATGTGTTTGTTTGTTACCTTTTCACGCTTCTACACCTCAACCAATCTTGATAAAATTTGGCATGCAGGTAGCCCGTGCCATGGGGAAGGACACAAGCTACTTTTTTATCCCGGGAAAATAGCATAACACGATGCAGTTCCCGAGAGAACTAAAAATACCCTTTTTTTGGTTAATTTCTTTTACATTGCAACGGCACAATGGATTGTTGATTTTTTTACACAGATATGGTTAAGGAGGTGAAAACGAGATTATTTACTAATCATAAAGTAATAAAAACGATGTCTACGGGCGAAGCCGCAGGAAAAAGCTAGTAAAATTATAAATTTTATTTCAATGATCGCATTCATTCTTCCATTCAAAAAGAAAGAGTAAAGTTAGAACACTACCTATAACTTAATAGAGGGCCAATAAAACACCAATACAGAGGTAATCGTTCGCGAGGGCTGATAAACGAACCGATTTAACTTCCCTCCGGAGGTGACTCAGCGCGCATCCCAACTTTAAATTGCTACCAGAGAATTTTACTTTGAGGGACTGCCGACTTTCGACTCTAGAGATGTCTCACACTTCCCTCCCTATTCGATATCCGAATTCTGATCCAAAACATGATATCCGAGACCATAAGTTAGGCACTGTCATCATCATAGATAGATAGATAAAACATCTATTCAAAGCTACAATACAAATTGATACACAAAAAAAAATTAAAAAACTTCTTGTATCTAAGCCTAAATGTAAAAAGAGGGTAACTACATTAAATTGTGCCGTAGGTCAGAAATGGCTCCGACTCAGCATCATCATAGCAGCCGAAAATCGTCCACTGCTGGACAAAGGCGTTTTTCACGATGACCGGTCCTGCGCTGCCCGCATCCATCTGCTTCCATCGGTTAGGCACTGTAAACAATGCTTTTGATGATAGATTAATAATTTTGTGTTTAAGATTATTAAATTGATCATACCTTATGTACAGTCGAGTTATTTACCCAGGCTTCAAATATACAGGGTGTGAAAAATAGGTGTAAAAAAAAAGACTGTAAGACCCGTTTAATCGGGGTTCTACTCATCATAGTGAAAAACTGTCTACAAGGAACCCATATTCAATTCTCAAACCAAAAAACAGGAGGTCCTAAGCCAATTTTTAACGGGTAAGAAACCTGGAAAAAGTTCATCATATCAGCTCATATACGTTCCCCACCGAGGGGCTCGAGCCTACCCTGAATTAGGGCGATCGGACCTTAGTCACACCACGCGGGCCCAGTGCGGGTTGGTCGACTTCACACACAACGTTCGAGTTTCTCCGCAGGCGTGTGCAGGTTTCCTCACGATGTTTTCCTTCACCGTAAGAGCGTCGGGTAAACGTACATATGAAACCGAAATTCGAAAACACGAAAACAAATTGGAAAAAGGTAGACATATTTTTTTTGTTTTGCTGAACTGACTGTGCTACTGGTGATCATCATATCAGCCACAAATCGTCCACTGCTGGACAAAGGCCTCCCCCAGGGATTTCCACGACGACCGGTCCTGCGCTGCCCGCATCCATCGGCTTCCGGCGATCTTCATACTTGCGATAATTTATGGAAACAGGTCAGTTAAGAATTTTTTAAGAATTGATTCATGAATAAAATGAAACATATGCCACACTGACTTCAGTAAATATTAAGCTGAACTGTTGTAAGTAAAGTGATTATTTTTAGGGTTTCGATACAAAGGGTGGCAACGAGATCTTATTACTAAGCCTTCGCTATCGGTCCGTCCGTCCATCAATATGTTAGCGGGTTGTAATGGGTGTCCCAAAATTAACGCAAGATTTGAATTTGCCGCCATTTGTGCAGTAAAGTGTTGGCAACCCCCAAAAAAAAAACTATTTGACAGCTGACAGGGTTAGTAAAAATGGAGCGTTTCACGATAGAACAACGTATCTTCAGTACTTTAGTACAGCCTTTTTAGATAAAAAAATGCGTATGTGCCAGCGTTGGTAGCGTAACGGCTAGGGCCGCCGCGCCGCCTCCTGTCCGCTAGGTCGTAGTTCGAATCCTGCCACGTACCAATGTGATTTCGAATTTAGATTTCATATGTGCGTTTATCCGACGCTCTTACGGTGAAGGAAAACATCGTGAGGAAACTTGCACACTCCTGCGAAGAAACTCTCAGGTTGTGTGTGAAGTCGACCAACCCACACTGGGCCCACGTGATCGAATAAGGCCCGATCGCCCTAATTCAGGGTAGGCTTGAGCCCCTCGGTGGAGACGTACATGGGCTGATAAGACGTAATATAACAGTTTTCTAAAGTCTAAGAACTAAATGAACCTTCTTAATATCAGTAATGTTGTGGCTAAAGCTGAGAGTTCTCATTACATCATCGATGTTTAATTGATTATCCATAACTTCTTATAAAATCAGCCAGTTCCCCATTGCGTTGGGGAATCTTGTTAAGCTCACTTAAATCTTCGGCATCATTGTCACTTACCATCAGGTGAAGTGATGCTTACTAATCTATCTAAACATATAATAAAACTGTAACGTAGCCCTGTCTGTACATGAAATATTTTTGGAAAATAATAATTGTGTTGGACATTACTAACGATTTAGAGGCCAAAACAACAACTTTGAGAATTTTTGTCTGTCTATCTGTATGTACGCGCATCACGCAAAAACTACCAGGCTGATTTTGATGAAACTTTGTATGGTAGTTCCTTATAGCCCGGGTTAACATATAGGATACTTTTTATCCCAGAAAAACTTCCACGTGGACTAAGTCGCGGGTACAGCTAGTCACACTTCACACTAATAATATTTATAAAGGCGAAAGTTTGTGAGTGTGTATGTTTGTTACTACTTCACGCAAAAACTACTGAACGGATCTGGCTGAAATTTGGTAGGTAGACAGATTAGGACCTGGATTTACACATAGGCAACTTTTTTTCACGCACTGCGCACCTTCGAAAAGTCATAGAAACGTTGTTCACGCGGGTGAATAATAATAATAATATCCAGTTTCATGACATCACTATCCGGCACGTCAAAGTCTCGATTCATGACGTTCACAGTTTGTTTTCGGGTGTGGATCTTCAGTTAGTTCTTGCGACTTCATGTTTACATGGGGTTCGATATTTGCATCTATTTGGTACTTTGGTTTCTGACGCTGTTAATGCTAATTTCCATTGATTGATAGCTTGTGATTTTAGAAGTACCTAAGGGTTAATTCAGGGTTAAAAGGGCAAGGACCGCTACCTTTTTTTTATTCTCAAATGGTAAGCCCTTGGCATCTCATCTCATCTGATGGTAAGTGACGATGATGCTGAAGATTGAAGCAGGCTTACCAAGATTCCCCAACGCAATGGAGAACTGGCTATCTTATCTTCATGCCGAAACACATCAATGTTTTTAACACACTGATGTTTGGTGGCAATCCTCCTATCCGGGAAGTCGTGTTCCGAGTCCTGCCACGTACCAAGGTAGGTAGGTAAAAACAGAGATAGAATTAGGTAGGTAGGTAAAAACAGAGATAGAAATAGGTAGGTAGGTAAAAACAGAGATAGAAATAGGTAGGTAGGTAAAAACAGAGATAGAAATAGGTAGGTAGGTAAAAACGGAGATAGAAATAGGTTGGTAGGTAAAAACAGAGCACAGCAGAATAAAGCAGAGCAGTGCAGAGCAGAGCACTGCAAGGGTTTATTTCAATGTCTTTATTTTCATATTCGTTTTTACACAGAAGTAGTTTAGCACTGCAAGGGTTTATTTCAATTTCTTTATTTTCATATTCGTTTTTACACAGAAGTAGTTTTAAGTTCACATGGCTAGGAGACTCTGAATATCGCTAGGTCACCCAGGTACTTTAAGAAAAACCTGGTACTTTTTATAAAGCGTGGTACATTTAAGAAAAGCCTGGTACTTTTAAGAAAAGCCTGGTACTTTTAAGAAAAGCCTAAGAGCTTGCCTCTATTTCTGCTTTTACGTAAACAAACAGAACAGACAAATAAACTTATCAACGCTGCTCGCCAGAAGAAAGACATCAACGCAAGTACGTTAAGCCGTAAGTAGTATATTACACCGTAATACGTCACAAAAATAGAAATGGATGTGATTACTAGTACACATACATCGTCACTCACCATCAGGTGAGATGATGTCAAGGGCTTACCATACCAGTGGATAAAAAAATCAATCCTTTGCTGTAACTTGTACGGATATACCAGGTACCTAGATACCTAAGTTGATCCTGAAGTAAGCTGAGTTAATGCTGTAAAAATTATTTCCCCGTAAATAAATTCACTAAATAAACTCTGTCGCTTTGGTATTTCCTTTACAAATTAGTAAAAGGCAAAACATCGGTTATTCCGGGCGTTCACACACAAACGCCGTATTGTTGGGCAGGCTGTATTGAAATAACAACCAACACCGTATGGTAATGGCGACCGGACGGCCGCCGGCCGGAACCGGACGGATATAAACAGGAGCGGAGCGCGCCACGCCAACCGTGTCGTCCTACCAAAATGTAGCGCTAAACATCAGCAAAGGTTTTGCGGAAAGGACAATGGACAAACTTATATGGACGCGGGCCCTAGCATTTTCATAAGTCTCAATTAGCTCTTCAATTTAAGGTCTGTCTAATACATAACTTTGACATATCGTGGTCAAAAGTTAATGCAAAACAAAAAGCATTATGTTAACCGTTTGCCTTATAGAGACTTTCTGATACGAGGGCTGTTTGATAAGTCCTTTTAAAACCTTTTTTTTTGTTAAATGGCATTAACACTGCCAGGCACAATCTTCCGAATGGAGACTGTTAAAAATTTAATAAAAAAACAAGAAATTGACACTTTAACCATTGCTTGAATGTGATCACTTCTAAATTTTCCACAACTATGAAAAAATTGGAATTTCGTGTCGTTATAAAACCTTTTTTATGAAGGGTTCCAGTGCTGTCACAATAAAAAATGAACTTGATTCTTTTCATGGCACTAACGCACCAACGTTGCAGACTGTTTATAACTGGTTATAAGATTTTAAACGTGATCGGTCAAGCACATCTGATGCTCTGCGCTCTGGTCGCCCAATCGAAGACACTACTGGGGATATTGTTGAAGAAGTCCATAACATTTTACTCGACGACCACCGAGTGAAGGTGCGTGAAATAGCTGAGATCGTAGGCATCTCCACTGAGCGAGTAAATAAAATACTACACGAAGATTTGGCTATGACAAAGCTGTCTGCACGATGGGTGCCACGTTTGTTGACGATCAAACAAAATCGCGAACGAAAGTAGATTTCTAAGCTTGGATATGATTGTCCTCGGAATTTTTTAAGTCGATTTGTCACTGTAGACGAACATGGGTCCACCATTATACACTCGAGTCAAAACAGCAAGCCAAATAATGGATGGCTACTGGTGAACGTGCCCCAAAGAAGTCTAAGACTGTTTTGTCGGCTGGGAAAATGATGGCAATAGTTTTCTGGGATGGCGAAGGAATCATCATGATCGACTACTTGGAAAAGCGGTAGACTATTACTGGCCGTTAATACGCAGAGTTATTAGACCATTTTAATGCCGAATTTTTGGAAAAACGACCAAAATTGTCCCCTAAGAAAGTCTTATTTCATCAAGACAATGCCCCAGTGCACACGTCAACCATTGCAATGGCTAAAATACACGAGTTGGGCTTCGAGCTGGTTCCGCATGCTCGGTATTCACCGGACCTGGCTCCGTGTGATTACTACCTATTCCCAAATTTGAAAATATGGCTTGTAATACAAAAGTTTTTGACAAATGAAGACTGCATCGCAGGTGTAAACGGCTATTTTGCAGGCCTCACAAATCGTATTTTTTGGAGGGTATTAAAAAATTTTAAACTCGCTAAAATAAGTGTTTGGCCCTTAAAAGGAGACTATGTTGAAAAATAAATGTAATTTGTATATATTTTTTTACTTTTTAAAAGGACTTATAAAACAGCCCTCGTATATCAGAATGTGATATAAAAGAGGGCATGTTTAGTTCACGGATCAGATAAACAAGGTTGGATTGGAACTGTGCGCTGAGCAGGCGCGCCACAAGTATGATTAGACAATCATACTTATCCGAAGCCCGCGTTCATACTTTTTATTTGCGTGTGGTTGTGTGTAACGTACAGATTCTCGAAATGGTGTGAGACACAATTGCAGCCCTGTGTTCTAAGTGTGCTTTGTTTATTAGTGCGCGCAATTCATGTATATATATTATTATTGCTTGTGTAGGTGGAGTTGATGGGTGGGAGACAGGCGGCGACGCTGGTTTTCAAACAAAAGTGTGACTATTGCCAATCCAACCTTATTTATCTTAACCGTGGTTTAGTCCATGGTCCTTTATGCTTACGGCAATGTGTACGGTTATACACGGACGGTTATACAGAACCGTGACTTTAAATGTGTCGTCTTAGCATAATGTTGATGTAATATAATACTTCGGTTTGTTCGAAAGGTATTTGAAAGAATATGAGCTCAGATGGATAGGATAAAAGAAAAAGTATTTTTTTTCACAAAACAAAATAAGTATTGAGTAGCTAGAGTGCATGTAAGTGTTAAAGTTTAAATTATACAATTACTAGCTTTTGCCTGCGGCAATCATCGTTTTTATTACTGTCTTAGAAGGTGCGCGGTGCGCGAGACGCAAGCGGCTCGCGAGCGTGGACGTGAATTTTCTCCTGATCCCTCGGGAACTATGTCAGGATATGCTTATTAGTAAATCATGTCATTTCCCACCCCCTAACCATCTCTGTGCAAAAAATCACAAAATCCATTGTTCCGTTGCCGTTGACCAAAAAAGAGTTTTTTTTTTATTCACAATTGGTAATTCCTTGGCATCATCTCACCTGATGGTAAGTGACGATGGTGCCGAAGATGGAAGCGGGCTTACCAAGATTCTCCAACGCAATGGAGAACTGGCTATCTTATCTTCAAGCCGGAACACATCAATGTTGTTAACACTGATGTTTGGCGGCAAGACTTAGATAAGATGGTGGTAGCTAGCCAGGCGGGCTTAGAAAATGCCCTACCACCAACCAAACCGAGTCTTACAAATTGATCCCACCGGGAATCGAACCTGCGACCTCCTGGTGTGAAGCGAATGGGCTAGCCATTACGCCACGGAGGCGGTTCAATTTCCAGTTCCCTCAGGAACTGCATCGGGCTTTGCTATTTTAACTAGATAAAAAGTAGCCTATGTCCTTCCTCGTGAGACAGGCTACCTGCATGCCAAATTTTATTAAGATTGGTCCTGGCGTTGAAGCATGAAAAGGTAACAAACAAACACATTTTCACATTTATAATATTAAGTAAGGATTACGTTACACGCACCATCCAAGACTGAGCTCGTCAGTTCAGCTTACAATTCTGGTTTCACAAATGAATTTACTTTTCAATCGAATCGTTAACACACACAGTAGTGAAGTTCAGTTAGCAAAAAGTATGTGGTAAATATTTTTCCATTTACGAAATGGAAAAGTTAGGTAGTAAAGTGAACGATTTAAGAGCGGGCATGTTGTTTCAACATTGAATTCTGGCTCGTAACATCTACAAACTACAATTCAAGGTTCGCCTCAGTTCGGATTTCACTTGCTAGAGTTTTGACACAGATATTGTAGCCACATTTATGTTGAAAAGAGATCTACTAAACTAACCTATTATGAATTATATTTCTTCTTGGCTAAGACACAAGTAAAATCATATTTAACATTTAACCGCCTCCGTGGCGTAATGGTAAGTCCATTCGCTTCACACCAGGAGGTCGCGGGTTAGCTTCCCGTGGGGTCAACTTGTAAGACTCGGTTTGGTTGGTGGTAGGGCATTTTCTAAGCCCGCCTGGCTAGCTACCACCATCTTATCTAAGTCTTGCCGCCAAACATCAGTGTTAACAAAATTGATGTAAGATAGCCAGTTCTCCATTGCGTTGGGGAAGCCCGCTACCATCTTCGGAATCATCATCACTTACCATCAGGTGAGATGATGCCAAGGGCTTATCAATTATGATTAAAATAAAATAATTGTAAGGTAAACTGTGCCATATGCCATCATAACTATACGTTACTTTTTACTGTGTTTGCTAAGCATCAATGTGTCTTGAATTTACGCTGAAAAATCTGGCACGAAGCCACAAGGCTCGTTTATATATCATATTGTTTTGACACTTCCATATCCTGACGAAGTCGGTGATGAAACGACGCCAAGAAAAAGCGTAAGGTGTGTTTACAGCTTTTGTTTCTTCATATTATCTTCTTTACATTAAGTATCAAGTAGATTTAGACTAGATACAGGAGTCGAATCACAAATGAGGAGAAGGACATAATCGCTACACTTCAGTGGCAGTGGGCAGGGCACATAGCTCGTAGAACAGATGGCCGTTGGGGTAGTAAAATTCTCGAGTGGCAACCGCGCACCGGAAAATGTAGCGTAGGAAGGCCTCCCGCATGGTGGGAGTGACGTCCTTGTGAAGGTGGCGGAAATCTAAGGCCTATGTCCAGCAGTGGACGTCTTTCGGCTGATATGATGATGATGATGACAGGTATCTATCGTGTCTATATGCTAATACTTACGGCTAAAATAGGACACAGGTTAGAAATGTTCCTACGGACACAGGGTAGAAATGGTACTAAGGACATAGGGTAGAGTTCCAACGGTCACAGGGCAGAAAAATTCCTAAGGACACACGGTAGAAATGTTCCTTAGGATACAAGGTAGAAATTTCCCTAAGGACACAGGGTAGAAATGTTCCTAAGGACACAGGGTAGAAATGTTCCTAAGGACACAGGTTAGAAATGTTCCAACGGACACAGGGTAGAAATGTTTCTAAGGACACAGGGTAGAAATGTTCCAACGGACACAGGGTAGAAATGTTCCAACGGACACAGGGTAGAAATATTCCAACGGACACAGGGTAGAAATGTTCCAACGGACACAAGGTAGAAATGTTCCAACGGACACAAGGTAGAAATATTCCAACGGACACAAGGTAGAAATATTCCAACGGACACAAGGTAGAAATGTTCCAATGGACACAGGGTAGAAAACTGGTAGTAGGTAGGTGTAAATTCGTGAAAACGTATAATTTGTAATTAATCTAGATTCTATTATAAAAAAATAAAATTGGAGTTTAACCACCTATTAGGAATACAGGCTACAAATATTTGATATAAAGACTCCAAAACACTCCTAAATTCGTAAAAAAAGATCCTCTATTCTGTAATTCTAATTAAGAGCGTCGATGGCGTAACAGCTAGGGCCGGCGGTAACGGCTAGGTTAGCTGCCTCCTGTCCGGGAGGTCGTGGTTCGAATCCCGTAACGTACCAATGTGATTTCGAAATCAGATTTTATATCTATGTTTATCCGAAGCTCTTACGGTGAAGGAAAACATCGTGAGGAAACCTGCACACGCCAGCGAAGAAACTCGCAGGTTGTGTGTGAAGTCGACCAACCTGCACTGGGCCCGCGTGGTCGAGGCCCGATCGTCCTAATTCAGGGTAGACTCGAGCCCCTCGGTGGGGACGTATACGAGCTGATATGATGATTCTGCAATACAAAATTCATAAACCATTACACATGTTTGTATATGGTTTATTTATTGCACACCTATCAACCAAATATTCAAACATTCCATATTCCAGCGAGCGACGGCAAACATAATTCTGTCACAACTAAGAGGCATAAAGTATTAAAACCCCGACACAGGCCGGGAAATGGCTCAATAATGAATAACGGGCAAAGTTCCCTCCTAAAATATTAGTCTACTTGTGTAACGAACACCGGTATGCACTTTCACCTTCATTTCATTACTCTCGCGGGTGAAATGTTTGTAATTAACACCGAAACTTGGGCGGTCACAGTCAGGTGAGTTGGTTGCGTGTGGCTGTTCGCCTTCAACACTTTTGGAGTACCGAAGGGGAGTATACTGGGTCCGATACTTTTTAGTTGCGTGTTGAACAGACAGTATCGAGTATTATGCTGACAAATCTTTAACAAGATTAAATTTTTTACTTGTTCTATGATTTTATTAGATTAATGTTTTGAGTCCAAACCATATAGGTACTATTTCTCGTTCAATTTTAACCGCCTCCGTGGCGTAATGGTTACTCCATTCGCATTACACTAGGAGGTCGCGGGTTGAATTCCCGGTGGAGTCAACTTGTAAGACTCTGTTTGGTTGGTGGTAGGGCATTTTCTTAGCCCGCCTGGCTAGCTACCACCATCTTATCTATACGTAAGTCTTGCCGCCAAAACATCAGTATTAACAGCATTAATGTGTTCCGGCTTGAAGATAAGATAGCCAGTTCTCCATTGCGTTGGGGAATCTTGGTAAGCCCGCTTCCATCTCTGGCATCATCGTCACTTGCCATCAGGTTAGATGATGCCAAGGGCTTACCAATTGTGAATAATTTTTTTTTAGATAAGTAGGACTGTTTAGGACCGTGTAAAAAATAACGCTAATGTTGATTGCGTTAGATAATTATTTATTTTTTACACGATAGCCCACAAAAAAGGAGTGTTTTCAGGTCTACTTATGTTGTTTTTAACTCTCGATTGGTAAGCCCTTGTATGTTTCTTTATTTCACGATGTCTCTTCTTAACGCCTTGATGGATTTGCGAGTTAAAGGTATCGTTAGATTTGTCTTCAATCCATGACTAACTCAGGATAAATTTTACCTGACTTCCCATAAAAGTAGGGTACCTAATGTTTTTATGCAGTCGTTTTTTTTTGGACAAATTATGAACAAGCGAATCGAAACAATGACTGGGAACCTTATAAACAAAACTTTTTTTTACGTTTTCATATATAGTATCGTCATTACCATTCATCCTTTTTTATCTCTTTCCTTTGAACATACAAACATTTTTACCGTGTGTTACCTACCACAATGCAAGCCCGTAATGCGGAGGAGAAAACTTATTCAATTTAACTGAACTGACGACAACTGTCTTTGGCTTTGAAAAGCATTGTGTACGAGCATCACCTCTCGCGTTTTTTATTTAACTTGTTCCCCGGCAATAGGTAGTTTCATTCAATCCGCTCGCGACATTAGACATGCAAGCCACGTAGATACGACAGCTCTGAGACCAAGTAAGGCTGTATTTAAAACATAAGCAGTCGCGTTTTGGTTTGACCGCCTCCGTGGCGTAATGGTTAGCCCATTCGCTTCACACCAGGAGGTCGCGGGTTCGATTCCCGGAGGGGTCAACTTGTAAGACTCGGTTTGGTTGGTGGTAGGGCATTTTCTAAGCCCGCCTTGCTAGCTAACACCATCTTATCTAAATCTTGCCACCAAATATCAATGTTGATATCATTGGCGTGTTACGGCTTGAAGATAAGATAGCCAGTTCTCCATTGCGTTGGGGAATCTTGGTAAGCCCGCTTCCATCTTCGGCACCATCGTCACTTACCATTAGGTGAGATGATGCTAAGGGCTTACCTATTGTGATTAAAAAAAAGACCTATAGAATTTCAAAATCGGACCTCAGTAGTTACAGACGATCTCTTAGACAATAAAATGTTTATCTGTGTATGATATCCGTTTAATTAATTCATAATTCATTTATTTATAATTACATGTCGAAATAGAAAATAAATATAATAATATTGTACCAAATTATACATTATATATTAATTACTAATTTTAGGTTACATACGAACATGTACTCTAGCAACATAATTTCAGACCAAAAATTCGTTAGTATTATAAAACGCCTATTTAACGAGCCATCGTTTTAGCAATGAATTGAAGCTGTTCAGACAAAGCTGTTAGATTAAGTAAGTTAGTTAGCTACAGTAGATGTATTTTTACCTCATACAAATAATTGTCACAAACATTTTAGTATAAAATGTTGTATGTTTGATGAGTACTAATAATAACCTTTATTCCCAATAAGCCATTTCCCACGGAAGACGCATCACAAATCCAAGCAAACAGAGTCGCAGGACTAACAAACAAATTCGACTACTCGCTTCTCTTATACAGCATGTCCACCACCGAAGTTCAACGTGTGAGCAGCGTGGGATTCCACTGGCGCGTGCAAACGAACCACCCTACAAACGTTCCATTCGCGGGCTGTTCGTATTTGTCTTCATAGTTTGACTAACAAACAAATTCGACAACTCGCTTCTCTTATACAGAATGTCCACTACTGAAGCTCAACATGTGAGCAGCGTGGGATTCCACTAGCACGTGCAAACGAACCACCCTACAAACGTTCCATTAGCGGGCTGTTCGTATTTGTCTTCATACTTTGACTAACAAACCAATTCGACAACTCGCTTCTCTTGTACAGAATGTCCACTACCGAAGTTCAACGTGTGAGCAGCGTGGGATTCCACTGGCGCGTGCAAACGAACCACCCTACAAACGTTCCATTAGCGGGCTGTTCGTATTTGTCTTCATACTTTGACTAACAAACCAATTCGACAACTCGCTTCTCTTGTACAGAATGTCCACTACCGAAGTTCAACGTGTGAGCAGCGTGGGATTCCACTGGCGCGTGCAAACGAACCACCCTACAAACGTTCCATTAGCGGGCTGTTCGTATTTGTCTTCATACTTTGACTAACAAACCAATTCGACAACTCGCTTCTCTTGTACAGAATGTCCACTACCGAAGTTCAACGTGTGAGCAGCGTGGGATTCCACTGGCGCGTGCAAACGAACCACCCTACAAACGTTCCATTAGCGGGCTGTTCTTATTTGTCTTCATACTTTGACTAACAAACCAATTCGACAACTCGCTTCTCTTGTACAGAATGTCCACTACCGAAGTTCAACGTGTGAGCAGCGTGGGATTCCACTGGCGCGTGCAAACGAACCACCCTACAAACGTTCCATTAGCGGGCTGTTCGTATTTGTCTTCATACTTTGACTAACAAACCAATTCGACAACTCGCTTCTCTTGTACAGAATGTCCACTACCGAAGTTCAACGTGTGAGCAGCGTGGGATTCCACTGGCGCGTGCAAACGAACCACCCTACAAACGTTCCATTAGCGGGCTGTTCTTATTTGTCTTCATACTTTGACTAACAAACCAATTCGACAACTCGCTTCTCTTGTACAGAATGTCCACTACCGAAGTTCAACGTGTGAGCAGCGTGGGATTCCACTGGCGCGTGCAAACGAACCACCCTACAAACGTTCCATTAGCGGGCTGTTCGTATTTGTCTTCATACTTTGACTAACAAACCAATTCGACAACTCGCTTCTCTTGTACAGAATGTCCACTACCGAAGTTCAACGTGTGAGCAGCGTGGGATTCCACTGGCGCGTGCAAACGAACCACCCTACAAACGTTCCATTAGCGGGCTGTTCTTATTTGTCTTCATACTTTGACTAACAAACCAATTCGACAACTCGCTTCTCTTGTACAGAATGTCCACTACCGAAGTTCAACGTGTGAGCAGCGTGGGATTCCACTGGCGCGTGCAAACGAACCACCCTACAAACGTTCCATTAGCGGGCTGTTCTTATTTGTCTTCATACTTTGACTAACAAACCAATTCGACAACTCCCTTCTCTTGTACAGAATGTCCACTACCGAAGTTCAACGTGTGAGCAGCGTGGGATTCCATTGGCGCGTGCAAACGAACCACCCTACAAACGTTCCATTCGCGGGCTGTTCGTATTTGTCTTCATACTTTGTCGCCGAAACTCATACATTATTGATCACCGAATCTGCTCCGTTCAAGCATCTCGTCCGACGCGAATGTTTGATTAATTCATATCATAAGTATTTAGAATTTGGAAGAGTTGTATGTATGCTCGCAAATTGTTGTACACTGTATTATATAGTCTGTACTTATCTATCTAAGCTTCCTAATGTACTTCTGGTACATAATTAAAAAAAAAACATATATACAAGTTTTTTTAAACTTGCAATGTTTGTATGTGTGTATGTAAGTAAGGACAACTTATTTGACAGTAAAAACCCACTTCCTCGTATTCGATTGAGCTGTTGGCATGAAGCCCGGTGGCAATAAATCCTTTTGGTACCCATATCCATCGGATTCCCGCAATCATCACCAGGTTGTCAGTCTACCTAGTGGGAGACCTGCCTACGCTATGTCTACGCGGTCGCCACTCAAGAACTTACTTATTATTTTAGATAAACTACAATAACTCATTTTTTCTCTCTTTTTGTTATCGTGTAGCACAATTAACCGTGCTATCCAATGGATAGACGGCAGTTGCCAGGTGTTGCTCTCACAATCACCTGCGGTCACGTGTAGGGCATTTACATTTACACCTACAGACGTGTGCAACGTGACCTTCATATACACATTTGAAATCAGATGTGAACAGGTTTCCTTCACCGAGGGGCTCGAGCCTACCCTGAATTAGGGCGATCGGGCCTTAGTCGACCACGCGGGCCAGTGCAGGTTGGTCGACTTCACACACAACCTTCGAGTTTCTTCGCAGGTGTGTGCAGGTTTCGTCACTATGTTTTCCTTCACCGTTAAAGCAATCGGTAAGTATATGTACGTAAGTTTCGAAAAACTCATTGGTAACATTGGCCGTCCGGATTTTAACCCGGGACCTCTAGTTAGGAGGACCGCGTCGTTACCAGTTAAGCCACCGACACTTTTTACCCGTTTCATTATTTCAGCGAATACTGTAAGTAAAAACTTCCTTCATAAATATGACTATCTCCCCCATTAAACGAATTGTAGCAAGTAGCAACACCACCGCCGCGAGTGTATTAATCACAGCTGTTAATTCTATTAGCGGGCAGTGCGCGGCTGTTTATCGGTCGTTGGTGACCGGTGGCCACTGGTCGTTTGTCAACCGTGGACAGCAGTCACCCTTCGGTCACAAGTCACAACCGCAGAACGGTTCAGTCACGCACCACTTGTATTATTATTATAGGCCTGTAAGTAGGTTAGGCGGAATAGTTTGTCTCAGTGGGCTGCCTGCTGTATTTAGGGTTGTCAATTCCAACTCCCGATAGAAAAACTACTAAATTGGATAATTCGCTGACTAGCTTTTTTCCCGAGACTACAGACTTAACGCGTCGGTGGCGTAACGGCTAGGGCCGCCGCCTCCTGCCCGGGAGGTCGTGGTTTGAATCCCGCTACGTACAAATGTGATATCGAATTTAGATTTCATATGTACGTTTATCCGACGCTCTTATGGTGAAGGAAAACATCGTGAGGAAACCTGCACACGCCGGCGAAGAAACTAGCAGGTCGTGTGTGAAGTCGACCAACCCGCACTGGCCCCGCGTGGTAAAAGGCACGATCGCCTTAATTCAGGGTAGGCTCGAGCCCTTCGGTGGGAACGTATATGAGCTGATATGATGATGATGACAGACTATAGACGTAGTACAGAGACTGTCTGTGAGAGAGGGCTGTGCGCGAGCCACAAGCCGCTCCGTAAATAAGCCAATGATTGAGTTGTATAAAATTGAAATTATTTGTATGCTAATGGTTAAATGTTTTAAGGCGAGTTATTGATTGGAACAGTTGTCTCTGTCTTTTTCTTTACGTGTAAAGAGTAAAGAAAATATCTACACTTTTTCAATGGTTTTTCTTTTCAATCAAAAACTACACTGAAAGTATTAATAATAATAACATTACTCACTTTAAATATATTGTTGTATATTTATTTAAATTTATACTTTAAAATATTAGTCATAACTAGAGTTGAAAGTAACGGTGTAGACCTATCTTTGGGATTTTGTTTAACCATCAAGTGCATTGATATTGTGATAATTTAATTTTTATTTTTAATTTAATTTTTGATTACACTACTTAACGTGGTATATTGCATAGAACCTACAATATTTTAAGAACTTTTATACTTGCAAATTTTGGTCAAATAAATGAATAAATGAATGAATGAATTGTTCTATCGAGCCAAAACTGTTCAATAGTATTTCTAATAGCTTTTTACTTTAATCATCATCCAAAATAATGGTATTTTTTTTTAACCTTGGGTTTTCTATTATTTAGGAGTGATTGACGTCAAAAATAACGAAAAATCTGTAAAATTACCAAATAATAATAATTGACAATTAATAAGTGACAAATTTTTCAATGCCCTTGTTACCGTCTTTTATATATTTTTTTCAACCCTTTAAGAATATGTTGGTTTGTATACGTACAGGATGGAACAAAATTGGTGAAGGACCCATAACTAGGGCTTCTACTCATCCTAAGGAACACTTTTCCCCAAGAGACCTATAGTCTTGTGCTTGTGCTCTATAGGATATTATAAAATAATAGATTATGTAAATGACAAAGATATATATGTTGATTCTTTAACAAATACCATTACCTGAGACTGTAATCTGAATCATGGCATTATGTAATGGGTGTCAATTAAATGGTTAGCATAGTATTGTTATTTCTGTGAGCAGAAAAATATAATCGGTCAGCAGAAATAGCTAATCGGTCAGCAGAAATAGCTAATTGGTCAGCAACTCATGGTCAGCAAACATTTCAAAATCAATCAGCAATTTATGTCATTCTGGATGGCTGTAATTATTTTAAACATCCCCGTACTACACTCTTCCTACAGTGTTGAGTGGTCGACGGAGCCCCTTCGGGGCTCCTACTTCTGTGTTCTCATGTTAAACCTAACACTACGACTGTGCGGGGAGGCGAGCTTAGCTCGCCTCCCCGCACAATCTCCGAACCTAACGGATCCGAGTCGGGGTGCTCCGCAAGTCCGAGCTCGCTTCGCTCGCTCCCGCTTCCATTTAGAACTCCCCGTACCACACTCTTCCTACAGTGTTGAGTTGCTGCTTATAGACATGTTTTTCTGCCGCTCAATCATGAAATCTTGCCGCTCAAGTAGTATTATGCCTTTAAAAAATATATATTTCTTATGTAATAGACAATTTTTTTATTGTCTATTCAAAGTGTGTGTAAACAACTATTTAAAATAAATTATTTCTGATTTTTTGATTTTAATCAATTCGCTGTTTTTTGGGTTTTCATAAAATCAAAAGCTGATTAAACAAATTTGTGATATTTTGTATGAAAAAGTTGTTTTTTTTTGCATTAAATAAGGGTTTCTTGAGAGAACTAATTTAGTACTAATCTTTGCCTGCGGATTCGCTCGCGTGGGCATCGTTTTTATGACTTTCTGAGTGTTGCATGAGCCGCAAGTGCCAGGCGAGCGTAAACATTAGCCTATGACACACAGGAACGATGTAGCTTTCTACTGGTGAAAGAATTTTCAATATCGGTTTAGTAGTTCTAGAGATTACTTCCTACAAACAAACTTACAAACTTTACCTCTTAATAATATAAGTGTTGATGATGAAAAGAAAACTCTAGTAAGGGTATATAATTTTTTTTATATACTAATAGGGATGACGACAGCATCAGAAATAAATTATGAACGCTTGATCACTAAATAGTCCTCCTACTGAAACATCGGAAAACCTTACTCGTTTTGTTTTCCATCAAGCCTTCGATTTTTGATTCACCAAAATCACAAAATGAGTACATAAATGACGCTGCAAAACTATGACGTCACGCCCAGGTATTTCAAACATTTTTAGAATAAAATGTCGTTTTTGACAGATGATAAAAAGTAAATCAGATGACTCGCATTCGTCATCCCAATTGTTATACTATGAACAATGTTACCGACATAGCTCTCAGAATTGCTAAACTTAAGTGGCAGTGGGCGGGGCACATTGCTCGTGGAACAAATGGGGCAGTAAAGTTCTCGAGTGGCAACCACGCACCGGAAAACGTAGTGAGGCAGGCCTCCCACTCGGTGGACCGATGACCTGGTGAAGGTCGCGGGAAGTCGCCGGATGCGGGCAGCGCAGAACCGTTTGTGGAAAAATTACTAACACTACACACGTTGATTTACATCCCACATCTATCTGGATCCCTAGTGGCGCAAAGTAAGTAATAGATCAACGACAATCAGACCCCGCGAATGTCACCCACCCACTGCTAACCAAGCCGATCTTTTATTCATGCTCACCAAATGGCAATTACAGAAACAGAGTCCTTGGCACGAAAGGAAACATTGTATAAAAAGCTCGGGACGCGCCGTTAAAGTTAACTGGGGCGGGAGACGCAGAATAACCCAACGAATTATTCTCGCAATGTTATGGTAGGCCGTTTCCTTTTCACCTTATCTTGTACGCTGTTTTGTACTTACGTACATATTTGATTATATTGTATTGTACATATAAGCTTCGGTAAAGAAATTCTCGTTCGGCCCAAAGGCGAGTGTTTCAGTTCTACGAGTCTGCTTTAAAAGTTTATCGATACGACCTCAAAAAAAGTAAAGTAAAGTTAAACGAGTTAATGAAAAAATACGGGAAGCTTTTAACTTTTTTTTTTAAATTTACAGTTGGTAAGCCCTTGGCATCATCTCACCTGATGGTAAGTGACGATGATGCCGAAGATGGAAGTGGGCTTACCAAGATCAAAATAAATAAATTACCAGGAAGGAAAGGAAAAATTAATAAAAATAATAAGGAAGGAAAAATTAATAAAAACAAAATTATTGAAAACAAATTTCGAAAAAACTTAAATCTTTTAGGTACAAGCTTTAATATTTTATTTTATTTTATTTATTAGGTTCACCAATGATTGTTTACATCAATACATACAATACATTAATAGTTACAAAGAATAATTATAAAAAAATAATTTTGATAAAATAATCTACGAAATCGTAATCTTCTTAGCAAACGCTTTTATTTGATACCCTCTGATCTGCCATATTTGGGAGTCCGCCATATTGGACTTAGAATGACGTCACTTAGCTTAACATGCGTTGTTCCCCAAAATTAATGTGTATGCAAAATTTTAGCTCAGTTGGAAACCAGGATGTGGTTCTAATTTAGCTTCCAAGATTTGTCCCAAATTATCAGACAAATTTTAACACGGCAAGCTTGTAAAAATGTCCCTCTTTTTTTAAAGACTCTTAAACCCCAAACGCAAAAAGGGAGTGTACTCGTAAGTATAGGTTTGTGTCTATGTGTGTGTCTGTACATGTGATCGCTGTTCCTAAACGGAGTTTTGTATTTAAAAGCTAGATTAACAAAAATGATTCTTAGTCATATCACACCCTGGACACTTCATACATCGGGCCAGAAATGACATTTAAAAAAACGAATGACGGAACAAACAACATGGCGGCGAAATCCTATACGTTCGACAACCAAATTTGTATCAATTTGGGTGACGAGGGGGTGAGGTCACAATCTAGAGAGCGGCTGTCCATACTGTATGTTAGTACTTATATACTTTAGGCTTGGGCCTACCCTGAATTAGATTCACACACAACCTGCGAGTTTCTTCGCAAGCGTGTGCAGATTTCCTCACGATGTTTTCCTTTACCGTAAGAGCGTCGGATAACCGTACATATAAAATCTAAATTCAAAATCACATTGGTACGTGGCAGGATTCGAACAACGACCTCTTGGGTAGGAGGCGGCTAACCTAGCCGTTACGCCACCGAAAATCACAATCAATCGTATCACAATATGACAAACAAACAACCAACAAATCACTAAAGAGCACAACGTTGTATTCCTGTGTTGTCCAAACGTGGTATGGCGGTGCCGACTCGATCCACAGAATAAACCCACCAGACTAGACAATAAGCAAACTACATGAAAATTAACGTTCGCCAAAGGATAAATAATGGCTGTCGACCCAAATTCATGGTGGCCACTGCGTAACGAAGCCGTGTCTGTGCATAATTAACTAACGTAAGGCCATTCTGAATCACACCTCAACTCATTTGCATGTTATTACAAAAATATCACTGATATCTTATGAATTTCATAAAACAAGCTCTTAAAATATAAAAAAATTGTGAGATATTTTTTTTCCTTTCAAACTGATTTGATTTTTAGGTATCCGTACCTTAAAAGGTAAAAATGGAACCATTGTCCGATCATTCGTGTGTCTTGTCTGTCCGTCCGTCTGTCACAGCCAATTTTCTCGGAAACTATTGGATCGATTGAATTTAAATTCGGAACACATAATATGTAAGTCGGTGACCCAAAGATGGAAAAAAGACCAAAAAAAAGGGCAAAAAATGACCATTTCCCCCTTATCTCCGACCACACATTGAAACTTTAGCGGGAAGGCTTAGTTCAGCTGCCTATGCCGTTAAGAAAATAAGACAGTTAACGGATGTAGATACTGCTAGACTAGTGTATTTTAGTTACTTCCATAGTATAATGTCTTATGGCATATTACTGTGGGGGCATGCGGCTGATATAGAAACTATTTTCATCCTGCAGAAAAGAGCTATCCGCGCAATCTATCAGATGCGATCACGTGACTCGTTACAGAATAAGTTCAAAGAAATCAATATTTTAACTGTTGCTAGTCAATTTATATATGAAAACATCATGTACGTTCGTAAGAATTTGCATTTATTTCCTAAAAACAGTGACAGGCATAATTTGAATTTAAGAAATGTAAATAAAATAGACATAGCCTTTTCGAGACTGAGTAAGGTTAAAAAGTCATTTGTGGGGCAGTGTATAAGATTCTACAATAAAATTCCAGAAAATGTAACTAGTTTGTCAGAGAATAAATTCAAGACTCATGTCAAAAAAGTTTTGTGCTCTAGAGGATATTATAAAATAATGGATTATGTAAATGACAAAGATATATAATTATGTTGATTCTAAAACAAATACCATTACCTGAGACTGTAATCTGAATCATGACATTATTTGTAATTTTATTTTTATTGTATTTTTTTTGTTTTGACTATTTAAAAGTGTGTGTAAACACCTATTTGAAATAAATTGTTGATGATTTGGATTTTGGGCCTAAAATTTTGGAAAATCACAGTATAATATGTGGTTGAATGTATAGATTACAGGAAAATAAATCTAAAGTCCTTCCATTCCCACAGGAAAAAAGAAATTTCTTAAGTCCAGAATAAGTAGACGCCTATTTACCTAGAGCAAAGTATGTATACTGAAAGGTCTTGTTCTGTTGGTAGTCAAAGTTTTGATGCAGAACCTTGTTTGCGTGACCCCGAGTAGCACTTGGCCGGTTTTAAGGATAAGGTTAATAAAAAAGTAAAGTTTCATCATCATCATTACAGCTCATATACGTCCCCACCGAGGGGCTCGAGCCTACCCTGAATCAGGGCGATTAGGCCTTAGTCGACCACGCGGGCCCAGTGCGGGTTGGTCGACTTCACACACAACCTTCGAGTTTCTTCGCAGGCGTGTGCAGGTTTCCTCACGATGTTTTCCTTCACCGTTAAAGCAATCGGTAAGTATGTACGTAAGTTTTTTTGAAAAACTCATTGGTAAATTGGCCATCCAGATTTGAACCCGGTACCTCTGGTTAGATGGACCGAGTCGTTACCGGTTGAGCCACCGACGCTTTTAGTAAAGTAAAGTTTAATGAGGGATAAATACAAGCTTTAATTTGAAAAGAATTTTAATTAAGTATTTTGTATTCTTCTCAGCAAACCCTTTCATTTGATATCCATATTGTAGGAGTGAATTAAAAATAACTAGTCCGCCATCTTGGGTGTGGTGCCGTGTTGGGTTTAAAATGACGTCACTCAGTTAACCATGTATTGTCATCCAAACTGAACGAGTATACAAAATTTCAGCTCAGTCAGTTGAAGATATCAGCTTCAAAATTAAGTTGCAAGATTTCACCCGAACAAACATACATACATTGCAAGATAAATAAAAGCTCGTATAAGGGAAAGTAACTAACTACATTAAATAAAATAAAACAAAAACTAATCGCTGGGTTTAAATAGATCCAGAGAGCGACAAGTTTTTGACCGATAAAACCGTCAAAATGATGCTCAAATAGTGATTTTTTGGCAATCAGGGGGTTGTAACATAATTTCCAAAAACATAAGAATATACATTTTTTTTTATTATTTTTTAATATTTTAAATTCACAATTGGTAAGTCCTTGGCATCATCCACCTGATAGTAAGAGACGATGATAATGATCATGACTTTATGATGATGATAAATAACAAAGTGAAACAAAATAAAATAAACCATTATCGTGACTTGAAATTGCGCCTGGGTGAAGTGGTCGCATGTCGCAATTCCATTTGTTATATTAGACCGAATGGAACAATTAACGAAACAGGACAGGACTAATCTGCCTATTGAATAATTTCTTCTGAGTCACGCAAAACACGTTAAAAATGAAAACTGGCAAAGTGCGAGTCGGATTCGCACACGAAGGGTCCAGTACCATTGTACAAAAAAAATCAATATCATGTTTCTTTTATGGGGCCCTCGTTTTAGGGTTCCGTAGTCAACAACAAGTTTCGCCATGTTTGTCTGCTTGTCCGCGACTTAGCTCAGAGACTTTTAGTGATATAAAGCTGGAATTTATACATTATAAGTTTCTGCTATCTGATTTCACAAAATTAACATCCATGATGGAGTGGAATACCAAATTAATTTTCACGATAATATTTTAAAATCTTATTTAAACAGATCAAAAATCGTAAGACTGCAACAATGACAGAGACTTATCTGATTACTGTGTTGTGTCATCCTTACTGTTTTGTATCACGTGACTGTTTTGTATACAATAGGTTGCGCGTGAAAAACGTAACGCGATCACTAGATTTTACTCCACATATTTTTTTTATACCGGGCGCCTTATATGAAAATCGATTCTTAAGGAGTAAACTCCAACAATAAAGAAATAAACAATCATTAGTTAATTATGTCAAAATCCAATCCATGATATAAAACAAATTATGTCATTAGAACATGAAAACAATATGACACGAGAAGTAACACATTAAAATCATTGAATGTCATTAATGCCTTTGACAAGAGTAGGGCAGATCACATGGACGGGGTGTTTTTTTTCGTTGACGTAGACCTATCATGTAGGGTTACGTTGAAAATGTCTTTAGAAACTATTGCGGTTTTACTGCATCCATTTATGTGATTTAGGGATCCGTTTACGAAATATTAAGCTTTAAAGTGCTAATAATTTGTTAAGAGTCAAGTGTCGCCCCCGCTAAACCGGTATTTCACGACATCTTAAAAAAATGTGAGTAGTAGAAATATAATCAATTTTAAATGGAACCTATCACACTTAAGTAGGCTTTATTAGGTGTAATAGTCGAGCAACTAGTTGGATTTCTAAAAAGTTTACAGATTCTCCATACAAAATGTTCTATTATCAACTGTAAATATAATTTAGTTTTTCAAAATATGAGTAAACGTTTATTTTTTTGAAAATATAACGGAACTCTGCTTTTCGCGAGTCCTATTTGCACTTAACCTGTTTTTTTATTTGTTGTGACAGCGGAAATAGAAATACTTATACTGTGAAAATTTCCACTGTCTACCTATTACGCTTCATGATAAGCTACTAAAACAAACAAAAATCACGTTCCTTGTATGGGGCCCCCTTAATTTTGTATTACCTATGTTACAGCGGCAAAAAAAAATCGAGCGAGACCTACAGTACTCGCATATGATGTGTAACATGTGACAAAATACTTTAGGTTAGTTAGATTTGATGACGATATTGTACCTGGGTGGCGGATCTGACAGTAACGAAAAAAACCGACCAAGTGCGAGTCGGACTCTCGCGACTTCCTGTTACACATTTCCGTCCCATGTTACACATTTCCGTCCCATTTCACGAAATCACTCCCACAAATTGCAGGAAAGCGAGAGCAAAGATGTTACACATCAAAAAAAAAAACACACTTGTGAAAATTTCTACTGTGTACATGTTACGGTTTATAAAACACAGCCCGCTCTGACAAACAGACAGAACAAACAAAAATCACGTCTCTTGTATGGGAGCTTTGTTCTTTTATAATATTCACACTGTGAAAATTTGAACTCTCTATCTATTACGGTTCATAAAATATAGCCCGCTGTCAGACAGATGGACGGAGAGCGAAGGCTTAGCAATTGGGTCCCGTTGGTCAATCTTTGGGTTAGCGGAACCCTAACAGTCATTAGTATAGGTACTCGTTCTATTATGAGTTAGGACAAAACCAAGATACAGGAATGACGAATGCCAGTCATCTGAGTTACTTTTTATCATCTGTCAAAAACGACATTTTATTCTAAAAATGTTAGAAATACACAGGCGTGACGTCATAGTTTAGCAGCATCATTTATGTATACTAGTTGTGTGATTTTGTTAAATTAAAAATCTAAGACTTGATGGAAACCTTACTCGTTTAGTAAGGTTTTTCGAAGTTTCAGTAGGAGGGCAATTTAGTTAACAAGAGTTCTTAATTTATTTCTGATGCTGTCGTCATCCCAATTGAGATGTGATTGAGATTGATAAATTTAAGCGAAGAATTCAAAACTGCCAGCACCAGGCCTCTCAACTGTAACTTTACTTGCAATGTTTGTATGTTATGTGTGTCAGTCAGTTCAAAGACAAGGCTTCTTTTATTATTTTTGACGTGATGACGTCTTGACGTGATGCATTCACGAAAAAGTTTAACGTTATTATCACGTTACGCGAGTGTGATGTCATTATCATGTTATGCCACTATGACGTCATTGTCGCGTTACGCCAGTGTGACATCATTGTCACGTTATGCCTGAGCCGAGCGTGCAAGTGAGAGTTGTACTAGTACTTGTAGTTGTACTGGACTTGGACGGACGGACGAACCGTCAAACAAAATTGTCAATGGATTAAAAGTACTAGGCTTCCAGGAGCTTACAAAAGGTGTTCCAACGCGGTCGATTCTCTGTGAGGAAAACCGTCATACTAAAAAGAAGCGTTTCTTAAACCTCACATTAGCGTGTCAATGGATTAAAAGTACTAGGCTTCTATGAGCTTACAAGAGGTGTTCCAACTGTGAGATATGTTGTTGTAAAAAGTACCAGGAGCACATAAGTGCCAAGAAGTTAACTCACCCGACTATGGGCGGTATTTTACATCTCCTTAAGATGGAGCTGAAGAAGTTTTACTTCAGTCGTGTGGTCTAAAGCACACAAGCGTTCGGCTTGTGACACGTTATCACGTGAAATTATCGTCCATAAACCGACTTTACAGACAACATCACAACATCGGTTTTTTTTTATTTACAACTGGTATGGCCTTGGTATCATCTCACGTTACTGAAATCTTGCTATCGATTTTAGAGCGACTTGTAGGAGTCCGACTGTGCTGAAATTAAATAAGAAGTCGTATTCCCGGTGAAAATATATTCTTTTGTTATTTTGAAGTTAAAAGTAGTCAATATACGAGCACAATGTGACTAAGATTAACTTTAAAATTTGAATATTTTATTTGAACTTAGAAACGTGCCGTGAGTATTTTGGATTTAGCATAAAAAACTATTTCCAAGTAAAGCTTGTACCTAACATATTTATGATTTTTCTTTAACTTCAGGTCTTACCAATCCTTCTAATATTCTAAACGCGATAGTTTGTAAGAATGTATAGATGTATGTTTGTTACTCTTTCACGCAAAAACTACTGAACGGATCTGGCTGAAGTTTGGTAGGGAGATAGATTAGGATCTGAATTAACACATAGGCTACTTTTTTCTACGCTCGCGAGCCACTTGCGGCTCGCGCACTGCGCAACCTCGAAAAGTCATAGAAACGTTGTCCACGCGGGTGAAGCCGCGGAAACCAGCTAGTTTTGAATAAAAAAAACTTATTTTGAGCCAAAATGTATATTGCATAGTTTGTTAACTCATTAGTTGGACGAGACCACTGAAATGAATATGGGCATCGATCTAACCAAGGTTCTAACTGAGGTTCTAAAATCCAAAATTAACTAACCCCTGCGAGTCGGATACAGGGTGCACATAATGATCGGAGCTAGTGGCCGCAGCCGACCGCTATCAGCTGACTGGGCGGACTGTCACTGATCTGGGATATCATTAAGTTCTAGGGAGGCGTCTCCATTCCGTTCCTCTAATTAAGTATCACGCTTCAAGTCTTCGCGGACATTATATATATTTATATATCAGCTCATATACGTCCCTACCGAGAGCCTTAAGCCTACCCTGAATTAGGGCGATCGGGCCTTAGGCGACCACGCGGGCCCAGTGCGGGTTGGTCGACTTCACACACAACCTTCGAGTTTCTTTGCAGGCGTGTGCAGGTTTCCTCACGATGTTTTTCCTTCACCGTAAAAGCGTCGGATAAATGTACATATTAAATCAAAATTCAGAAAACACATTGGTACGTGGCAGGATTCGAACTCGACAGGAGATAACGGCCCTAGCCTTTACGCCACTGATGCTCTCGGTTAGATAACTAGAAAGAGACAAGTCTTTAATATCTGTTCCTCATTACGAAAACATCTATCCCTCGTGCTCCACGTGGGTTGTTCCGTGTTGGTGACTATGGTATGGCATCTATGGTTTGGGTTCGAATCCTGCCATGTACTAATGTGTTTTCGAATTTCGATTTCATATGTACGTTTATCCGACGCTCTTACAGTGAAGGAAAACATCGGGAGGAAACCTGCACACGCCTATGAAGAAACTCGAAGTTTGTGTGTGAAGTCGACCAACCCGCACTGGGCCCGCGTGGTCTAAGGCCCGATCGTCCTAGTTCAGGGTAGAGTCGAGCCCCTAGGTGGGGACGCATATGAGCTGATATGATAATGATGATGAATCTATGGTATCTTTGTCGTCTCCTGTGAAGTCTCTCATAAAAAAGTAACCGTTTGTATAAATTGAGTTAATACGAATGGCAATAATCCTATTCACAAAGTACGAGTACATCGATCCACTTCAATGTACCTTTCACAATATCAACCTCTCGCAAAGTATCGTCCCAAATTGATTCGAAAAAGTGCCTTTTCATTTAAATTGAGATCAAACTGAATGGTCGTAAATGTAATAAAAGGTCTATTAAGGGTTTATGTGCGCGTTACTCAAGCACTCCACGGCCTGTGTAACGCTCTTTTCGTTTCCTTCCGAGGAAGTTTGCGCAGTCGGTAATTGCTGCTTATATTAGCTCAGATAAACCTTCCATAACTTTTTCTGCCTCATCACTTCCATCGTTCATGATTTGTTTATATTTCCTTGTCTTATATTATTATGTTTCTTGGCACATAAAGAGGTTTTGGTAGTTTTGTTAAATTCGATTTCTTTTTAAACTTATTTACCTTTAATTCACACCTTTACTCTCAAAAATGCTTGTAATTTGGTCATTACTTTGACAACCTTCTTTGAGTAAAGTCGGACTTGCAATACTATTCGAAAAACAGTATAGTAAATTAATTTACTCAAAAATGCTTGTAATCTGGTTATAACTTTGACAACCTTCTTTGAGCAAAGTCGGCCTTGCCATACTATTCGGAACACAGGATGCTGAATTAATTGACTCAAAAATGCTTGTAATTTGGTCATAACTTTAACAACCTTCTTTGAGTAAAGTCGGCTTTGCTATATTACTCGGAAAACAGGATCGCAAATTAATTTACTCAAAAATGCTTGTCATTTGGTCATTACTTTGATAACCTTCTTTGAGCAAAGTCGGCCTTGCCATACTATTCGGAACACAGGATGGTGAATTAATTTACTCATAAATGCTTGTAATTTGGTCATGACTTTGAAAAACTTCTTTGAGCTAAGTCAGACTTGCTATACTACTCGGAAAACAGGATTTTATTCAGAATTAGGCGGTATCTATGTCACCGGAAATGAGGTCGCATAGGCATAATAAGCATGATTTACCTAATTTAAAAAAAAAATCGGTGAGGAAGAATTGACCCAACAACCAAAATGGCACTGCTGGCCACAGTATGATAGCCTCGAGCTTAGCTTGCGGCGTCGGGCGCACCCTCCGTCTGCGCCGATGCATGCACAAGGAAGTTGATAAGGTGATAATGGAGGGAAGGGCAGAGTTCTTTAAAAAAGTTAGTGAAATCCACCAAACTGAATGTATATTAAAACAGAAAAAAAAGGTAAAATATGGAAAATGATCAGTTTTGATGGTCGGAGTCGGAAATAGAATGAAAATTTCAAGAAAACAAACGAAAAGTAAAAATAGACAAAAAGATGATATAAAAACATAAAAAAACCGAAAAGATTGACTTCGTCACAAGCTTAGCTATGCTCTCGACCCTCAAGCTTGGTCACTTGGTCAGCATTGCAGCCCTTGCTGAACGCGTTGTGATGCCCTAGAGCGGCGCTACGCTGCGCTTTTGGCCATCATTACACACTACGGCAATAATTTACTAGTAATTTCAGTTCTGCTTTACACTGCTTTGTTACTAAAGGTAAGGTAAAACGGAAATCCTTACTAATCCTTACTAATATTATAAATGTAAAAATGTGTTTGTTTGTTACCTTTTCACGCTTCAACGCCTTGACCAATCTTAAAGAAATTTGGCATGCAGGTAGCCTGTGTCACGAGGAAGGACATTGACTACATTTTATCCCGTGAAAATAGCATAGTCCGATGCAGTTCCTAAGGGAACTGAATACTCTTTTTTTGGCATTTCTTTAAAATCGCAACGGTATATTGGATTTTTGTAATTTTTTACACAGATGGTTGAGGAGTGTCATAGTTTGCTAATCATAATAGTCTGATCTGGGATAGGAATCTGGAGAACGGGAAAAAGCTAGTATTTAATAAATCTAATAACTAAAACCTCATGGTTTGCTGCTCTGTTGTTTTATTCTACCCATTTACATCTCTAGGTTTATTTATACTTTGTTTCGAAGGCGTGGTGAAACTTGACTTATTTGTATAGCCATTCATTCAAACCGACGCTATCAGCCACCGCAAAAGCAGGGGAGTGATAATGTCCGATACACAGCTCTCGAGGCCGTACCCCACCGCTGGCCCGCTGTCCATCAAACGGACATAACGTTTCACGTGTACGGTCCTGTCGACCGCATGAAAATCACTTGGTGTGTTGGAAAATGGCATGCGGATGAGACCGCTGATTTGTTTTAATTAGTTTTGGAATTTTGTAAAAAAAGAGGCAGAAATAGTAACATAATATAATAATAATAATAATTTATTTCCAACCAAAAGGACATTTACCACACCGCTTGTTAACAATGATCGGTTACATTAAAGGTCACCCAAAGGGCAATGGAGCGTGCTATGCTGGGAGTTTCTTTGCGTGATCAAATCAGAAACGAGGAGATTCGCAGGAGAACCAAAGTAACCGACATAGCTCACAGAATCGCTAAACTGAAGTGGCAGATGGCCGTTGAGGTAGTAAAGTTCTCAAGTGGCGGCCACGCACCGGAAAACGTAGCTTAGGCGGTGGCACGCGGTGGACCGACGACCTGGTGAAGATCACGGGAAGCCGATGGATGCGGGCAGCGCAGGACCGGTAGTCGTGGAAATCCTTGGAGGAGACCTTTGTCCAGCAGTGGACCTCCTGTCCGGAGGTGCAGTGAGAAAATGGGTGCAAATTACACTATTTCTGATAGTCATAAATTAATAACATAATTTCATTTGTAAAAAATCAAGAAATAAACAATCATTAGTTAATAATGTCAAAATTAAATCCTAGATATTTCTAGGATTTAATTTTGACATTATTAACTAATGATTGTTTATTAACCAGATTAAGTCATTAGAACATGAAAACAATATGACACGAAAATTGATACACACAATTATTGAATGTCATTGAAACCTTTGACAAGAGTAGGCCAGTTCACACGGACAGCATCCGGTCACGAGTATAACGCGAGAGTCAGCCATCGCTCCCATCAACCATATTAGAGGGAAAGGAACGACCCGGCTTAATCCGGAAACCGGAAAACAATTATGGTAACTTTTTTTATTCACAATTTGTAAACCCTCGGAGTCATTTCGCCTGATGAAAAGTGACGATGATGTCGAAGATAGAAGCGGGCTTGCCAACATTGCCAACACAATGGGGAACTGGCTATCTTATCTTCGAACCGTCACACATTAATGCTATTAACATTGATGTTTGGCGGCAAAACTTAGATAAGATGATGCCCTTCCACCAACTAAACCGAGTTTTAGTTTAGACTCCGCCTGGAACCGAACCCGCGTCCTCCAGATATGAAGCTTGGATGGAGCCATGGAGGCAGTTTATTCGCTAGCTTTGGGAAAGAAACGTGGATACAATTTTATGAATTTACTGCACACATGTCAGAGAGAGAAAGTATGCAAAGCTTCGGAAATAGCATACTAACATGTATGCTCTGTGTCCGGCTTTTATTTATTTAAAAATTTATGTAGATATATCAGACAACGGTTCCTTTCCATGCGTTGGTGGCGTAACGGCTAGGGCCGCCGCCTCCTGTCCGAGATGTCGTGGTTCGAATCCCGCCACGTACCAATGTGATTTCGAATTTAGATTTCATATGTACGTTTATCCGACACTCTTACGGTGAAGGAAAACATCGTGAGGAAAATTGCACACGCCTCGAAGGTTGTGTGTGAAGTCGACCAACCCGCACTGGGCCCGTGTGTTCGACTAAAGCCCGATCACCCTAATTCAGGGTAGGCTCGAGCCCCTCAGTGGGGACGTATATGAGCTGATATGATGACGGTTCCTTTTCATAAGGTATCCTATTTGGGATTAGATGAATGGGTGTGATTCATCCCTAAATGTTTTTGTCTATAGATAAGAATGTTTATTTACTTATAAATATTCTGTGTATAACTTCATCAAAGCTCTCGCTTTGTCTACGTTCGCGGAATTGAGACAAATGGCCATCGGAGTGGTATCGCGTACCGAACGCAATTTATCTGCAGCAAATTGAAGAGGGAATGTGTTTCTGTTTCCAAGAGAAAATGAAGGGAAAATATATTTTATGTTCATTTGCTAAAATACCTTGAAGACCTTGTGTCCTTACTTACCTTTAACTAAACTTTTCTCTGACATTTTCGAACTTTTCAATTTGGAACTGGAGATAAAAGGTAGGCTTGTAACTCACTTTATTGCCCTGGTTTGTGTAAGAAATGTACATTTTATTTGTGCTCCCCCTAACATAACACGTTTACTATCCAAAAATATGTCGCTCCAACGTTGCCTTCTTCATATTATGTGTAGTAATATTGTAAAACGATACATAAAACAAATATGGTATGAATAAAGCCTGCAAAATGTTGGAATTTAATTTTAGGGGACACAGGGGTCGTGAGTTGTGACTTATTTCTTTATTTGTTTTATTTCTTGTTTAAAACTTATCAATTTTGCATTACTTATTCCCAAAACCTTAAATATAGTTAGAACAATAAGTGTTAAAGGTGCACCAGAATCAAAATGCCAAAAATTACGAGAACACCAAATAATACTCCAGAACTCGGGTTGATACATGTTCTTTATGTGTTAACACGTTGAAATATTACACAATTTTCTTTACGAGCTAAACGGATTTATAACAATGAAAACCGCTCCAAACACTGTGTGTTTCAACGTGAAATTTATTTCATACAACATTTTGAAGGTAAAGCAAAATAAGGTGGCAAAATTAAATTGGAAGGTTTTGCGTTAGCGCTTAAAAGCCAAAGCTTATGAAATCCCTTAGCGTAATTATATTTTAGCTTATGTTAATTTGTCGAGATGGAGTTATCATTTCAAATAATTAAATTTGCGATAATTTTAAAAGGCACAAAATTCATTTACCCATATTTGACGCATATTTATTGCGTTGACTACACGCGCCTAATGGCAATTACTTATTAATATCCTTAGGGTCAGTTCACACCGAGACGCGATAACTTAATTTACTACATTACTAGCTTTTACCCCCGGCTTTGCCTGCGTGGACATTGTTTTTATGTCTTAGAGGGTACGCGGTGCGCGAGCCGCAAGCGACTCACGAGCGAGAACATAAATTTTCTCCACATCTCTCGGGAACTATGTCAGGATATGCTTATTAGTAAATCATGTCATTTCCCACTCCCTCAACCATCTCTGTGCAAAAAATCACACAATCTATCCATTGCGACGTTAAAGAAATCAACCAAAAAAGAGTATATTTTAGTTCCATCAGGAACTGCATCGGGCTATGCTATTATCACGGGATAAAAAGTAGCCTATGTCCTTCCTCGTGACACCGGCTACTTGCCTACCAAATTTCATTAAGAAAGGTAACCAAAAAACACATTTTCAAATTTATAATATTAAGCAAGGTTAAGGTAATTTTTTTTGAAGATAGTATTACGAGTATGCCCGCGGCGCCACTCTATGCAGCGCTGCACCGCGATACACCTCGAGGTATCTCGACGCAGCAGTGCTTCGACGGTATGCTACATTCAAACGGCTTCACGATGCGTCTCGCAGCTTCACGACTTCTTTCGCGGCGCTTCGCAGCGCGAAACAACTGGCCTATTCAAGCGTCGTCGCGCCGTATCGCGTCTTGGTCTGGTATGCGTTTTACGAGGTACTTCGTGAAAGTTTAAAGTGTTTACTGTAAAAATATTAAAAGTTAACAGTAATAAGAAACATTTCCAAAATGCATAGAAGAAAAAGTTGCTTAGAGGTGTTTGCTATCAACATTTTTTTTTATTCACGATCGGTAAGCCCTTGGCATCATCTCACCTGATAGTAAGTGACGATGATGCCGAAGATGGAAGCGAGCTTACCGAGATTCCCCAACGCAATGGAGAACTGGCTATCTTATCTTCATGGCGGAACACATCAGAAAAAACAACAAAATATCACCAAATTTTTTATCGGCACCCTCTATAGCATCACGTACCAAGCTTATACTGCAGACAATCATAAAATGAAACGTCATAGAGGGAATAAAAACTGAAAAAAGGTTCTAACGACGAAGGACGGGGTCTCAACAAATCGGCGGTCATCACTCAGACTTATAGCCGGGGGCGCAAGGTCTTCCCATCATGGACCAAATAGTGCCATTTAGGACGGAGAATAATAATATAAAGAAGACCTTTGAGGTTTACTATTTGGTTTGTTCCAAAATGTGACTGTTTTCGTGTGAATGTAATCATGATTCAATCGCCCGCCCCTAAATCATTCATTATTTAACTAACAAATTTTTGTCAGCAGTTTGCTGTTGATGGAAATCAAACCAGCGGCTTCCCGCGACCTTCACCAGCTCATCGGTCCACCGAGTGGAAGGCCTGCCTACGCTACTAAGGCTTGATGCGGGCAGCACAGAACTGGTCGTCGTGGAAATCCTTGGGGAGGTGAAAAATGCGAGAAGCCCAATGAATACGCAGCAACGATTTGGTTATGCAATAAATGTATTTTGATTTAAAAGTTTTGGCGGGGGTACTTTTTAAAGTTTTGGCGGGGGTACTTTTTAAAGTTTTGGCGGGGTACTTTTTAAAGTTTTGGCGGGGGTACTTTTTAAAGTTTTGGCGGGGGTACTTTTTAAAGTTTTGGCGGGGGTACTTTTTAAAGTTTTGGCGGGGGTACTTTTTAAAGTTTTGGCGGGGGTACTTTTTTTCTTATTCTATTTGGAAAATTACCCCTCACACCTACAAAAAGCAAACGTTATTTTAGCAAAATGGCTACTAGTATGTTTTTAAAATTATTTGTCAAATTACTCTTATAAACGTCTAATATAGCTTAGGTGTTATACAAAATGTCTTGTCATACAAAAAAAAAAACTAAAATATGATTTCTCCCAAAATAGTTCAAGAGCTATTAATCGAATTTCCGCCATTCAGAACACATGTGTTACTCGTATAAGCTATAAGTGGTTTTTTTTAACTAAATGATGTACCTCCCATACAAATTAAGTTTTATACAAAGCTCCCGCGTGAAAGTGAAGTCCTCCGTTTGGGACTTCAATTAATATTTTTTCGTTATAAATATTAACATCGTAAGGCATTTTTACATGACGACATTAGTAGCTTTTAATTGATATTAATAATATGGGCTTTGATCATTCTGCAGACAGATAACTTAGGAATTACTTTAATGGATACTTCAGTGTCTCTGCTCTTAGGAGTAACGAAACAACGGAAACAAAGTTAACTTCAAAAGGAATAAGAAAATACTTGTAACTTTCCTCTATAGGAAATTAATAAGTTTTCTCACGGCTTCCTAATGGCACTGAAAGATTTGCGGAGAGCCAACCGTTGTGAAAATATTTACAATTAGCCGTCCGCCCGTGGCTACGCCCGCGTTGTTTTCAACTTTACTGTGGGAATCAGACGTTTTTCCGGGGTAAAAAGTAGCTTATTTCCTATTCCAGGACCTAACCTATATGTGTGCCAAGTTTCATTCCAATCCGTCCAGTGGTTGAAGCGTGAAAGAGTAACCAACATCCATAATCCATGCATAGAAACTTTTGCGTTTATAATATTAGTTAGGTCCTAAACTACTGAATACTCCGTAAAACAAAAAAAATAAGCTTTAAGTACAAATGATTTACTAAAATAAAAGTAGCTCTTCCACTGCTCAGATCAAACAGACCGCACAGGGCGCATCTGCTAATTTCGATGGATTAGCGGGGGGGTGGCCGCGCCAAAGTGTACATATTAGTACTAACATACAGTATGGACACTCCCTGCCACTCTCTAGATTGCGACCTCACCCCCTCGTCACACAGATTGATTCAGATTGGTTACAATTTGGTTGTCGAATGTATAGGATTTCGCCGCAATTATGTTTGTTCCGTCAATCGTTTTTTGAAATGTCATTTTATACTTTTGTATGAAACCTGTAAAAATAATTACTGATCTAATTACCTTATGAAATCTTCCATCTATCGATGTCAATTTAAACATGGTAGTATTATTTTTGCTCTTTTTTTGCAAACAACGGTGTCAGGTTTCAATGTTTGTATGAAACCTGACACTGAAAGAATTTAGAATACTTCATCTTGGAAAAGAAAATTATGTAAAGAGGAAAATAAACGATACATATTGATGGCTGAGTCCATCCAAAGTATTATGGTATAATTTGAAATAGATCATATATGTACTTATAACGTAATACTTATGACGTCATACACTCCGTAACGGATGACAGAGTGTAGTTTAAATAAATATACCTAGTTTAAAAAAAAAACTAAAAAAACATGCTTTTAAAGCACATCAAACTAAAGTGAAAAAAAAATCCTAATATAAGCTGAAAACAATAATTTACGAAAAATATTAGTATTATTGTGAAAAAAGCGTGGGGCGCTCGATATACGAAAAATATGGAAAAAAGCGCCCTACTATATTTAATTTTTCAGTTTTTAGTTCATGATAATGGGATAAACGTATGAAATTATTTTATTGTCAATGATACTTGATAAATGTACAAAGTTTGAATTAAATCTGTCCGTTTAAAGTGGATGCAAATGAGTTGGTTACAAACATACATACATACATACAGGTGAAGCTAATATAAGCGTGTTAAAAATACTGTTTGTTCGACGTAAATACATGAGAGCGTAAATTTATAAACTCGCCGTGGCGCCATTAGTCGTCATGAACTGTTAAGCGCACATAGATTTTGGCGCGATAACCCGATAGTTAATGTTCGGTGGTTATGTAACTGAATATTTTCGTAAAATCTACAGATACCGCCTTATAACCGCCTCGTGGCGTAATGTTTAGTCTATTTGCTAGTGCGCGAGTTCGAGGATCAGCGTAAAGCTGAACTTATACAAAACGCGACCAGTTAAAGGCCCGACCACCTGCGGCCATTTCATACAATTACGAGGGTGGCATACTTAAATGGCCTCATTGCACGAGGAGTTTCGCTGCGAAGATTGGCTACATAAGCAATCTTCGAGCGCACGCGCGGCAATCCGACTAGGAGTCGAAGTGGTTGCCATGACCGAAATCGGTGGATAGACCATCATCATCACCATCAGTCTATTCGCTTCACACTAGGAGGTCGCGGGTTCGATTCTCGGCGTTGTCAACTTTGTAAGACTAGGTTTGGTTGGTAACTACCAAATAATAGAATAACTAGTAGAGCATCTTATGTAATTCTTGCCGCCAAATATTAGTGTTAACATCATTGATGTGTTCCGGCTTGAAGATAAGATAGCCAGATCTCCATTGCGTTGGGGAGTCTTGGTAAGCCCGCTTACATCTTCGGCATCATTTTCACTTACCATCAGGTGAGATGATGCCAAGGGCTTATCAATTGTGGATTTAAAAAAATACAACTTAATGTTTTATGAGGGATTTGTTTATTTCACAAAGTATCGAGTATCTATCGGAACTGTGTCCTAAACATAGTTAAAATCAAGACAGGTTAAAAGCTTTTACATTTTAATTACAAATAAATAAAATTAAATTACCGACTCATGAAAACACGGAGGCCGCTAGCGAACGTTTATCGAGCCAAATGGATATCGGGAATTAACTTTTAAAAATAAACGTTAAACCATCCTACGAATTAATTTCCAACAATATTAATGTTAAGAGCGTCGGTTTAACGGTTACGGCCACGGATCAGATAAATAAGGTTGGATTGGAAATATGCGCTGGGCAGGTGCGCCTCAAGTATGATTAGACAATCATACTTAACCGAAGCACGCGTTCATACTTTTTATTTGCGTGTGGTTGTGTGTAACGTGCAGTCTCTCGAAATGGTGTGAGACACAATTGCAGCCCTGTGTTCTATGTGTGTTTTGTTTATTAGTGCGCGAAATTCGTGTATGTATTATTATTGCTTGTGTAGTGGAGTTGATGGGTTTTCAAACAAAAGTGTGACTATTGTCAATCCAACCTTATGTATCTTATCCGTGGTTACGGCCCCTACCTCCTGTCGTAGTTTAAATACTGCCACATACCAATGTGTTTTCGAATTTCAATTTTATATGTACGTTTATCCGACGCTCTGACGGTGAAGCCGGAAACTGGGTCCGTTGCTTTCCCTCTAATATGGTTGATGGGATCGATGGCTGACTCTCGCGTTATACTAGTGACCGGGTGCTGTCCGTGTGAACTGGCCTACTCTTGTAAAAGGTATCAATGACATTCAATGATTTTTATTTATATATAACTTTTCGTGTCATGTTGTTTTCATGTTCTAATGACATAATCTGGTTTATTTTATGCATTGAATTTTGACGTCATTTACTAATGATCGTTTATTTTTAGATTTTTCATAATTCAAATTATGTTATTTTTATTTTATGACTATCAGAAAGAGTGTTATTTGCTCCTATCTTGAACCTTAAAAGGAAAACATCGTAAGGAAACCTGCACACGCATGCGAAGAAACTCGAAGGTTGTGTGTGAAGTCAACCAACCCGCACTGGGCTCGATCGCCCTAATTCAGGGTAGGCTCTAGCCCCTCAGTGGGGACGTATATGAGCTGATATGATGATGAATATTATAATAATAATATAATAAATAAATCCTTTTATTTCTTTATTAAAAAATCACTTGACAAATATTAAAGGACATGAAAATAAACAAATTAATTACATTCTTGTATGTAGTGAATCAATTTATACACACAAATTAAATGCAAGTAATAAATCACAAATTCAACTTATAATTATTTCATTTGTATTTTTTAATTTATTAAGGACCTCTTCAGAGTAAAGGGCTCCTCTAGTTTTCTCCACTTAGTACTGTCGCTTGCTTTTTATCGACTTCAAAAAGGAGGAGGTACTAAGTTCGACTGTATATATATATTTTTTTAATGTATGTTCACCGATTTTTCCGTCAATTGTGGACCGATTTTCAAAATTCTTTTTTCATTTGAAAGAGTATACTCCCGAGGGGGTCCCATGGTCATCAAGTCAGGATCTGATGTTGGGATCCCAGGGAAATCGAGAGCAACCCTCAAATTACTCATTACGTACATTTCTAAAGATATTAAAATACTTACGTCTGTTAGTCATCATCTCATGATAAGGTGATAAAGGAAGGTACAACTCCTTAACGGTTAGGAGTTGGAGGAAAATTCTTTCAATATTATACATAGATGTATGCGAAGGTATGCATAGACTGATAGGTTGTAATCTTTCAGGTTATTCAGATGAGCTTATGATGGACGAAGTTATGGAGTTAAATCATCCATCATCATCTGCTGAGATGATGAAGGAAGCCACTGGACTTTGTATCTGTTAATTAAACACATGTATTATGATTTGTTAATTCCTATTGGTGAGTGGTGATTAGGTTTAACGTTGTTAGATAGATATCTTATCACTAAAAATAAAGAAAATAAAAAGAAAAGTTTAAAAAAAAAAATCGGTTGTCTGTAAAGTCGGTTTACTGACGATAGTTGAACGTGACAACGTCATAAGAAAATACTGATGGAATGGTTTCATAATATCGAAAGAATCATTACCTTTATCGCCGCAATTATCATTGCTATAAACAATTGACAACACATTCACTTTTCACTGCACTTCATACTTGACGAGAACATGTAAATGTATTGTATAGCAGCTGTCCACGCGGACGCATCGCTCACTCAAGTAGGAGAGAGACAGATGTCGAACGCTGCCGAACGCGGAGGCCAATTGTGCCTCTTTGTCGCTCGTTGCACGCTCTCGCTTGCACTTCAAGCCTTAAACGGAACGCCTCACGGAACGCCTCAGAGCGAGGTAACGACGCATTTTTTCGTGCGTGCAGCCGGCTCCATCGAATTATAAGACGTTATCACGTCAATAAAAATACAACAAAATACATGAATAAAATTTATTGTTTAAATTTCTAATCAATTGTTAAAATTAAAATTTTGATTTTATTATTTTAATAATATAATTAAATTTTTTCAATTAGTTACTTAATTATTTTTGCAAATTTAATTGTAATTTGTTATAAAAAAGTAATTTTTTTATATAGTTCATTATAAGAATAAACAATCATTAAATTATTGTTTATAAGTCTTACATTTAAAATTTAAAATTTGGAAATATTATTTTAATAATATAATTAATTTTTTTTAATTAGTTACTTAATTATTTTATTAATATTATTTTAATAAACATTATTTTAATAATATAATTAATTTTTTTCAATTAGTTACTTAATTATTTTTGCAAGTTTAATTGTAATTTGTTATAAAAAAGTAATATTTTTAAATAATTCATTATAAGAATAAACAATCATTAAATTATTGTTTATAAATCTTACATTTGCTTCTTTGTCGCTCGTTCGCGCTCTCGCTTGCACTTCAAGACTTACACGGAACGCCTCAGAGCGAGGTAACGACGCATGACGGAACGCCTCAGAGCGAGGTAACGACGCATGAGTCATGTAGCTGTTCACACAGACACATCGCTCACTCAAGTAGGAGAGAGACGGATGTCGAACGCTGCCGAACGTAAAGGCCGATTGTGCTTCTTTGTCGCTCGTTCGCGCTCTCGCTTGCACTTCAAGACTTACACGGAACGCCTCAGAGCGAGGTAACGACGCATGACGGAACGCCTCAGAGCGAGGTAACGACGCATGAGTCATGTTTTTTCGTGCGTGCAGCCAGCTCTATCGAATTATAAGACGTTGTCACGTCAAAAAATTAAAACATAAATATTAAATCTTCCATATATCACAACAACGTGTCTGAAATGACAGGTTGGACCAGCCATCCGTCAAAGGGAACATTTTCTCCTATATTAAACACATTGAGGCGGGCTTTTTAAAAACTAGATTTACGAAAATTTTAATGTTTCCAAATTTTAAATTTTAAATGTAAGATTTATAAACAATAATTTAATGATTGTTTATTCTTATAATGAATTATTTAAAAATATTACTTTTTTATAACAAATTACAATTAAACTTGCAAAAATAATTAAGTAACTAATTGAAAAAAATTAATTATATTATTAAAATAATGTTTATTAAAATAATATTAATAAAATAATTAAGTAACTAATTGAAAAAAAATAATTATATTATTAAAATAATATTTCCAAATTTTAAATTTTAAATGTAAGACTTATAAACAATAATTTAATGATTGTTTATTCTTATAATGAACTATATAAAAAAATTACTTTTTTATAACAAATTACAATTAAATTTGCAAAAATAATTAAGTAACTAATTGAAAAAATTTAATTATATTATTAAAATAATAAAATCAAAATTTTAATTTTAACAATTGATTAGAAATTTAAACAATAAATTTTATTCATGTATTTTGTTGTATTTTTATTGACGTGATAACGTCTTATAATTCGATGGAGCCGGCTGCACGCACGAAAAAATGCGTCGTTACCTCGCTCTGAGGCGTTCCGTGAGGCGTTCCGTTTAAGGCTTGAAGTGCAAGCGAGAGCGTGCAACGAGCGACAAAGAGGCACAATTGGCCTCCGCGTTCGGCAGCGTTCGACATCTGTCTCTCTCCTACTTGAGTGAGCGATGCGTCCGCGTGGACAGCTGCTATACAATACATTTACATGTTCTCGTCAAGTATGAAGTGCAGTGAAAAGTGAATGTGTTGTCAATTGTTTATAGCAATGATAATTGCGGCGATAAAGGTAATGATTCTTTCGATATTATGAAACCATTCCATCAGTATTTTCTTATGACGTTGTCACGTTCAACTATCGTCAGTAAACCGACTTTACAGACAACCGATTTTTTTTTAAAAATCATAATAACACTCGATAATTATTTCAATTGAATAGTAAAGTCATCGATTTTTTACTCATCGTGAAATAGTTCTGTTAACTTATTGTTTTAATTTTGTCAATTATAGCATAACCTATAATCGCTGCACTAGCGGACCGATGCTATTCATTTTAATGATGAAAGCACGAATATTCGACAATATATCACTGAATATATAATTAATATCGAAAGAATCATTACCTTTATCGCTGTAATTATCGTTGTTATAAACAAGAACAACACATTCACTTTTCACTGCACTTGATACTCGATCAAAACATGTAGATGTACTATAGTATAGCAGCTGTTCACACAGACACATCGCTCACTCAAGTAGGAGAGAGACGGATGTCGAACGCTGCCGAACGTAAAGGCCGATTGTGCTTCTTTGTCGCTCGTTCGCGCTCTCGCTTGCACTTCAAGACTTACACGGAACGCCTCAGAGCGAGGTAACGACGCATGACGGAACGCCTCAGAGCGAGGTAACGACGCATGAGTCATGTAGCTGTTCACACAGACACATCGCTCACTCAAGTAGGAGAGAGACGGATGTCGAACGCTGCCGAACGTAAAGGCCGATTGTGCTTCTTTGTCGCTCGTTCGCGCTCTCGCTTGCACTTCAAGACTTACACGGAACGCCTCAGAGCGAGGTAACGACGCATGACGGAACGCCTCAGAGCGAGGTAACGACGCATGAGTCATGTTTTTTCGTGCGTGCAGCCAGCTCTATCGAATTATAAGACGTTGTCACGTCAAAAATAAAAACCAAAATAAAAAAAAAATCATTCGAAAGATTATACTCCCGAGGGGGTCCCATTGTCACCAAGTCAGGATCTGATGATGGGACCCCAGAGAAATCGAGGGCAACCCTTCAAAAATAATGAAAAATTTGAATTTTAAAGGCACTAATTACGTGATTCATATTTTTTCTAAAGCTATTAAAATACTTGCGTCTGTAAGTCATATTCTCATGTTGATAAGCTGATGTAGGAAGGTACAACTCCTTAACGGTTAGGAGTTGCAGGAAAATTGTTTTGAATGTTATACATAGATATATACGTAGGTATGCATAGACCGATAGTTGTATTCCTTCAGGTTATTCAGATGAGCTGATGATGGACGATTTAACTCCTTCACTTTCATGCTGCTGAGATAATGATGGAAGCCACAGGACTCTGTATCTGTTAATGAAACACATGTATTATGATTTGATAATTCCTATTGGTAAGTATAGGTGATTGGATTTAACGTTGCTGGATAGATAGCATTACCACTAAAAATAAAGAAAATAAAAAAACTTTAAAAAAACTTAAAACCGACTTTAAAATGAAATTCACTCAAAAGTATGAAATATTATTATTATACTTAAATACACAACATTAACCAACAATAACGAAATCAAAGGCGGGTACGAATAAATTAGGGGCTTAAAATTTTTTTGAGGTCGGTACCAGCACACAGTTAATTACGTATTAAATGGTTTAGATTCGATGGTTTGCTGACACCGACCTTAAAAAAATATTTTAAGCCTCTAATTTAATTCGTACCCGCCTTTGATTTCGTTATTGTTGGTTAATGTTGTGTATTTAAGTATAATAATATTATTTCACACTTTTGAGTGAATTTCATTTTGAAGTCGGTTTTAAGTTTTTTTAACTTTCTTTTTTTGCAATCCAATTTTTTTCCCGTTAGTTTTAGAATTTCGTCAAGCCATCTCTCTGCCGGTCTGCCACGATTTCTCTTGCCGTCCACGTTCATTCGATACTTCCATTTCAATCTTTTACAGTGTTCTAAAGCATCAATCAATTTTTTTGTTTTTCTTATATCTGAGCTTCTCTTTTTGTGTTTTAATTTTAGATTTAGAATGCTCCGTTCCGTGGCTCTCTGGGTTGTTAGAATTTTTTCTCTGGTTTTTTTTTGTTCAAAATCCATGTTTGGGATGCATAATTATGAATATTAATGTTGCAATATTAAAGTTGATGAAACGTCGGTGGCTCAACCGGTAACGACTCGGTCCTCGTAACTAGAGGTGCCAGGTTGAAATCCGGACGGCCAATGTACCAATGAGTTTTTTGAAACTTACTTACATGTACTCACCGATTACGTTTATTCAACGATCTTTTACGGTGAAGGTAAGCATCGTGAGGAAACCTGCACACACCTGCGAAGAAACTCGAAGGTTGTGTGTGAAATCGACCAACACGCACTGGGCCCGCGTGGTCGACTAAGGTCCGATCGCCCTAATCAAGGGTAGGCTCGAGCCCCTCGGTGGGGACGTATATGAGTTGATATGATGATTAATGTTGCAAAACCTGTAAGTTGCATAAACGACAGCTACCGTCTGTTTTGTTATAGATGATAACATTTATAGTGTACCACAATGTATCGTTTTATTTGGCCATAAAGTAACGACAGTCATTAAAATATTACTGTGACCAGATGCAATAAATCCCTTTGTGAGGCCGTAATCCAACAAACTAAGAGAAAATGCACGTAAAATGTAGCATTTAAAATTTATCGTCGGAAAATATTACCACTTTTGGACCAAGGAGCCCGCTTACTTAGCTAACTACAGTTGCGGCGCGGCGCTTGCTGGCGAAATAGTAAAAAGAAATGGCGGGAAAATCCATTGCAGGAGTGTAGTTTGGTTTTGAGTTTACTTTTTTAACCGAATACAAAAAACGAGGTTCCGACTCCGTGGCGTAATGGCTAGTCCATTCGCTTCACACCAGGAGGTCGCGGGTTCGGTTCCAACTTTGCTAGACTCGGTTTGGTTGGTGGTAGGGCATTTTCATAGCCCGCCTGGCTAGTTACCACCATCTTATCTAAGTCTTGAAGTGTTCCGGCTTGAAGATAAGATAGCCAGATCCCCATTGCGTTGGGGAATCTTGGCAAGCCCGCTTCCATCTTCGGCATCGATGTCACTTACCTTTAGGTGAGATGATGCCAAGGGCTTATCAATAGTGCATTAAAAAAATTGGCTTCGACCCGCGTGTAATATTTTTGTTGTAATATTCTTGGCATTACACAATATTCGTGTATGTTAGTATATGTGGGCTACTAAACAGGTGTGCCAAATTTTATAAGTGTAGGTATGTTTGTTCATGTATTTCTCTTAAACTGGTAATGGAAATGAAATATTTTTTATTAGATTATAAGTATATTTCAATCAATTAAATATGCTTTATTGTACAATAAATAAAAAAAAGAGAATAGTACAGAATTTAGAATTCACCTTAGGGATCATTAGAATCGGTTAAGTAGTTTTCAAGTTATGGACTGTTAACTGTGGTACACCGAAAAAACAAGTTATCTAACGCCATAATTTTGTAATAGAAGTCGGTTAACGTTTTTACCTTTGTCAATTTCATCAAATAGGCGGCACAATTAAAAAAGCAATTCATCATTATCATATCAGCCGAAGGACGTCCACTGCTGGACATAGGCCTCCCCCAAGGATATCCATAACGACCGGTTCTGCGCTGCCCGCATCCAGCGGCTTCCTGCGACCTTCACCAGGTCATCGGTCTACCGAGTGGGAGGCCTGCCTATGCTACGTTTTCTTGTGCGCGGTCGCCACTCGAGAACTTTACTACCCCAACGGTCATCTGTTCTACGAGCAATGTGTCCCACCCACTACCACTTAGTGCTATGCTCGGAGTTTCTCTACGTGATCGGATCAGAAACTAGGAGACCCGTAGGAGAACCAAAGTAACCGACAAAACTCTCAGAATTGCTAAGATAGCGATTTTTTTATTGTGAATGATCCAAATATGGTCAGGTCACATTTCTTTGCCGCGTCACAGACGTATTGAGATACTCCTGGAGAGCTAAGATCAAAAGACTAATTATCTTTACGCGCTTTTAGATTATATTGCTCGGATGCTACTGCTACACTGAAAGTAGAATCTATTCTAAATATTTTCTGGAATTAATGTTATATTTCAACTTATTATATTTAGAATAAATGTATTTTTCAACCGACTTCCAAAAAGAAGGAGCTTCTCTATTCGACTGTAAATTTTTTCATGTTGTTTTTTATGTTTGTTTGTTACGCGATATCTTCTCGGACTATGAACTGGTTTTTTAGTTTTTTTTATGCTTTTGTTAAAATCACTAAATCCATATTTAATTCATAAAAGTGAATGCGCTTTATGGCGAGGGATTGATTGGAACAGTTGTTTCTGTTTTTTTCTCTACGTTTCTGTTTAACCGCCTCCGTAGCTCAGAGGCAAACTTCACTGGCTTTACACAGGAGGTCGCGGTTTCGATTCCCGGAGGGGTAAATTGTAAAACTCGGTCTGGTTGGTGGTAGGGCATTTTCTAAGCCCGCCTGGCTAGCTACCACCATCTTATCTAAGTCTTGCCGCCAAATATCAATGTTTATATCATTGGTGTGTTCCGGCATGAAGATAAGATAGCCAGTTCCCCATTGCGTTGGGGAATCTTGGTAAGCCCGCTTCCATCTTCGGCAACATCGTCACTTACCACCAGGTGAGATGTTGTCAAGGGTTTACCAATTGTGCATAAATAAAAAAAAACATGTAAAAAGTAAATAAAATAATCACACTTTTGCACTTTTTCAATGTTTCTTTCGTTTCAATTAAAAACTCTAATAATTAAAAAAAAACCAGCTGGCATATTGAAGTGTGTATTTAGACTAATCGACTAAGAAATTTTCGAGTTTTTAAATTGGTCAGGTTTGTCTGTAGAATGAAAATCTCTGTTTTAGAAGAAGTTTCTTAAATATAATAATAATTAATTAATAATTAATTTAATAATATTAATTTAATTTCTAATAGAAATAAGCTGTACCTTTTGTATGTTCTTATCTAGTTTAATGTTTGTTTGTCCCTATTTCTGTGTGCAATAAATTGTGAAATAAATAAATAAATATATTTTTTCTGTTATCAAAGCTAAAGAATCGTATTTCTGCAACTGATAAAATTAATTAATTTAAATGAAGATTTAGGTTACAAAAGATCACGTTCGAATGTTTTATAAATGCAGAGAAAAATCGAGGTCTCTGCAAGCAAAGTTTCCAATCATCATCAACCATATCAGCGAAAAATGTCCACTGCTGGACAAAGGCCTATATAATTTCCAATGCGTCGCCTTAAATAAGCTACTGTACAATAGATTGAGCCACACATTATCAAGAAGCAATACCAACTACAGTTTAATATTTTAATTTTTTTTTCATTTAAGAACCTTCATTAATGCAAGTCCATTACATTTGTAAAAACTGTACAAATATTTTATGTGTCGTTTTCAAAAAATGGCGTAAAATCCAAAAACATACAAGTGATAGTTGATACTTTTGATTGTAGGTTCTTGGTGGAACATTATATCACCCATCTAAATATATAAATAACTCAAAGGTGACTGACTGACTGACATAGTGATCTATCAACGCACAGCCCAAACCACTGGACGGATCGGGCTGAAATTTGGCATGCAGGTAGATGTTATGACGTAGGCATCCGCTAAGAAAGGATTTTGAGAAATTCCCACGGGAACCGCAAAAATCGGGATCTGCGCGGGCGAAGCTGCGGGCATCCACTAGTTTTGGTATATATTTACACTAATTCCACAAAAATGTATACCAAAATGAGTGACATACAAGTGAAACTCAAAACGGTCTTTTTGAAGTCGGTTAAACAGACTGTGGTATAAATTTCAGCAGCGCAGCGGCGGCTGACAGTAGATTCAAGTAATGAATAATCAAAAAGTTATCTAAAATAGTAGATCATCACATCAGCTCATATATACGTCCCCACCGATGAGCTCGGGCCTACCCTAAATTAGGGCGATCGGGCCTTAGTCGACCACGCGCGCCCAGTGCGGGTTGGTCAACTTCACACACAACCTTAGAGTTTCTTCGCAGATGTGTTCAGGTTTCCTCACAATGTTTTCCTTCATCGTAAGAGCGTTGGATAAATGTACATATGAGATCGAAATTCGAAAACACATTGGTAGGTGGCAGGACTGGAACCATGACCTCCCGGCTAGGAGGTAGCGGCCCTTGCCCTTGCGCCACCGACGCTCTCTAAAATAGTAGGTGTTGTAACGAAAATAATTGAAATTGAATTAAAACATCCAGTTACGGGTTCGCTACACCATACGTAAAATTTAGTAGAATCGGGCCTAAACGGAGTTTTAAGAAAATAATTAGTTTTGGGGTAAAATGGAATAGTTGAAGGAGAGTGATCCATGAAGTTTTGCCCCGTCGGTGAACGTATTGGTGGTATGGAAAGATCGGATAAAACTTAAAAGTCATCTTCCCTTCGGATGTGGAGAACAGCTGAACCCGAAGGGAAGTTACACATTGAAATTAATATATTTTGTACTGCCAAGACGACGAACATCGGATCTTTATAGGCTGTTCAACCTCTTCCAATTAGTATATTCCATTTTACACCAAAAATAATTATTTTCTTAAAACTCCGGTTAGGCTCGATTCTACTAAATTTTACGTATGGTGTAGCGAACCCGTAACTGGGTGTTTTAACTCAATTTCTATCAGTTTAGCTACAGTATCTATTCCAAATATAGCCGGAACTCGTAGGAACCACATTAGGTCGGACAGTAAGTTCGTTCCAAGTGTAGCAACTCGCACGTACATACCCTCCCCCCCCCCCCCCGGCCCTGGTCCCGGCGGGAACGACTCGAGGCAGATAAGTGAATTGACGAGACTGCTCCATACGTGCCGGGAGCTGCTTTCACACTCACGTCAGAATCCGCCAAGAAGGGATAAATACAAGTCTCATCTGAAACTATAACAGATCATATAATAGTTATTATGATTTTAAAATAAGTAGTTTTAATTATTTTTTTCTTGCATTGTATTACCTGTTTTTTTTTTTGCATGTGTGGGCTCTGTACCTTCCACCTTTATGCATGAAGCGTTTTGCTTCTTCGTTCATTATGCGTACGCCTAAAGAGTGGAGTGCCGGCGTCTGTCTGTATTCCGCGATTCGTATAATTTAGGAATCTTTGAGACGAGAGTGAATAGGCAGTATTTGAGATTTGGCACTTTTTGCTTGCTTCCTCGGCTAACAAACGCACTCAAATTTTTAATATAAAAAAAGATGAACAAAAATTACAGCGCAAACAACAATAAAATAATAATTGTTCGAGCAAAATTCAGCATTTTTCCAGTGACATAATAAGTGATTAAATACACAAGTTACAACATAATCTAAGATATCACTAAATATTTCTTGCGACAACAAAATTATTTTAATCACCATTGTGAACACACTACCATAGTAAAAAGAAATATAATTAGTAAGTCGTTCTTATGATTGTAGCGCGTGCGTGCCTACTGACGCGCACACATAAAGAACTGCGTGATGTACCATTGCATAAAGATAACCTACTATTCTTTCTTTTTACTATGACACTACACCCTGACTAAATGGTATCAACACCTCCGTAGGCACTACGGCGTAGTAATGTGCTACGAAATAAATAAATTGCTACGTCTCCTCGTTTTGTAGCAAGTATGACGACGTAGCCTAGTAATTTCCCAAAACAAAAATAATGTTAATCTCATTGATTTCCAAAATACATTCAAATAGTTATGAAATCTGTTGCGAGTCCGTCCGGCCGTTCTATCCAACTGATTTGTTTTTTTTAAACAAAGGTAATGGTGCACAAATTTGTCACCAAGCATTTGAAGTCACCTAAGTTTTACAATTAAGTATCAAGTTATACTCAAATTATATTTTTCTACTCCCATTTGGTAATCTGCTAAATAAATAACCTCAAATCATATCACTAAAGTTTTACAATGATCATTTCAAAACGAGACAACTGTAATACAATGAAACCTTTTAAATTTTTATATGGCTTTAGCTTCAAAAATTCAATATATGACTAACACAAAACTTCAATGTATTTTTATTTATTTCATGGTCGTATAAAAAGTATTTTATGCCACTGCACGCAATTAGCCATTGTAACACTCGTGCTGTCTATTTTGCCATTCAGCTTCGCTTCGTAGCACAAACTAGTACTCATGTTACAATGGCTCTCATTACTTGTGGCATAAATAACTATTTCATAGTGTTTCTTTTTTATCTCCGGTTCTAATTAAAGCACTCAGTTCAATTTGGTCTAGGATTACTCGCTGGTACGAGTTCTTTCATTTGAGCTATTGTCCATTTAAATTGGTTGAGTTGAAGAAAAGCTAAGTGCGAACATGCAACAACTTTTAGCGATAAGACCGCTTTTGTACACTTAAGTCTGATAAAACCATTTTGTGATTATTCCTTGTGTGCAATAAAGAATTAATACATAAATAACGATGTCCATGCGGCGGAGCTACGGAAAAAAGCTAAAAAAAAAAGTAAAATTTAAAGTTTTAAAACTAAAAAAAAGCTACCAGTTACAATCTCACCTGTACTACTCTCAACGCTATGCAGCGTTAAAATGTAAATGTTTAGAGTACAATAAAACGGTCATTTCAGTGCCTTCTCCTGCGTTTAGTGCGCTGTAAACCACGCCAGTGTGATAGTTCACCACCTATTTCTCTAAGGAAATGCTTCTTCAAGCCCTGACTGAATGGTGCCTTCTCCCAAAGTTCGCAGACGTAACTTAAACTCAACCGACACGTCTTTTATTAGAGGTGCAAGTTTGCGACTGGAATAACTCACTGAGATGTGTATGTTCAAGCTAATGTTGAATCTTCGTAGGGGTTTGTTGAACTTTAGTTGAAACAGTGGGTTGTTAAATAGGTAGTTTGTCACTCTTTTAGGAACGGTGCGATTCTACTCAAAGAGAGCAAAAAGGGAGATATCTCCGCCAGGCGAGGTGGTATGCCTGGGGTCCGGCCGTGTACCAATCGTCGTTATATACTCAGCGCTGAAGAAATTCTAATAGCGCGTTCTAGATGAAGTATTTGTTTTATTCTCTCTTCGCTGGAGTTAAGGTTAAGTGACGGGTATTAGTATTACTACAGTTGCCGCCACATCACTCCCCCTCCGAGACCGGAGGTTGATCCAATGAGAGCTGGCCGTTTAAGGTCGCGGGTGCTGTCGACCTCGTTGAGTCGGTTAGATGTGCAGTGTGCCAGAACGATGTCCACGGTGATTCGGGATGAAGGCTGGCGTCAGGCGTCATGGTAAGGGAAGCAGGTGATGCGCGCAGAGTTAGCGTGTGGCTGCCGACAACTTGCTGGTGCCTGATGGTGAAGTAGCAGGAGGCTAGGAAACTCGACATCTTGGGTTGCGATGGTCCTGATTTAACTTCAGTTCGATGTGACTGCTGTGTGCTGCTAGCTAAGGCTTGCTTTACCGGCTGGAGGCTTGATGATGGAATATCAAGTCGGGGTCCCAATTTAGGAACGAACGGTGCGTTCCTACTCAAAAAGACCAAAGAGAGATATCTCCGCCAGGAGAGGTGGTATGCCTGGGGTCCGGCCGTGGACCAATGGTTGATGATTGGTATCTGTATATAATTATACTCAGCGCTGAAGAAATTCTAATAGCGCGTTCTAGATGTAGTATTTGTTTTATTATCTCTTCGCTTGAGTTAAGGTTTAGTGACGGGTTACTGCAGTTACCGTCACATTCTCTCTCTTATCGTGTGGTACAATTAACTATCCTATGCTATCCAAGGGATAGACGGTGGTTGCCTGGTGTTGCATTTATCATCACCCGCGGTCACGTGTAGGGCATTTAGATTTACGCCTACGGACGTGTGCAACGCGACCTTCATACACATGTATAATCAGATGTGCAGGTTTCCTCACGATGTTTTCCTTCACCGTTAAAGCAATTGGTAAGTATATGTACGTAAGTTTTGAAAAACTCATTGGTACAATGGCTGTCCGGATTTGAACCCAGGACCTCTGGTTAGGAGGACTGAGTCGTTACCGGTTGAACCACCGACTCTGTTTATTACTAAGAAATGATGTATAAGTTCAGTGTTTGAGACTCTGTAATTAATGATTTATTATTTTTTTGCTCTTAACGGAATTTTCGATAAGGGACTGTGGTACTATGTATTTGGTAGCTACTTTTCAAGTATTTGATTCCGACATTTTGCACCTAGCCTCTCAATAAAATCGCCTAAGAAATTTGAAAATGCCCTTTGTGTGTCAGTGACCTTTTTAGTAATCAATTATTCTTAATGACAAATTGAAAACGGGGCTTGACGTGATTTTATTGACGTTTGTTTGTCATTATGAATAATCGTGAAAGTTTAAAGTGAATTATTCTTCTCGTTTTTTGATTCAAATTGTTATGATGAGATAGGTTTAGCGAGATAAAATATTATTTTACTTATAAATAAAGTACCTACAAAAATTATCAACAATTAGTAAGTTTCAATAGTTAACGGTTGATGCACAATTTTTAAATAGAAACAAGAGTATTTACTGACTAATCACTGATACAAACCTTTCGATTTAAGCAAATTCATTCCATTACTAATTAGTTCCTCTTTTAAGGAAATCAGATATCCAATCAAAAGAATCGTTTAACTTTTTTCTCTAACATGCTTGGAAATTTGAGCATTATTTTGACAACCTTCTTCGAGATAAATCGAAATGGCTGTACTGGTACACGCGAGCAGCGGCCGGCAAAAGTTGTTTGAAAATCCACATGTGTCGTGCTTATCGGTCAAATAAATTGCTATGTAAACTCATATCTGTCGTGTAATTTAAAAATGTAAATATATTTTACTCCGAAACATGGCAACCAAGGAGGTAACTTATCAAAAGTTTTTTTTTTAAATTTCGAACTGACTTGCAAATAGAACGCTGTTTATTGAAAAAAAAACAAATGAACACTTTCGCGCGTGAAAAATTATTGTTGTTCGTCATTGATTTTGAAAAGTAATTATTGAAGTCTTAATTTCCGCGCATTATTTGAGAAAAGTACTATACAAGCCTTGGCCACAACTGAGCACTGATGGACTTACGTATGTGTGCCTCAGCTTAGCCTCCGCCCATATTTACACGTTCGTCCATCAATACCTCTTTTGCTGGCCGCTGCAGTAATTTATTTTATTTATTTTTATTTTATTTTTATTAGGAGAACACAAACGGTAATGTACATTGATACTAAAGGGATGAAATATAAATAGAAAGGTAAGTCTATACATTCCAACAACGAGTTCCACAATTATTTAAAAGTATAAGCCTACTTATCAATCTACAGCTATAAACAGTCAAAAAGCTGTCATATTTGTTTTTTAAAAAACTATAAAATAAATTTAGAAAACAAAAAAATAGTAGTAAAAAGAATGGATAATTATTAGAGAAAAAAAAAGTAAAACTAAAGAATCAAAAAGTGTGTTTAAAGACAATAAAAGACGATAAAAGTGCTAATGTACTATTACATGCCTGATCTTTCCAAGAAAAAGTAAATATTAATTTAATTTTCCAACTTAAGGAGCAAAAATTTCGTCTTAAAGGTAATGGTCACTATATGTAACCTCTCACACGTTTTTACTCGACTGTGCCAGATGTAGGGTTATGTTTTTCGAGTGTGTGTATGTATATTACTTTGGCACGCTCTGTAGCCTAAACGGCTTGATGGATTTTGGAGTGCAAGGTATCGTTAGATTCGTCATAATCCCGTGAGTAACATAAGCTACATTTTTACTGGACTGGCCAAAAAAAGGGGGTTAAGTTTTTATGCAGTTAGGTTTTTAATTTTTATTTAATTTCATGATTCTTCCTGTTTTTAATCAAATACTTACAGAATACACCTAAAATAAAATGTCTAAGACACTTAAAATAAAAGACCTTAAATCACGCTTAAAATATCTAAAATCACACCTATAATAACTTACAAACAAAATAAAAACACCTAAAATAACCCATACTTTTTTTAAATTATTATATTAAATACCATCGGCTCCCCAGTCAAGCGTATAGGTATCGTAAGTACAGATTTTGGAACCGAATAAAATGTGAATTTAAACTTTCGATTCGGTTTGGACGCTGTTGACACCGATCTGCAGTTTGGAGCAGTCCTATCAACTAGACGCAAAGACATGGTTATTTCGTAAGGATGGAGTGCACTACGATTTAACGTGGCACCATTTTGCTGGTGCCAGTAGTTCCATCAACGTCTTTTTTCAAAGAAATGTTTAATCAAAATTCAAAATAGGTACATAAAAATTACACTCTTTTTGATAGTCATAAAATAGTTATTACATAAAATACAAAATGAAATTTGTTAAAAATTGAAAAATTAACAATGTTTAGTTAATAATGACAAAATAAAAACATTGTTATAAAACAAATTTTGACGCTCATAAACGGTGAAGGAAAACATCGTGAGGAAACCTACACACGCCTGCGAAGTTGACCAACCCGCACTGGGCCCGCGTGGTCGACTAAGGCGCGATCGCCCTAATTCAGGGTAGGCTCGAACCCCTCGGTGGGAACGTATATGAGCTGATATGATGGAAACAAGACATGTCATTAGTACATAAAAACAATATGACACGAGAAATTACACATTAAAATCATTGAATTTCATTAATGACTTTGACAAGAGTAGGCCAGTTTGCACGGTCAGCACCCGGTCACGAGTATAACCGCGAGAATCAGCCATCGCTCCCCTCAACCATATTAGAGGGAAAGGAACGACCCGGCTCCCGATGAGCCACAATGACTACAATCTACAATGAGTACTTATCGGTAGCACGTCAACGTTTGTACTTTGTTGGATAAAGTGCTCGTGGGGGCTACTGTTATCTAACACGGCATAAATCCGAAGCTATGGGTGCCTCCGCTGTGCTAATGTAACAAAGCTGGCTCCTGGCTAGCTCATGCCGGACATCTTCTGACAGCTTCGTTATCATATCCTGTTATTTGTGAATACTGAGGTTTCACTATCGAGGATGGATGAGGGAAAACACATTAACAATTAGAAATAGCAATTTGACAGGTCCTTGATCATGTCATACCCAGGACACTTCATACAACGGGCGCGAAATGACATTTATAAAAACAAATGACGAAACAAGTGAAATCACGACGAAATTCTATACGTTCGAGAACCAATATTACACCAATTTGTATCGACCTGGGAGACAAGGGAGTCTAGAGAACGGCAGGGAGTGTCCATACTAATATATGTACTTTGATTATGGTAAAACACTGATATTGTACTATGATTGATTATACTCGTACGTAAGCCTACTTAACCTACTTTGACTGTTACCAGAAAGGAAAAAAGGAAGGTTCTTTCTTTTCTTCACGGCATGGGCATGTTAATTATTTACTTCTCAGAGGAGACGGAGTATACGGTAACGGATCTTTGTAATGCGAAGCGTCCTAGATGATGCAGTTGGACTCCTGACAGTCTTGGAATTTCCACAGTTTAGGGATGCATGCTTCGGTGGCGTAATGGCTAGGGCCACCGTCTCCTGTACGGGAGGTCGTGGTTCGAACCTGCCATGTATTAATGTGATTTCGAATTTAGATTTCATATGTACGTTTATCCGACGCTTTTACGGTGAAGGAAAACATCGTGAGGAAACCTGCACATGCCTGCGAAAAAACTCGCAGGTTGTGTGTGAAGTCGACCAACCCGCACTGGGCGCGCGTGGTTGACTAAGACCCGATCGCTCTAATTCAGAGTAGGCTCGAGCCGCTCGGTGGGGACGTATATGAGCTGATATGAATGAATGAAGGGATGCATGCCAGGAGGTGCATAATCTGCTCAGAAATGACTACTGGACCAGCCTAATGCTGGTACAGGGATGATGGAAGAAAACCATCACCGCTTATTTGGGTCAATAAGAAAAAAAGTTGTTTTAAAAGAATATAAAAAAAGAAAGAAAGAAATAAAGTTTATTCGGAAAAAAATAAATAGAAAAATAATTACAATATTAGAGTACTTAATTGAAATAAACTATAGCTAAAGATTAAAACTAAAAACTAAAATTAAATTTTATGCCGAATAGGTCCAAGACTCAGCATGGTGCTTTGGTTTTATTATCTAAAACCACAGCGCTGATATTCTGTCCGGACCCAAAGGAGGGGAGAAAAAGGAAAAGGGGTGGGCCTACGTACAAAGCGGACTCACTTATCACATTGTAGGATTTAATTGGTGTGAAGGGGATCAATCAGTAAATACTATGGTTATAATGACTGACTCGGTGGCTCAGTGGTTAGTGCTCTTGACTACTGATCCGAGAGTTGTGGGTTCGATCCCCACCCAGGGCAAACATTTGTGTGATGAGCAGATTTGTTTGCTCTGTGTCTGGGTGTTAAATATCTATATATGTATGTATTTAAACGTATATAAGTATGTATATCAGTCTCTGGTTCCCATAACACAGGGAATCCTACTTTGGGGCCAGATGACCATGTGTGATTTGTCCCAGAATATTTATTTATTTAATGATAGTTAAAAAACCGGCCGAATGCGAGCCACAATCGCACAAAAGGATTTCTTACCATCGTACTAGATGTCGCTAGTGTCTTCACGAAATCACGTTTTTCGTATGGGAGCCCCCCTTAAATAGTTATTTTATTCTGTTTTTAGTATTTGTTGTTATAGCGGCAACAGAAATACATCATCAGTGAAAATTTCAACTGTCTAGCTATTACCACAGTATTACAATATATATCGTAATATTGTGCTATTACGGTTCATGAAATACAGCCTGGTGACAGACTAACGGACGGACGGACAGTGAAGTCTTAGTAATAGGGTTCCATTTTTACCCTTTGGATATGGAACCCTAAAAATTGGGAGAACATTTTCAAGAAAATAGACAGATGAAAAAAATAATCGTATCCCAATAATGTCGGGCTTACTTCGCTCGCTCTATTTTATTCACTTACTAGCTATCCCGGCGAACTTCGTACGACACTACACTACACTACCCTAACCTACCCTACCCCACATAAAAACCTTCTCCTGACTATAACGAACTCAACAAAAAAAGAATAAGCAAAATCGGTCCAGCCGTTCTCAAGTTACAGCTTGACACGAAGAAATAGGGGTTCATTTATATACAGGGTGTAACAAAATTGGTGTAGGTCCCGTTAACTGTGGCTTCTACTCATCATACTGAACAACTTTTGTTCTACGACTTTCCATTGGAGGTTCAATGATTTTTTTTTGTGAATTGACTATTGGTTCCTCGGTGAAAGTTGTCCAGTATGATGAGTAGAACCCCCAGTTAATGGCTCCTACACCAATTTTATTACACCCTGTATATATATATATATATATATATATATATCATCATTACAGCTCATATACGTCCCCACCGAGGGGCTCGAGCCTACCCTGAATCAGGGCGATTAGGCCTTAGTCAACCACGCGGGCCCAGTGCGGGTTGGTCGACTTCACACACAACCTTCGAGTTTCTTCGCAGGCGTGTGCAGGTTTCCTCACGATGTTTTCCTTCACCGTTAAAGCAATCGGTAAGTACGTAAGTATTTGAAAAACTCATTGGTACATTGGCCGTCCAGATTTGAACCCGGTACCTCTGGTTAGATGGACCGAGTCGTTACCGGTTGAGCCACCGACGCTATATATATATATAGATTGCACTAGCATGTAGATACACTCCTTTGCAAATAATTCTGTCTTCCGGCGCCCATGTTCGAAGAGATCGTTTGAAATGGCCGATCTTTATATTCAGATCGATGGCTCGCCAGCAATCGGGATCGATTTAATCACTGGAATCATGCAAACTTGGCTAACAAAGTTGGTTCAAACTTCTGGATGGAACAAATTGGAGCGACGTGGCCCGCGGCGATCGTGACGGTGATTTGTGAGTTTGTTTGTCGCCTCCAATAGTGACGATAGCTTTAGGCGTTTTGCTCAAAACTGTTTATTGGTTTTATTGGTTTCACTGAATTTGTCCTATTTTAGCGTGAGGAAAAGGGACCAGTTTTATAACTGGTAGTCTATAGATTAGATTAGATTGTTTATTACATGTCACCAATTTGGCACATATACAGGGTCGATCATGTCGACCAACCCGCACTGGGCCCGCGTGGTCGGCTAAGGCCCGATCGCCCTAATCCAGGCTACGACTTTGCTGAAAACGTATTTTTTTTACTATTCATACTAATCGATCAGCTGATCTAATGATTTTGTGCATTTTAGTATGGAGCGTTTAATTTTTTTTGAGAATCGACTATGAGTTCCTTGGAGAAAGCTGTTCAGTATGACGAGTAGAACCCCCAGCTAACGGGAGCTACACCAATTTTGTTACCCCCCTGTAATATGTATGAATATTTGAAAAAAAGTGCGTGTCAGCTCCTACAGGAGTTTACTCACCCAAAATTTTGTTTTCGGCCTCGCATTAGGACGTAAAAAGTAACGGTAACGCGTTACCGATCAACACTCGATTTCACCCCTCATATTTATTTAAATTCTAAAGAAGTAAAAACTCCAAAAAACAAGTAAATGTTAACACAAAGGTTGTGCTACTTTCTAATTGTGTTAATTTTTCGCATTATTAGATAATTTAACTTCAATAAGCGACCTCTATCTAAAATTAACAAAACCTTACCAGGTGGCTTGAATCTGTCCTGATATTCAAACAGTAAGATGTATGGCGGCAAGTTTCTGGACGTGCTGCCGCCGAAGCTCGCATCTGTCAAGCGAAGTTTAACGCCCAGTGGCGCACGGACGTTTGTTAAATTGCTTCAAACACCAAAATTTCGATTCGGATTTATCCTTAGAAGTTTTAGAGGATTGATCAAGTTTTTGCTCAAATTATAGCAGGCCAAAACCCTTGACTTAAGTTTTTATGAGGAAGATTAATAGGGGTCGACATTATTTGTAGCTTCAATGTAGCTTTAATTATAAAACTGGGGGTTAAAGACCTCATTTATTACTTCGTAAAGAGAGGCCGATTGGCGTTGAAAATAGTATCACTGCCTCCGTTGCGTAATGGTTAGTCCATTCGCAGCACACCAGGAGGTCGTAGATTCGATTCCCGGCGGGGTCCACTTTGTAAGACTCGGTTTGGTTGGTGGTAGGGCATTTTGATAAGTCTTGCAGCCAAACATCAGTGTTAACATCATTGATGTGTTCCGGCTTGAAGATAAGATAGCCAGATCTCCATTGCGTTGGAGAACCTTGGTAAGCACGCTTCCATCTTCGGCATTATCGTCACTTACCATCAGGTGAGAAAATGTCTAGGGCATATCAATTGTGGATTAAAATAATAAAAAAAAAACACACTGGTGGAGCACAAATTTGCCATATCAGTGTCAATATAGTAGGATATGATGTTCAATATAAGTCAAGGAACAATGTTTGTAAGATAATTTTTGAAGCAAAACGATCGTCAGAAGGGCAGGTCTAGACGTAAATGTCTATGTTGAGGGGTGTTTATGAAGGGTTTTATTTGTTTAATCTTCACCTTTTATTATATTTTTTTATTTATTTTTGGCTTTGTCGGTAAATAAAAGGTTTTTTGCCAGTTCAAAAAATGCCCTGGAAAAAATTTATGCGGGCAGCGCAGAACCGGTCGTCATGGAAATACTTGGGGGAGGCCAGTGGACGTCCATAGGCTGATATGATGATGATGATTTATTTTTTTGCTTGGCCGTTGAATAAAAGGTTTTTGTTCCAGTTTCAAAAATGCCATTTGTCATTGATGAAAGACACATTCCACTAAATTATACTTTGCATGTCCACTTTACCCCTATCATCTTACATCCAAAATGTCTGACATCCAAAATGTCTGAGCGAAGACAAGACAAACGAGCAAGAAAAGGATATTTGTCTGCCGATATTTCATCCGAGTCTCATTGTGATTCCGAATGCGTATGCGATACGGAATCGATAACAGAAACGAGTGGCCCTTGAATAGGTAACCCATCATTTTGGTATTCGGTAGATGGACATTAGAGGGAGAGAGACGGATGGGTACTTGGAAAAAAGCTTGAATATGAGATGAGGAGGACACAGTAAATAGAGATGTTTGCATTTCTTGATTATTGTCGTTATCACACTTTGGTTATGGTTATCGTATGAAACACCGAATTCGAGATTTTAATGAAAATGCACCACTAATAGATACTAAAAAACGCGTGTCGGACAACCCCTAAAATAAGGGTCCGTACTAAATTTAAAATTTAAATTTGCAGTAAGCTAAAGAACACTTTGTATGGAAAATCTAAGAACTTTTTACAAATCCAACTAACTGCACATATTAAATTGGTCGACTGTTACTCCTAAATTAAGGGATCCTGGATAGCCATGGTATTTTTTTTTTAAATTGATTGTATGTCCCACTATTTAGAATTTTGTTTATTTAAACTGAAATAGAGGTTTAGCTAGTAGAGGGAGGGAGGACTCACTTGACTCTAAATTAATTAACATTTTGAAGCTTAATATTTCACAATCCCTGAATCGAAAAAATGTTTTTACACACCCAAAATATTTTTAACTACCTATCCAACGACACCCCATACCGTGGGATAGACGAGAAAAAAATTGGGAGGAAATCAGAGATATATAAGGGGAGGTAGATAGGTTACGTATAGGAAGCGTCATCATCATCATAGGAAGCGTCGGTGGCTCAACTGGTAACGACTCGGTCCATCTAACCAGAGGTACCGGGTTCAAATCTGGACGGCCAATGTACCAATGAGTTTTTCAAAAACTTACGTACATACTTACCGATTGCTTTAACGGTGAAGGAAAACATCGTGAGGAAACCTGCACACGCCTGCGAAGAAACTCAAAGGTTGTGTGTGAAGTCGACCAACCCGCACTGGGCCCGCGTGGTCGACTAAGGCCTAATCGCCCTGATTCAGGGTAGGCTTGAGCCCCTCGGTGGGGCGTTTATGAGCTGTAATGATGAGATAGGTTACGTGCATCCAAAAAATGAAGCAAAAAAAAGATGCCAATTGGCATCTCTTTTCTTAGTAGCATTCGGTGCAAAGGAAGCGAACTACCTATAACATTGTGTGTGTAAATGGCTTCCATTTTCAAATGTTGTTTGTTAGTGTATAACCCATCTATGGTAACAAATCTCTGGAGGAAATCTTTTTTTTAATGTTTTATTTTATAACTTTATCGGCGTGATTGATATGTACACCCATGTCAAGTTACAGCGTTGTACTACTAAGAAGTCTTCGAGTTAAACCGCAAACAGACAAACAGACAGACATGAAATTATAACGGTTTCTTGTTGACTAAGGAACCCTAAAATGTAGTCAAGAAATAATTTATGTGTGGCAAAATGCAGTAATAAATTAACATTACTGATTAAATATTACAGGTGAAAGAAGGATTTGAGACTAGTAACTGCGACACAGTTGCACACACTAATGCAGTTGCTATCGTACACAATAAATTTGTACCCGTAGCTAAGTTCCAAATAAATACATTTTTATTTTAAATTTAAACATTAGTAATTAAATATTACAGGTATGAAGAATAAGAAATATGAAGGAGATGGTGAAAGAAGGATTTGAGACTTTTAAGATATTATTATGATGGTCCTTCTCTCCTGTGTAGGATAAAGGACAAACAAAAAATTGGAAGACGTTTTTTAGCCACAATCAATGAATTAGTATCAACAAAAAAAAACAATATTCACAAAAAAATAATAATATGGTGATTATCGCACGATCCTGTGTAGTTCCGGAACCACTGCAGGCAGTAGCAGACCACGTCCTGGGCACATTCGAGACGTGACAAAAGTGACGAAATCTTATGCGGGGTATTCCCAAATATGATATTAGTAACGAAGAAACTGCTGCGATAACTCTGAGATTTAAAATAAAAAACGTGTATTTTTTGGTCTTTAAAAATGGTGGTTTATTAAGTTAAAAATAACCGTTTTCATGTTTTTAAAGTTACCATGCTCTCAAGATATCCTTACAATATGTACACATTTACTATATAAATATCTAATAGTCTAATGCTATTTTTGAGAATAAATTTTGATTATTAACTATTTTTCTCAATATTAACTTTCTACTTATTTAGCTCTTTTTCGGAAATTTAATACTCTCTCTCTCTCTTTTATCGTGTGGCACAATTAACCGTGCTATCCAAAGTATAGACAGCGGTCGCCTGGTGTTGCACTTAGCATCACCCGCAGTCACGTGTAGGGCATTTAGATTTACACCTACGGACGTGTGCAACGTGATCTTTATACACATTTGGAATCAGATGTGCAGGTTTCCTCACGATGTGTCCCTTTACCGTTAAAGCATTCGCTAAGTATATGTACTTATTTCATACTTAAACACCTATACTTCAGTGATCAATGATCAGTGATAACAACAATGACGTGATCCTACTTGCAGGCAAGATCTTGGAATCTTGGTAAGCCCGCTTCCATCTTTGGCATCATTATCACTTACCATCACGTCAAGGTCAAGGTTTAAAAAAATCACTTGGGTTAAATTAAACAAGTAGAATAATGTTAGACGCTCCTGCAAGAAGGCATGTTCTCCATGGGGCCGAGTCCATTGACTTTTTTTTATTTTTAGGGTTCCTTATATACCCTTATAGGATCACTTTGTTGTCCGTCCGTCTGTCTGTCTGTCTATCAAGACCCTTTTTCTCAGGAACGCGTGGAGGTATCAAGCTGGAATTTATATCAATTAGTCAAGTCTACTGTCCCTTGGAGCTGTGAAAAAATGAAACTTCTAAGCCGACGCAATCATAAGGCGCTAATTTTCGACACTCGCAAGGGAATCAAAACCTACAGGGTACTTCCCGTGAACTCAGAATCTTAAAATTTGGTACGAAGCAACGTGTTATAGCACAAATAAAAGAAAAAATGCAAAAACCGTAAATTTTTGGTTAAGGCATATAATAATATTTTTTTAAATAATTTTAAAATACCTTAACTATGACTCGATTGTCGTGATGGGTGAACTTTTACTTACATACCTACAGGTTTGTTCCGTACAAACCGCGAGTCCGACTCACACTTGGCCGGTTTTTTGTTATGTATTTTTTAAAATTGAACGAAGAGTCGACCAACCCGCACTGGGCCCACGTGGTCGACTAAGGCCCGATCGCCCTAATCCAGGGCAGGCTCGAGCCCCTCGGTGAGGACGTATAGGAGCTGATATGATGAACAAGGAACACTTGGTTGCATAATTTAATAAATTTTCCCAGATACACGCATTATACAAAGCCAAAACACAGAATTAACTTTACAAAATTAAAAGCCACATCATCCATTTAAATCCCGCACCAATGGTTACCCAGAATCATTTCCATTATGTCAGTCAAAATTGTGGGTAGGTGGACAAAACATATTTTTATTCAGAACAAAATTCATTTCCAAATCAACAATTTGACGTTTTCAATAATCGAGGGATGTAATTGGAGTCGCGAGAAGGGCCCTCACGATCATGTCCGATGTCACGCGCAGGTTTCAGGTCAAATGACAACGAATAAAATAACCATAACTTTTTAAATAAACTGTACGGCAGTCCGCACTAAACTTTCTTGTAATTTTTTTTTATTATAATTTTTTTATACAAAAATCTATTTATACAAAAGAAAGTCGTGTTTATTATACTATTTATAACTCAAGTACGGCTGGACATTTTTTATTAGATTTTTGTGTTTTTGCATTTGGCTTCGTCTGGAATAGAATAATAAGTATTAAAATATGATATTTTTCCCAAAAAAATATGATCAGTAAAAAAATAATTGGTTTTAGGGTAGAGTAGGGTCAAAGTATATATATTACAGTATAGACACTCACTACCGCTCTCTAGATTGCGATCTCACTCCTTCGTCACCCAGATTGGTTACAGGTTGGTCGTCGAACGTATAGGATTTCACTGGGATTTTGTTTGTTTCGTCATTCCTTTTTTGAAATGTCATGTTTGGCCCGTTGTATGAAGTGTCCAGGGTGTGGTAGGGTATTGTAGTGTAGTGCAGGTGTAATGTAGTTAGGGTATGTAGGGTAGTGTAGAGTAGTGTAGAGTAGGACAGGGTAGTGTAGTGTAAGGTGGAACGAGGTTCACCGGGACAGCTAGTAAAGTATATTTTTTTATTTATTTATATGAATTCATGTTGCATGACTAAGTATAAACTTATTCATCATACATGACAATTCAATAGCTCCGACCATTTGTGAGTAAATCGCAAACACGATTTTTCCCAGACCAATGGGTTACTATGCAATAGTCAAACATTAGCAACTACGACGTGCAAAGTTTAATCAAAATAGTTGTTGGTGCCGTTCATGAAAAAAAAAAAAATTATGACACCTACTCTTTGGTTTGACGGTATGAAGAAACTTTTGATAATCCCTTGATAAAATAATTTAAAACTATTAAGTTCGAAATTGACTGGTTGGTTTTTCTATATGTGTATTAACACTTATTTAGATATAGATCACAATTTCACGAAAATTGAAAAACGAAAAAAAAATCTTGACAATACTTCCTCTACACTATGGGCCTCATAAGAAGGTTCAAGGTCACCCAAAGGGAAAATGAAATGGAAATGAAAAGGGAAATGAAGCGTGCTATGCTCGGAGTTTCTCTGCGTGATCGAATCAGAAACAAGGAGATCTGTGGGAGAACCAAAGTAACCGACATCAACGTAGCGCAGGTAGGCCTCCCACTCAGTGGACCGATGACCTGGTGAAGATCGCGGGAAGTCGCTGGATGCGGGCAGCGCAGAACCGGTCGTCATGGAAAATCTTTCGGGAGGCCTATGTTCTTTGGCCGCCATTTTGTTTGTTCTGTCATTCGTTTTTTGAAATGTCATTTCTGGCCCGTTGTACTCGTATGAAGTGTCCAGGGTGTGACAAGACTACAATAATTTAGGATTTATTTAATTTAGTTTCTTATTTTACTATCGACTGACTCGGTGGCTCAGTGGTTTGTGCTCTTGACTACTGATCCGTGGGTTGTGGGTTCGATCCCCACCCAGGGCAAACATTTGTGTGATGAGCGGATTTGTTTGCTCTGTGTCTGGGTGTTAAATATCTATATATGTATGTATTTAAACGTATATAATTATTTATATCAGTCTCCGATTCCCATAACACAGGGAATCCTACTTTGGGGCCAGATGAACATGTGTGATTTATCCCAGAATATTTATTTATTTTATTATTATTATTATATCAGCTCATATACGTCCCCACCGAGGGGCTCGAGCCTACCCTGAATCAGGGCGATTAGGCCTTAGTCGACCACGCGGGCCCAGTGCGGGTTGGTCGACTTCACACACAACCTTCGAGTTTCTTCGCAGGCGTGTGCAGATTTCCTCACGATGTTTTCCTTCACCGTTAAAGCAATTGGTAATTATATGTACGTAAGTTTTTGAAAAACTCATTGGTACATTGGCCGTCCAGATTTGAACCCGGCACCTCTGGTTAGATGGACCGAGTCGTTACCGGTTGAGCCCCGACGCTTTTTTTTAAACTATTTTTTTATTTATTTAGTTTACTGTGACTCCCTAACGGGATGTTTATCATCGTTTTTAGAGTTCAAATTTGTCTTTTACCCTCCCACACTTGAGCTAGAAACTTCATAATAATGATAGGTACTTATGATAAAATTTTGATTACGACAGGGCTTGTGACAACGGCTATTACCCCAGATGAAGGTAAAAATAAAGGCTGATTTCAGGCTTGAAACTCTCGTTTTCATACTTTTCCGAAGTCGGTTTTTTTTTTTTTTTAACTTTTATTTTATTTCCATATTTTTTTGTGCTCAGAGTATAACGCCACACCACATCGCTACCCGCGGCCGCGTGTCGTGTCGCTTGATTGTAGCGCGCGTACATTGAGCCGTCTTATAATATAGCTTGTGAGACCATTTGCTAACAATGTATGTATGTATGTATGTATTTAGAATGTGCTCGTTAAGGCCTTTATTTTGATACCAAACTTGTTATGAATATTTTTAAAAAATATTTTTGGTTGTTTAATTCACCTATAAAATCCGCCATGTTGATTTTTATAATACTATTAGCTGTACCGGCGAACTTCGTTCCACCTTACACTACACAACACTACCCTTCACTACCCTACACTACCCTACACTACCCTACACTACCCTACACTACCCTACCCTACACTACACTACCCTACCCTACAATACACTACCCTATTCTAGACTACCCTACCCTACACTAAACTACCCTACCCTACCCTAACTACACTACACCATCACTACACTACACCAACACTACTCTAAACTGCACTACCCTACCCTAAAACCAATTATTTTTGACTGAAAATAGTTTTTTTTATTGATGAATATCATATTTTAATACTTATTATCCTATTCCGGACGAAGACAAATGCAAAACACAAAATTCATAAGAATCGGTCCAGCCGTTCTTGAGTTATAAATGGTGTAACTAACACGACTTTCTTTTATATATATACACGCGAAGTAATGAGTTTTCGAGTTCTGCGGAACTTACTATACGTGGCGCGACTCGCACTTGGCCGTTTTTTTAAGTAGTTTTATTGCGGATGTTCTCGACTCCTATAATCAATTTGCCTATTTTTGATTTGAAACAACCTCCTTCCAAATCACATCAGCTCATATACGTCCCCACCAAGGGGCTCGAGTCTACCCTGAATTCGGGCGATCGGGTCTTAGTCGATCACGTGGGCCCAGTGCGGGCGGTCGACTTTACACACACCTTTAAGTTTCTCCGCAGGCGTGTGCAGGTTTCTTCGCGATCTTTTTCTTCACCGTAAGAGCGTCGGATAAACGTACCTAGGATATCGAAATTCGAAAACACATTGTTTCGAACCACGAACTCCCGGACAGGAAGTAGCTTTAGCCGTTACTCCACCGACGCTCGATTTGATTTCCAAATTATCATATCAGCTGAAGGACGTCCACTGCTGGATATAGGCCTCCCCCAAGGATCTCCACGACGACTGGTTCTGCGCTGCCCGCATCCAGCGACTTCCTGCGACCTTCACCAGGTCATCGGTCTACCGAGTGGAAAGCCTGCCTACACTACGCTTTCCGGTGCGTGGTTGCAACTCGAGAACTTTATTACCCCATCGGTCATCTGTTCTACGAGCAATGTGCCTCGCCCACTGCCACTTAATTTTAGCAATTCTGAGAGCTATGTCGGTTACTTTGGTTCTCATACGGATCTCCTCGTTTCTGATTCGATCACGTAGGGAAACTCCGAGCATAGCACGCTCCATTGCCCTTTGGGTGACCTTGAGCCTTCTTATGAGGCCCATAGTAAGCGACCATGTCTCAATTCCGTATGTCATCACTGGCAACACACACTGGTCGAAGACCTTGGTCTTAAGACACTGCGGTATCTGGGACGTAAAGATATTGCGAAGCTTCCCGAACGCTGCCCAGCCGAGTTGGATTCGACGATTGATCTCTTTCTCGAAGTTGGACCTACCTAACTGGACTGTTTGTCCCAGGTATACATATTCGGTAACAACTTCGAGTGTAGAGCCTCCAACCTACTCCTGTAGGTATGACACGGAAGTTTGTCATAATTTTTGTCTTGTCCATGTTCATTCTAAGACACACTTGTTGAGAGGCTCTACTGAGGCCATCGAGCATTGTGCCAAATAGTTAATTAAAATGGCTTTAAATTGTGATACAAGTTCTTAAAAAACCCCAAGTCGTTATTTGTAAAACATTATACGAATTACTAACCAAAGGCCAACATTGTTTTAGAGCACAAGCACACCCCGGACACTCCATACAAACGAGCGAGAAATGATATACATAATTATAACTGAGGTATCTATAAGCAAGAATGCAGGTAGGGTTGAATCACACCGGCGGTATTGGTCACGAAATGTTTGTTAGTTATTTACTGCATGCACACTGCAAGATATATATACTGTGCTGCAAGCAACAATCAACAGTTATCTTACATGATTAAGTAACTTACATGGATAACATTGTTCATTTGTTCTTCAAACACAGGAGCTTTTGTCCGTGAAACAATCTCATTTAGCAACCTACATAGTCAATCTCAATCTATAATTCCGAGATCACATTTTATAATATCACACCACTAGATATTTCTATACAACTCATACTTTCACACCATCTAATTAAATTATTACAATCATCATTTTAAATAAATAAAAATCTCACAAGCCACAATAACAAACTGACATCTGACATATGAAAAACCTTCTTACTCTGAGTGAAAAACATAAAGGAACTACATTTCTAAAAAAAAAAGATACAGCTAGTATGAAGATTCATAGGAACTGATTGTTCTTAGATTTGGTCGTATAATATTGGTGGTCAGCCAATCATGATACGAGGCATGCTGAGACGGCGCGGCCGCCTATTGGCGTCGAGCGGTGAGCGGCGCGCAAAGTAAATATAAGTGACGTTAATCGCGCATGCGTAGTTCGTCCTTTACGTTCGGTAACTAGTTGCTTTTTATTCCGGTGTACGAAATCACAGCGGCGCGCAAAGTGAATATAAGTGACGTTTATCGCGCTTGCGTATGCGTAGCTCGTCCTTTACGTTTGGTACCCAATCTACATCCAATCTGAGTGACGGGGGGGTGAGGTCGAATTTAGAGAGCGGCAGGGAGTGTCCATACTGTACGTTAGTACTAATATATATACTGTGGCACAAGCATTTCACTTTCCTCCAGCTGTATGCGAGTAGATCCAGACAGCAAAAAGGAAGAAAATTAAAGAAAAATGAAAGGCGGTAAATCTCGCAGCACTTCATAACTCCGCGAGATTGGACCAAAAGAGCGTGATAAGAAATTTGCATATAATGAAAGAGTACTAAGTGCGGCCACACACCGTCCGAGGCAATACGCTTCATGGAAATTTGCATTTTTATGAAAATTCCCCGCGACACCGCGCTTGAACCGGCGCGCGCGGCGTTGTCTGAACAAGAATATTTTACCTATGAAAAACAGCCGTGGGAAATTTATAAAGAGCTTTTAGTGTGCTACGTTCGACCCGAAGGGGAAATTTATATACAAAGACTTAAGAGTCTCCAGGAGGCTCGAGTTTCCATACAAACGTAGGTCCGCTTTAATACAAAAACTACATGCCAGATTGAATCCAAACTTTGCAAATATATTGAGGAGACACATATCGGATGTTTGTAATTAGTTTTCGAAGTACTAATATGAAACGGAAAAAAATAAGAGCAGTTTCAAACTTTCAGTACAAAACTAAATTAAGCCTTTGTTTAGTAACGTTAAAATTTACTACGCTGAAAACTAATTACAAACATCGATATGTATATATATTTTTTTTATTAAAAATTTGAGTGCGTTTGACTGCAACTCACCTGATGGTAAGTGATGATGCAGTCGAGGATGGTACACGCAGACTCAAATAATGCCTATTCACTCTTGCCTTGAAGATCCCCAAGTACTCAATATATTTACAAAGTTTGGATTCAATCTGGCATGTAGATTTTGTATTAAAGCGAAACTACGTTTGTATGGAAACTTGAGCCTCCTGGTGGCCCTTAACTAACTGGTTGTGTTGTATTTATAATTAAGCAAGTTTTAAGAGAATTCGTAATGGAAACGTAATAATTAAATCAGTTACAACAGAAAATCACAACTGGTTGGACCATTTTTACTAGGTTCACCACCCTGCTTAAATTTGATCCTTTGTACAGTAAAACCGGCTAAGTGCAAGTCGGACTCGTACACTGTAACACGGCAACGCGTTGCTGATATTTGTTCTTTTTTTATTCGATATTTTTTGATGTAAAACATCTATAGCCGCACGTAAAACCGATTTCTGGCGTGGCGACGCATACCATATACAGTCTATATGTGTAATAGTGTGTGTTTCACATCTGCCAGGCGTCCCGTGATGGCTTACATTTTTTTTATTTCTGTCTATTTGTTCTATTACGCATGCGCTGGAATAAAACAATCCATGTGTCACAATTTGAATAAACTGTGACACATGTGATAAAAATCCATTCAATTTCAAGTCTCATGGCTCCACTTAAAAAAAAACAAACACTGAATCAACTAACGGCTCACAAAATTTCACGAGAATCGGTTGAGAAATGCGACCTATAGAGGAGAATAACCGGAAATCCGGCGGACAGACATAGGAAAGAATTTTTACCTAAGATGAAACGGAGACGCTATCTACGCTCGGTCAATAAATTACTAGCTAGGCTAGGCTTTTCTCGCATGGGCATCGTTTTTATGACTCTTTGAGGGTGAGTGGTGCGCGAGCCGCAGCGGCAAGCGAGCGTAGACAGGAGTTTACTCTAGATCCCTCGGGAGCTATATCGGACTATTTAATTTATTTCATCATTACAGCTCATATACGTCCCCACCGAGGGGCTCGAGCCTACCCTGAATTAGGGCGATTAGGCCTTAGTCGACCACGCGGGCCCAGTGCGGGTTGGTCGATTTCACACACAACCTTCGAGTTTCTTCGCAGGCGTGTGCAGGTTTCCTCACGATGTTTTCCTTCACCGTTAAAGCAATCGGTAAGTATGTACGTAAGTTTTTGAAAAACTCATTGGTACATTGGCCGTCCAGATTTGAACCCGGTACCTCTGGTTAGATGGACCGAGTCGTTACCGGTTGAGCCACCGACGCTTTTTTAATTTATTTATAGCGTTATATTCGTGACCGGGTGCTGTCCGTGTGAACTGGCCTACTCTTGTCAAAGGTATCAATGATTTTTATGTATAACTTTTCGTGTCATGTTGTTTTCATGTTCTAATGACATAATCTGGTTTATTTCTAAGATTTCATTTTGACATTATTAACTAATGATTGTTTATTTCTTGATTTTTCACAAATGACATTATGTTATTATTATTTCTCACAAGTCACTTACCACCCCCTTAACTACTTTAATGCTAATTAGTAGTCTTTGACATTTCCCACCCCCTCATCCATCTCTGTACAAAAAAATCACAACTAACCATTGCGATGTTTAAGAAATCAAGCAAAAAAATTGCTGAGACTTCGCTGTGCGTCTGTCTGTCTGTCTGTCCGTCCGTCTGTTACTAGGCTGTATTTCATGTACCGTTATAGCTAGACAGTTGAAATTTTCTCAGTTGATGTATTTCAGTTGCCGCCATAACAACAAATTTAAAAAAAAAACAGAATAAAATAAATATTTAAGGAGGCTCCCATACAACAAACGTGGTTTAATTGCTAGTTTTTGCTCGATATTGATAACGGCAATAGGTAAACGCTTGAAATATTCACAGAATATTAAGTAACAAATTCAATTTAAAAATAAATAATAAAATTAAAATAAAACAAATATTTAAGGGGGGCTCCCATACAACAAACGTGATTTTTTTGCTCGTTTTTGCTTGATATTGATAACGACAACAGGTAGACGCTTGAAATATTCACAGAATATTGATTCACTTTAAAAATAAATTAACAAAATTAATATTTCACAGGGGGCTTCCATACAACAAACGTGATTTTTATAGATAATAATAAATAATAATAAATAATAAATAAATATTCTGGGACAAATCACACATGGTCATCTGGCCCCAAAGTAGGATTCCCTGTGTTATGGGAACCAGAGACTGATATACATACTTTTACTTATATACGTTTAAATACATACATATATAGATATTTAACACCCAGACACAGAGCAAACAAATCTGCTCTTCACACAAATGTTTGCCCTGGGCGGGGATCGAACCCACAACTCTCGGATCAGTAGTCAAGAGCTCTAACCACTGAGCCACCGAGTCAGTCGACTTACTCGTATAATGGTACGAAACCCTTCGTGCGCAAGTCCGACTCGCACTTGGCCGGTTTTTCAGTTCCCTCAGGAACTGTATCGGTGCTATTTTCATGAGATAAAAGTAGCCTATGTCCTTCCTCATAATACACGCTACTTGCATGAAAAATTTCGTTAATATTGGATGAGGTGAGTGTAAAGAGGTAATTAACAAATTTTCGCATTTATAATATTACTAGCTTTTTCCCGCGGCTTCGCCCGCGTAGATTTCGTTTTTGTGACTGCCTTTTAGAGTGAGGCGGCTCGCGAGCGTGGAAATGAGTTTTCTTCAGATCCCTATCCCAGATCGGGCTAAAGTAATTAGCAATCTATGACACTCCTCAACCATCTGTGCAAAAACAAAAATCCATTCTTCAATTGCGATTTTAAAGAAATTAGCCCAAAAAAGAGTACTTTTTTCAGTCCCCTAAGGACTATGCTATTTGCACGAGACAAAAAGTAGCATATGTCCTTCCCCGTGACACAGGCTACCTGCATGCCAAATTTAATCAAGATTGGTTAAGGTGTTGAAGCGTGAAAAGGTAACAAACAAACAAATAAAAAAAAACACATTTTCACATTTATAATATTATAAGTAAGGATGAAGGACTACCTCCATAATAATTCAAATTCAAACTTTATTAGCTTTCCATAATCCTGAGAAGAGTAAAATTTAGAATACCTATTCAATGTGAAATCCTCAAACACCACCCGATATCTTGAAACCTGCATCCAACGAAACCAAATCGGGATACCAGCTTAATTGCCGAATAGTGCAGGAGTCGGTTAGCTATTTAGCGCACGTCCTCACCTGACGTGGTCCGAGCTGGCTACTTTAACCAGATTCAGCTTGGTTTGTTTGCATTTAACGAATCTGGCTTTACTGGATTAGAGTGTGGAAACGTTGCTGTGAATATACTTGTTTTCAAAGCTTATTATGTCACAATTAACCTGTTTGGAAGTTGTGTTAAAGTCTCTTTGTAGATATGAATAAAGACTTTAAATTATGCTCTACAATTTTTACTTTTAAAGGAGTAAAAGAAAGTTTTGTGATCGTCCGAAAATGTCATACTTGTATTCAACGCTTGTAGTGTCACAAATAACCTAATTGGAAGTTGTGTTAAAGTCTCTTTGTAGATATGAATAAAGACTTTAAATTATGCTCTACAATTTTTACTTTTAAAGGAGTAAAAGAAAGTTTTGTGATCGTCCGAAAATGTCAAACTTGTATTCACCGCTTGTAGTGTCACAAATAACCTAATTGAAAGTTGTGTTAAAGTCTCTTTGTAGATATGAATAAAGACTTTAAATTATGCTCTGCAATTTTTACTTTTAAAGGAGTAAAATAAAGTTTTATGAGCGTCCGAAAATGTCATATTTGTGGCATTGGAAGTGGGCGGGGCACATAGCTCATAGAATAGATGGCCGTTGGGGCAGCGAAGTTCTCGTGTGGTGACCGCGCACCGGAAAACGTAGCATAGGCAGGCCTCCCGCTCGGTGGACCGATGACCTGGTGAAGATCGCGGGAAGCCGATGGATGCGGCCAGCGCAGGACCGGTCGTCGTGGAAATCCTTGGAGGAAGCCTTTGTTCAGCAGTGGACGAATTTCGGCTGATATGATGATGATGAACCTGTTTGGAAGTTGTGTTAAAGTGTCTTTGTAGATATGAATAAAGACTTTAAAATTATGCTCTACAATTTTTACTTTGAAGGAGTAAAAAAAAGTTTTTTAATCGTCCGAAAATTTGACCTCGAGGTTTAAATGAAAATGTATTCTATATCACTTAGGTACGGAGGCCAGCACATCAAGCTTGACACTTTGGACTTTGTACCGTTCTTATGCCGTACGCATATGGACCAGAATCGCACTACGAGTGTCTATCAAAATGTGATTAATATAAAACTGGCTGTTCGAGTCGAGGGTTCTGTATCACCACACTTCTCTATACAATCATCTCTCTCTTATCGTGTGGCACAATTAACCGTGCTATCCTAGGGATAGACGGCGATATCCTTGTGTTATACTTAGTATCACCCGCGTTTACGTGTAGGTTATTTAGATTTAAACCTACGAACGTGTGCAGCGCGAACTTCATACACATCTTTGCATCAGATTTGTAGGTTTCCTCAAGTTGTATTCCTTCATTTTTAAAGCAATCGGTAAGTAAATGCACGTAAGCTTCGGAAAAACTCATTGGTACATTGGCCGTCCAGATTTAATATATATTTAGCAATGTACACTTGAATAAATAACAATAGATGTACTACCTACCTACACGCAGTTTGATATTTCTTGATGAGTTTCAGAAGATCGACAAAATAACACGTGAAGTGTCTGAAAGCAAGATAAATATATATTTGACTAACCGTCCGCCCTTGGCTACGTCCGCGTTGTTTTCAATTTTCCCGTGGAAATAAGACGTTTTCTCGAGGTAAAAAGTAGCCTATGTCCTATTTCAGAACCTAACCTATATGTGTGCCGAGTGTCATCCCGATCTGTCCAGTGGTTGAAGCGTGAAAGAGTAACAAACTTCCATACATACAAACTTTCGCGTTTATAATATTAGTATTTGATTAATAATACTTTATGTACGCTAATCTTTATGTTATTTCTTATCATGTCTTAAAATAAGGCTTAAGTACCATAGCCCACACACATACGCTGCGGCAGATTACACAAAAGACCGAAGAGTACAATCAGCCACTATCCTAGCCGTTTGTGGATTATGAGAAAGCCTTTGATTCATTAGAAACCTTGGCTGTGCTACAGTCTCTTCAGCGGCGGTGCCAAATTGACCATCGATACATCGAGGTGTTGAAGTGTCTGCATGATAACGCCACCATGTCGGTTCGTCTCCAGGATCAGAACTCGAAACCTATCCAGTAGCAGCGAGGGGTGAGACAGGGAGACGTTATATCTCCGAAACTGTTCACCGCTGCCCTGGAAGATGTTTTTAAACTTTTGGACTGGGGTGGACTCGGCATCAATATTAACGGCGAGTACATAACCCACCTCCGATTTGCTGACGATATTGTGGCTGTTGCTGTGACTATGGAAGACCTAAGCACAATGCTCGATGGCCTCAGTATAGTCTCTCAACAAATGGGTCTTAAAATGAACATGGACAAGACGAAAATAATGTTAAATGTCCGTGTCGCACCCACCCCTTTAAAGGTTGGAGTCTACACTGGAAGTTGTTGACGAATATGTATACCTGGGACAAACAGTCCAGCTAGGTAGGTCCAACTTCAAAAAAGAGAGACAATCGACGAATCCAACTCGGCTGGGCAGCGTTCGGGAAGCTTTGCATTATCTTCACGTCCCAAATACCGCAGTGTCTCAAGACTAAGGTCTTTGACCAGTGTGTGTTGCATGGTCACTTGCTATGGGCCTCATAAGAAGGCTCAAGGTCACCCAAAGGGAAATGGAGCGTGCTATACTCGGAGTTTCTCTGCGTGATCGAATCAGAATCGAGTAGATCCGCAGGAGAACTAAAGTAACCGACATAGCTCACAGAATCGCTAAACTGAAGTGGCAGTTGGCAGGGCACATAGCACGTAGAACAGAAGGCCGTTGGGGCAGTTTTGGTTCTCGAGTGGCGACTGCGCACCGGAAAACGTAGCTTAGGCAGGCCTCCCATGCGGTAGACCGACGACCCGGTGAAGATTGCGGGAAGCCGATTGCTGCGGGTAGCGCAGGGCAAGTCGTCGTGGAAATCCTTAGGGAAGGTCTTTGTCCAGCAGTGGATGATTTTCGGCTGGTATGATGATGATGATGATGATGAGCTTAAAATTGAATTAAAGAATTAAATCGCATAGAAATCCGAGCGTATGTACTGTTTTTAATTTAGAAGAAATGATAGATTGTTAACCTAGGGACCAAACAACTGTTTCAAAGGCGAGAGTGATTTTTTGAATCCAGTGCGGAGCAAAGGATTCTAAAGTAGAATCCTGAGCGCAGCGAGGGATCTAAAGTACGTCACTCGAGTTTAAAATAGTGTTGCTCCCGAGGTGGACACTCTCCTTTTTATCACCCTGTGGTGGCAACTGCAGTAACCCGCCACCGAACATTAACACAAGTGACGAGAGAATAAAATAAATACGACACCTAGAACGCGCTATTAGAATTTCTTCAGCGCTGAGTATATATACAGATACCGATCATCAACGATTGGTCCACGGCCGGACCCCAGGCATACCACCTCGCCTGGCGGAGATATCTCCCTTTGCTCTCGTCGAGTAGGAACGCACCGTTCCTAAATTGATACTCCATCATCAAGCCTCCAAGCCGGTAAAGCAAGCCTCAGTAGCACCAGCAGTCACATCGCACTGAAGTTAAATCAGGACCACCACCGCAACCCGAGACGTCGAGTTTCCTGGCCTGCTACTTCACCTTCGGGCACCAGCAAGTTGTCAGCAGCCACACGCTAACTCTGCGCGCATCACCTGCTTCCCTTGCCATGACGCCTGACGCCAGCCTTCATCCCGACTCACCGTGGACATCGACCTGGCACACTGCACATCGACCCGACTCAATGAGGTCGACAGCACCCGCGATCTTAGACTGCCAGCTCTCATTGGATCGACCTCCGGTCTCGGAGGAGGAGTGATGTGGCGGCAACTGCAGTAACCCGCCACTGAACATTAACACAAGCGACGAGAGAACAAAAGAAATACGACACCTAGAACGCGCTATTAGAATTTCTTTAGCGCTGAGTATATATACAGATACCGATCATCAACGATTGGTCCACGGCCGGACCCCAGGCATACCACCTCGCCTGGCGGAGATATCTCCCTTTGCTCTCGTCGAGTAGGAAGGGACACAGACAACCCTCTATGAGAAAATAAGTAAATACAACTTTTGAATACGAATATTGCGTTTGTTTATTTACAAACAATTAGGAACAATAAGACATAATAGGAAAAACATTTTCTGTAAAAGATTTCGCTCCTTTTGCATTTTCCCAAAGAATGAAATTGTCATATCCTTACTGTACGGTTCATAGACCGCACATTATGTTGAGCATTAATATTTTTCATTTTGCCACTAACTCTCACCAAAGTATATATACTAGTACTAACATACATTATAGACACTCCCTGCCGCTCTCTAGATTGCGACCTCACCCCCTCGCCACCTAGATTGATACAGATTGGTTAGAGTTTGGTCATCCTGTATAATTCATACAACGGGCCAGAAATGACATTTCAAAAAAGGAATGACGGAAAAAACAAAATGGCGGCGAAATCCTATACGTTTGACAACCAAACTGTAACAAATCTGTATCAATCTGGGTGACGAGGGGGTGAAGTCGCAATCTAGAGACCGGCAGGGAGTGTCCACACGTGTACTAATATATATACTTTGGTTCGGTTGTCGAACGTATAGGATTTCGCCATTTTGTTTGTTCCGTCATTCTTTTTTTGAAATGTCATTTCTGACCCGTTGTATGAAGTGTCCAGCCAGGGAGTGCTCTGAGATCAGTGAAAACAATGCTTTCACTGATCTCAGACATTTTTAAACAAGAATGAAAATTATCCACGAAATTCAGTATCTACAACAAAATTCAATGAAAAACCAACACATCACCGCGCATGCGTTAAAGCGCGCGCTGTCACAGACAAGTAAAAATTGGAATGAAAACTTTTTGTACCTATTGCTGTAAAAATGGCACGAACCGCATGTACATTCCAATAAAAAAAACTTGATATGGCGTTGGCGATATTATATCTTTGGTTTAACTTGTATCTTAATGGAAAAAATACATTATAACATTATTTTTCTAACAAAATAATGTTATAATGTATTTTTTTTTAATTACGGTATTGTGTTTAATATAAAGTATGACAATATAAACTCGTTTTGAAGTTGATAATGCAAACTTAATATGAGAGTAGATGAAAACCTTTAAACTTCAACATCTGCAAACTTCAATGAAAGTACTGGGTAGCAGCCGTCTACTAAGCTAGGGCTCAAACGCTTACTAATACTATAAACGCGATAGTTTTTATGTATGGATGTAAAGATGTTTGTTACTCTTTCACGCCACAACAGATAAACGGATCTGGATGAAATTTGGTAGGTATATCGATTAGGACCTGGATTAACATACCGGCTACTTTCTTCTACGCTCGCGAGCCGCTTGCGGCTCCCGCACTGCGCACCCTTGATGGCAGTCATAGAAACTATGTTCACGCCAGCGATGGGCTGGCAAAAGCTAGTGACTTCATATATATTTCACGGGATTGTGGGTAACACACTTTGTAACACATTTTTATCGTCCGACACAAAAATACTTTCATTACTACTGCTTGGGAAAGGCACACTTATTTTATGATTTTTAACCACGGCGCTCGAGTGGATAGAAGTAACAGCATAAATCCGAAATAAACAATAACGAGGACTGAAAGCATTTCGCGCGTTTTTTAACTTATTCACTAACTTTTTCTTTAGTTGTGTTTGTTACTTCTCAGTAACTTTGACTTTTTAGGGTTCCGTAGTACAACAAGGAACCCTTATAGTTTCGTCATGTCTGTCTGTCCGTCTGTCCGTCTGTCTGTCCGCGGCCTAGCTCCTGGACTAATAGTAGTTAAGAGCTGAAATTCGGCAAATATAGGTTACAGGGTGCGAGGGACCAAGTGTTACAACGGAAAAACTCCATAACTCCGTCAAATGTTGATATTTCTATTTGAAAATTTATGGTGATTGGGAAAAATTATTTTTTTCTAAAATCTTACTCATAAATATATATATCTCAATAATACTCATTTTTAGATATAACCGCCTTTAGCCTTGATTATGGCGTTGAGTCTGCCGATGAACGCATCACACGCTGCACGAATGTGGGCCTGCGGGATTCACTACCATTCTCGACGAAGACATGCCTTCAGCGTATCCAAACTATGGTGTTTCATAGTGGACACCCTAGCCTCCAAAATGCTCCAAATGAAAAAATCCAGCGGGTTGGCGTCTGGTGAATAAGGGGGCCACTGTTGCGCCGAAATGAACTTTGGAACATTCTCACGAAGAAATTGTTGATTTTCAAGGGCTTTTTGTGACGGTGCTGACTCCTGCTGGAATGTCCATGTCCTGATTCCAAATTATTTATATGCCCACGGTATTAACGCTTCTTTAAGACCTTTTCGCGATACACGGTCTTGTTTATTTTGACACCCTGGTCAATAAAAACGACCGGAGAGTGACCTTCAGCAGTCACTACGGCCCAAAACATAACAAAAGCTGGTCTTTGCTTTCTGACAGCTATTCTTTGCTTGAGATTATCGGTGGACTTCCCCTCTTAACCACTAACCAAACACGGTCATTTTGCTTGTTCACGTATTGCTGGACGGTAAAATTTTTTTCATCCGAAAAGACAATGTTTGGCAAAGCTTCACTCGCGTGCAAGCGTTTTAGTGCCTGGGCTCTCTCCAATCGTTTTTTTTTCTGCTCCGGAGTTAAGTCTTCCACTTTTTGTGTCTAAATCTATAAAATAGGTTAATTTTCCCAATCACCATAAATTTTCAAATAGAAATATCAACATTTGACGGAGTTATGGAGTTTTTTCGTAGTAACACTTGGTCCCTTGCTCCCTGTAAAAAAGTCATACCCACTCGACTTGTAGTAGAGGTGGGGGGTAACCTTAAAAAGTTTTTTTTGAAAATTGTTTTTTACAGTTCTCTCCGCGTTATTATATATATATAATAATAATAACGCGGAGAGAACTGTAAAAAACTGTATCTTTTCTTCATGCCGGAACACACCAATGATATCAACATTGATATTTGGCGGCAACACTTAGATAAGATGGTGGTAGCTAGCCAGGCGGGCTTAGAAAATGCCCTACCACCACAACTAACATACAAACATTGCAAGTTAATAAAATATATCTTTCTAATACCAAATCTAAGCGAACATGCTTTAGATCATCATCATCATATCAGCTCATATACGTCCCCACCGAAGGACTCGAGCCTACTCAGTCGACCACGCGGGCCCAGTGCGGGTTGGTCGACTTCACACACAACCAGCGAGTTTCTTCGCATGTGTGTGCAGGTTTCCTCACGATGTTTTCCTTCACCTTTATAGCCAGCAATAAGTATATGTAAGTACGTAAGTTTTTGAAAAACTCATTGCTACATTGGCCGTCCAGATTTGAACCTTAGAAGTTAGAAGGACCGAGTCGTTACTGGATGAGCCACCGACGCTTTCATACATTTGGATACCTGTGTAGATCGTAGGTCAGCTGAAATTATTACAGTCGAAAGCTCGCTCAAATTGTGTTGGATTGCACTCAAGTGCGCTAAATTATGCGCATCGTTAAGTTGCATTTAGTGGAGCCATGATAACTTGCAACTATTGGTGTCTAGGGAGAGACAGATGACATGACATTATAATTTTATAGTAGAAGAGGGACATGAAACCGATAATAGAATATTTCAACTCTCAGTAACGTGTAATTAAAACCGGCCACGCGCAATGTAAGGTTCCGTAGATGCCATTATCGCGTCTATACCTAATTTTCAAATTTCCAAATACAGCGGTTTAGTTTTTCGGGGGTGTGTACACTCAGCTCTGACAAAATTTTGCACTTTCAAGCCTATTTTTTTGAAAACGGAACCCTAAATTATAAAAACGGTCTTAAAAGACTCACAACAATTTTTCAGCACTAACCAACGATACTACATGACTGGGTTTGACCAGAAAAAAAAGTCATACCCACTCGACTTGTAGTAGAGGTGGGGGGTAACCTTAAAAAGTTTTTTTTTAAAATTGTTTTTTACAGTTCTCTCCGCGTTATTATTATTATATATAGATTCCGGCATGAAGAAAAGATAGCCAGTTTCCCATTGCGTTGGGGATTCTTGGTAAGCCCGCTTTCATCTTCGGCAACATCGTCGCTTACCACCAAGTGAGATGTTGTCAAGGGCTTACCAATAGTGAATAAAAAAAAATGTTAGTTGGTTTGTAAAGGTCAAATCTTGCAAACTAATTAAGAGCGACTTTCAGGGATTCGAATGAGCTGAAATTTGGTATGGAGCCGTATTCCCGGAGACAATAGAACTTTTGGTATTTTGAAGTTAATATATGATAATACTAAACGTTAGCTGTCTGTCCGTTTGTCTGTCAGTGGGTGGCGTTTTACGAACCACAAAAGCTAGACAGTTGTCACAGAATATGTATTTCTATTGCAGCTACAACAAAAAAAAACCAAAAAGAGTGAAAAATTAAAGGTGGGTCCTCATACTAAAAACGTGTTTTAATAGGTATTTTTGTTTTAGCTCTATCGTAAAAGTGGTAGTACATGCAAGCGTGAAACTTAGTGTGATTATAGTACTTGTAGGGACACAGTAGTGTCAGCACTTCTAGTAGCAAGGCGAAGCTCGCCCGTTTCACATACAGAGCCAGCAGTTGCCTCCCGTCGGCGGTCAAGTCAACCGTTGACCGTACTCTAATAGGGGATCGGACTGCATCAAAAATAAACTCTGAAATATGATTTCCTAAATTGCTCTCATCTTGAAGTTTCAAAAAACCTTACTTGTTTTGTTTTTCCATCACGTCTTCAATTTTTAATTGATCAAATTCACAAAATAAGTTCGTCAATGACGCTTAAAATCTATGACGTCACTTGTGGGTATTTTCAAACATTTTTAGAACAAAATTTCGTTTTTGACAGATCATAAAAAGTTACTCAAATGACTACCAGTCCGATCCCCCATTGTATAATTAGTACTTATCTAGTAGAATTAAAACAGACATTTTATTGTGTAACAATACAAGGTAAAACCGCCTCCGTAGCTCAGAGGCAAAGTTCACTGGATTTACAGTCGCGGGTTCGAATCCTGGCGGGGTCAATTATAAGACTCGGTTTGGTTGGTGGTAGGGCATTTTCTTAGCCCGCCTGGCTAGCAACCACCATCTTATCTAATTCTTGCAATGTTGATATCATTGGTGTGTTCCGGCATGAAGATAAGATAGCCAGTTCCCCATTGCGTCGGGGAATCTTGTTAAGCCCGCTTTCATCTTCGGCAACATCGTCACTTACCACCAGGTGAGATGTTGTCAAGGGTTTACCAATTGTGAATAAAAAAAACCAAAAAAAAACGTAAATCTTGGACATTAGAATTACCTACGTACGGACAGTGTATTTATACCGTACGGATAATGGTGACTATACCTATCCCACATACTTATCCTGAAGTAAAAGAAAAAAATTAAAAACCGTCCAAGGGTGAGTTGTACTCACGCTAAGAAGTCCGAACCGAATAAAAAAAAGTGTGCGTGTCACGCGACAGGAGTATACTCATGAAACTTTTTTTTTTCTCCGGCCTCGCACAAAACGCCTCTGGGTACACTCTACGCTCGGTCTTCGGCCTTGCATTGGGCTTTATGTCCATATTTTCTTAGCCTTCATAACTGAAAAAAACGTAATGACACTAAAAGTAACGTTAACGCGTTACTGATCAACTCTAGATTTCATCCCTCAAATATTTTTCATATCGGGCTTTATATTAAATCAATTCTAGGGGAGTAAATTCTAATTAACTCCAAAAAGCATATGTCTGTCGCTCGCGTTGTTATCTTTTGTTTGTAATGTGAATAGGCATCATTGTCATAGTTGTGGGGAGAGGTATTGTGGTACGTAACCCTTGGAGTGTGGGTCCGACTCACACTTGGCTGGTTCATTATTTTAATCCACATATTTGGTAAGCCCTTCTTAGGCATCTCACCTGATAGTAAGTGACAATGAAGCCGAAGATGGAAGCAAGCTCACCTAGATTCCCCAAGGCAATGTAGAACTGGGTATCTTATTTTTATGCCGGAACACGTCGATTCTGATAATTTTGATTTTTAGCGACAAGACTCTAAGACGGTGGTATAGTTAGCCAGGCTGGCTTAAAAATGCCCTACCAAAAACCGAACCGAGTATAACAAAGTTATACCCCGCCAAGAATCGAACCTGCGATCTCCTGATGTCAAGTGGGCAGATTTCCTACTAAGCTACGGAGGTGGTTTTAGAGGACATGTCTGTTTTTTTTTATTTATTATTAATTTTAACCTAATACCTTGGCCAAAGTATAATTATATATTAGTACTAACATACAGTATGGACACTCCCTGCCGCTCTCTAGATTACGACCTCACCCCCTCGTCACCCAGATTGATACAGATTGGTTACAGTTTGCTTGTCGAACGTATAGGATTTCGCCGCCATTTTGTTTGTTCCGTCATTCTTTTTTTTAAATGTCATTTCTGACCCGTTGTATGAAGTGTCCAGGGTGTACCTTGGCCGAACCACCCCTGGAAACTGCATACAACGATCGTAAGATGACATTTTTAAAAACAAATGACGGGGCAAACAAAATCACGGTGAAATCCCATACGTTCGAGAACCAAACTATAACCAATCGCTATCAGTCTGGGTGACGAAGGGGTGAAGTCGGAATCTATAGAGCGGCAAGGAGTGTCCAGACTGTATGTTAGTATTGTTAGTAATAATATATATATACTTTGACCGAACATTGACTGACGATGGCACACTAGCTGACATTTGTGCTGTTAATCCATTTATCGGGTCAAGTCACGCTTCATGGAGCACTGATACGGTTCAAGCGTCACAGCGTTATGTGTTTGATTCTGCATCACATACCTAATAGTGCATTATGAAGTACCTACATACAAAATCAAATTTTTTTGTGCCAGAATCAGGCAGCCTATAATAGTAGCTTGTGCAACTGTTATGTAATGACAGGTCATGTTTTAGTTATGGTTTTAAAGAATCACACGAGTGTTTTAATACCTAATTGCAACAGTTGCATACATTATTTTATCTACATACATTATACATATACTACATATATTATTACAAGTACTCTAAGGTAAGTTAAGAAACCGTAGGGAAATGACCTGCATTGCTACTAGTACTACCTGTAAAATGACCTGCATTGCTACTAGTGCTACCTGTAAAATGACCTGCATTGCTACTAGTGCTACCTGTAAAATGATCTGCATTGCTACTAGTGCTACCTGTAAAATGACCTGCATTGCTACTAGTGCTACCTGTAAAATGACCTGCATTGCTACTAGTGCTACCTGTAAAATTACCTGCATTGCTACTAGTGCTACCTGTAAAATTACCTGCATTGCTACTAGTGCTACCTGTAAAATAACCTGCATTTCTACTAGTGCTACCTGTAAAATATCTATAGACTATAGATGCAATTAAAAATAAATTTGAACAAATACAGAAAGAAATTTATTTATTGTAATAGTTGTAATTGACATATACATTTGAACAATGATATACGTTTAATGGTCCTGATTGTATTGTATTGTGGTCTTGGTTGAGACCCACTTGAGTTTTGACAGCTGTTCCAAATTTAAACTCATAACGTTACAAAAATCGAAACTGTAATAAAATTAAAGTACAGATTTTACGTAATACCACAGACAATAAAGTTGTCATAGTAAAAATGGTTTTTATACTGTTGGTCCTTGCCTACGGATTTTGAACGCATTTTAGAGGACTTATGATATGTGTGTAGATAATAGCATAAAGAGCTTGTAAATTTTAATTACAATCGCCGTAGCGTTTAGGGAATCTCTTCCAGTATTCAGTATCCCAGCACTTCTGAGCCGCGGGACAGCGTTTAGGCAACAGAGCGCGAGCGTGCCAAAGAAATATACATAAATACAAACACTCGAAAACATGACACCCTCACATTAATTAACAGAAAGTTACCTTAAAACAATTCGCTATTCTGAGTTGAGAACGAGCTGGATCCGGGTATTGTTTGCGGTGTAGTATTCAAGACTTCCATTTTAATATGGCCATTGGGGCAGTAAATATCGGATAAAAATGTATCCTATGTCACTCACACGCATACCACGAATTCCGAAATCTATCAAGCTATTTAGGCTAAAGAGCGTGCCAAAGAAATATTCATCCTATCCTACTTCCTACTAAACTATTGTATTTTAAAAACTACGCAATATTTCACTTGTGTGTACTTTTTTTTTCACAATTGGTAAGCCCTTGGCATCATCTCACCTGATGGTAAGTGACGATGATGCTGAAGATGGAAGCGGGCTTATCAATATTCCCAAACGCAATGGAGAACTAACTATCTTATCTTCAAGTTTATCACTGAATAAACATTTATTCTACTCTACTTTAACGCCAAAGATTGTAAGAATGTATGGATGTATGTTTGTTACTCTTTCACGCAAAAACTACTGAACGGATCTGGCTGAAATTTGGTAGGTAGATGGATTTGGACCTGGATTAACACATAGGCTACTTTTTGCTTGCAGCTCGCGCACTGTGCACTCTCGAACAGTCATAGAAACGTTGTCCACGAGGGTGAAGCCGCAGGAAACAGCTAATAAATATACATACTCGAAAAACACAACCTTCCTTCTGGTGTAGTCTGGTAAAAATACTGTAAAGTTAAAAAATGAAATTCACTATATTTCGATATCCTTAAATAATCTTCCGAGCGTAAAAATAAAAGATGAGTTCATTTGTGAAGGGATCCCCTTCTTATGAAAAGGGGATCCCTGTTAGTAATTTAATTTTTGACCATGCAAATTGAATTAACAGAGTGAATTTTACGTGATTAGTTAATTAAGTAAAGTAATTTTATAGATAACAAACAACACAAATGGAGTAAACAGGTGATAATTTAAAATCTACCAACACTGGGTCTCAGTGGACAATCAGTAAGCATGATAAAATACTTAAAGGAATCTTGGTAAAAATGGATTCTAGTGGATGGAGGAAGTATGAAATCTTGGTAGTTAAAATATTAATTAGCATGTTATAATGTACTATCTTTTGCCCGCGGCTTCGCCCGCGTGGACATCGTTTTTATGACTGTCTTAGAGGGTGACTGGTGCGCGAGCCGCCGCCGCCAGCGTGGACATTAGTTTTCTCCAGATCTCTATTCCAGATCGGGCTATTCTGATTAGCAGTCAGCTGATTAAAATCACATCAATCCATTGTTTGGTTGCGATGTTAAAGAAATGAACCAAAAAAAGACTATATTTTCAGTTCGAACTATGTCATTTTCACGGGACAAAAAGTAGCCTGCATGCCAAATTTCATCAAGATTGGTGAACGTGTTGAATCGTGAAAAGATAACAAACAAACAAATAAGTGTGACAAACACTTTTCTGAAAATCGCATCAAAATCGGTTCAGCCAAACGCGAGATAATCGCGGATAAACATACATACATAAAGGTCAAACTAAGAACCTCCTTTTTTGAAGACGATAAAAAAAAAACATTTTCAGTTTTTTTATTATTAGTAAGGATTCGGATATTGATAACACACTGTCACACCCTGGACACTTCATACAACGAGCCAGAAATGACATTTCAAAAAAGGAATGTCGGAACAAACAAAATGGCGAAAAAATTATATACGTTCGACAACCAAACTGTAACCAATCTGTATCAACCTGGGTGCCGAGGGGGTGATGTCGCAATCTAGAGAGCGGCAAGGAGTGTCTATACTGTATGTTAGTACTAATATATTATATACTTTGACACTGTATAATAGGGTCATAGCCGCAGAGCGCACGCTCGCCGAAGCGGGTCGGAGCGGGGCCTGTGGGCCGGATGTATTACTGGCGGTCACTGGATAATTCGAGCCGATCTCCCGGATGTACCGTAGGGTTGCCACGTTACAACGTTTGACCCGGCGGCGATAAAATCTCCTTTCCGCACGTTCAGGCAAATGCCCAATGTAGTGTGTCGCTTTCATGAGGGGATATAGAAGATTAATATCCTTTACTGCACACCAAATTTACAAAAATAAAAAACTCATTATCTAGCAAAATACACAATGATATGCAAGGGCGGACTTATCGCTATAAGCGATTTCTTCCAGCCAACCTTTGGTGAATGAAGGAGACGAGAAAGTGGAACGACAGCGGATGGGTGCATGTGCCATTAAAATTAATAAAGATAAATTACAAATACATAAATAAAGATATAAATTACAAATAGATCATAGTTAAGATCTGTAGAGTTATTTATTTGCTAGATAGCCTTGGAAAATGCCATTCAACTAATCCTACAGAAGGTGCGTCGATGGATCACGTCGAGGTCATCTAATGTAGGAATGGTCTGTTCCTACTCTTCGAGAGCAAAGGAAAATATCTCCGCCAGGCGAGGTGGTATGCCTGGGGTCCGGCCGTGGACCAACCGTTGCTGATTGATATATATATATATATATATATATATATATATATATATATATATATATATATATATATATATATATATATATATATCAATCAGCAACGGTTGGTCAGCAGCCCTTGGCATCATCTCACCTGATGGTAAGTGACGATGATGCCGAAGATGGAAGCTGGCTTACCAAGATTATACAACGCAATGGGGATCTGGCTCTCTTATCTTCAGACCGGAACACATCAATGCTGATAACACTGAAGTTTGGCGGCAAGACTGAGATCAGATCGTAGTAGTTAGCCAGGCGGGCTATGAAAACGCCCTACCACCAAACCAAACCAAGTCTTACAAAGTAGACCCCGAATCTGCGACCTCCTGGTGCGAAGCGAATAGACTGACCATTACACCACGGAGGCGGTTAAAGGTTATGATACTTGTATTGTATAGTACTCGTATATACTCTGTGCTGAATAAATATTGATAGCGCGTTCTAGATGTCGTATTTCTTTTGTCCTCTCGTCGCTTTCCGTTACCTGCAGTTGCCACCACAGTTATGTAACTTTGGCTACAGTCCATTCTCTTCACACCAAGAGGTAGCGGGTTCGATTCCCGGTGGGTTCAACTAGAAAGACTCTGTTTGGTTGGTGGTAGGGCATTTTCTAAGCCCGACTGGCTAGCAATCACCATCTTATCTAAGTCTTGCCGCCAAACATCAGTGTAAACAATATTGATGTGTTCCGGCTTGAAGATAAGATAGCCAGTTCTCAATTGCGTTGGGGAATCTTGGTAAACAAAAATAATTGAATAAATATACATAAATATCTGTTTTTAGTAGTTAAGATAAAACTAAAAATATTTTCTTTTGCGTGTAAATGGATTTTCTCAAGAATGACACCCATCAATTAGATAGGTTAGGAAAGTAAAACATTATCTAAATACAAATTTTACCCAAATCGTTTAAGCCGTTTCCAAAAAAGCTCTCTTAAAGTATTTTAGATCCAGAATCCAGTTTTAACCGCCTCCGTTGCGTAATGGTTAGTCCATTCGCTTCACACCAGGAGGTCGCAGGTTTAATTCCCAGCGGAGTCAACTTTGTAAGACTCGGTTCGGTTGGTGGTAGGGCGTTTTCGTAACTCGCCTGGCTAGCTACCACCATCTTATCTAAGTCTTGCCGCTAAACATTAATGTAAACAGCATTGATGTGTACCAGCTTGAAGATAGCCAGATCCCGTATTGCGCTGGGGAATCTTGGTAAGCCTGCTTCCATCTTCGGCATCATCGTCACTTACCATCAGGTGAGATGATGCCAAGGGCTTACCAATTGTGAATAATAAAAAGTAACTACGTCTACGTCGGTGGCGTAACGGCTAGGGCCGCCGCCTCCTGTCCGGGAGGTCGTGGTTCGAATCCCGCCACGTACCAATGTGTTTTCGAATTTAGATCTCATATGTAACGTTTATCTGACGCTCTTACGGTGAAGGAAAACATCGTGAGGAAACCTGCACACGCCTGCGAAGAAACTCGAAAGTTGTGTATGAAGTCGAACAACCCGCACTGGGGCTGCGTGATCGACTAAGGCCCGATTGCCCTAATTCAGGGTAGGCTCGAGACACTCGGTTAGGAAGTATATGAGCTGTTATGGTTATGATGATGAACTACATGTTATAGTTTACAGCGCAACCACTTTTAACTCTTTAGCAAAAATATACAGTTTACAACGTATACCATCGCCACTGCTCTTGGGCACGGCTCCATCTTTTCGCGGAATCGGAAATGGTCCCAAAACAATAATTCCGCGTTTGGGAGCAACCCTACTCCCCGGATGTGAACCGATAATTACCCGCGGTTAATCCGTGGACTTACTTACCCGAATTAGACACGTACGAACACTATCTGTAGGCACTGATGTGGTTATCAATTCGCAGGAGATCAGTTACAATCATAATCTACTAATTGACTTTTGCAGCTAGGTGAAGATATTAATGGATTTTATGATTTTATTTTTATCTCTGAACATATTGCAGACTCAGGTTGGCCGATGTAGCGAGAATATGACACATGGAGTTGCTGTGACATTGAAGAGTGCCTATGTGGAGTCAGTTCACAAACTATGACACACTTATTGGAGTGCCCGGACACCTGCACAATGGAAGACCTCAAGGGGGCCACTGTTAGTGGTATACGAAATCCCAGAATATGATAGGGATCTTCTGCGACTTGTAGGCATTCGATTGTGTGGAACACAAAACTCTGCTTGGAAAACTGGACCATTACGGTATAAAAATAAGACTCTAGATCTTTTAGAATCGTCTTTAGTTAATAGGATACAAAAAGTACAAATAAATGGTACGAAATCAAGGGGTTCATGAGTAAAGATGGGTGTGCCTCAAGGCTCTATCTTGGGACCTTTCCTTTTTGTAGTTTACATTAATGATCTACCATTCATGGTTGAATCACTGTCGAAAATTGTGTTGTTTGCGGATGATTATTGTTTATTTCTTGATTCTTCACAAATGACATTGTTATTATTATTTTATGACTATCAGAAAGAGTGTATTTTTTTGAATAAATATATTGACTATAATTGAAAAGCTTTTTTGGCTTTAATTTTATTTTGTGCTGTTAAATTACTTTTTACAAAATCGTTATTACTCCAAATGGTGGTTTTTATTTACAAAACCTTATAAAAACGGAACAATGCCAATTTTGAATTAATCAAAGGATTTTATTTAATGTATCTTAATGCTAAATTTCTTTACCCTTTCTTACCCGCCAGGCTAGCTACCACCATCTTATCTAAGTCTTGCCTTAGATAAGATGGTGGTAGCTATAGCATTATTGATATGTTCCGACTTGAAGATAAGATAGCCTGTTCCTCATTACGTTGAAGAATCTTGGTAAGCCCGTTTCCATCATCGTCACTTACCATCAGGTGAGATTATGCCTTATTCTTAAAAATTGTAAATTTAAAAATACCTTTTTTTTACAAGGTAGAATAACGTAAGTATTTTATTTACTTCCTCCTTTTGACATAAAAATGTAGTTGAACGAGCGAAGCGAGTTCTCAGAGACTACTGGAATAATCCGGCGTGTGTATCATTTCGCATTTTATAGAGTACTAGCTGTCCCGGCGAACTTCGTACCGCCTCACACTACACTACAGAACAATTCATTACACTACCGCTACACTACCACTACACTACCACTGCACTATCACTACATTACCAATACACTATCACTACACTACCACTACCATTTTTTGGAGAATTCAATCTTGCCTTAGATAAGATGGTGGTAGCTATAGCATTATTGCCGTATCGCTCCCGGCTTAGAATAGGGCCATCCTATTTCATCCAATAGGTGTCGTAAGAGCCGACTAAGGGACTCAAACCGGAGGATGGGCAGCAGCGTCTTTCCGTGATTTGCAGCCAATCTGCAACACTGCGATTGCCAACCCGCCTGCCAAGCGTGGCGATTACGGCAACACCCCCCAAATGACCGACACAAAGAAAAAACGGCCCCTAGTCCCCGGCGGCCCCGCTATTCCTGACTCCGGTAGCGGTCAAGGTAACGGCGGGGCATGGGGTGCGGCGGGCAGCGCAGAACCGGTCGTCGTGGAGATCCTTGGGGGAGGCTTATGTCCAGCAGTGGACTTCCTTCGGCTGATATGATGATAGCATTATTGATATGTTCCGACTTGAAGATAAGATAGCCTGTTCCTCATTACGTTGAAGAATCTTGGTAAGCCCGCTTCCATAATCGTCACTTTCCATCAGGTGAGATTATGCCATATTCTTAAAAATTGTAAATTTAAAAATACCTTTCTTTACAAGGTAGAATAACGTAAGTATTTTATTTATTTCCTCCTTTTGACATAAAAATGTAGTTGAACAAGCGAAGCGAGTTCTCAGAGACTACTGGAATAATCCGGCGTGTGTATCATTTCTCATTTTATAGAGTACTAGCTGTCCCGACGAACTTCGTACCGCCTCACACTACACTACACTACAGAACAATTCACTACACTACCGCTACACTACCACTACACTACCACTGCACTATCACTACATTACCAATACACTATCACTACACTACCACTACCACTATAACTATCACTACCACTACCACTACTACTACCACTACACTACCACTACCACTACCACTACCACTACCACTACCATTACCAATACCACTACACTACCACTACCATTAACACTACCATTACCACTACCACTTCCACTACCACTACCACTACCACTACCACTTCCACTACCGCTACCGCTACCACTACCAACATCACTACACTACCACTAGTACCACTACACTACCACTACCATACACTACCAAAGTATATATATATATATATATATAAGTACTAACTAACATACACTATTTGTAGATATTGCAGGAAATTTTTGGTCATTTATTACACCTTGGGTTACATTTTTTAAGTTTAAGAAAGGATTCCTAATTTTTTGAAAATAAAATATAGCCTATAGCAACCGCGGCTAGTGTAGCTTCCCAACGGTGAAAGAATTTTTCAAATCGGTCCAGTAGTTTCGGAGTCTATTCAAGACAAACAAACAAACAAACAATCAAATCTTTCCTCTTTATAATATAAGTGTAGATCATGTTCGACACTAACTAGAGAACTGTTGATCGAAACGGCCTATATTTTTTGAAACGAATACATTGGGGCGAATCACTAGATTAAACATAATTTTGAACAAAAAAAACCGACCGACTTCAAACAGGAAACTAAGGTTCCCCTCGATTTCTCTATTATGCCATCATCAGATCCTGGTTTCCTTATCATGGTACTACTCTTGGGATATCTCCTTGCCAACAAAAAAATAAACATCAAAATCAGTTCATAAACGACGAAGTTATACGCGAAACACATAAAAAAAATATATACGGTCGAATTGAGAGACCTTCTCCTTTTTTTGAAGTTGTTTATAAAGGTAACTATGAACTACCTATAAATAAATAAAAAATATCTAAAGAAGGCGAGTTTAAGTGTGGATAACCACCACACTACCACGTTATAATTCGGATGAGCTGTGTCAACTTTTTTTCTTCCACTTTGAAATAAACACCAATTTTTTTGGGCTATTCATACAAATCCTGACAATTTGTATGGAATGTCCAATTTTTTTGGGCATTTATTGAACGAGCGAGCTAAGCGAGTGGAACAATCTGCCGTTTGTATGTATGTATGTTAGACAATAACTCTTTTATCGTTGTTTGGAATTAATGAATTATCGTTGTTTGGAATTAATAACTTTTTTGAAATTAATGAAATTGGTCAAGGGGTTGCCGTGATATAGGGAAAAAAGTAAATGTTGAAAACATGATTTAAAAAAAAAACCATTAGATAGCGCTGGACACATCGTGCAAGCGTTAGTGAGCTTACCTTTATTTGTTATAAAACGAGTACGTCGCGGTTGACAGTTCGGGGCGAACCACTAGTTTATTAAATGATAAAACATGATAATTTCCGACTTCAAACAGGAAACTGAGGTTCCCCTCGTTTTCTCTGGGATGCCATCATCAGATCCTGGTTTCCTTATCATGGTACTACCCTTGGGATATCTCCTTTCCAACAAAAAAAGAATAATTAAAATGGGTTCATAAACGACGAAGTTATTCGCGAACACACATAAAAAAATAGGTATAGGTATAAAATAGTCGGTTAAAACCATAACCCTTATTTTTTCGTAGTCGGTTAAAAATAGGTCACGTTTCATCGGAATAATAACGTGGTGGTGTTCTCATGTACCATTAGAAACTCTTGTATGTGAACAAATTTTAATTTTGTATAAATAAAAAATATCTTTGAAATTGTTAGTAAGGAAGATCGACCCCGAGCCGGTCCTTGGAATACGTAATTTAAGTTAGCTCGTAAAACCTCCCTCGGCCACTGAAAAATTCACAATTACCCACAAGTTAAAATGTAAGGCGGCAGTAGGTGACTTCAATGTGAAGTTACGACTAAGTGGAAAGTATGTTGAAAGTTAAAACGATTTTTTTTATATTCACAATTGGTAAGCCCTTGGCATCATCTCGCCTGATGGTAAGTGACGATGATGCTAAAGATGGAAGCAGGCTTACCAAGATTCCCCAACGCAATGGAGAACTGGCTATCTTATCTTCAAGCCGGAACACATCAATGTTGTTAACACTGATGTTTGTGCGGCAAGACTTAAATAAGATGGTGTTGGCTAGCCAGGCGGGCTTGGAAAATGCCCTACCACCAACCATACCGAGTCTTACAAGTTGACCCCACCGGGAATCGAACCTGCGACCTCCTGGTGTAAATCGAATGGGCTAACCATTACGCCACGGAGGCGGTTGTCTCATTTATTTTAAAAACTCTTTTGCAACTACATTGCTATTGTCTGGGAGCTGTAGAATAGTTAGATTTAAAAAAACGCTAAACACGTTAAAAAACCGACTTCCATCGCAACAACTTAGTACATTTTTGCATTACTATTTTGGTTTTTGTTAATTTTGATAAAATTTATATGGGACCACACGGGAAGCACTAGCTTTCAAATAAAAAAAGAATCGGTTGACCGAGTCCAAAGTTATGAGGTAACAAACATAAAAAAAACAAGACGAATTGAGAACCTCCTCCTTTTTGGCAGTCGCTTGAAAACCAGTTGAATCTCGCCAGTCAGCTCAAACCACAGAGGCTATTTCAATTTAATCCAAAGTTTGAGTAAAAGCTTATTGTTCTGCTGGTGCACGGAGAAAATTGAATTTCTCCAATCCAAAAGATTACTGTAGCACCGCGGAACGCGGATCGTGGTAAATCGTGAGTTATGACGTTTTGCTTCAGACCGCCAGTGCAGCAAATAGGTCAGTACATTGCTTTACTAAGTAAAGAAATATACAATGTTATTGTAAAGTCTGATTCCAGTTAAGCATAATAAACTTTTACAAATCGTAAACATAAACAAATAACTCGTTCTAATCGAGTCCACAATTTAATAAGACTGGAAAAACGTTTAAACTTTGTTCTACTTCACCCCGAGTACTTTATTATAGAACACGCCGTTATCTGAAAAATATTACTGTCTCTAATGAGACCTATCTTGTGTAGTGTAACTGCTAAAAGACCTCCGAAGTTGCCCCAACTCCCGAGTCGGGCTTATCTATGCTTGGAACTTGGCTCTGGGGAACTTGAGTACCTACTGGGGTACTATTTTCGAAGTTCTGGAAATCGACAAAGCTAGTGGAAATGAGGTGTTGAAGAGAAATTGTCAATCGAATACAATCCATCGCGTCTATTCTGGTATTGTCCAGAAACTAGCAAGGACCAGATGGAAAGTGAACAGTGAGCGATTTGCACAACAGCCCTAGCTTTAGTGTACTGAGTGGTGGAATGAACAAAGCCATGCGTGATGTTTCTGGTACCCTGGGATCCCCACGTTGCTATTGGCAAAACATGTTCTATCTAATTTATCTAAGACCTGACTAAGAAAGAGTCATTGGTAAGAGAAGTCGCAAAGATAAGACAGAATCTAAATCTCCAAAGAGCAAATGAATACTACTAATTTCTGGAGCCCAAACCTAAAATCAAGATCACCAATTTACAAGATTTCTGCGTGACTCCTGGACGATGACTCCAACAGTAGTCGTAAGCGAAAAGAGACCTATTCTGACCTGGAGTTTGGGTGAGACGTAATACCTGGCAATAAATGAAAGGGTCTCCTTTCAAGTTGAACAAGTGAGAGCCTTTTGCGCCTCCTACACACACCGCTTTGGTTTGAATCTCCACGATGTTCCTGCGGCTCCGAGGCTCCAGTCGACGTGGCACATACTATTAGAGTATCTTAAAACATGTTACCCTAGTCCACCGGAAGACCTGATCATCCTAAATGACGACGCAATCAAATTGCCCTCAATCTTTTAGGTGAGGTGCAGCCAAACGCACTTAAATTGTTATTGAAAAACATCCTAAATTTGATTTTCCCGGAAATTCTAAGGGCTCCTCAGGAAAGGTGTATCTCTGGGACGGCTTAATATATTAACTAAACCTTTACTGTTAGATAAAGCACGTCAAATAATATTTTTTCTCTTTACGTGACGTCATTTTTCCAGAATAATTAAATAGTTCCCAAAACAGATAAATCCCAGATAATAATTAATTAGATAATAATTATCCCAGATAGTTAAATAGTTCCCGCAGGATAGAAAGAAAGAAAAAAAGAGAAGCGTCGGTGGCTCAATCGGTAACGACTCGGTCCCCCTAACCAGAGGTGCCGGGTTCAAATCCGGAAGGCCAATGTACCAATGAGTTTTTCGAAACTTACGTACATATACTCACCGATTGCTTTAACGGTGAAGGAAAACATCGTGAGGAAACCTGCACACGCCTGCGAAGAAACTCGCAGGTGGTTTGTGAAGTCGACCTAACCGCACTGGGCCCGCGTGGTCGACTAAGGCCCGATCGCCCTAATTCAAGGTAGGCTCGAGCCCCTCGGTGGGGACGTATATGAGCTGATATGATGAGAAAGAAAATTGTATCTCTGGAATGGTTTAATGTATTTAAATAAATAATTCACTGTTAGATTGGGCGTACTTAATATTATACCTAACATCTGGTTATAGTTACAAAAGTGTACTTCAGATCCCGGAAAGACGAGGGATTCCTGAGGGAATGGAAACAGTTCTTTGGTTTTCCTTGAGTTGGGCGTGTCGAGTATCGTAGGTGTCTCTCCACGCGAAGAGATGCTCCCTCATACATCAACAGCCACAAATCGTTCACTGCTGGACAAAGGCCTCCCCCAAGGATTTCCACGACGACCGAATTGAATATTGAATTGATTCCGTCATACATGTGGCAATTGCATTTTACATTTGTAGATTTATATTTCTTCAATGTTTGTTTCCTTCTAATTTATTTTGTAACAACTAACTTTGTAAGATGGTAGGGTGTAATGCAATAAAGAATATTCATCATCATCATTATCATTATCATATCAGCCGAAGGACGTAAATTATTATCTAGTGATGATAGTTCGAAAATAAGTCACATGCTATGGCTGGTGTAGTTTCTATTTCGTACCACAGTATGAATAGATAAGGTTACGTGCGATCAGGACTCTAGCCGTTCATTAGCCGTAGGATCTCACTGCAGACTTTAGACACATATTATTATAGATTGAATTTTCCCACGGGAACTCTTGTATTTTTCGGGATAAAAAGTATCCTATATGTTAACCCGGTCTATAATTAACCACAATACGAAATTTCATCAAAATCGGCCTGGTAGTTTTTGCGTGATACGAGAACATACATACAGACAGACAGACAAAAATCACAAAAAGTGTTTTTTTGGCCTCTATATCGTTAGTAATGTCCACCACAGTTATTATTTTCCAAAAATATTTCATGCACAGATACGGCCCCGTTACAGATTTATTATATGTATAGATGGGAGTTGTTTCATTATACGCCATAAATTAGGTTCATCTGTATCTACGAGTAAGTTTATCTATTTTTCAATAAAGTTCCTCGACAATTGGTACTTTGTATGCTAGTTAACTATGCGTAAAATTGATTTTACCGCATATGTGCTTTTTACTTTGCAATTATTATTTTTATTTGTAGCTCTGAGAAACAAGACATTTCAAGCAAATAAAAAAATATAATAACCAAAGATACAGAATCTTCTTTTAGACTTGAAAGGAGAATTTTAAAAGAGATAGGTTGTTCCTCCGTGAGGTTTATGCGCTTCATTTCTATTTATATCCAAAGAGAATAATTATATAATAAGATTATCTTTGCGTTACATCTTTGTAAAAAAAGAACAAATATGAATGAAGCGCATAGGTTGAACTAAGGAATAGGTCATCTTTTCCAAGGTGGTCCTAATGCTTACAATAATATTATCCCAACCCTTATTGTAATCTATTTATGGTAATATTAAAAAAAAAACCTACTCATGCGTACGTGTACAGCTAAATTAAATATGGCGCAATTTTCGTAAAAATGAATTGAGTTGTTTTAGTTGTGAATACGAATAAAATTATGAATAGTTCGTACATGTAATTAAAAATATACTTATGTGTATAAAAAAAAACAAAGTGAGACTACTCCCCGGACATTTAAAAATCGCGTAAAATGAACTTTGTTTGCCGAAACCTTGATAGGTATGTAACCATGTATTTTGTCAACCGACTTCAAAAAGGAGGAGGTACTCAATTCGACTGTATGTTTTATTTTGTATGTTTGTTACGCGATATCTCCGCCGATTGTGAACCGATTTTCAAAATTCTTTTTTTATTTGAAAGAGTATACTCCCGAAGGGGTCCCATTGTCACCAAGTAAGGATCTGATGATGGGGTCCCAGGGAAATCGAGGGCAACCCTCAAATTTTTTAGGCACGTTTTACGTGATTCATGTATTTTCTAAAATTATTAAATTGTTTGCGTCTGGTAGTCATCATATCATGTTGATGAGCTGATGAAGGAAAGTACAACTCCTTAACGGTTAGGAGTTGGAGGATAATTCTTCAAATATTTTACGTAGATCCTTAGGTACGTTTAAAACGATAGTTGTATTCTTTCAGGTTATTCAGATGAGCTGATGATGCAAGATTCATGCTGTTGAGGAATCTGTATCTGTTTATAAAGCACATGCATTATGATTTGATGGTTCCTATTGCCGAGTGGGTAATTAGGTTTAACGTTGTTAGATAGATAGCAATAATAGAAATATCACTAAAAATAACGAAAATAAAAATAAGATAAAAAAAAACTGAAAACCGACTTCAAAATGAAATCCACTCAAAAGTATGAAATAATATTATTATATTAGTTAGATACACGACATTTACCAACAATAACTCAATCAAAGGTAGGTACGAATTAAATTAGGGGCCTAAAATTTTTTTTGTGGTCTGACACCGACCTCAAAAAAAAATTTAGCCAAAGCCATAAGTATAATTGAAAACGCTAAACACGTTAAAAAACCGACTTCCATCGCAACATACATTAGTACATTTTTGCATTACTATTTTTGGCTTTTGTTAATTTTCGAAAAAAGTACTACACCGATTTTGATAAAATTTATATGGGACCACACGGGAAGCACTAGCTTTCAAATAAAAAAAGAATCATAAAAATCGGTTCACCCAGTCCAAAGCTATGAGGTAACAAACATAAAAAAAAAAAAAAAAAAACATACAGACGAATTGAGAACCTCCTCCTTTTTGGAAGTCGCTTGAAAATGTGAGTAGCTGTGAGCTGGTACCGACCTTAAAAAATAAATTTAGGCCCCTAATTTAATTCGTATTTACCTTTAATTGAGTTATTGTTGGTTAATGTCGTGTATCTAACTATAATAATATTATTTCATACTTTTGACTGGATTTCATTTTGAAGTCGGTTTTTAGTTTTTTAAACTTTTATTTTTATTTTTCTATCATGGTGGTACAATTAACCGTGTTATCCAAGAGATCAATCGTCGAATCCAACTCGGCTGGGCAGCGTTCGGGAAGCTTCGCAATATCTTCACGTCCCAGATACCGAACAAGGTCTTCGACCAGTGTATGTTGCCAGTGATGACATACGGAACTGAGACATGGTCGCTTACATGGGCCTCATAAGAAGGCTTAAGGTCACCCAAATGGCAAAGGGCAATAGAGCATGCTATGCTCAGAGTTTATCTGCGTGATCGAATCAGAAACGAGGATATCCGTAGGAGAACCAAAGTAACCGACATAGATCTCAGAATTACTAAACTTAAGTGGCAGTGGGCAGGGCAAGTGGCTCGTAGAACAGATGGCCGTTGAAGCAGTAAAGTTCTCGAGTGGTGACCGCGCAGAAAAACGTAGCTTAGGCAGGCTCACACTCGGTGGATTATTTATAGACCTTCAAAAAACATTTTTTGTATGAATAGTCTATAATTAATATCTATAGTCTGAATAAAGACTTATCGTTTATCAAAGTGTTTTCAATCAATCAAAAAGTATAAAAGCTAACAGGTCTTTTTATGTGTTTTTTGAAGAAAATTTCTCAGTTTTGTTAGTAAAATCAAAAGATTAAGGGCTGTGATGCTGTAGCCACAAATTAAAATAATTCGAAGTACTATGATTACAATGTATTCAAAGAAAACCTCTTATAATTTGACAAAAATGTGAGCCCCGGGATTACCTATGTTGTGTTCTAATTAAACCAAGAAATGTTTTTTTAACCACATCTAAAAAAACCCTGGGCTTACCTGATGGTAAGTGACAATGATGCCGAAGATGGAAGCGGGTTTTTTCAAGATTCAATGGAGAACTGGCCATGTTAACTTCAATGCTGTTAACACATCAACAATGCTTGGCGGCAAGACTTAAGTAAGATGGTGCATGCTCGCTTAAATGTTCGTGCGGATGGTGGCGCATCGGGAGCCGGGTCGTTCCTTTCCCTCTAATATGGTTAATGGGAGCGATGGCTGACTCTCGCGTTATACTTGTGACCGGGTGCTGTCCGTGTAAACTGGCCTACTCTTGTTAAATGCATTTAATTTTTTTTATGTATAACTTTTCGTGTAATATTGTTTTCATGTTCTAATGACATAATCTGGTTTATATCAAGGATTTAATTTTGACATTATTAACTAATTATTGTTTATTTCTTGATTCTTCAAAAATGATATTGTTATTATTATTTTATGACTATCAGAAAGAGTGTAATTTGCATCTATTTTTAATAAATATATTGAATTGAATTGAATAGCTAGCCAGGTAGGCTTACAAAATGCCCTACCACCAACCAAACCGAGTCGTACAAATATGGACCCGCCGGGAATCGAAAATGCGACGTCTAGGTGTGTAGCGTATGGACTAACCATTACGCCACGAAAGCGGTCAAGCGGAGGTTTAATTAAGGCGAAGGCAAACAGAATAAGATAGAATCCAAAGTGGCGTTGCTAGCCTGTCGCTACTCAGGCTGAAAGCACTACAAAGTTGTTCTCGCTCCTCGGAAAATTAGCTAAGACGCGCTTGAAAATTCAATTCGAACGAATGTGATCTGACTCCCTAATTCGGGGACGTGGACCTGAACAAAATAAGAGCAGTTTTAATGTGACTTACATTAAGGAATCTCGTATTTATACAATTTTGCAAGAAATATAATTTTAAGTGGGTGAACTATGTGGTGAAGGTCGCGGGAAGCCGCTGGATGAGGGCAGCGTAGGACCGGTCGTCGTGAAGGGTATTTGTCCAGCAGTGGACGTCTTTTGGTTGATATGATGATGATGAGGTACGATTTTAATTATTTTAATAAATTCTTAAAAACAATTTTCAAATCCTTTTATATTTTGAAAAGCACTATTAAGTATGCTAGTATGTGGTTGTTATTAAATCAATCAAGCCTACTATTAAATAGTAATTGTTTATTTTAATTAGGTAAAGACGTCCCTGAAAGTGATTTTCGCGGAACTGAATTAAATTAATATGATTAAACTTCAATATTATGGGTCGACGCCTTCGCGACGGCAGGCTTATTAGCCTCGAACTAGCTGTCTCTATGTAACAGCTATATTTTCGCTATATCTTCGTTAACAGCCCATAACCATCTCCACTACAACTGGAGTACAGGTCTATACGACTAGCTTTTGTCCACGGCTCTGCCGCGTGGACATTGAGGGTGCGCGGGGTTTTCTACTGTCTAATGAGAAATCTGTACATCACCTTTTTTTTTAAAAAAAAAGCAAATCGGTTGGATAGAACTGCAAGCGCCTTGTAGGGATTTTTGATATGTACAAAACTTATACTGTCAAAATTATGAACATAACAAAAAATAAATTGCACGGCAGTCTACGCTGACTTTCTCAAAAAAAAAAAGTTTTTTTGTTTAATGGATTTATGATGAATGACATAATGTATACCTATTTAATACTAAATATGTTCTTTCGTAATACTCGTACATGACAATTAGATAGCTCCCACCATTTGTGAGTAAATTGCAAGTTTCAATTTAATTTCTCCTACGCAGTGGGGAACTGACTATCTTATCTTCAAGCTGGAACACATCAATGATTTTAAAATTAAGAGCGTATATTCGAAACTTGAAAATACGAGGTACTTCTTAAATATGGATGGGCTGATTCCAATGAAACTTTGTACACTCATAATCTTAAAATTCGCTAATCTTTTTTAAATTAAAGTATTTAATTTAATATTAATATCCAAAAACTAGAATTTTGTGATTCGCTGTATGAATAAATTATTTGTGTTTAAATTTTCATTTGAATCGGGCCGTCCACTTTTAATTTGAAGTTTGCATGGGAATCTATTCTGTGAATACGTTATTAATGTTTAGCAGCAAGACGAAGATGAGATGGTGGTAGCTAGACGTGTTTAGAAAACGCCCTTCCACTAACCAAACCGAGTCTTAAAAGTTAGACTCAGCCGGGAACCCGCAACCTCCTGATTTGAAGCTAAAGGACTTAACAATTACGCCATGGAGGCGGTTATTTGCACTTCGGAAAGTTTTAGTTTAACCGTTGTTGATTTAAGATCTATTAATGACGTAGGGTCAGCAAAAAAATAAATACGTTGTATCATCATATCAGCTCTCATATACATCCCCACCGAGGGGCTCGAGCCTACCCTGAATTAAGATGCTCGGGCCTTAGTCGACCATACGGGCCCAGTGCGGGTTGGTCGACTTCACACCCAACCTGCTAGTTTCTCCGCAGGCGTGTGCATGTTTCCTCACGATGTTTTCCTTCACCATAAGAGCGTCAGATAAACGTACATATGAATTCTTAATTCGAAATCAAACTGGTACGTGGCAGGATTCGAACCACGACCCTAAACCAGGAGGCGGAGGACCTAGCCGTTTCGCCACTGACGTTCGTAATAAAATACTTTATGTATACAAGCTGACCCATATCCAAAGCGATCCACTCAAAATTTAAAACGTATTTAGGCCCAATTCTCGTAAATATGTTTTACGTTGAGTTGATCCCATAAACAATCCGAAAAACTGTTTGTCCAAGGCTAAGCAAACTGCGCAGTATTGGCTTGAGCGCCATAAATATTCGCAATTACGCTTATATAATTCTGGCCTCGCTCGCTCCTCGCCGTCACTACTGAGATTTATTTGTGACTTAGAAATTTGTTTACATTGAGAAAAGCAATCATAATAAGATAATTGACTGTTAGAGTACACTGTTAAGAATTTATGTAATTTTACATAAATTATGTATTTTTTTGCATGTAAAATTACATAAAAACAGATTTAATGTATTTTTTATGCAATTATTTGCATGTAAAATTACATAAAAAGTAACAAGTAGGTACGTTTTAATGTATTTTTTATAATAATAATAATAATGAATATTCTTTATTGCATACCAAAAAACTTTACAGAATCTTAATTTAAAAATGTACAGTGCAAAAGCGGCCTTATCGCTTTTAGCGATTTCTTCCAGGCAGCCTTAAGGTAACCGGTAGGAGTTGGTAGGTAAAAGGCTAAATGCGGGTGGCTGCAGATAAAAAAAAATATGTAATTTTTTGCATGTAAAATTACATAAAAAGTAACAAGTAGGTATAATATTATTATTATTATTTCCATCAGTCGGTACATCTTTAGATCCCACCCTCAGTAATCATACGTTAGTAAGTGCCAGGGGGTGTGTCGCGCCATTCATGGGAGATATAAATTTGCTACTTTTGTTTCGAATAACTTTATATCAAATGCGCTGACTTAAATTCAAAAAGGAAGCATTTAAAAATTTGATTTACTGTGCTTAAATAAAATATATTTTTTTTAAAATATGCTATAATTATCATAGCAGCCAACGGAGTCTACTGCTGGAGATACGCCTCCCCCAAAGATTTCCATGACGTCCGGTTCTGCGCTGCCCGCATCCAGCGGCTTCCCACGACCTTCACCAGGTCATCGGTCCACCGAGTGGGAGGCCTACTTACGCTACGTTTTCCAGTGCGCGGTCGCCACTCGAGAACTTTACTACCCCAACGGCCATCTATTCTACGAGCTATGTTCTTATTGATATTAAATACTTTTTTAATATATTGAGAAAGGCGAAAGTTAGGTGACTTCCAATGCTTGATGCCAATCTGTGCATCAATAATAGAGGGAGCGCGGTGCGTGAGCCGCTAGCCGCTTACGGGGTTGATGACAAATCCGTTAATGAATACCTTTTTTTTAATTAAGCAAATTGGTTGGATAGAACGGCTGGACGGACTCGCATTAGATTTCATCAATTCTTTTAACAGGTTTGCAGTAAAATGTTTCAAATCTGCGGCGGGGCGTCTCGTTATGGGCAATTTTTTAATCTTCTTGTTTTTGTTAAAATAGATATCTAAATTAATTAATACTTAATTTTAAATGATGTTGTTGAATTTTAAGGCATTTTTATTAGTACGTAGTCAAGTACAATATAAATAAAAAAAGTGGTTGCCTGTAAAGTCGGTTTACGGACGATAGTTTAACGTGACAACGTCATACTAAAACATTGATGAAAGACGTTGTTACGTCAAAAAACAAAATTCAAAAGCTTCACTTCCACAAGACCACAACCACACCCCGGACACTGCATACAAATGGTCGTAAAATGACATTTCTAAAAACAAATGACGGAGCAAACAAAATCACGGCAAAATCTCATACGTTCGAGAACCAAACTGTAACCAATCTGTATCAATATAGGTGACGAGGGAGTGAGGTCGCCATCTAGGGAGCGGCAGGGAGTGTCCATACTGTACCTATATTAATACTAATATATTATATACTTTGCCACAAGTAACTACTAAATATTTAGTAAAGGAAAAAGCAAAAATCTTTACTTATTACGAGTAATTTATGAACCGCCCAAGTGCGTTCACGCATAGTGCAAGGTTCCACAGTGAATACTCCTTAACTTGAAAATTGTTTACCATTGGACAAGTTTCCTTGCACAGTAGGGACTACAGAACCCTAAGAGCATAAAGCGCGCCGGGTGTTGTTTCAGAACGCCTCGTGCAATTAAAGCGGCCATTAAACGTAAGCATTAATTAGGGTGACCTCTGTTTTGGGCCTATTTCCTTTTTGCTTATTCAGCGGGACAAGTAACAGATATAAATTCCCTAAAAATGCCATTATCAGTTTCGGTACGTATACGAAATATATTAACTAAATAATTTGTTTAGAGATTTTTTTTAAAACAGCAATAGGTTTTTTTATCCACAATAGGAATGACGAATGCTAGTCATCTGAGTTTCTTTTTATCATCTGTCAAAAATGACATTTTGTCATGAAATGCTTGAAATGCCTAGGCGTGACGGCATAATTTAGCAGCGTCATTTATGTACGCATTTTGTGATTATGGTGAATTAAAAATCGAAGACTTGATGAAAAACAAAAAGTGTCAGGTTTTCCGAAGTTTAAGTAGAAGGGCAATTTAGTGATTAAGAGTTCATAATTTATTTCTGATGCTGTCGTCATCCCTATTGGTAAGCTCTTGACATCATCTCACTTGATAGTAAGTGTTAATAATGCCCAGGATGTCAGTGGGCTAACCAAATACTTCCTTCAAATAAAAATACCTGAAAATTCAACAACATTACTTAAAATTTAGTATCAAATTAATATTTCTATTTTAACAAAAACAAGAAGATCAAAAAATTAGCCATCATGGGACGTTTTCACTTAAAAAAACTTGGATTTTACATTTTTGTTCTTTCTTATTATGTATATCTATAAATTTAAAATTTAAATAACCCCCGACAATAATGTATTATTTTTATTATAATTATCATCTATCTCTAACCTTTTAAGAGCTTTCCAATGACCCCAAACGCAATATGAGTAACTTAGTTACCCTGCAGCTTTCAAATGATGTTCAGGATCAGGTCAAAATTACCATGTTCTTGAAATATCATTGAAGTAATAGGACACCGCGTAGTGACCAGATCAGGCGCACGATCGAATCAGAAATGAAAAAATCAAGGTAACCGACATAGCTCGTAGAATCGCTAAACGTAAGTGGCTGTGGGCGGGGCACATAGCTCGCACAATGAAGGGATGTTGTGGCAACGGCGCACCGGAAGACATAGCTTAGGCAGGCCTCTTACTCGGTGGACCAAAGACCTGGTGAATTTCACGGGAAGCCGCTGGATGCGGGCAGCGCAGGACCGGTCGCCGTGGAAATCCTTGGGGGACGCTTTTGTCGAGCAGTGGAGCAGTCTTTCGGCTGATATTATGATGACGAGCAGGGCACCAAAATTCGAATCGATCGAACCTGTGGAAGTTGCTTACATCCCTTCATCAACTAGAAAAGAGCTTTAACAGATTTTGTTGAATCATAGCTTAAGACACTCTCAATCACGTCACCAGTTAAACAAAAAAAAAAACTTAATCAAAATCGGTTTATCCGTTTAGGCGCTACGATGCCACAGTACACACGTAAAACTAATACACAACAGAAACACCACGTATAACTTACAACACTCCTATTTTTGCATCGGGCGTAAAAATAAAAAACCATCAAAGTTTTTTTAAGTTAATTTGAATTTCAATTCGGTCATAAAAACATTTAATATAAACCTTCTGATTTTCTACCTCGCTTGATTGAAACTTTTTCCCCGTTGGCGAATATCTTTAATCAATTTGTAGCTCACAAATAATCTTAACAAACTTGCAAGATCCAACCTTAATAATCGAGGAATGCAAAGCTACGATAAGTACCCCACTTGTATTTTAACTGGAATCTGAATTGAAATGCTAATTCCTGCTGATCCAGTACCGATTCGCCGTCCTTTTGAGTTCGGGAGATTATTATAATTTCGTCCAAATCCTTTTAAGAAAACTTTCTGTCTCAGGACTTGCATGAATAAACATTTTAACGGGAAGGTTTTTTTTTAATTATTTATGAAACATTTGCTCAAAAATTTCAATTAAAAAATATTTATAGTAAAGATATATTTTACAAGCTTTTTTTAACTTGCAATGTATGTTTGTTTGTTCGGGTGAAATCTTGCAAGTTATTTTTAATCCACTTCCCAGTTTCCGATTGATCTGATATTTTGCATGCACAATGTATAATCACGTGACAATGCAATACAAAAAGCTTGTACCTAAAAGTTTTAGGTTTATCGAAAATTATTTTTAACGTTTCTAACGTTACCAGTTTGTCGTGGGGAGTCAGATATAATTAATCTATTACAGAGTGGCGACCGTGCTTCGGAAAACGAAGCGTAGGTAGGCCTCCCACTCGGTGGGCCGATGAATTGGAAGTCGCTGGATGCGGGCAGCGCCAAACCAATCGTCGTGGAAATCCTTGGGGGAAGCCTATGTCCAGCAGTGGACGTCCTTCGGCTGATATGATTACTAAGTACCTACATATACTCTGAAGTCATTTAAATAAGGTTCAACAATCAATTAACAATCGGTTCACCTGTCTTTGCCTGTCTACACTACTCTGCTAGAACCTGATTGCCATCCTAGAACCAACCAGTTTTCTGAGCTATGTACCCCACAGTAGCAGTTATTTTATTTTAGTAACTCTGTGAGCTATTTTCGTTATTATTTTTTATTTTTTTATTATTTATTAATTAATAGAAAAGATGAGTACATAGGTAAACATCCTTACTTTTTACCTTTCTCTTAATCCATTCGGATTAGTGTATGAAAACTAGTTATTTCTTCACGACTACAGCCTATACTCTATGGTCAAAGGCAACATTATATGTTTTTCCACGGCGTAACTCTCCCTGAACTGGTGTTAGAAAACTAAAATATAACATCTCTGTGCAAACTAAGTCAGATACCACACTGTCCAATAATTCTTTGTATTGCGCCCTTAAAGATTGAGAGTCGAGCCTGTTTCTTGTGTTTTTCGCTGAGATAGCAGAAGTGGGGACCGTGAAATGGAGGACTCTACATTAATGATTTATTTTACAAACGTTAGCGAGATGTAGCAATATAAAGCGAGTTGAAATTCTATACTGCAAAATATATTTTAACTGCTAAGTAGTTAATCATTTAATTATTAGATTAAACTTTTTTTACCACAGTGGGACCTCAGGAACGAGTCTTTTTCAAAAATTCTAATGGAGTTAAGAAAAATATATCCGTAAAACCTTACAAAATACTTCACAATTCACATTCAACCAGTTTTATCTCACACCTTATTACTCAAAATCAAACTTTGCACTGTCAATCCATTTTTCACATCGATAAGATTACGATTTAAAGAATCGCTAAATGTCAGGCCGCGAACAGACTACGCTCTTTTTCTGCTAAAAGTACAGGATCGTACCGTTGTTAATACCGTGTATCCTGTCCTATCTTGAACCTACAAATTTTTCAATCACACGGACATGATATATTAGCTTGGACTATTAAAAAATTATTAGTTGATTCTTTAACAATTTCTATCTACCCTCTGGTCATCGCAGAAAATATGTGTTTTGATTGTACAGGTGCAATTTATTTTTATATATTTTTTTAGGTTAAGGTTTGTTTATTCTAATGTACAATAAAGAGTTATTTGAGTTTGAGTTTGTGATTAACTTTTTTTTTGACGTGGTAACGTCTTATAAATCGATGAACGCCAACTGCACATACGAAAAAGCATGACGCATTGTCACGTTCCGCGTGCAAGCGAGAGCACGGAACAAGCGATAGAGAGGCACGATCGGCCTAAGCGTTCGGCTTGTGATCAATGTTTTCTTATGACGTTATCACGTAAAATGATCGTTCGGAAACTGACTTTACAGACAACCAGGTTTTTTTATTTGTTTAGTTAAATATAATATTTATTTGTAAATCTTATGAATATATTATAAATAAAATAAAATAAATAACTGCAACAAACACACTCATATTTGAGTCATTGAGTTTTACTTTCGATATATATATATTTTTATTTTTACCATCATCATCATCATACCTATCAGAAGAAAGACGTCCCTTGCTGGAAAAAGCCCTCCCCCAAATATTTTCCTTTGTTCCTACTGGTACCACCGAATAGTACCATCGGTGGTAATAGCGGGAAATTTCATTCTCTATAGTACCAATACTTAAGTGAGACTGTTTGTTCCCGGTCCTGAGCTGCCCGCATCCAGCGGATTCCCGCGACCTTCACCAGGTCGTCGCGCCACCAAGTGGGAGGCCTGCTTACAATACATCTTCCAGTGTGCGGATTTATTAGTTTTTCTTTTTTAGTTTCTTTGTTAATGTCTATTTGTCGCGTCGGTGGTATTATGGCAAGGGCCGCTACCTCCTATCTGTGTGGTTGGTTGTAATGTGTTTTCGAATTTTGATTACATATGTATGTACGTTTATCCATCGCTATTATGGTGAAGGAAAACATCGTGAGGAAACCTGCACATGCCTACGAAGAAACTCGAAGGTTGTGTGAAAAGTCGACCAACCAGCACTGGGCCCGCGTGGTCGACTAAGGCCCGATTGCCCTAACTCAGGGTAGGCTCGAGCCCCTCGGTCAGGTCATATTTATGAATAAATGATGAATGCAAAGTAGTACGAGGTAGTACATATATCGATGGATATATGTTTTTTTTTTACTGTCAGTATGTTTTAGTCTGTTGTTGTATTATAAGAGTGCTTGCTGCAATAAACTTTTTCCTCACTTTATTACGAGGGTATTCTGGCAGAACCGAATAAGTGCAAAAGTTTAAAAATAATTACAAAGGCATACCTTAGTTTTTTCTGCTTTTTTATCTGGCAAAACCATATAAATTCAGAACCTTTTATTACGGTTTTTTTGTACGTGTAAAACAGTTATCTAACATTTTCATTCCTTTAAACTTATAAGCAAAAAGTGATGGATTCTCTTATGACACAACATAAATCATAAATACATTAATAACAAAATAACAGCATTTAAATCTCTTTACTCATAAAAAACAACAGACAAGAAAAACAAAACGAAGAGTTACAGTTTATTTAGGAATTTCAGGTAAAACGAAATAATTGCACTACCTTGATGCCAAGTTTTCACAGATTTGAATAGAAGGACTCGCCCGTCTCCAAATGTTATTTAAATTATCTTGATACAAGCAAAAAGTAGCGCCATCTAACATAACTCGTACGAACTAGCGTGGGCAAGTCAGTGCCGCGTTAAAAGAACCTTGGTAGAATTGTCGCTTTAAAATTCGTTTATTTAATTTGTTTACAAGAAAAAATACAATGTAAGGTTACTTAACGATGAAACGACATCCCATGTTTCTTTTTAGCCTTTCTTTCATGATTTTTACAGCATCTAACAACACAAGAAGGCATTTTTATATGGAGTATCTTTCCACCGCACTGTATATACAATTTCCCGCAGACGACTGAGTCGCGAGTGTGCGAAACTTTTGATTTTCGCACCAATTCGCTGGGAGCATTAGTCGCGCGCGTTGGCCGGGTCCTTACGCCATGAATATATATAACACTGCAAGTCTTCCTTTTATCTTCACTTTTAATGACAATTTATAAAAAAAACTACACTAACATATCTAACTACAAGTACTAATACCATGTTGTTATTATGTTTCACCGTTAAAATAATATGATTACTCAAAACTTAAAGAGCTCTTTTTCTCATCATGTCATATTGTGCACTTATCCGGTGCTGTCAGAATACCATCGAATATTTACTTGGTACCAAGACTAAAGGATGTAAAACGCCTGTGCGGTGGGCTGAGGCTGCAGGTCATGCACTGTGCTCAAGAACTGATTAGCTTGAAGCTTTTTAGTTCGTTGACCAAATCACGACAGTACAACTCTCCGGGCAGAGCCGGGTCGTTCCTTTCCCTCTAATATGGTTGATGGGAGCGATGGCTGACTCTCGCGTTATACTCGTGACCGGGTGCTGTCCGTGTGAACTGGGTTCTTTTCAAAGGCATTAATGACATTCAATGATTTTTATGTATAACTTTACGTGACATTTTTTTTCATGTTCTAATGACATAATCTGGTTTATATCAAGGATTGAATTTGACGTTAGTATCTAATTATTGTTCAATTCTTGATTTTTCAAAAATGACATTGTTATTATTATTTTATGAATGTCATCTGAAAGAGTGTGATTTGCACCTATTTAGAATAAACTAGCTGTTTCTCGCGGCTTCACCCGCGTGGACAATGTTTCTTTAACTTTTCGAGGGTGCGCAGTGCGCGAGCCGCACGCGGCTCGCAAGCGTGAAAAAAAGTAGCCTATGTGTTAATCCAGGTCCTAATCTGTTTTACTATCAAATTTCAGCCAGATCCCTTCAGTAGTTTTTGCGTGAAGATGTAACAAACATACACACTCACAAACTTTCGCCTTTATAAGTGTGATGTGATATATTGAATTGAGTCTCTCATGTAAAGAAGAAATGAAAAAAGTGCGTCGTCTACTCGCGGCCTAACAGCGCCGTGTGAATGAAACGAAATGGATAAGGAAAAAGTATAAATGAAGTGTGTGACACCGGAGGGTTCGGGAAGCTCGTTATACTGATAAATGGCATTCCAACCGTTTCATTTTATTTAAGTAGCTGTGATATCGTCTTTGTATTTGGAACGACACCATATCTATGTTGAAATACGTCGCCAGTGAAAGTCGATTATCAGTGTTTCAAACGCCTCCGTGGCGTAATGGTGAGTCCTTTCGCTTCACACCAGGAGTTCGCGGGTTCGATTCCCGGCGGGGTCAACTTTGTAAGACTTGTCTTTGTGATATCGTCTTTGTGTTTGGAACGACACCATATCTATGTTGAAATACGTCGCCAGTGAAAGTCGATTATCAGTGTTTCAACCGCCTCCGTGGCGTAATGGTTAGTCCTTTTGCTTCACACCAGGAGGTCGCGGGTTCGATTCCCGGCGGGGTCAACTTTGTAAGACTCGGTTTGGTTGGTAGTAGGACATTTTCATAGCCCGCCTGGCTAACCACCATCTTATCTAAGTCTTGTTGCTAAAACATCAGTGTTAACAGCATTGATGTGTTGCGGCTTGAAGATAAGATAGCCAGATCCCCATTGCGTTAAGGAATCTTGCTTCCAGCTTCGGCATCATCGTCACTTACCATCAGGTTAGAGGATGCCAAGGACTCATAGATTGTGGATAAAATAAAAGAAAATGGTGCAGGCTTCTTTGTGACCTCTATCTGGCCTCAAACTAGCCCTGTTCTTTGGGAACCAGAGACTGGTACACATACTAATATACGTTTGAATACATAGATATTTAACACACACACACAGAGCAAATAAACCAGTTTATCCTGCCCCCTCCCCCGCCAGAAAGGGGTAAAGTTTGTGAGTTTGTTTGTAGGAAGTAATCTCTGAAACTACTGAACCAATTTCGAAAATTCTTTCACCAGTAGAAAGCTACCTACATTATTCCTAAGTGACATAGTCTACATCTGCAGTCACGAGCTGCTTGTGGCTCGCGCAACACTTACCGACAGTCATAAAAACGATGCCAACGCGAGCGAAGTCGCGGGAAAAAGCTCGTACCATCTGAATACTCACTTATCAATTATTATTACTTAGTTAACGTCTCCCTGTCTCACCCCTCGCTACAGCCGGATAGGTTTCATTTTGGTCCTTGAGGAGAAGCGACTTGGCGGTGGCGTTTTCATACAAACACGTCACTTCTTCGCCACCCCATGCCCCGCTGTTAACGTGACCGCCACCAGAGCCAGAAATATCGTGGCCGCCGGGAATAATTTTCAGAATAAAAAAATAATCAATTAATTTTAAATTATTCAAAACCCAGCTTAATGTAAACATTATCCTTTTGTTTGTTTGTAAACTCTCTATTGTACAACCAAATATACAATTACTAATACATAATAACAGTAGCATGCGTAAAGGCGGATTTATCCCAAACAGGGATCTCTTCCAGCCAACCCTTAATTACTGAAAGGATTTACACTATAAGCAAAGAAACAAAATAATTAGTTCAGATTTTAAAAGAAGTGAAAAAAATAATCAAAAGTTATAAACAGATGTTATATTACAACAAAATTAGATGCATATAATAAATATACTTACTTACATATTAAATAAAATATAATACTTTTTTCGCCTTCTGGTACTTAAGTATGCTATCATATGTCACTTACGGGATTAAGACGAATAGACGAAACCGCCTCCGTAGCTCACAGGAAAAGTTCACTGGCTTTACACAGGAGGTCGCGGGTTCGATTCCCGGCGGGGTCAATTGTAAGACTCGGTTTGGTTGGTGGTAGGGCATTTTCTAAGCCCGCCTGGCTAGCTACCACCATCTTATCTAAGTCTTGCCGCCAAATATCAATGTTGATATCATTGGTGTGTTCCGGCATGAAGATAAGATAGCCAGTTCTCCATTGCGTTGGGGAATCTTGGTAAGCCCGCTTCCATCTTCGGCAACATCGTCACTTACCACCAGGTGAGGTGTTGTCAAGGGTTCACCAATTGTCAATATAAAAAAAAATCTAACGACAACTCGCACTCCCAAATCCATCAAGCCTTTTAGTCTGTGGGCCCATAACTCAGCCAAAGAAACATACTTGCATACTTATATACACCCGAAAGACATTACCTTCCCTTTTGAGCAGTTGGGTAATTTAAAAATAAGTTGAAATGAATAGAATAAAAATAGAATAAGTTTAATCAGACACCAGGCACATAAAATGCAGCTACTTACCTATCAAATGTTTTAGATTCGATCGCTTTGCTGGCACCGACCTCAAAAAAAATTGTAGTACCCTAATTTGACTTTCGATTTCATTATCGTTGATCGTGTATTTATATGTATAAAAAATTTCATACTTTTGAGTATGTTCTTTTTGAAGTCGGCTTTTAGTTTTTTAACTTTTTTTTATACTTACAATAGACAAACATGTTAATTTTAAATAAACAAGAAGAAATAAATACATATAAAAAGTAATTTAGGTATAAGCCCGGGGATATCAAAAGGTCCCAGCTCAGCATATGTAGCAGAGACAAAGCCTCAGCTACACTGGTGATTCTGCTGTTATCTCCTAAGAGATAAACACACGTATATATAAAAAATGAGCTAGTTGAAAACACTCAGAACATAATAATTATAAAAAAAGAAAATTGCGTACCACTTAATCGAGTACCCTTAATCATTAAAAGACTAAATGACTGTACTCCAAGCAAAATAAATAACCTTATCTTATGAGGTCAGGTAAATAAAGCCATGTGAAAGAAAAAAAACGAAAAAATTCACGACGTGGTTTGAACTGAAATGCTTTATTCAAATATGGAACGCATAGGTGCCGGGTTCAAATCCGGAATGTACCAATGAGTTTTTCGAAACATACGTTCATATACTCACCGATTGCTTTAAGGCCCCGTGGTACCTAAAAATCCACTTAAACAGGTTTTTAGAATTCATTTTTGAAGTAGTTAACAGTAAATTTAAATTCTAGGAAAACATACTGGTATTATTGAAAATAGTAACGAGGGACTATATCGACTGGAAACACGATTTAATAAAGTTGGCTCGATAGAATAATTTCGCAAAGGTACCTCTTTTCGAGCCATTTTATCGTCTATTTTCGGTTTTATTCTTAAAATAAGTAATTTGAAAATATGATTTTTTTTCTGAAATACAGTTCATAGGTGACTGAAGGGAAAACATCGAATGGATTTTTATTTAAGATAAATATGATGAAAATAAAAACAAAAACCATCGAAAAAGTGAAAAAGTGTGGTTATTTTCTTCCCTCTTTACACGTAAAGAAAAAGACAAAGACAGATTTTTAAGTACCATTGCGCCTTATCGGTGAAGGAAAACATCGTGAGGAAACCTGCACACGCCTGCGAAGAAACTCGAAGGTTGTGTGTGAAGTCGACCAATCCGCACAGGGCCCGCGTGGTCGACGAAGGCCCGATCGCCCTGATTCAGGGTAGGCTCGAGCCCCTCGGTGGGGACGTATATGAGCTGATATAATAATGTTAATCCAGGTCTTAATTTATCTACCTACCTAATTTCATTCAAATCCGTTCAGCGGTTCTGGCGTGATTTAATAACAAACATCCATCCATTTATCCATACTTTCACATATTATGTAATATTACGTAGTAGGATGACCGAAATGTAAGTATATTTTAATTTTAGTGATAATTTAATTTTGACTAAAGTTTTCTTGTGTTATTGTTAAGTTGCTGGCGATTTAGAATGTATGGTAGATTGTAAGAATATTTTTATTGAACCATCATCATCATCATCAGATCGGCCGAAGGCCTCCCCCAAGGATTTCCACGAAGACCGGTTCTTTGCTGCCCGCATCCAACGGCTTCCCGCGAACTTCACCAGGTCATCGGTCCACCGAGTGGGAGTCCTGCCTATACTACGCTTTCCGGTGCGTGGTCGCCACTCGAGAACTTTACTACCACAACGGCCATCTGTTCTACGAGCAATGTGCACTGCCAATGGGACACTGCCACTTAAGTTTAGCAATTCTGAGAGCTATGTCGGTTTAATTGTATATGTGTTACTGAATAAATAAATGTGAGTTGCTCTCTTATATCTGATGCTGACTGTACCTAAATGAAAATAACACTAAGTCCTTATATAATTTTGATAGCTCTAAGTAAGTAGCTACCAACCCGCACTGGGCCCGCGTGGTCGACACAGGCCCGATCGCCCTACTTCAGGGTAGGCTCGAGCCCCTTGGTGGGGACGTATATGAGCTGATATGATGAAGTAAGTAGCTAACTATATGTATCCACTTGTTGTATACGGGTACAGTCATTAAAGACAGCAGCTAGCAATTAAAAGCAGAAGCGATAGCTTCAACTTAAGTTTCACAGAGATCATTATTCTGTTTGATATCGTTAAAACTGTTTATTGAACCTTAAAAGATTCACTACAAACTTGAGTTTGTTTTTTTTTTTCATTAAAAATTTGAGTGCGTTTGGCTGCACCTCATCTGATGGTAAGAGCCGATGCAGCCGACGCAAGCACAAATAGTGCCTATTCACTCTCGTCTTTAAGATTCCTAAATTATACGAATCGGGGAATACAGACGCCGGAAGGGAATTCCACTCCTTGGCCGTTCTCATTATGAACGAAGAAGCAAAACGCTTCGTGCGAAAAAGTGGAACATTAACGACAAAGGGGTGGAACCACTCTCCGCACCTGGTCGTCCGATGATGAAATGGAGAGTGGGGAATGAGGTCGTGAAGTTTGTAGTGAAATCTACCATAATAAAGGATGGTCTTTTATAAAAACAAGCAATTTTATACGGTGAATTTGGTTTAACTGAATTAAAACTTAAGTGGCAAAGGGCGAAGCACAAGTTTCATTCAACAGATGACCTTAGGCCAGTAAAGTTCGAAGAAGTAGCAAAGGCAGGCCTTCCACTCAGTGGACGGATAACCTGGGGAGCCGCTGGATGCGGGCAGCGCAGTATCGGTCGTTGTGGAAATCCCTTTCCGAGTCTTTTTCCAGCAGTGGACGTCTTTCGGCTGATATGATAAAAAATACCACGTAATTAAAACTTATCCGAAAATGTAGATATTGTCTGTTTCGAATTCATTGTGTAAGTACCTCTCCATGGTTAAAACATTTCAACAATGCTAAGCATAAGTATACATTGTTCACCATCATCATCATATCAGCCGAAAAACGTCCACTGCTGGACAAAGGCCTCCCCCAAGGATTTCTCCAACCCGCCTGCCAAGCGTGGCGATTACGGCAAAATCCCCGTTTGAATGCCACACCTAGAAAACGGACCTTAGTTCCCGGCGGCCCTGCTTTTCCTGGCTCCGATAGCAGTCATGGTAACGGCGGGGCGGGGGCTGCGAAGAATCCCCGGCAGATGCCAGGCTACCAAACCCAATGACCGGAAAACGTAGCGTAGGCAGGCCTCCCACGCGCTGGACTGACGACCTAGTGAAGATCGCGGGAAGCTGCTGGATGCGGGCAGCGAGGACCGGTCGTCGTGGTACATTGTTACCCTGCGAAAAATTCTGTAGTTGATCAAGCGAAGCTTTTGTACATGATTGCAAACGATAAATAAATGAAATGAAATGAAAAAACGCTTTCATATTATATTTGCCCGGCGTCTGTCCGGTTTAGTTCTTCTCTACAGGTTACATTTCTCAACCGATTTTCGCGAAATTTTGTGAGCAGTTACGACTATATGGAATTTATTCGTCGATTAATTTTTTGGACATTTTTCAAAATGGCTCAGCCATGGGGGTTGAAAACGTTAAAAATATCATCATTTTCAGCTATTTTCAAAAACCTGCAAACTCAACAGCTCACAGAGTCACTAGTAGCGTAGTAAAAGGAAAAAAATGGTACGTTATTATCATACATGGTACGAGTATATATCGCGCGTTTGAATGTGTGCGCGTCAGTAGGCACGCACGCACACTATACTAATAACAATGATTTAAGATGGGTTTAAAACTACTGCAACGTTATTATTGTAGTGTGCGTGCGTGCCTACTGCAATGCGCACACATACAAACCGCGCGATGTACCATTGTATGAAGATAACCTACTAATTGTTTCCTTCTACTATGTTAGTAGGTATCGTAGCTGGTGTATTTAAGCGTCGAATTGTGTTTTGATAAATGTTGATTGTTGAATTAAAAAAAAACACCATATATACTTAAGTCAGGCGTTGTTGACCAAAACCATTTCCACCCTTTACAATGAAGACATTATATTATAAAAAAAAAATATTTTTGAAATCAAATAGAATCCTTGTCTATCCATATGAGACACAGTACACCAGCTTTCTTTATACCTCGTGCGACGACCTTCAGCCGCTCAAAACGTATTACAAACTATCCTGGCACAATTTATTTTGCACCATTCCCTTGTTGAAATAAAGTTACTTTTCCATCAGACTTCCCTATAAGTTAGCAGGTATTTCTCTGCTAAATAACGGGTTAGCGAAAAGCTTTATTACAATTTAAGCGAACGTAACAAATTGTAAGAGGTGTAATTGTGATTCTGTGCACGTCTGTACTTTGTTTGTCGCTTCTTTCGTCGTTAACCTTAACTTAGCTAACTGGTTGCTTTGTCGGCTCAAAGAGATTTGAGACAACGTTGCTTGTTGGCTCAATAATTAATTAGTTTATTCGATATACTAAGCTTGGGTTATGTATGTTGGTGACGTAACGGCTAGGGCCGCCGCCTCCTGTCCAGGCGGGAGGTCGTGGTTCGAATCCCGCCACGTACCAATATGATTTCGAATTTAGATTCCATATGAACGTTTATCCGACGCTCTTACGGTAAAGGAAAACATCAAGAAACTCTCAGGTAGTGTATGAAGTCGTCCATCGACCAAACCGCACTGGGCCCGCGTGGTCGACTAAGGCCCGATCGTCCTAATTCAGGGTAGGCTCGAGCCCCTCGGTGGGGACGTATATGAGCTGATATGATGATTAATGTAACTGTTGAATCCTTTGCAGTTTTGCAAGTGTGCTTTTTAGGGATCCGAAGTCAACAAGGAACCCCTTAAGTTTCGCAATGTTTGTCTGTCTGTTCGTACGTCTGTTTGTCTGTCCGCTCAGAGACTATTAGTATTAGAAAGCTGTAAGTTGTCATGGGAATACACATTAGTCACGCCGACAAAGTGGTGACAGCTCCCCTTCATGGAAAGAGGGGTGATTTTTTCAAGCGACTTCCAAAAAGGAGGAGGTTCTCAATTCGTCTGTATGTTTTTTTTTTATGTTTGTTACCTCAGAACTTTTGACTGGGTGAACCGATTTTTATGATTCTTTTTTTATTTGAAAGCTAGTGCTTCCCGTGTGGTCCCATATAAATTTTATCAAAATCGGTGTAGTACTTTAGTAGAAAATTACCAAAAACCAAAAATAATAATGCAAAAATTGTACTAATTTAGTTGCGATGGAAGTCGGTTTTTTAACGTGTTTTTAGTGTTTTCAATTATTTTCGATGCGGTATCCTATCGTGTGAGGTGTCGTTGAACAGGTCTTTAAAACAACTGAGGGTTTACTAAAACCATTTTCAATTTAGGAATCGGTTTTCGAAATATTAAGTTTTAAAGTGCAAGTTTTTGTTAGAGTCAAGTGTCCCCATCTCCCCCCACCCACTACAAGCTAAACCGGTTTTTCAGGACATCTCAAAAAACATTTTGAAAGTAGGACATAATATAATCAATTTGAAAATAAAACTATCACGGCTAAGTCGACTTTCTAAGTTAAGGAGTAATAGAAGACCAACTTAAAATGTGAAGTTGGATTTGTGATTTGTATATTATTATTATTATATCAGCTCATATACGTCCCCACCGAGGGGCTCGAGCCTACCCTGAATCGGGGCAATTAGGCCTTAGTCGACCACGCGGGCCCAGTGCGGGTTGGTCGGCTTCACACACAACCGTCGAGTTTCTTCGCAGGCCTGTGCAGGTTTTCTCACGATGTTTTCCTTCACCGTTAAAGCAATCGGTAACTATATGTACGTAAGTTTTTGAAAAACTCATTGGTACATTGGCCGTCCAGATTTGAACCCGGTACCTCTGGTTAGATGGACCGAGTCGTTACCGGTTGAGCCACCGACGCTTTTTTGATTTGTATATAAGAAGTTTTAATTAATTTTTGTTTTCTTTTTGTGTATCAACTGTAATGTAGCTTTGAATAAATGTTTTATCTATCTATCTATCTATCTATCTATCTTTAACTACAAATTTAATTTTGTTTTATTTTCTTTTTTAAAAAAGACTACAGAACCCTACTTTTCGCAAGTCCCACTCGCACTTGGCCGGTTATTTTGTTATAAACCTTCACCAAATCATGCATGCATCACAACAATTTACCAAATTTGGTTCTTATGTAGGGTAGTTCCCTTTTTACGGAACCCCGAAAGCAATGTGAGTCTGTAACCTATTTAGATTTTTCCTGAAATAATGAACTAACCTTATAAAGGAAGCCTTGTGAAGTCCTAGTTTCATTTCAGAGCCAATTTAAAAAAAATAACAAACAATCTGGATTCGTATTAAAAGCGTGTTAAAAGCGTCGGTGGCTCAACCGGTAACGACTCGGTCCATCTAACCAGAGGTACCGGGTTCAAATCTGGACGGCCAATGTACGGACAGCGACATATCAAGCTATACAAAACCAGTATAAGCTGGCCGCGCGATGCCTTTGCGTTTTAACATACGCAAGGCCCGCGTATACTGGTTTTGTATAGCTTGATGTGGAGCCGTGTGTACCAATGAGTTTTTCAATAACTTACGTACATACTTACCGATTGCTTTAACGGTGAAGGAAAACATCGTGAGGAAACCTGCACACGCCTGCGAAGAAACTCGAAGGTTGTGTGTGAAGTCAACCAACCCGCACTGGGCCCGCGTGGTAGACTAAGGCCTAATCGCCCTGATTCGGGGTAGGCTCGAGCCCCTCGGTGGGGACGTATATGAGCTGATATAATTGAAGTAGGTAAGTATACCTTATTCCGATTATTCCTAGAAAAACTAACTATCGCGGGTAGAAGTAGGCCATATAAAGTTATGGTGACGTACATTCTAGTTCTAAATTTTGATTTTAGTGTAGGCGTAAGCTGAAAAGGTAGACTCGCATGGGTTTGTTGATATAAACGGAAAAATAATTGATGTGTTCCGGCATGAAGATAAGATAGCCAGTTCTCCATTGCGGTTGGGGAATCTTGGTAAGCCCGCTTCCATCTTCGGCATCATCGTCACTTACCATCAGGTGATATGATGCGAAGGGCTTACCAATTGTGAATAAAAAAATAAAAATAACCTTATTAGCCTTCTCAATGATTCCAGGGTATTTATCTTAGAAATCAATGTAAAAGTAGTTTATTTATTTTTTAATTTTATTAATTTATTTGAAAAAAATCATTTTTAATTTTTTTTTTCATGCCACGTGTGTGCGAGGATGGGAGGAAGGGGGGGGGGGGATACAATATGGGTATGTGAGACATTATATTAAAATCTCCAGCTTTTTCTTGAAATTTTTCCTCACTAGATTTTTTATAGCCATTTTTGAGTAAAAAATAATCTAATCTTTTACTATGGTGGCAACCATAGTAAAATTTTAGATTATTTTTACTCAAAAACGGCTTTAACAATTTAAACGAAACTTTTTAAATAACTAGCATGTACATCTTTGTGTATGCCAGACTACGACAGACGGTGAAGGATTCGTGATAAATTATGCACAGCGTGGCTGTACAGTTTATGTTCTTACAGTCTTTTTAGACTCAATTAGTGTAAGACAAGATCCTCATCGAAATCTCAAGTTTTTTGTTCACACTTCTACTTTTTTTATTTATACAGGGTGGACCATAAGTTTGTTCACTTTTCAAACTAAATTAAAATGAAAACTAATTACATCAGGTGAAAACCGTTTATTAATTATGAAAGCACATAAAAAGGGTTTTTTTTTTTTTTTTTTTAAATTACATCATCCATATGTGTTCCTTCATTATTTTGGCATTGCTGTAACCTGGAGCGAAAATTTTCAATGACGGCCTGACAAGTGTTCCGAGAAATTTCTTGCATTTCATTTTTTGCATTTCCTCGCGAATACCTTGCTTCAATTCCGCAACAGACACGAGGTTGGTCTCAAAAACTTTACTTTTAAGGTATCCCCAAAGAAAAAAATTGGGGACAGGTCTGGGCTGCGAGGAGGCCAGTTAATGTTAATGTCGCCTCTTTTGGATATCACTTTTTGGCCAAAAATTTCTCGAACTGCACTCAATGTTACAGCAATGCCAAAATAATGAAGGAACACATATGGATGATGTAATTTTTAAAAAATAAATTCCCTTTTTATGTGCTTTCATAATTAATAAACGGTTTTCACCTGATGTAATTAGTTTTCATTTTAATTTAGTTTGAAAAGTGAACAAACTTATGGTCCACCCTGTATTTTTATTTGAGTGCGTTTGCCTGCAACTTACCTGATGGTAAGTGATGAATGTTGCAGTCAAGGAAGGTACACGCAAACTCAAATAATGCCCATTCACTCTTGCCTTGAAGATCCCCAAATTATAGAAATCGGGAAACACTGACACAGGCAAGGAGTTCCACTCCTGCGCTGTACGCTTAATAAATGAAGAAGCGTAACGATTCGTGCAAAAAGGTGGAACATCATCAACAAAGGGATGCAACCTCTCCCTGCGTCTCGTTGACCGACGGCGGATTAGAGCCGGGGGAATGAGGTCGTGAAGTTCTTGCGCGCACTCTCCGAAATGAATTCGATAGAAATCGATAGACAGGCAACTTTACGGCGATGCTCAAGGCTTTGGAGCTTGTCATTCACTAGCTCGTCGTCACCATTGAGTCTCCGTGCGCGTCGTTCGATGGCATCCAAGGTATCCAGCTGATAGCGGGCTGATCCATCCTATAAATGTGAACAGGTTGCAGTAATGAAAATACTTAAGGTACTCTACTTACTTATACTATCCGGGAGGTCGTGGTTCGAATCCTGCCACGTACCAATGTGATTTCGAATTTAGATTTAATATGAACGTTTAATATGGCCTAATCGCCCTGATTCAGGGTAGGCTCGAGCCCCTCGGTGGGGACGTATATGAGCTGTAATAATAATAATAAAAAATGAACGTTTATTCGACGCTCTTACCGTGAAGGAAAACATCGTGTGGAAACCTGCACACGCCTGCAGCGAAACTCGCAGGTTGTGTGTGAAATCCACCAACCCGCACTGGGCTCGCGTGGTCGACTAAGGCTCGATCGCCCTAATTCAGGGTAGGCTCTAGCCCCTCGGTAGGGACGTATATGAACTGATATGAAGACTACTTACACTTTCATACTCCTTCGTCAATCTCTCGCCCGATTCTCAGTCCCACGAAGGTAAAATTGGATAACTGAGGACTTCACTTAAATTTATTTTTATTAACTTAAAGACGACTTAATTTATCTCTGAAAAATCCAAATTCGTTATAAATCATTATTTGAGCCCTTTAATGTTGTTTCTTTAGAATATGTTAATTTCACTTTAAAATGAGCGCCGGCTGTTGGCCGCGCGCAATCTATTTAATGGTGCATCTTTGTGTTGGGCAGGGAAGTGAGCAGGGAAGTGGGCAGGGAAGTGGGCAGGAAAGTGGGCAGCGCGAGAAAGTATACAGGGTGAAATAAATTGGTGCAGGTCCCTGTAACTGGGGGTTCTACTCGTCATACTGAACAACTTTCTCCAAGGAATCCATAGTCAATTCTCAAAAAAAAATTGGACCCTCCACAGAGATATGCTATATATAAGGGGAGGTAGATAGGTTATATGCGTCCTAAAAGTGAAGCAAAAAAAAGATGCCAATTGGCATCTCTTTTCATAGTAGCATTCGGTAGGTTACCTATTATAATGTGTGTGTAAATGGATTCGATTTTCAAATGTGGTTTGTTAGTGCATAACCCATCTATGGTAACAAATCTCTGACCCTCCATACTAAAATGCACAAAATCGGTCGAACAGCTGATCGATTAGTATGAAGAGTAAAAATGTTTTTTTACGTTTTCAGAAAAGTCGTAGAACAAAAGTTGTTCAGTATGATGAGTAGATGCCCCACACCAATTTTGTTATACCCTGTATAGGCCACTCGCGCTGCAACTGCTCATCTTGGTACTTTTATCTCAAAATCCTACTTAAATTATAAACGCGAAAGTTTGTAAGAATGTATGGATGAATGTTTGTTACTCTTTCACGCAAAAACTACTAATCAGACATTTGGTAGGTAGACAGATTAGGACCTGGTTTAACATATAAGGTGTAACAAAATTAGCTGAAACTATTTTAACTGGTGCTTCTACCCATGAAACTGAACAACTTTCCCCATGGAACCCATAGTCAAATCACAAAAAAAATAGCTCTCCCATACTAACTCGATCAGCGGATCAGCCAACTTAGTATGGGAAGTTCAAACATTTTTTTAAATTTGACTATGATTTTCATGGGGAAAGTTGTTCAGTTTCATGGGTAGAAGCACTAGTTAAAATAGTTTCAGCTAATTTCGTTAGACCTTATATAAGCTACTTATGTCCAAGCTCGCGAGCCGCTTGCGGCGCGCGCACTGCACACCCTCGAAAAGTCATAAAAACGTTGTCCACGCGGATGAAGCCGCGGGAAACAGCTAGTAAAATTATTACCCACGCCCTATCCATCCCTTCCTACCCTACGCCGTAACCGTCTCGCTAAAGTGATAGGGTCTGGTCACCTTTTGAACCCTAAAAAGCAAATGCACAGTTTAAAAAATTCGTTTTTTATGAACTAGATAAGTACAGCCGCTAGCTTTGGATGAATGATTCTCTTACAAGTCCGCAGATCTAATATAAAATTTGTGTTCATTCAAACGGCTCAATGCGGTCGAGAGTTCTTGCATTTTCGCCGGGAATCCCCGGAGAGGCTGCCTGGCCGAAGCGCCGTAGCGATACATTTCACGGTATTTTAACATTTTTAACGAGGAACCATGTTCACTTCAATGCACACTGCTAAGGAAACGTACGTTTAATCATAACCCTTATCCTGTAGTTACGAGTGTACATGCAGATAACGATTTCATTGAATAAGATCTCTTTTTTTGAAAATAATTGGAAACGCTAAACACGTAAAAAAACGACTTTCATCGCAACTATTTAGTAAAATTTAGATTTCTATTGGTTTTTGTAAATTTTTAACCGACTTCAAAAAAGGAGGAGGTACTATGTGCGACTGTATAAATATGTATATTTTTTAATGTATGTTCACCGATTTTTCCGTCAATTGTGGACCGATTTTCAAAATTCTTTTTTCATTCGAAAAGGTATACTCCCGAGGGGGTCCCATTGTCACCAAGTCAGGATTTGATGATGGGATCCCAGGGAAATCGAGAGCAACCCTCAAATTACTCATTACGTAGGCATTTATAACGTGATTCATATGTTTTCTAAAGATATTGAAATACTTGCGTCTGTTAGTCATCATCTCATGTTGATAAGCTGATGAAGGAAAGTACAACTCCTTAACGGTTAGGAGTTGGAGGAAAATTCTTTCAATATTATAAATAGATATATGCGAAGGTATGCATAGACCGATAGGTTGTATTCTTTCAGGTTATTCAGATTAGCTTATGATGGACGAAGTTAAGGAGTTAAATCGTCCATCATCATCTGCTGAGATGATGAAGGAAGCCACTGGACTTTGTACCTGTTAATGAAACACATGTATTATGATTTGTTAATTCCTATTGGTGAGTAGGTGATTAGGTTTAACGTTGTTAGATAGATGGCTTATCACTAAAAATAAAGAAAATAAAAAGAAAAGTGTAAAAAAACTAAAAACCGACTTCAAAATGAAATTCACTTTAAAGTATGAAATAATATTATTATACTTAAAAACACAATATCAACCAACTGTAATGGATTCATATGTATAAATATATATCTATAGGTATTACAGTGAGTCTTGATAGACTAAAAGGAAACTGTCTATTGGAAAAAACATAACTAAGTTTTATTCAGTCGGGTGAGGATTAACCTCGAGTCGATTGAATAGACAGTTGTTGAAACAAATTAGCTTAGGGATTATTTTCGAGAAGCCAGGCTGGCGCCTTGTCTGTCGTCATTCGAACCACGCGATGCGCACATGATAACAGTTTATCTAAGGTAACTAGTAATGCTTTGCGCGGGAAAAAGGAAGGTAAAACCAGCGCAGGCGCCTCGAGGTCTGGCGGCTGATGTCGCTTGGATCACGCGATGGCCCTAGGTGTGTGTGTGTGCGTCTGCCCGCGTGCCGCCTGGGTTGTATATGTGTGAAAGCTTATATAACCACGGACACACCGACGAACAGACCGCCAGGGGAGAAACACGTATTCAAAGAACAGCTGCAAAGACGCCACCACGCTACGCTACCCCACCACCCCACACATGGGCCGTGTCCATGACCTGCCAGCTAAGTAAGTCAGATGACACAGAAATAGGAAGTCTTCGTTCTACGAGGCACGTGAGTGTTTACAAGTGTTGAATTTCTTTAAATTTATAGGTCATTACTAATTAATTATGTTTTCCAGGTTTCATAGCTTATTTAAATGTGTGTTAATTTCCAGTCTATATTTAATAGGTTTTAATGCATTTATTTCAGGGTTTTATATTTATTTGATTAGGATAGGTAGTAGGTAGGCCCACATTTAGACAAGGGATAATATCCGTCAATGCAACCGGTTGTGACATGATATAATTGCTGTAGCAACGTTCGTAGGATGTGGGAAGTGTTTGTCCACTGCTGGGGTATTTGTCCAACAGAGACTGATGATATGATTGCTGTAGCAACGTTTGTAGGATGTGGGAAGTGTTTGTCCACTGCTGGGGTATTTGTCCAACAGAGACTGATGATATGATTGCTGTAGCCACATGCGCAGGAAGTGGGAAGTGCTAAGTCCACTGCTGGGGAGAGATGATACCTGTTCAGAAGCGGCTGATATGATGAAATCATTGGGGCCACGTGGGTAGTCGAGATTTAAAATTATGTATTGGTGTGGGATCCAATTAATCTCCCATATTTTATTTATTTACGAACTGCCTTCACTGCGAGTGCCACGCGGTATCATAAGTTTTAGGGTTCCGTGAACACGAGGTCCACTCAGTTCACTAATTTCATTCAGGATAGTACAGAGCTATGCTGTCGCGGGAAGACCTATTTCATACCTGAAATGACTGTTTACCAAGCTCCATGCAATATGGGCTAGTTATGTAGTTTAGTGGTTCATAGATATGAACAACTCCTAATTTTACCAAATTTCAGCTAAATCTGTCCACGCGTTAGTAGGATAAATGTTATGAACTAACAGACAAAATATAGGCGTTCGAGCCTCGCCAATCCTGATACTAGTGTAAATGTAGATAGGTAGATCCTATCTGTAGCTTATCACAAGCTTGCTTCGGCAGAATTACATCCGAATTGGACCGAGCGTTTAGGAACGTATTGGGCAAACAGACAAATAGTTTAGGCGTTCGCGCCTTACTACTAGAGTGATTATAGTAAGCCCGATTATGATGTAGGTAAGCCGACCCATCCTGGTGGTAACCATAGCTAGGGTCAGTTAATATGTGCTAGATTTAGAAACTAATTCTATTCTACGGTTTTTGATGATTATGGACGGAAGTTCACGGTGCCCGCGTTCTGCCGGATCCTGTCGCGACCAAAACTAACGAATACTACAAGTAGTGACAGATTCTATTGATGGAGCGGGCGGGGACCTGACCACACATATGATTTATATATCTCTTCGCTCTGACTTAATTGTAATACTGCGGCTATGATCCGCGTGGGTGTCACAATGAGTTGCGACTTGTGTTGGTTAGTTGTTCTTTGCGCTTAGCCAACCTGCTGAACTGTCATTACTTACACCCTTTATATTGGGTCAGTTACGTCTAAGGACAGACCTATAACACTATATATTATTTTGGAGCCGGCGGCACGGTGGATAGTGTGTCCATTTCGCCTTAGCTATATTGACCATAGGTCTTTATACCGTTATATACAACTGTATGACACAGTTCCAGGTCTAAGAACCATATTAGTAGATTACCTACTTACTTCACATTCCGTGGTGCTCCGCTTACAGGTTGAGCAACGTACAAGGCGGAATATCTACTTTGTTTTAGTACCTAGTACTAACATGTATTCGCGATCAATCGCTGTTCGGAGGTATTAATCCTACCTGACGAATAGGGATGGACAAACTATGGCTGTAAAGACTCAGTCATAGTTCACACTATACACGTATAATAAGACGCCTCACAAGCGTTTTATATACACTAGTTTTGGGATTCTGGGTGGTACACGGCTTAGTACACTATACAAGGTCGTGTAGCTTAATCAAATTACACTTGAAGACGGGTAGACTCCTGTGTATCTTAGTGGTGTGCAGGCAGATAGTAGCTGGCGTGGCTCACCTTAGCTTTAAATACCTGTTTTGAGCTAAAATCGCTCGTTCACTTATCTTGCATTAGCTGTATATTGTTTTAATCACCAAAATAATGTAATACTGGCGTCAGTTATGTATTATGTTATTCCGAGCACTGGGGGCCAGCTACCCTCCCCAATTTTGGGGGGGCCCAAAATAGGGACCAATCTCAGTAGGGACACTAGGGTTCCGCGCGAAATACTTCAAAATTATAGGTTAGTCTACATCGTTCGTCCAAACACAATCTAATAGATAAAGTAGTCCATATGTAAATAAAGTGAAAGGAGTGTTTCTTATGACTGACAATGTGGACTCCCGTATATCTGAGAGTTATAACTATATTTCGGCTCAAAATCAATATTGGTTTTTAAAGTGGTTTTAAACAAAAACGAACATTAAAATGTGTTTTAATAACTCAAAACAAACGTATTCCTCGTGAAGTGTTAATTTAACAGTAATTGATCAATACAAAACCGTTTCGTGATTCAAAACCAGAAATGACCTTTGGACTCTTCGACGTAAACAAACACATCCGCCATCAGCTGTTGTCGATGAGTAGAAACTAGCTAGAAACGAGTTTATGATTTCGTCCAACAAACTGTACCGTCTCTTGAACTATTGGTAAGAGCGCTGGTAATTAAATAAAGTGCATCGGGTTCGAGCCTACAACTTTCAATATATATATATTTTTTTATTTATTTTTTCTTTTCTGTTCTTTTTTTTATAATGTGAATAAACTCAATAAAACATTGTCGCAAGATGGCAGATATTCAGTTATCATAATATTTCTTTATCAGTTGTGAATAAAAGATAAATTAAAAAAACATTACCGCAAGATGGCAGCACAGTGTACAAAGTGTAAAAATAACTTCAAGACGATTCCTTATTTGTAGGGAATGCAAATTAACTTACGATCTGGTCTGTGCAAGTGTGTCAGATGAACGTTTTTATCTTATGACGAAAGAAAATAGGGCAGCGTGGAAATGTTACGTATGCTACTCCAACAAACAATTAGATGTGTCGCCTATGGATATGAAATCACTAAATTATGTAAGCGATCGAAAAAAATATGTGTAATAAATATATCAACAGACAACTCATTTGGTTCTTTATCGGAGGAAGAAGACACCTCATCCTTGGCAGCATCGCCCAATACAAATACTGTAGCTCTGAACAGAAGCTGTCCAGGGACTTATCCCTATAGTACAGACATTAGTGAATTACAAAATCAAATCAAGGAAATACAACAAAAATTGTTGTCAGCTGAGTCCGAAATAATAAATCTGTTATCCGAAAACAGCATTTTAAAAAAACAGCTGAGCAAACAAGAAATCAAGGTTAACACCCTAAAAGCCATTTGCAACTCTCCCTCCGCCTTCACTTCGACTCATAATATGGCCAAAAAAACTAGCAGCACTGCAAAGAAATCAACAAAAAAACATAGAAAAAGAGAAGTACAAGACCAAGAACGAGATAAGAGCTTTAACGAATTAAATATTATTCACAATAGAAGCAATAGCCCACATGACCAGATCCCACTGGAACAACCCGTAAGCAACGAAACGCTCCCCCCTCGGGATATGGATCCTAAATTTCAAAAGGAAAACCAAAAACGCTCCATTTGCGACAATAGCCGCCACTTCCGGCGCTGCTCCTCCACGACCAATGCCACCACAACAAACCATCGTGTGTTGCTGCTGGCGGATGAAACGGGAAGAACTCTACGGAACGTTCTCGACTCATTATTAGGACCTCAATATGACACAACAGCACTTAAGCCGAATGCTTCTTTGGAAGTCCTACTAACGGAGGATACTTTATCAATATGTACAACTTTTACTAAATGTGATTACGTAATAATTCTAGCCGGTAAACACGACAATAATCTAGTGAAATTTCAATCAGTGTTGGGCAAAAGTATTAAATATTTAGTAAATACTAATATCCTAATTGGCAAACTGTACGATTCAGATAATTATATGACCAAATGAAAAAACAAAATTACTGATTTCTTAAGCTCTAATTGTGAAAATGTGTGTTCCTCTGAGTTGTATTACTTTCGGAGATCGGTTATACATAAAAAAATACATGTAAAGCTCTAGCACAGTATATACATTAGTACTAACGTACAGTATGGACACTCCCTGCCCCTCTCTAAATTCGACCTCACCCCCCCGTCACTCAGATTGGGTGTAGATTGGGTACCAAACGTAAAGGACGAGCTACGCAAGCACTTTTATTCACTATACCTATTCACTTTGCGCGCCGCTGTGATTTCGTTCACAATCATAAAAACCAACCAGGTACCGAACGTAAAGGCCCAACTGAAATCTTTTTTTTTCATACTTGTCTTATGTTGCACTTTCCGAATACACCATACACAGTAGGAGACTATAAAACATTGTAAATGGTAACTGCGACGTGGACGTATGAATTAACACTGAAAACTGCTATTATTCTATACGGTCATCTTCTAACATGGGGGTTTTTTTTTAATAAGCGGTAGCGATTTTCGGCGTCATAGAAGTGGAGGACCTTTTTAATAAGCGGCAGCGATTTTCGGCGTCATAGAAGTAGATGACCTTTTTTTAATAAGCGGTAGCGATTTGTCGGTCAAGGAAAAAGTGTTGAAAGATGTACAAAATAATAGCAGGTTTCAGTGTTAATTCGTACGTCCACATCGTAGTTACCATTTACTTTCGAACGGTGTTTGTTTACAACGAAAAGTATGAAAAAAAAAAGAGTTAATATTCACACAGCATTCAGTAAATAACTAACAAACATTTTGTGACCAATACCGCCGGTGTGATTCAACCCTACCTGCATTCTTGCCTATAGATACGTCAGTTATAATTATGTATATCATTTCTCGCTCGTTTGTATGGAGTGTCCGGGGTGTGGCTCTAGTGAGAGATATAATTATGCAAAACTTTATGAACACACAAAAAATTCGTACTTTCAAGGATGTCTGTACACAAACAGGGAATTTCATACCAACCAGCGTTGATGATGTGAACGAAATCACTGTTAATGATTTTTTTCGTCCCCAACCATAATGTATTTTTTAGAATTTTTCATCAAAATATTCAAAGTATTTATAACAAAACTGACCTTATAGAAGTAGCCTTAACGGAGCTCTATGATGAAAATAAATATCCAGAAATAATGTTTTTCAGAAACGTTTATGCAGTTGGGATGCGTAGATAACATTAAAATACATGGTTATGAATTAGCAACAATGTATAGTAGAAAGAACAAGCAAAAAAGGGGGGGTGTATGCATATTCGTTAAGTCTGGTTTGACCTTTAACGACCTAATATTTTTGAAAGAATATTCAAACGATTTCTACTTTGAGTGCTGTGGTATACATGTTCCAAAAAACAATCTTAGAATTATATGTATCTACAGAACACCCAAAAAAACAAATGCGGATATTGGTATCTTTTTGCTTAAACTTGAGGCACTCTTGCACCAATTGTCTAAAAATACTAGACACAAATTTGTTATCGTAGGCGACTTAAACATTAATACATTGGTAGACAACTCAGCAAGTAGAGCACTTAATGACTTAATTAAAAACTATAACATGACATCGCATATTACAGAAGCAACTAGAATCGACTCATGCATTGATCTCATACTTAGCAACATAATTAGTGCAAAAGGTGAACTTATTTCCTTAGGCCTTTCTGATCACAATATAGCTCAGATGTTAAAAGTTCCTGTGAAAAAAAAAACAGAATCTTAATGGTAATTTTAAAATAATCAAAAGAGATTATAGTGACGAGAATATTTCTAAATTTCGTGAATGTTTATCAAGCCTGTCTTTCTCAGAAGTGTACGAACAATCGGACATTGACAAGGCCTTTAATGTTTTTCATGAATTGTTCAAGCTTTTTTACGACTTATGCTTTCCAAAAATAGAAATTAAAATAGGAACAAAAAACGCTAAACCAGTTTGGATAACAAAAAGTATAAGGAAAAGCTGTAAAACACAATGAAACCTAAGATACCAATATTTAGACAAAACAGGACGTAACAAAGCAAAATATAGGCTGTACAGTAAATTTTCAAGACGTTGCTTGGATTCATCTCAGAGAACTTGTAACAGTAAGCACATGAATAAATCGAAAAATAAATGTAAAGCATCGTGGTGTATTATTAAGGGCCAGAAAAAAACTGCTAATGACAGTAAATGTATTAATGCAATGCTCATTGGAAATGACTTACTAAATGACGGTAAAGAAATAGCAGAAATATTTAATAAATACTTAATAGAATTGACTCACAAAAATAATGACGCTGACATTTTTCGGACAAATACCAATAACACAAACATTGTTAATACAATTTTTCTTGAACCCTACAGTGTGTCAGATATAATAAATATAATGACTTCCCTCAATAATACTAGAGCAGAAGGTTTAGATGAAATCTCCACGCATGTACTAAAATATTGTAAATTAGAGATAGCACAAGTTCTAACGCATCTCATTAACTTGTCCTTCGAGAATGGGTGCTTTCCTACTCTGCTTAAATCCTCTATTGTTAAGCCTTTACATAAAAAAGGTAACAAAATTGATCCCAGTAACTACAGACCTATAACTCTGATACCTGTGTTATCTAAGATTTTTGAAAAGGCTATGTATAAGAGGTTATCCAAATTTATTAATAAATATAGTATAATTAAAAAGTAACAATATGGCTTTCAAGCAGAAAAATCTACAAAATTAGCGTGTTTTGATCTAATGAATAAAGTAACAAAGTCACTTAATAATAAAAAAAGAACATCAGTCATATTTTTTGACATGACTAAAGCATTTGACTTCGTGTCCCACGATATTCTCTTACGTAAACTTGATAACTACGGTATAAGAGGACAAGCACTTAATTGGCTACATACATACTTGCGAAACAGATTGCAGTGTGTAGAAATATCACAAGTAGATAAAGATTCTATCTTAGTTGCCCATAGATCTTCATTCCAAGTTAATAAATACGGAGTACCTCAAGGAAGCATACTGGGGCCCCTATTATTCATCCTATATATTAATGACCTTCCTAATGCTACTCCAAATGACTGTATTATTTTTGGTGACGATATTTCGGTAGTAGTAACCTCAGAAAAAAGTACTGACTTAACTGATTACGAGTTAAATATTAATGGAACTATTGATTCTATAGCAAAATGGTTAGATAACAATAATTTGCAATTCAACGTGAACAAAACAAAATATGTCCAGTTCTCAAAGTATAGCGAATCAATCGACTCTCTCAATCTTGTATATAGTGGCCAACATCTTGAGCAGCTTAATGAGACAAAATTCCTGGGTCTTATAGTAGATAGATACTGTAACTGGAAGGCTCACATTGAAAAGGTCTGCAATAGAATTAACAGCTATGTTTACTTACTAGGTAGACTCCGTAAAATAACGTCGAGAGAAACCATATTGACTGCGTATCATGGGTATGTAAGTTCCACTCTGACATACGGTCTACTGCTTTGGGGCAACAGTACGGACTCTAAGAAAGCTTTTGTTGCTCAGAAAAAATGTGTACGGGCCATTTGTGGAGTGGCACCAGATGAACCCTGCAGACCCCTGTTTGAGCAATTGAATGTGTTGTCGTTACCATGCATGTACATCTATGAATTAGCTAACTTTGTTAAGACAAATAACCACTTGTTTAAAAAAACAAGAGATGTACATGCACGTTCCGTTAGAGATCCCCATAGATTGGTATACGACTCAAATCCCAGAACTGATGTTTATGCCAGAAATTGTTATGTTATGTGTGTTAAAATATATAATGCGTTGCCCCATGACATTAAAGATTTACCTTTGACATCCTTTCGAGTACAACTAAAGCGCTGGTTAAAACTGAAAAAATATTATTCTGTTACAGAGTTATTTATTCGAAATCACAATAATATATGACATGAAAATGATTTACTTATTACTTTCTTTTTATTTTATTTGTTTGACATGTGTAATATAATGTAATTTAAGTGTGTAATATCTTAAATAACCTAGATTTCCGATATTCTGACTTTAAAATACTTACTTTTATTGTTATTGTATGTCACTTGTGACTAAATGTGCTGTTCTCTTTGGTTTTTAAAATATCTTTTTTGTACCACATTTATTGCAATAAAGGAATTGAATTGAATCTTTTTAAAATAAGTTGTCATTAACCTTCAAAAAGATTCTGGGTTACTACGATCACAAATTAGGGTTCTCTAGACGATCTGGCCAAACGTTTAATCGTATTTTAAAATGCAATAAAATCAAGAATATATTTCTTATAGGTAGATAGTAATAGGTTGTATGTACGTACGTATATCTCTTATAGGTAGGTTTAGCTATATATTTTTATATAGAGGGGGGGGGGGGGTGTTACACAACAATAACGAAATCAAAGGTGGGTTCGAATTAAATTAGGGGCTTAAAATTTTTTTGAGGTTTGTGTCAGCAAACCATCGAATCTAAAACATTTGATACGTAAGTAACTGTGTGCTGGTAAGGCTCTCAGTTACTTCCTCGCTTAACAAAGCATTAATAATAATATTTTGTTTATTTACTCAAACTTATATAATTAACGGCGTGGCGTAAAGGCTAGGGCCGAAACGCAGCCTGAGCAAGCGACTCACCATCGGTGTTGCGCGGTGTGCGAAAATGTGCGCGTTACAATTTCACATCTAGTTTCCTTCTAACTCAACCAATTTAACCCGGCGTGAATGAGGTCGGGTATCTCATACCCAACAATTCATAAAACACTTAATATTTCTGAACTGCGCAATTCCTGGAACTCGGCTGGATCTGTAGCTGGAGGGGATGCCACGAGGAGTGTTTTTTTTTATTTTTTTAGTGAACTACACTTGCGCAAACACACAGCGGGTGCCTACGTAATATACGACCTCATAAAAGAAGATATTAGAATATTTTATGTTGATTTTACGTTATCTCGAAGCTAAATTATATAAGACAGATATTTTTTTTATTTTGTGTGCACAGTTGTCAAAATATCTCAGTTTTTTTAGATATTAAGTCATAGTTCTTAAATGTTGTTGAATTTTGTGTAAAAATATTCTTTTTTGTTAGAGACAACTGCTTTACAAATGCCTCGCCTTAAAGAGACATCGATGTAATGTTTCATAGATAAACACATGACATGAGTGTCTATATTATAAAGCATATTTTCGCAGATTCATGCCAAATGTGTCACTTTTTCACGGAGGGCAGAACTTGACATACGTACACAAGTACACATTTTTTTTATTAGTTAATCACAGCAAACATAAAACGAAGATTAAGAGCGCTGATACAAAAAAAAATTCAAAAAGATTAAAGCCTTTTTGAACAAGCTGTTATTTGAAAAGAGTTTTAATATTAAAAAAGCCAAATGCTCCAATGAATATAAAAAATACAAGGTTCCACATTCAAAACAGACTATGTTTCATACTCAGGTTTCATATGATCTATTTAAAAATAAAAGATAATTCTGGGACCTTGATTCCACCTTCAAATTTCATCATCAGATCAACTTCAAAATACCAAAAGGATCTATTGTCACCGGGAATACGGCTTCATTACAAATTTCAGATCAATCGGACCCCTGGCAGTCGCTCTAAAATCGATTGTCAAAATACTCTTATACTCTTGTCAAAGGTCTCAATGACATTCGATGATTTTTATATAGAACTTTTCGTGTCATATTGTTTCCATGTTCTAATGACATAATGTGGTTTATTTTAAGGATTGAATTTTGACATTATTTACTAATGATTGTTTTTTTCTTAATTTTTTCAAATGAAATTACGTTATTATTGTTTTATGACTATCAGAAATTTTCACCAATTTTGAATAAATACCTTGAATCTTGAATCGCAAGATTTGAACTAAACAAACATACATAAACACACATACATACATATATACAAACATAGATTGCAAGTTAAACAAAAGCTTTTTTTTATTATTAAAAATTTGAGTGCGTTTGTTTGTTTTTTTATAGCTTTCAAAAAGGAAAAAAAACACTACCTCAAAGATGACCTATGACTGCGTTTAGTTATTTTTAGTTTTTTAATGACATTAAGTTCAGCAATATTTATTTAATTACTCCCATGATCATCATATCAGCCGAAAATCGTCCACCGCTGGACAAAGGCCTCCCCCAAGGACTTCCACGATGACCGATCCTGCGCTGCCCGCATCCATCGGCCTTACTCCCAACAAAACAAAACAGAAAAATCCCGAAAACACTAGTTATATTATGTTGTTTAAAAAACTGGCAAATTCTATAATCCGTGGAAGTCTTATTTTATGGGTACGCACATTGCTGTTCTTATTTCAGCTCAATTGCTCTAAAACCGTTCGCAAAATTTGACCTAAATAAAGATACATACGAGTGTCGGTGGTGTAATGGCAAATGCCGCTAACTCCTGTCCGGGAGGTCGTGGTTCGAATCCTGACACGTACCAATGTGTTTTCTAATTTCGATTTTATATGTACATATGTGAAGGAAAACATCGTGAGGAAACCTGCACACGCCTGCGAAGAAAATCGCAGGTTGTGTGTGAAGTCGACCAACCCGCGCTGGGCCCGCGTGATCGACTATGGCTCGATCACCCTAATTCAGGGTAGGCTCGAGCCCCTCGGTGGGGACGTATATGAGCTGATATGATGAAACATGCATACATAGAAACATAGCAAGTTAAATAAAAGCTTTTATAAAAGCTGAAATACGGCTGTCGACATGTGCGATGTGACGCAATCACGTATTCAGCAATTGCTCCCAGCTCCCGTCACTCCTGGAACAATAAAAATAAAGTTTCATCTCGAAACTACAGTTAATTTTTATACGTCAATAAATTCACGCTAATTTAGGTGGACTGAGCTGCAAAAAAGCGGTGTTTTGATATTTTATTTGAGGAAGAGAAAATTTGGTATTTTGCTATTATGAATTGTGTTTTTATTATTATTTTGAATAGGACTGTTTGTATGTTTGGGATTTAATAAGCACTACGATTCTTTAATACTTCATTAAGTTGAGTCATTTAATAAACTGCTAAACACACACACACACAGACACGCAACACGCACACACACACACACACACACACACTCAAACACACACGAACACGCACACACACCAAAATCCACTTGCATCAATTTAGAATCTATTATATTTGTTTTGTTTTATTTAAAACTTTAGCATAGTTTTGTTTACATTTAATAGATTTACCGAACTCAGTTTACCTGGACCCTGTTATGTGTCAATAATTATTATACCATAATAGTAATTAAAATTAAATAATTTTAAATTAATAACTTTTTATTTTAATTATTATTTAATTCAATTGGTCTATTTCAGGGTAGGCTTGAGCACCTCGGTGGGGTCGTATATGTGCAGTCGTATATGATGATTGTACCATAGATTAAGCGATGGAAGAGTGAAATTTTCCTAACACAGTTATTTTACCATAAATGAGATCTCAGCTGTGACGCCTCTACATGCTTTGTCTACAGGTCGTCTGGGGGGGTAATCTCAGATGGGGGGTACAAACAAGTAAAAATACGTTTTTATAGGTTAGTGAAACTGTTGAAATCTGATATTTATTCACTTCCGAATCGGGCTCTGCCGGCTGGCTGATTATTGGTTCGAGATTAAACGATTACACTCGCTTGCCATCTTTCTTCTGTTAAATTATACTCGGTCTTGGACGAGGGGACCTCTGCCCTGGCTCGCGGCCTCGAACAGAATGCCTCTCAACTGTTTCAAAAGAAGCTTTTGAACACCAGCTAAGTTTTAACTTGGTGTTTATTCAAAATTAGCTTTTTAAAGCGACTCGCGGATAGAAAGATAACAAAGGAGAATTTCACGACCTCATTCCCCCAGCTCCTATACACCTTTAGTCAACGAGACGCAGGGGGAGGTTCTACCCCTTTGTTATTGATATTCAGCCTATACGCACGAAGCGTTACGCTTCCTCATTTATCATGCGGACAGCGATGGAGTGGAACTCCTTGCCTACGTCTGTAACGTGTTTCCCGACTCCTACAATTTGGGGATCTTCAAGGCGAGAGTGAATAGGCATTATTTGAGTTTGACTACATCGTCACTTACCATCAGGTGAGATATAGTCAAACGCACTCAAATTTTTAAATTAAAAAAAAGAAGGCGTAGATGGGCTAACGTGGAGTCATACGGTGTCCACACAGCCTAAAAAAGCTGATAATTTTTGGTAACTAATAAACAGTTTTTATTTTAATTTTCAAATTTCAATAAATTTCGCACTTCATTAACAAAATTCTTAAGATTATTTTTTTAACCGACTTCAAAAAAAGGAGGAGGTTTCGCAACCCAATATTCGAACATATATTTTTTTTTAATTACGTGTGTTCGTGTATAACTTCGTCGTTTTATGAACCGATATTGATGATTATTTTTTTATCACAAGGGCGGTACCATGATAAGGAAACCAGGATCTGATGATGGCATCCCAGAGAAATCGAGAGGAACCTTAGTTTTCTAATTGAAGTCTTCGGTTTTTTTTTTGTTCAAAATTATTTAATACTAAACTTCATATAAAACAAAATGTAAATTGAAGTCAAGGACTGAAGGAATAGAAAACTAGTATCTGACTCGCTAATGTTATTTTATTACAGTCCTTTTCTTTGATGCTTGTTTCTTTGTAAATATATTGCTTACAAAATGGAAACCAGAAACACAACGATATAAACACAATGTGCTTTTAAGGGTCCCGTACACAAAGGGTAAAAACGGTACGCTAGTACTAAGACTACGCTGTCCGCTTGTCCGTCTGTCCGTCTGTCCGTCTGTCCGTCTGTCGCCATGCTGTATTTCATGAACCGTGATGGCTAGACAGCTGAAATTTTCACAGGATGATGTATTTTTGTTTCCGCTATAACAAAATTCACTTAAAATTAGAAAAAGTCAAAAAATAATAGGGGGTCTCCATACAAAAAAACGTGTTATTTTAGACATGAAGAAACTAGCGCCATCTAGTATGATGGTACGGAACCCTATGTGTGCGGTTATGAGTGGCACTTAGCCGGTTTTTCTTTCAAACTAATTACCTCATCGTATCAGCTCATATACGTCCCAACCGAAGGGCTCGAGCCTACCCTGAATTAGGGCGATCGGGCCTTAGTCGACCACGCGGGCCCAGTGCGGGTTGGTCGACTTCACACACAACCTGCGAGTTTCTTCGCAGGCGTGTGCAGGTTTCCTCGCGATGTTTTTATTCACCGTAAGAGCGTCGGATAAACGTATATATGAAATCTATTCGAAATCATATTGGTACGTGGCGGGATTCGAACCACATCCTCCCGGACAGGAGGCGGCGGCCCTACCCGTCACGCTACCGACGCTCTATTAGATACCTGAACAAACAAAAAAAAATGAATGAATAAAATGTTCATTCCGGCTTAAGGGAGCTAAACAATAAATATTATCCACATAAAATAGCATTTACCGTCCAATGGTTGTCCGTGCAGACTCTTCATGCAATATTTATACGGTGGCACTCAGCTGGCTACGCGAAGCAGTTTTTTTTCCTTTTTACTTCTTTTATGTATTATTTTTTATTGACTGGTATCTTTTAAGCACTCGTATCCGCTTCTTTTCCAAACTGGTCTTTAGTTTGTATAAAAAGAGACTTGTTTCTTTTTAAGCTATTGTATAGCTTTTATTGCGGGCTTTGAGGGGACCGAATCAAGAAATTTCGTAACGAAAATAAAACCCCAAAAAAAATAATATTGGGTTCTAAAAAACTTACAGTGCCATCTATCTATCCATCATGGCGATTGATGATAATGATGATGAACTTTCTTAGTGTTAATTTATTAAATAAACATCCCGCGCCCCAAGGACTATATGGTACTGGTAAAAATACTGCTTATATAAATAAATAATTTAAAAAAATAATTAAAAATTAATAAAAAATGCTATGCAATAGCTTTACCGCGGCAGTCCCCGAGTGCCACACGTCTTTTTTTTACTTCATCATCATATCAGCCGAAGGAAGTCCACTGCTGGACATAGGCCTCCCCCAAGGATTTCCATGACGACCGGCATCCAGCGGCTTCCCGCGACCTTCACCAGGCCATCGGTCCACCGAGTGTAAGGCCTGTCTTCACTACGTTTTCCGGTGCGTAGTCGCCACTCGAGAACTTTACTACCCCAACGACCTAAGTTTTTATTTTTTTTACTTGAATATCGAATAACGTTATGTAAGAATCATGTAATACTTTCATTACTGATTCGATTTAAAACATTTTAACACGGAAAACTTTTATTTTTTGATCAGAAATATGCATTTATTAGGTCAACTGTTTAATCTTACGCAATTTTTGATGTATAACATCTTTCGTCTCGTTTGAAAGTGATTTTGTGAAAAGGGACGGAAGTGTTCAACAGGAAATGCGTTTTTTCAGTCACGAAGGCTAAGGTAACATGGCCATGCCGCCTATTATTATTATTATTGTTTTATTATGTCAGATTTTATACATCATATGCGACTATTGTAAGGCTCGCTCTTTTAAACCTACTTAAAAAAAGGAGGAGGTTTCTCAATTCTATTATTTTTTATTTTTTTATGTGGGTTCGTGGATAACTTCGTCGTATATGAACCGATTTTGATTATTCTTTTTCGTTGGAAAGGAGATAACTCAAGGGTGGTACCATGATAAGGAAACCAGGATCTGATGATGGCATCTTAGAGTAATCGAGGGAAACCTTAGTTTCCTGTTTGAAGTTGTTTTTTTTTTGTTCAAAATTATTTTATTTTTACTTATTAAAAGCTTTTATTTAACTTTGAATGTTTTTTGTATGAATGTATGTTTGTTTAGGTCAATTCTAGTAATTGATTTTAGATAGCTCTTCCAGAAATACGATTGATCTGAAATTCCCGGTGATAACAGATCCTTTTCAACTAACTTCAAAAAAGGAGGAGGTTCTCAATTCTACGGTGTGTTGTATTTAAAAAAAAAAATATGTGTATGTTTGTTACGCAATATCTCCACAGGATCTTAACCAATTTTCAAAATTCTTTTTTTATTCGAAAGATTATACTTTCGAGAGGGTCCCATTATCACCAAATCTGATGATAGGATCCCAGAAAAATGGAGAGCAACCCTCAAATTTTATAGGTACTTATTACGTGTTTCACATGTTTTCTAAACCTATTAAAGTATTTGCGTCTGGTGGTCATCATCTCATGTTGATGAGCTGATGAAGGAAAGTAGAACTCCTTAACTGTTAGGAGTTGGAGAATAATTCTCAAATAATATAAGTAGATAGATACGCAGGTACGCATAGACCGATAGCTGTATTTTTTCAGGTTATTCAGATGAGCTGATCATGGAAGATTAAACTTCTTAACTTTCATACTGCTGAGATGATGATGTAAGCCACATGACTCTGTATCTGTTATGATTTGATGATTCCTATTGGCGAGTAGGTGATTGGGTTTAATGTTTAGCATTATCACTAAATATAAAGGCCTTTATTGCTCGCTGCTAAGAACCCGCAAAATAACCAGAAGCCCTATTCTAGGGCTTACTATTTAACAGTCGCGACAAGCGTGCATCGCTGCACGGGCTAAAAACATCTCTGACCAGGCGCCGAGGGCATCGCGCCGAGCCTCTGCACTCCCGCGCTCCCCCTGTACTCCGACGCAGGCCGCCGGCTGCGGCCAAGGGTGAGTCGCGAGTAAAAACGTTGGTTCCGAACAAAAATACTGACCTACATATTTGATCGGAACGAAAAGATCAATATCTTGCTTTTTGTCATGGACGCTGTCTGACAATTACGTAACCTTGTGCAATTTGTTGCAAATTTGAGTGTTTTTGGGCACATAAATCGTGATTTCACACGTAAATTGTTGTTAATTAGTGTAGTTCTTTAGTTATAGTTATTTAGTTATTGCGAAAGGTCGCTACAGGAGTGAAATGTATTGACATTTAGCCGTGAACGGTCACCTGCTAAATTTCGATACAATTCCTCGTGGCAACTTGACTTTGTATGGCGTGTGTGGTGTTCGGCACGGGCCCTCGCGTCGTTGACACTAAGCTGCTTGCTGCAGTGAAGCCAGGAGGTGCACTTCGTGAAAGAACAAGTAACTCTTGGGATAACCTCATACAATACACATACAAACACTTCATACTAGGTTAGGTACACTCAAGTATCTCAAACCCTCCAAGAAGGCAAGAAAATATTGTTTACAATTTGATTTATATCTACCTGCACTGACACTATTTTGCATGTTTATTTTAATATATATTTGTTCATCTTAACCACCATGTTTCTTGCGAATAAATAATTTGATTTGATTTGAAGGCAAGGACCTGCTGCAGGCTGGACTTGGGTAAGTGGTAACATAGGTTTATTGATGTGACAGGGCGTTACTGGCCCATAATATTTGTAATTAATTGCATGGCAAAGGTTGTGTAGCGTTCTGGTCTCCAGCAAGCACTAGCAAGTTGTTCGCTATCCAGCTTGGGACAGAAGCGTTACATAATCCTACTTTTAGTTGTCTGGAGGAACAAACGGGGCGGCTGTTTTGGTTTGACTGTCAATCCATTCCGTGCTTGCTCGGGTTGTTCTTTCGACTGGTAGCAGAGAAGAATAGGGACTTATAGATTAATTTTTAACTTAGGTGGTGTTAGTGCCAGCGCTTCAATGAGCCTCCCTCTGTACCGGTTTCGTAAAACACTGAGCATTTGGTTTTAGAGCATTAAACTCTTTTCACATAAAAGCTTTTACCTAAAAGTTATTAAGTTTTGGAGTTTACTCCTTTCAAATTGATTGACATATATCACAGCCGTATGGTTAAATCCGCTATTTGATTGAAAGACCAGCCCGTTAATTGAATGGCGACTTTCAATTGAATGACAAGGCCGAACATTGATTGAACAAGCGTCACTCAACGTACAACTAGTTAGCTGATTTTTAACATGACGGACGTAAAATCCCATACAACGAAAAAGGAGTTGGCAAAAATTTGATTTTTCTAAAAAACTAAATGAGCGAGCGAAGCGAACGATATTTGGTTCGGTCAGGTTTGATTGATTATACAGTTAGAGAGCCCACCCCATGAGTAGCAGAGTGCTTCGCAAAAGAAAAAATCATCCGTTATTAATTTGGAGTATATTTGGAATATCCCATTCAACGACTTGGCTAAATGACGTTCAGCAAATTCGTTGAACGTTACATTCAATAAAATGGCAGATTTAACCAGATAGCTGCGACATAAATAGAGCTCGCCGTGAAAAATACATGGGAAGTAAAATCAAGCGTTGATCGGTAACGCCTTACCAAAAGTGATACTAACAATTACGTCATTACTTTATTTTTCAGTCACAAAGGCTAAGGAAACATTTCAATGCCGCTTAATGCGAGGCCGAAAAAAATGTGCGTCTCAGCTCGGACGCGCGACAGAAGTTTATTGCAGGCCCAGTGCGAGTTGGACTTTACACACAACCTTCGAGTTTCTTCGCAGGCGTGTGCAGGTTTCCTCACGATGTTTATTTATTTACATTGCTTTGGCTAGATGAGAAACTTATTAAAATTGTAATTATACTAATTATCTTATATACGTACCGTACGTACTACTAAAACGTTAAATATTTTCAACAATATACAGAAATAAATACTGGGTTCGTTACAAAAATACTTAATTATTAAAAGCTTTTATTTTAATTACCGTGTTAGTGTGTTCGCTTGTGTCAAATATTGGACGCTAAATTAGAACCACTTCCCGGTTTCTGACTGAGCTGAAATTTTGCACACATGTTTAGTTTGAATGACAGTTGCATGGTTAGCTAAGTGTAGTCTTCTAAACATCCAATATAGCGTACTCCCAAAAACGGCGGACCAGTTTTTTTGTATGTACCCGCATAATATGGGTATAAAAAAAATATTAAAAAATATCTCTTAAAATACAGTAATAAGCAATTTAATGACATTTATAATAAATTGATCTAGTTTATTGTTAAATATACCTAAAGTTCATTTTATTTTTAGTTTAGTTTCTAGCTTTCTGTATCTGCTTTATTACTTTTTACCATAACTTTGACTGGATTGCTGCACTGACCATTCTCCCTAGCAAATTGAAAGGTTTACTAGTGTAAATGTTTTGTAGTGTACCCTAACACAGGTTTTGGTCGTTTTGGGACACTACTGTGTTTTGCCACATGCTTGGCATGGGCGGGCTGTGACGCTTATCTTGATTTTTTGATGTTTTGTTGACTTTTAACCGACTTCAAACAAGGATATATAATTTGTTTAAATGTGTGTTCGCGGATAACTTCGTCGTTTATGAACCGATTTTGCTGATTCTTTTTTTATTGAAAAGGAGATATCCCAAGGTTGGTATAGTTGATAAGGAAACTAGGATCTCATAATGGCATCCCAGAGAAATCGAGGGGAACCTTAGTTTCTTGTTTGAAGTCGGTTTTTTTGTTCAAAATTATGACGTTTTTGTTCTTTGTGATGGTAAATGAAAGGGTTTGCTGAGAAAAACACGAAATAATAAAATTGTTTTCAAATAAAAGCTCGTACCTAAAAATTTTCAGGTTTAACGTTTATTTTTTTTATTTTGTCATCATGCACCATCATACGCTCCACGCGGTTTAGCAGTATATTGCGAGTTTTTGCTACACAGCGGGAATGCTGCTACGCGCTACGACGACGGGTGCTACGCGAGCGAGCGTAGTCAGTAGTGTAGGCAACCAAAAAACTTCTATACTCATCAGTTTTCGCAGCTACAGAGGAAAAAAGACGCATGTCACTCTACACTTGTAAATATCGAGCATAACTTATACCCGGTTTTAATACTCAGCCACTGCCACTGCTCCTTCTACTGCCACAAATCCTTACATATATTAGTAACTAGCTGTCCCGGCGAACTTCGTTCCACCTTACACTACACTACCCTACCCTCCCCTACCCTTACTACACTACACCTACACTTCACTAAACAACACTACCCTACCCTACCCTAAAACCAATTATTTTTTGAATGATATTTTTTTTATTTTATAGATGAATATCATATTTTAATACTTATTATCCTATTCCGGACGAAGAAAAATGCAAAAACACAAAAATTATAAAAATGGTTCAGCCGTTCTTGAGTTATAAATGGTGTAACTAACACGACTTTCTTTTATATATATATTTATAAATATGAAAATGTGTTTTTTTATTACCTTTTTACACATCAACACCTTGACTAATCTTGATAAAATTTGGCATGCTGGAAGCCTGTGTTACGGGGAAGTTCATAGGCTACTTCTTATCCCGTGAAAATGGCATAGTCCGATGCAGTTCCTGAAAGAACTGAAAAAAATACTCTTCTTTTGGTTCATCTCTTTAACATCGTGGAGGAACAATGGATTGTTGTGATTTTTTGCACAAGGATGATTGAGAGGGAGGAAATTTACATAATTTGCTAATTATCATATCCTGACATAATTTCTGAGGGATCTGGGGAAAACTCATTTCCACGCTCGTGCTTGTCGGCGTAGCAACAGAGCAATGGATATTTTTTTATGTATTGAATTGGTGAGGAGGTGGGAAGTGATATAGACTGCTAATCAAAATAGCCCGATATAGTTCCTAAAGGGATCTAGAGAAAAGTCATGACATGTTTGCTGCTCGCACATCACTCACTCTCAAAGACAATCGTTCCTTTCCCTCTAATATGGTTGATGGGAGCGATGGCTGACTCTCGCGTTATACTCGTGATCAATGACATTCAATGATTTTTATGTATGACTTTTCGTGTCATATTGTTTTCATGTTCTAATGACATGAACTGTTTTATTTCTAGGATTAAATTTTGACATTATTGAGTAATGATCGTTTATTTCTTGATTTTTCACAAATGAAATTATGTTAATATTATTTTATGACTATCAAAAAGAGTGTAATTTGCACCTATTTTGAATAAAGACCTCGAATCTTGGAGTCATAAAAACGAGGTCCACGAGGGCGAAGCCGTGGGCAAAAGCTAGTATTGTCCTAAATACTTCTGTTGCAACATGCATGCAAGTGAGTGTTTACACTCAGCCTATTCCTGTGACTTCCGCACGACAGCCAACAATCCACTTGGATAAGAGTGTTCAGTCCACCTTGGGTTTGGAGTTATTGCATCGAGTGTGAATTGGATTAGGAGCCATAAATTTTACCATCAAGCTACGTCGTTAAAAGAGGTAAAATTTTATTATCATGTCACGCTTATAAACGCAAAAGTATGAATGGTTTTTTTATTTGTTTGTTCTACTTTTACACCGAAATGGCTGAACGAATTTAGATGAAAAAAATATATCAAGCACTTAATTAACACATACGTTAATAAGATAACAACCGCTTCCGTGGCGTAATGGTTAGAATATCAGCTTCACATGAAGAAGTCGACAGAATGTAATAAGTAATGTTGACAGAATTCATGGTTTCGGCTTGAAGATAAAATAACCAGTTCTTATTACGTTGGGGAATCTTAGTAAGCCCGCTTCGATCTTCGGCATACTTCGAAAAACATCGTGATGAAACCTGTACATCTGATTCCAGATGTGCATGAAGGTTGCGTTGCACACATCCGTAGGTGTAAATCTAAATTTCCTACGGTGATGCTAAGTGCAACACCAGGCAACCGCCGTCTATCCCTTGGATATTACGGTTAATTGTGTCACACGATAAAAGAGAAAGAAGATCTTCGGCATCATCGTCACTTATCATCAGGTGACAATGCTAAGGGCTTACCAATTGTAGATAAAAAACCTTTAATTACCGACAAAAAAACTAAATACATTTTTTTTGAGAATATGTGGTGCGCGAGCCACTAGCGGCTGAAGAATGTGGAAATGAGTTTTCTGGTGCAGATTCCTCGGGAAGTATGTCGAACTATGTTACTAAGTGGTCTGTGTCATGTTCCACTCCTCAACTACATTTGTGCAAAAAATATATCAATCCTTTTCTGTGTTGCGACGTGAAAGGAATCAATAAAAAAGTAGTTTTTTTTTCATTTCCCACAAGAACTGTGTTGGACTATGCTATTTTCACGTAACTTATGTCACCACCACGTTCATCCGTTGCGATGTGAATGAACGACAAACAAGCAGACTTTCACATTAATGAGTAAAGTTTAAGGATGTGCGTAAACTATACCCTCGTAAGAAAGCTTTAAAAAGCTAAAATAACTCTTGCAAAATATTTTTGTTATTGTCCTGCTGTGATTCTAAACGCTTAATTGACAATTTTGACCGTTGATAAAGCATGAAAATATTTTATATCAGACGTAATAACAGTCCAACAAAATAATTTTCGGCGCAAACTGCCTAAAAGACATTATCGCTGTTAATTGTCAATATTTCAAGAGTATCCGTGAAGAAACAATTTGTTTTATATCCCAGTCCTTTGTAGCAGAGCGAGCGGGGTCAAAACGTTTACTAATAAACTGTATAGTAATCATTGGTACCTAGTGGCTTTTCGTCCCTCGTATACGTATATTTCCACTTATTCCGTTGTCTTTCGTGTGCGTCACATAATTGGCCCCCAAAAATAAAAAGATACTACTTAATTAAATTAAATTTTAAGTAAGTAATAACAATATTTTTTGGGTTCCGTACATCTTATGAAAAAACCGTCCAAGTGCGAGTCAGAACCGCACATATAGGGTTCTGTACCATCATACGAGATGGCGCTAGTTTCTTCAGTAACGTACTATCATACTAGACGGCGCTAGTTTCTTCACGTTTAAAAAAACACTTGTTTTGTATGGAGACTTCCTCTTTTTAATTTTTAGTATTAGTTAGAGCGGCAACAGAAATACATCATCTGTAAAAATTTCAAATGTCTATCACGGTTCATGAAATACAGCGTGGTGACAGACGGGCAGACGGACAGACGGACGGACAGCGAAATCTTAGTAAAAGGGGTCCCGTTTTTACTCTTTGGGTACGGAACCTTAAAAAAGGAACCATTTTAAAATCACATGTGTATGTCTGTATGTAAGTCTCTCATACTGCATTTTCTCAAAATATACGTGTAGCGTAAATGAAATAATTTTGATTTGGGAGATACATGTTGAGGGAAAAATTAGAAAGGTAAAAGCCTTCTTTTTTTCAAGTGCATAATGTGACTTAAAAGAAATACCATTTAAAATACATAAATTTAAAATATATTGTCTTTAAGATATTCAGGCAAATATACGAAAATAGAGAAATCTTGTCTCCGAAACTACTGATTTAAGGCTGTAGGAGCTCTCTCATAGTTTACAGAAAAACCTAAATGAAAGTCCTACATGTAAAAGTTGTAAAAACAGAAAATAGTACGCGGAAACCTCTCCACGCGAGTTCGACTCGCACTTGATCAGTTTTTTATTTGCTCTCAAAATCTTTATAGATAAAAACACAAAATTTAATAGTTCTCATGTGGAAATATCAATATTTTTAAAATAATTTTAATCTAGCTTTAGCTTGCGGCTTCGCTCGCGTTGACATCATTTTTATGACTGTCTTTGAAGGTGAGTGGTGCGCGAGCCTCAAGCGGCTTCTTCATATGAGCTGAAGGACATCCACTGTTGGACATAGGCCTCCGCCTCCCCCAAGGATTTCCGCGGTGACCGGTTCTGCGCTGCCCTTCGACTGATTTGATGATGATGATTATCTGTAAATATCTTCTTTCTGACCTTTTCGTATGAATAAATAAATGATATATAAATGCACGTAAACGTAGAGTAAGCAGACCTCCCACGCTGTAGACCGACGACCTAGTGAAGATCGCGGGAAGCCGATGGATGCGCGCAGCGCGGGACCGGTCGTCGTGGAAATCCTTGGGGAGGTCTTTGTCCAGCAGTGGACGTCTTTCGGCTGATATGATAATGATGATGAAATGCACGTGAATGATTGTTTAAAAATGGAACGAAATGCCACTCGGTATCATATGACACCTCACCTCTATAAACAGAGTTACGAGTCAACCAAATGGACTGTGACCGCTCCCACTAACTTTGCTTTCACTCAGACTTAGCACTTGATTATTGTTGGCGCTTGATGTAGTGGAACTGGACTTTTCGGAGCAAAACCTAACTTGGTGATCAACTGAGTGGTTCCGTAAGTTTCAAGCGACTTTCAAAAAGGAGGAGGTTCTCAATACGACTGTATGTTTTTATTTTTTTATGTGTGTTACCTCAGAATTTTTGGCTGGGTGAACCGATTTTGATGATTCTTTTTTTATTTGAAAGCTAGTGCTTCCCGTGTGGTTTTGTATAATTACAATAATAAGGGTTTACCAATTGTGAATAAAAAAATAAAAAAAAATGCTCCTTCCGACTGTAATACGCTCTAGGTAACCATGGCGACAGCGAGTTGTTAAGGTCTTCCTTAGGTCTTTCATAAATATTGCCGCCATTTCCATTACCATCAGGTGAAATGATGACAAAGTCTTATCAATAGGGGATCGGACTGTATCAAAAAAATCTGAAATATGATTTCCTAAATTGCTCTCCTCTTGAAGTTTCAAAAAATCTTACTTGTTTTGTTTTTACATCACACCTTCAATTTTTAACTGATCAAATTCACAAAAGAAGTTCGTCAATGACGCTAAAAATGTATGACATCACTTGTGGGTATTTCTAACATTTTTAGAACAAAATTTCGTTTTTGACAGATCATAAAAAGTAAGTCAAATGACTAGCAGTCCGATCCCTTATTGTGGATAAAAAAAATGTTCAAAAAATAATTTAAGAAAAATAACAAATTGCATACTGAATAGTATATAATATAATAATTTATTTATTCTTCGATATTTTCTAAACGGCTTTTTTAACGATTTTTGAGAGTGCGATGTATCGTTAGATCCGTCTAGATCCCGTGAGTGACCTAGGATACGACTTTCCAAAAAAGAGGGGTAATGTATTTATGCAGTTGGATTTTTACAAAATTTTTAAATAAAAGTTATTTTTGTTGACGATTATGAAATGAATTCAGCTATTTAGGGTTTTTAATTACATTTTTTACACTATGAAATCGTTATTTCTTCATATTAACTTTTTTTTTATTCACATGCTTCGCTTTTTAAAAGCTTACATTTAACTTGAAATGTTTCTATGTATGTATGTATGTTTGTTTAGTTCAAGTCTTGCGATCAATTTTAGAACACAAGGATCCTATTAACCTGAAACTTGAAATGAAGCCGTATTCCCGGTGCTAAATGATTCTTTTGGTTTTGTGAAGTAGATCTGACGGTAAACTTTAGAGGTGGTATCAGGGACCCAAAATCGTCTTTTATTTTCAATAGAATCGTATGACCTTTAAATACAGTCTTTTTTGAATTTGGAATAGTGTATTTTAAACATTTGGCTTTTTAATAAAAAAACTTTTTTCAAATAAAAGCTTGTACTAAAAAGCTTTTAATTAATAATTCATTTATTTGCTTTGTACAGGGTAAAGATACAAAAAATGCAAGATAACATTGCACAAAAAATCTCCTGGTACAAATATTAAAATAGCATGCAAACATAAATAAGTTTAATACAGTTAAAATTTTACATGGCTACACTGTGTTTATGTTTTTAGAAAATTATGAAAACGCAGAACAATGCGACTTGAACAGAAGAACTGCAGTATTTGTGTGTACTAAAAGTGTAAATAAATAAGGTTCAAAAATTTTCAGACCATCGCCTGAAAACGGCCAGTTTACCCATCAGTATCCTATTTAAGCGTCACAGTTTGTTTTTATTGCTGAAACTCGCTTGTCTGGAACCATTTCCCTTTGAAACTTATCCTTGGGGCGTACAGCAAAGGATATAGAAAAATGGCAAAGTGTTTTTATTTTTTCGCTTGAAATCGCCTTAACTAACTTTATTCCATTTTAACTTTGTGGTTTTATAGAAAATAATCCTGTTAAAAATGTTTTTGCAGCTTTGTATAAAAGGTGCTACCACTCTACAGATATTCAAAACTGCACCGATTTTTTTCCCTCTGTGACTGCAGTTATGCAGGTCATTATTTCTACCCGACTGACTGAAAAGAAGGGTTATATTTCTGGGTGTATGTGTACATATTTAATGTCTGTTTCTATTGCTGAGTCTGTAGCTTCATCGGCTTGATGGATTTTTTGAGTGCGACGTGTCCTTAGAATCGTTTTGATCCCCTGAGTGACGTAGGATACATTGTTACCCGACTACCTAAAAGAACGGGGAATGTTTTAATACAGTCGGGTTCTTAACTTTGAAAAAAAAATGGTAAGGTCATTTAAATAGTAAACTAAAATTTAACAGAAATTAGCCGACATTATCCTAGAGAAGGTAGCGGGAAGCCGCTTAATGCGGGCAGCAAAGAACCGGTCGTCTTGGAAATCCTTGGTGGAGTCCTATGGCCAACAGTGGACGTTCTTCGGCTGATGTGATGATCTGACATATTATAAAACTAGTAGCCGGTCAAAACGTAGTCTATGTGAAATTTGTGATGCGCCTCTTACGAGTAACTTGAGATATATTTTTTACTTATTAACTGATTAAAATGAAACAAACATGAAATATACACATACCTTTTTCAGTACATCAATTAAAACCACATGCAAAATGATTAAGCCATAATTGAAATACGTGCACACAAACGCTCATAAAATATCTGCTACGATTTTGTATTATTATATTATTTTTGTGTATAAATAATAATATCCCAATGAAACTTCAACCACACTTGTTAGTTAAGGCGCTAGGATCGCTAATAATAAAGTCACTGAAATCGTTCTTTTTTCTACGATTTTTAATGAAAACAATGCGCTTTGTCGTCAATTTATACACCGAATTTGAGCGAACGCGGACTAAATGTACAAGCATTTCTTTAATCTTTCTGTAATTTTAGTAGCTCCTGCCTCTGACCTGGTGGCAGGCAATTAACCGGTTCTAATTCACAAAAGAAAATTAATGATAAATTGATAAAATTTTATGGACTAGTTACAGTTTTGTTTGTTTTTAACGTATTCACTAACAAGCTAAGCGGTTTCTTCACACAGATGTGATAGGGTTGTCTCAAATGAAATTGGATTACGATAGTTTTACCTAGACAGTCTTGATAACTGCCTACAAAGTTGGGTAAATCAGGACTGCAGCTATCGCAGTCTGGTCCATTAATGTTTGAAGTTAGTCTGTATTACATGGATTTTTCCTCAGATATACTAACTCTGTCGTACTTAATGGATGTAGTCTTCTGAAAATCAGCACATTAGCAAAGTATACATATTAGTACAACATACAGTGTGGATAGTCCCCACCGCTCTCTAGATTCCGACCTCACCCCCTTGTCTCCCAGGTTGATACAGATTGGTTCCCCAGGAGGCTCGAGTTTCCATACAAACGTAATTCCATTCCTCCAAAAGTTTGGTTCTCGAACGTATAGAATTTTGCCGTGACTTCATTTGTTTCTCCATTTATTTTTAGAAATTTGATTCTTCGCCCGTTGTATTAAGTGTCCGGGGTGTGATATAAGATTCAATAATTTACCTACTTGTAGAAAAATTCAGAAACAATCTTGAATTGTCGTCCACGTTGCACAAGGCGAAAGGTTCGCATTTACGAGCAACTGAAGTCCGTACAAATTCTATTTTATCCCTCGCCACGTCCGCTGCACGGGCTAAGCGGGCTCGCTGCGGAATCCGTGAGAATTTCGCACTGAAACAACAGGCAGTCGGTCGGTCGTCGGGTGGGTTCATGGTTGCGTTGGCCTTCTTGTTTTTGCTTTGTACGTTTCTGGTAAATTAGTGAACTGAGTTTACGTTTCGTCGACTTCTGCCTGTCCCGGGTAGTGGATAACTACCGCTATGCCTGGCCATTTTAGCTAACAAACGGAACATTGTTTTCAATGTTTTTCCTCATCGGAATTTTTACGTCTGCGTTTATAACTATGCATTTACCGCATCTAGCCTTTTTACCTACCGTGTCTTTTCGGTTACTTTTGGTTGTATGAAAAAATAGCTTTAAGCTTGGTTGCAAAGGTGCTTTATCTGTATTTAAGTTAAAGTTTTCTCTGTGGTCTCTAGTGTATAATCCTACCAATATGGATGTTTGTTACTTTTCACGCAAAAACTCCTGAACGTGTCTTTTTTTTATTAAAAATTTGAGAGCGCTTGGCTACACCTCACCTGAAGGTAAGTGCCGATGCAGCCGGGGGTGTAACAAGTAAGCTCAAATAGTGCCTATTCACTCTCGTCTTGAAGATTCCTAAATTATATGAATCGGGGAATGCAGACGCCGGCAGGGAATTCAGGGTAGACAGATTAGGACCTGGATTAACATACAGGTTACTTTTCCCACGCTCGCGAACCGCTCGCGGCTCGCGCACTGCGCACCCTCGAAGACAGTCATATAAACTATGTTTGAGCTTGCGAAGCCGTGGGCATAATCTAGTAAATTATATTTACTTCTTTAGCTTAATTCCTGGTTTTTTTCATAGTGACGATTCTTCATCTTATTACTTTAATTAAGCAATGCTCGTATATACAGGATGTAATAAAACTAGAGTAGGTCCCGTGAACTGGTGTATGTTTCCTTTATTTTTTTTACTGAACAACTTTTCTAATGGAACTTATAGTCAATTCGACGCTTCAGACAAATCTCTTTAAAATTGGTCTATCAGCTGATGGATTTGTATAAAGAGTTGAAATTATTTTTTTTGCAATATCAGCAAACTCATAAAAAAATATTGTTGGAACGGTGCTCTTACTCTTCAAGAGCAAAGGGAGACATCTCCGCCAGACGAGGTGGTGTGACTGGGGTTCGGCTGTGGGCCAACCGTTTATGGTTGGTTTGGTACTAGTATTTATACGCAGTGCTGAAGAAATGTTAATAGCGCGTTCTAGGTGTCGTTTTTCTTTTGTCCTCTCGTCGCTTGTGTTAATGTTCAGTGGCGGGTTACTGCAGTTGTCGCCACAAGTTATTTAGTTCGATGAGTAGATGCCCTAGTTATCAGGTAGTTAATTTGCCTGAAAATTGCTATAATATGGAGGTTTTTTGGGGACTAAAAATCGTTCTAGGTAGGTCTCATTTCTGGGAAAACGCGTTTTTTTAAATTTTCATGCACTGCATCTTTTTTGAGCAATAGGTATCATATTTTTACATATCATTTCAGAAACGAGCCTAGTCGAACAATCCACAATACAGTAGCCCACAATCCAATGAGATCTCGGATCAAACCTTGGCCAAAGTATATATATTAGTACTAACATACAGAATGGACACTCCCTGCCGCTCTCTAAATTGCGACCTCACCCCCTCGTCACCCAGATTGATACAGATTGGATACAGTTTGGTGCTCTAACGTATAGGATTTCGACGCTATTTTGTTTGTTCAGTCATTCCTTTTTTGAGATGTCATTTCTGGCTCGTTGTATGAATTGTCCAGGGTGTTCCTTGGCGGAGGCGTTAATTTTTTTTTATTGTTACGTGTTTATATTTCATTCAATCAAATCATTTATTTCAAGTCAAATTATATCATGTCAATTCAAAAAGAAACAATTTTAGTTTTAAAAAAATCTGAAAATCCATTTACACACTTTACATATTTATAGCTTACATGCCTAGAAGACTCCGAGCGTCGCTCGGTCTCCCAGATACTAGTCTGTCTAAATTATTCATCCGGAGTAAAAAAAAAACGAGAACACAAGCAATATAAAAAGTCTAGCTTATAAGCAAACAAAGGATATTTTGAAAATATTATTAGAATATCCATAATTGAATAATTTTCGCAAAACCTAAAAGCTTTTAGGTAAAAAAAATTATTTGAAAAGAGTTTTTATGCTCAAAAATCCAAATGCTCAAATGAATAAATACACGGTTCCAAATGCTCAAATGAATAAATACACGGTTCCAAATGCTCAAATGAATAAATACACGGTTCCAAATGCTCAAATGAATAAATACACGGTTCCAAATTTTAAAAAAGGCGAGCACAATAATGTGCTAAATAAATATTTCCTACGCTTCTATTGAAAGTAAAAGACGATTCTGGCACTTTGAGTCCATCTCAAAGTTTCAATTATATATTTTTTGTACACAATAAATTAACAGTTTATTGTGTACAAAAAAAATTACATATCAGGCAGAAAATAAAATTATGCAATAGGTATTACTTATTTCTAATTAGAAATTTCTTCCAGCAAACCCGGGAAAGCGTTGGTTGAAATGGCAGACATGTACAGAAATAAAGAAGCTATTAAAATTTATCATCATCAGATCAACTTCAAAATACCAAAAGGATCTTTTGTCACCGGTTATACGGCTTTAAAAAGCGTCGGTGGCTCAACCGGTAACGACTCGGTACATCTAACCAGAGGTACCGGGTTCAAATCTGGACGGCCAATGTACCAATGAGTTTTTCAAAAACTTACGTACATACTTACCGATTGCTTTAACGGTGAAGGAAAACATCGTGAGGAAACCTGCACACGCCTGCGAAGAAACTCGAAGGTTGTGTGTGAAGTCGACCAACCCGCACTGGGCCCGCGTGGTCGACTAAGGCCTAATCGCCCTGATTCAGGGTAGGCTCGAGCCCCTCGGTGGGGACGTATATGAGCTGTTATAATAAAATACGGCTTTATTCAGCTGAATCGGACACCTGAAAGTCGCTCTAAAATCTATCGCAAGATTAGAACTAAACAAAAATACATCATATCAGCCGAAAGTCGTCCACTGCTGGACAAAGGCCTCCCCCAAGGATTTCCACGACGACCGGTTCTGCGCTTCCCGCATCCAGTGGCTTCCCGCGATCTTCACCAGGTCATCAGTCCACTGCATGGGAGGCCTACCTACGCTACGTTTTCCGGTGCGTGGTCGCCACTCGAGAACTTTACTACCCCAATGTGCCCCGCCCACTGCCTCTTAAGTTTAGCAATTCTGAGAGCTATGTCGGTTACTTTGGTCGGTTGATTCGATCACGCATACATAGACACAAACATACATATTTTTTTATTTTTTTAAATTAATTGATTAAAAGAAGGTTCCAAAAAACTATAATAATAGTACTTCAAAAACCTTTACAGGTTTATCCGTGCACTAGTTAATTTCGTACATAGATACAAACATTGCGAGTTAAATAAAATATTTTAAACATACTATCATCATCATCATATCAGCTCATATGTGTCCCCACCATGTCTCAGTTCCGTACATACATACATAGGCTCAAACATACATATTTTTTTAAATTAATTGATTAAAAGAATGTTACAAAAAACTATTATAAAAGAACATCAAAAACCTTTACAGGTTTATCTGTGCACTAGTCAATGTCGTACATAGATACAAACATTGCAAGTTAAATAAAATCTTTTAAAAACATACTATCATCATCATCATATCAGCTCATATACGTCCCCACCGAGGGGCTCGAGCCTGTTACTGAATTAGAGCGATTGGGCCTTAGTCGACTTCACACACACCCTTCGAGTTTCTTCGCAGGTGTGTGCAGGTTTCCTAACGATGTTTTTTAAAGCAATCGGTGAAAAAAAGCGTCGGTGGCTCAACCGGTAACGACTCGGTTCCCCTAAAACATACTAAGCTAACATAAAATAACCGTTCATTTCTCGAAAAGTCAACAAACCCAACGGCTGAAGGGGAGAAAGCAGATTGATTTCTTGCAGCTCCGTCGCGGCACTAACCGCAGCGCAAACTTTACATCCGTCGAACACAATCTATCGCAACTTGCAATGGATTGAACAAACTCTCTTCTCCGTATACATCCTACTTCCTATACATCTTCCTACATTTCTGCCGTCTTACTTAAGAGGAAACTTTTCAGCTTATTTGAATTTTAGATCTAAATCTAACTGAGCGATTGGTCTGACTGAGTGGTTGCAGAAACTTCCTATTAGGGATGACGAATGATGGTCAGCTGAGTTACTTTTTATCATCTGTCAGAAACGAAACTTTGTTCTAAAAATGTTAGAAATACCTAGCCGTGACGTCATAGTTTTAGCAGCGTCGTATATGTACTCATTTTGTGATTTTGGTGAATTAAAAATAAAAGGCTTGATGGAAAACAAAACGAGTAAGGTTTTCCGAAGTTTAAGTGGGAGGGCAAATTTGTGATCAAGAGTTCATAATTTATTTCTGATGCTGTCGTCATCCCTTGCACTTTCAGATATATATTAGGTCTTTACCTATGAAATTGACGATTGTATAAAAAAATATATAGTTTATGCTCTTGGCATCATCTCACCTGGTGGTAAGTGACGATGATGCCGAAGATGGAAGCGGGCTTACCAAGATCCCCCAACGCAATGGGGAACTGGCTATCTCATCTTCAAGCCGAAACACATCAATGCTGTTTACACGGAGTTTGGATGGTAAGACTTAGATAAGATGGTGGTTAGCTAGCCAGGTGGGCTATGAAAATGCCCTACCACCAACCAAACCGAGTGTTACAATATTGACCCCGCCGGGAATCTAAACCGCGAACCCGGTGTGAAGCGAATGGACTAACCTTTAGGCCACGGAGGCGGTTATGAAAATTCATATTAAGAACAATAGCTATTAGAACAAAAATTATTCTCAAAATAGCAATAGTCTATTATAAATTAAATTATGGTAAAAATATGCCTATTGTTTAAATATATTGAGAGCACGGTGGCTTTAACCCCATAAGGTAAGCCCGCTTTCATCTTCGGCAACATCGTCACTTACCACCAGGTGAAAATGTTGTCAAGGGTTTACCAATAGTGAATAAAAAAAAGGTCGGGTTTTTTTACCGGAAAAAATCGCCTTTATTGCGGCTAAAAACACATATTTTTAATTTTAAAGCTCTAGAGTTATCGCAGCAGTTTCTTCGTTACTAATGTCATATTTTGGAACACCCCGCATAAGATTTCGTCACTTTCAGGAAAATTCAAGAAATTTCCCCATCTGATCACTAAGAAAACGCCTTTGTTCCATTCAATGGTACATAGCTCAGGGGATTGGAACATGAAAGACATGCCACTAGTTACTAATAAAAGACCATTAGTGTCACCATAAGGTCCATAAATAAAAAAAAACAGTAACTTTTTTTATTTTCAATAAAAATTTATATTGAACTTCAAAAACTGAATCGGCAATTTCATAGGTAAACACCTATTATAATTTATTTATATTTTAATATAACATGTGTTTTTATATTAAAAAACACTTTTTATACGCATTTTGCAAGTTCTGAGCATCGTTTTAATTTTGTTATAAAATTAAACTGGTGAGGTTATCACTGTATAAAATGTTAAAAGTGTGACACGCCAAGTAATGCTTAACCACACCCCGGACACTGCATACAACGGTCGTGAAATGATATTTCTAAAAACAAATGACGGAGCAAATAAAATCACGGCGAAACCACATACGTTCGAGAACCAAACTATAACCAAACTGTATCAATCTGGGTGACGAGGGGGTGATGTTGCAATCTAGAGAGCGGCAGGTAGTGTCCATACTGTATGTTAGTACTAATATATATACTTTGGCTTAACTCTCAGATATTACTTATTATATCTCAAAATAAATTGTACAGTAAGGCTGTGCGTACTTTTTTTGTGAAGCTTTCACGGTCTGTCGTAGTCGGGCAAACACAAATCGACAATAAACATTACACTTACTTAGTAGCAAATAATAAAGACTTTTGGGAATCCACAAATCTACAAAGTTTCATTATAATCGTTGGAGCCATTTTTGAGAAATAATAACAAGAAACCTCCATTTATATGGGAGGTACTTTATTAAATTTTTTCTTGTAATAAAAAACTACCGCGTGCTGTTTGCTATGTAAAGTTATGGTAACATACTTAGTTTCATTGAAATCTTTAAAGCTATTTTTGAGTAAAGAAATAATAAGTCACTTTTTAGTATGGTGGCAACCCTAAAAAGTTAAGATAAGGGAAATTTTAAAATCTCTTTTGGATATACATACATTAATAGTAAGGCCCTTCCCCAAATTTAGCACAAATCCGTCCAGTAGTTTGAGAACTAGAGCACCGGATGGACCCACAGACACACTGTTACACACACACATAAACTATTAGTGTAAAACAATCGATCTCCATTAAAACCACAACTTCGTTTTTCTTTGCACATCACAAAATACTTTCTTCACTCTTTCGTCGCTCGAAAGAAAAATCACAAAAATTACATGAACTTGGTGTCCATTGAAAATTAACTCAGGCAATTTTTTTTTTCTCAAACATCTTCTTTTATTTATTTTTATTTAAAAACTAATTATGTATATAAACATAAAAAAACAAGTCCGCAAAACCGTAAAACGGGACCCTATTCACCAGGCTGTATTTTATGAACTGTGATAGCCAGACAGCTGAAGTTTTCACAGATAATGTATTTCTGTTGCCGCTTTAACAACAAATACTAAAAATTAGAAAGAGTGAAAAAATGAGAAGGTCTCCATACAAAAAAATGAGTTTTCTTTATAACTTAAAGAAACTAGCGCTATCTAGTATGATGATAAGGATCCCTATGTATGCGGTTCTGACTTGCACTTGGCCGTTTTTTTAATGTTTCATAAAGCTTTTGGGTTATTTTTTTTATTTAAAATAAAATCCATTGCCAATACCCATATTTTGACACTTAAATCATTAATCATCATTACGATACCGAAAATTTATATTTTTAGAGTAATCACCAATGTCACACTTTCGCTGTAAAAGGTATTATTATTATTATTATTTACTTCTGGAGCGAGCGAAAAATCATTTTCAATGCTAAAAACAACGAGAACCCTCAACCCCCTGACCTTAAAGAGACTTTAAGAGACACGGTCACTACTCGTAAAACTTAGGAACGATAAAACTCAGTTCCTGCGTCATTGCCGACGGCCATCATAAATATGTATAGTGTGAATCAAGCATGCGTCGCGAATAACGCCGCCGAAAACACGATCTCATGGAAGAAAGACTTGATGACATAGTTAGCTGGATATGATCCTTAGAACAAGAAGCTCGTAAAACTTAGGAACGATAAAATTCAGTTCATTCGTCATTGCCGACGGGTATCATATATTATATGTTTAGTCTGAATCAAGCATGCGTCGCGAATAAAGCCACCGAAAACACGATCTCGTGGGAGTAAGACTTGATGACATAGTTAGCTGGATATGATCCTTAGAACAAAAAGCTCATAAAACTTAGGAACGATAAAATTCAGTTTATTCGTCATTGCCGACGGGCATCATATATTATATGTTTAATGTGATTCAAGCAAGCGTCGCGAATAACGCCACCGAAAACAGGATCTCGTGGGAGAAAGACTTGATGACATAGTTAGCTGGATATGATCCTTAGAACAAGAAGTTCGTAAAACTTAGGAACGATAAAATTCAGTTTATTCGTCATTGCCGACGGGCATCATATATATGTGATTAGAACAAAAAGAAGGCAGATCCTCAGAACAGTAACTAAAGCAATAGAAACCATCATAGATGTCAAGTGTCAGTGTCACAAGTTTGGAATTGTCATTTTACTGGTTGTAGTTAGTTATAAACTACAACCAACTAAAGAGTTATTCGTAGAACTCTTCAATCACATGACATTCTTACGTTATAAGGTAAGACAACCATGTCAAAACTTGACTTGTGACTATGTTTTTAGGGGTTTCGTACCCAAAGGGTAAAAACGGAACCCTATTACTAAGACTTCGCTGTCCGTACGTCTGTCTGTCTGTCTGTCTGTCACCAGCCTGTATTTCATGAACCGTAATAGCTAGACTAGAGTATGGGGAACCCCTAAATAAACTTTAGGGGTTCCCCATACTTATAATTGAAAGTCAAAAAATTTTTTTTTCATTAAACCCATACGTGTGGGGTATCTCTGGATAGGTCTTCAAAAATGATATTGAGGTTTTTAATATAATTTTTTTTTAAACTAAAAATTTTGCGCGAGTGTCTCTCGCCTCTCTTCCAAAGTGGTAAAATGTGTGTCCCCCTCTCTGTAACTATTTTAGACATAAGAGAATGATAAAACTAATAAAAATATATGATGTACATTACCATGCAAACTTCCATTAAAAATTGGTTTAAACAAGATCTAGTAAGTAGTTTTTTTTTAATGCGTCATTTATTATAGATAATGGTGCGGAACCCTTCGTGCGCGAGTCCGTCTCGCACTTGGCGAGTTTTTTATACTAGCTATTGTGAAAAGTGCACGTCATAGGTATCGATATTTCGATAATGTAAAGGCTTTTTAAAATATAATCGATACCTATGACGTACACTTCCCACACTAATCGTCCTACAGAAAGTTAGAAGTCTGAGGATAGTCATAAATTAATACAAAGATACGTGAATAAAATGCTAGTAGAAACTTGCTCGATGTCCAAATTTAAGTGATTAAAATAAAATGATTACATAATTTTTTGTTTACATGTTTGGCCATTACCAAACAAATAGTAAATTCTCCTAAGTTGAAACCTGGTTAGGAACCTGATTAGGTTATGGATCCAAAAAAAAGGCAAAAAAAAACACAATGATTCACCTTTTTTATTAAATCACAATTGGATTCCCTGCACTAAATGGTAATAATCAGAGACTGATATAAATCCTTACTATCCTTACTTATAATATAAATGTGAAAATGTGATTGTTTGTTTGTTACCTTTTCACGCTTCAACGCCTAGAATAAAATTTGTCACGAGGAAGGACATAGGCTACTTTTTATCCCGTGAAAATAACATAGCCCGATGCAGTTCCTGAGGGAACTGAAAAAATTGTCTTTTTTGGTTAATTTCTTTAACATCGCAACGGAACAATGGATTGTGTTATTTTTTTGCACAGAGATGGTTGAGGGGGTGGGAAATGACACTATTTACTTATAAGCATATCCTGACATAGTTCCCGAAGGATCTGGAGAAAATTAATGTCCACGCTCGCGCACCGCGCACCCTCTAAGACAGTCACAAAAACGATGTCCACGCGGGCGAAGCCGCGGTCAAAAGCTAGTAATATTATAACGGTGAAAATGTGTTTGATTGTCTATTTGTAACCTTTTCATGCTTCTACACCTCAACCAAACTTGACAAAATTTTGCGTGCAGGTAGCCTGTACCACGGGGAAGCACATAGGCTACTTTTTATCCCGGGAAAATAGCATTATCCTATGCAATTCCTGAGGGAACAAAAAAAATACTCTTTTTTTTGGTTAATATCTTTTACATCGTAACGGAACAATGGATTTTGGGATTTTTTGCACAGAGATGGTTGAGGAGGTGGTAAGCGACATAATTTACTAATCACCCTTAAAGACAGTCATAAAAATGATGTCCACGAGGGCGAAGCCGCAGGAAAAACCTAGTACTAATATAAGTCTAAATACATACAAATATAGATATTTACCACAGAGACACAGAACAAACAGACATTTTACATCTTGTAAGACAATTTACTAACTGTTGAAAAGCTCAGCTCCAGTGTATCCGACTCTTCGACGCGGTGGAGGCGCATTCGGTTTATTTGCTCTTATTTGCATGGAAACGTTTTTTATATGGGCGTGCTTGTTTGCCTAGTGGATAGGTTGAGAAAGCTTCCACCTAGCTGAAAACTGGAGCGTACACCGCGTTTGTATTGAAAATGGAAAGAGATTTTATTCCACTCCCACAGACGCACTTGAACGGAGAAATATAAACTCTTTGTTCGCTAAGAGCACTTGAAAAACCTTGAGACTAATAAAAACTCCTTTTTGATTCTAGACCTTTTATTAGTGTCAACCCAACTATAATATCTGTCTAGACATAATGTATAAATAAAATTATGTGTGTGTATCACGTAAAAACTACTTGATAGATTTCCAATTTCTTTTTTATTTTAATTATTAGATACTTGATTTTTATCTAAAAAAAATATCATCCACGAGTCGCTAGCGGCTTGCACACCGCACATCCTCGATATCCACGAGGGAGAAATCGAGGGTAACAGCTAGTACTAAATAAATAAATGTATCAACATAAAAAGACTGAACCTAAAAGCATTATTTTAATTAAACGATTAAATTTTTGTCTAGCTTTGTATTTTTGGTTGTATAAAAATATTATGTGGGCAAGGTTATAAATAGATTAATCTACTCTTTTTAGGGTTCCATACACAAAGGGTAAAAACAGGACCCTATTACTAAGACTTCGCTGTCCGTCCGTCTGTCTGTCCGTCTGTCACCAGGCTGTATTTCATGAGCCGTAGCTAGACAGTTGAAATTTTCACAGATGATGTATATCTGTTGCCGCTGTAACAATAAATGATTTTTAATCAAAAAAGGGAAAAAATCTAATTTTTTTAAAAAGTGAAGAAACTAGCGCCATCTAGTAGGATGGTACGGAACCCTATGTGTGCGGTTCTGACTCGCACTTGGCCGGTTTTTATTCCTTTACTAGAGATTCCGCGGAGCGCTAGCCACCATTGACTTGCGGGGAATTACACACCTTAACCTTACTCATGAATCACTCCGTCTATTGGTAAAAAACCGAATGAAAATCCGTTCGCCCAATTCTGTTCCACCCGTGCATTTAAGGAGAGGTATTGATTAGAACAGTTGTCTCTGTCTTTATCTTTACAAGTAAACCAAACTATAACCAATCTATATCAATCTGGGTGACGCCGGGACCGGGGACCGGGACACATGAAACTAAATAAAAGCTTTTAACTTGTAATAAGGGTTAAACGCCCTGCCTAACCACTCATATTGTTGATAGCACTTAATTATGTCACACCCTGGACACTTCATACAACGGGCCAGAAATTAAATTTCAAAAAATGAATGACGGAACAAACAAAATGGCGGCGAAATCCTATACATCAATTTGGGTGACGAGCGGGTGAGGTCGGAATCTAGAAAGCGGCAGGGAGTGGCCATACTATATGTTAGTACTAATATTTAGACTTCGCCAATAGTTAGAATGAAATTTCAAGATGGACATAGGCTAGAACAACGGGGACGAAGCCGCGGACAACAGCTAGTATTTATATATACAAAATTTATATATATTTTATAGGTACATGTATAGATGGCCTAGAAATAATGTGGTGCAAAATTTAATTGCGATTTTTTCCTTATGCGAGGTATTGATCGGAACAGTTTTCTCTGTCTTTATCTTTACGTGTAAAGAGTATAGAAAATAAACACACTTTTTCAATTTTTCATTAGTTTTTCGTTTCATTTAAAAAACTACAGTTATAGTATAAAAAATATGAACATTACTCACTTTGTATTATCATAACAAATATAATAATGCAAAAATATTGTTTTGTAAATTCTTTATACAACTTATAATTCAAAATATTAGTTATAACTAGAGTTGAAAGTAACGGTGTAGACCTAGGTATCTGTAAGATTTTTTTCTATCGAGCCATAACTGCTCAATGGTGTTTCTAATAGCTTTTGACTTTAAGGAACATCATCAAAAATAAGGGGTTTTTTTTTCAATCTTGGGTTTTCTATCGTCTAGCAGATTGAATTGAATTGAATTGAATTGAAGTCTAAAATTAAGAAAATCTGTAATATTACCGCCTATCGTCAATTGCTGGTTCATTCATTCATCTGGTCTAATATGATGGATCATGATGTGGACAGCTAGCAGGTACTGTCCTTTTTATGATCTTCTTATTTAACCATTTCATGTAATGGTCAATTCTATGATATCAAGACGATATAATCACACTTCACACTAATACTCGTATTAAAAAGGCGAAAGTTTGTGAGTGTGTATGTTTGTTACTTCTTCACGCAAAAACTACTGAACGGATCTGGCTGAAATTTGTTAAGTATCCAGATTAGGACCTGGATTAACACATAGGCTTGCGGCTCGCGCACTGCGCACCGTCTAAAAGTCATAGAAACGTTGTCCACGCGGGTGAAGCCGCGAGACACAGTTAGTTATTAAATACATATAATAGGTATGGGGAAAGTTTCTTCGTATTTTGTATCTATAAATTTGTAATCAAATCTCTTTGCTTGTATTATTTGTACCTGGCTGGTTATAATTAAATTAAATAAGAGAACTTTCGACATTTTAATAAAAAAAAAGTCCTACTATTTTAAAATTGTTATTTTTTGTCTACGAAAATGAATGAAAGTAACGAGAAATTCGCTGCATTTTGAAATTTCATGCAAAAAAAAGGTAAAAATGCATCACAGGCCGCGAATGAAGTTTGTGCTGTTTATATGGACCTAATGCAGTATCTAGTCAGTAGCACAAACTTGGTTCAAGCGTTTCCAGTATGGAAATGTTAACGTTCAAGATGCAGATCGCTTTGTTCGCCCTGTTTGAATTTACATACAAAATACGAAGAAACTTTTTCCCTTATGAACCTTCTGTAGGTATGTCTGAAATAAACTACAATTTATTAATTTTTAAGTATTATTAGTTAAATAATGAAACGTAAACGTATGTTGCGAGTGATGACCTACGGAACTGAGACATGGTCGCTTACTATGGGCCTCATAAGAAGGCTCAAGGTCACCCAAAGGGCAATGGAGCGTGCTATGCTCGGAGTTTCTCTGCGTGATCGAATCAGAAACGAGGAGATCCGCAGGAGAACCAAAGTAACCGACATAGCTCACAGAATCGCTAAACTGAAGTTGCAGTGGGCAGAGCACATAGCTCGTAGAACAGATGGCCGTTGGAGCTGAAAAGTTCTTGAGTGGCAACCGCGCACCGGAAAATGTAGCGTAGGTATGCCTCCCACGCGGTGGACCGACGACCTGGTGAAGATCGTAGGAAGCCGATGGATGCGAGCAGCGCAAGACCGGTCGTCGTAGAAATCCTTGGGGTAGGCCTTTGTCCAGCAGTGGACGTTTTTCGGCTGATATGATGATGATGATGAACAAAACATACCAGTAATTTATATGAATCCTTTTGTTCGTTTCGTTCCTTGCCTACGATGTCTTACACAGACACATAATGCGCCTTAAATAAATTAAAATTAACTTAGCTGTAAAATATTAACTCTAGCCAAAAATAATTCTTGCAAAGCAAATTGCTTTATAGACCAGACGTTTGTATTCTTGGATTCCTTGAGGAATATTCAAGGGTCGCTTTATTTTCAGCCCCTAATTCCGCGAGGTTAGCAAACGGCCCAACGGTGGCCTTCCTTCATCCCTGGTATTTGTACAGTAATCCTCCGAAAATTAATTACAACCTCGCCTTTGACGGAACAGGTATCTACTGGAAGTCAGTGGCTCTTGGTAACTGGAATTTTTTACAACACGACGAGGTAGGTACCCTTATAAGATCCTTTTATCGATCGGTCTATATATGTTCGTAATATTTTTACACATTTTTACACTTCCATGTTCAGCATAATCGTCACTTACCATCAGGTGAGATTATGAAAAGAGTTTACCAATTATGGATAGCAAAAAACTATTAGTGGATCTCTCAAAATTAGCTAAATATTGCGTTTATTGCCCTTTTACGGCCTATGACACGTTGTTCATTTAACTTTTAGTGTGACCGTAGTAACTGTATAATGTATGAGAATAAAGAACTACATTTATTTGCCTATTTCAGAATATTTCGTGATTTTTGATTTATCATGAGGCCTGCTTACGCTACGTCTTCTGGTGCGCGGTTGCTACTCAAGAACTTACTGCCCCAACGGCCATCACTCCATCGCCCTTTGATGACCTGGTGAAAGTCGCTGAAAGCTGCTGGATGCGAGCAGCGCAGAACTGGTCGCCGTGGAAATCCTTGGGGGAGGCCTTTGTCCAGCAGTGGACATCTTTCGGCTAATAAATTGATGATGATAATGATTTACCATGTACTAAAGAATCCTCCACCTTCTCCTCCTCCTCAGTCGGTCCTTCAATAATGAGGATCGTGAACCCTTCAATCAGACCAAATGGTCTTGCGCCAGGTATTGCCAGCTGTCGATACCTGGATGCTTCTCGTATTGGTATCTCCAAAGTTTTTTTGACAAGATCAGCCTATCGAGCCGGTCTACGCCACGTGGTCCGCTGCCTGTAACTTACCAAAGACGATTGATCAGTCCAGGTTGTTGGCCTCTCTCCGCACCACATGACTGAAATATTGGAGTGTTTTTCGGATGATTTTCGATAACAGGCGATCCTTGTTTTTGATTATCAGCTCCTCCAAAAAATAGCATCTTAATAATTTTGAATCAGGGACTAAATGTCACTGTATACCAAATACCACGAACATGCCCGTATTTGCCTATGTCGTTACAACTTTTTATGATTTTTGAGTTGTTTTGGTCGAACTTTAAAAGTATATTACCAAAAAGTTTACTACAAAATAACTGCTTTGGACCAGCCTACGATGACAGCAGTTATGATGCCAACAGAATGAGCGCATTAGCTCATTTCGTCTTAGTCGATCAGTATTCCCCAAGTGGGTTGAAAGTCGAAATGAGTGAAATTTATTATCTCATTGGTGCTACATTCGGAGTAATAGGTCCGGAGCATCGACTTCCAATATCAGCCAGAGTCACAAAGGGAGTGATCGCAGAGCTTATGAAGCGAGAAGCCCAGGAAATATGGGTAGGAAATAATAGTTGCAGACAAGCTAAAATGTTTCTGAAGGGAAGGAATCGCAGGAGGAACAGAACACTACTATCGCTAGGCCGGAAAAGCCTGGCAATGGTTTTGGGCACAGTGACAGGACATTGTAGACTTAATAGACATATGTATTAGATTAATGTATGGATAGGGCCGGTCCATTATATTTGGTCGAAGCTACTAATATTATTTGTCAAAACTAAACAAGTACCTATGTTCCCTTACAAAGTTTTTACATACTATATTAGTTAACAAGATACTAAACCGCATCTTCTCAAGGGAATGGATGAACACTTTAATAATTCACATGATCGGGTAATTTTCCTTGAAAACCGCAACTTGTGTAGGCATGTGATAAGCTTAGCAGATACATGTGTCTTGCAAGTTTAAGTTAACGACGTGGTATTGGATACCTTGCATGTTTTTCTGTATTATTTATTATTTTATTATTCTTATTATTTTGTCATTCTTATTATTTTATCATTCTTAATAGGAAGGTAATCTTGATTGGCTGAAGGTGTGACCATTGATGTAGTGAACAATAAAAAAGTCGGTATTATTAAGAGATATTTTCACAAGTATTCCCAACTAACTGTTTCCCGCGGCTTCACCCACGTGGACAACGTTTCTATGACTTTTCGAGATAGTGCAGTGCGCGAGCGTGGAAAAAGGTAGCCTTCCAGGTCCTAATCTGTCTATCTACCAAATTTCAGCCAGATCCGTTCAATAGTTTTTACGTGAAAGTCACAAAAATTCATTCATACATTCTTACAAACTTTCGCGTTTATAATATTAGTAGGATTTATAACTGTTCTACCAAAGTTAACAAAAAAACTTCAAGTACCTATTTTTTTAAGGTATAAGCTTTTATTTGGAAATAGTTTTATATTCAAAAAGCCAAATGCTCAGTGTGCCAAATGTAAATACTAAACGTTTCCAAATTTTAGAAAAAAGAGAAGTACATTAGTTTCTACGATTCTATTGAAAATAAAAGACGATCTTGGCACTTTAACTCCACCTCAAAAGTTCATCATCAGATAAACTTCCAAATTCCAAAAGCATCGATTGTCACCGGTATTACGGCTTCATACTAAATTCCAGCTCAATCGGACCTCTGGAAGTTGCTCTAAAATCGATGGCAAAACTTAAACCTACCTAAACGAACTAACTGATATGATATGATGAATGTTTGTACATTGCAAGTTTAATCATCATATCAGCTCACATACGTCCCTACCGAGGGGCTCGAGCCTACCCTGAATTAGGAAGATCGGGCCTTAGTTGGACACGTGGGCTCAGTGCGGGTTGGTCGACTTTACTACACCAATTTCATAAAAGTTTAATCAAAAGGGATAGATTTAATTGGAATAGGCAGCCCATTACTTTGTGTCGCACGATCGTGCTAAATGAAGTTGTACGTCCATGATTTAGATGATTTGTTAGCTGTTGGTCTTATACGCAGTTCGTTCATTTCGCAGTTCGTCCATCAGGTGGCTGTTTGGACGAACTGCGTATTAGACCAACGGCTAGATTTGTTTCGTCCATCAGGTATTTTTTAATCCATAGAGCACAAGCATTTTTGGATATGAGTCTTGAATTTATTCTCTGTCTACCGGCTAAGATAAAAAGTAAGTGTGTGGTTTTATAAAACCACGGTAAAAGTGAAACTTTACAGAGGACGAAACGATCATGGCTGCTCTTGCTACGGTTCAGAGGACGAAACGATCATACCGTCAGACGAAAGCGACCGTCACGCGACATGCAATACACAGACGAAAAAAATTGAGACGATGTAATAAAAGTTTCACTTTAATAACGAATCTAACAACAGTAACGCGAACTACTCGAAGATTTAAAATCCCTAAGGAAGACATACCAGCAGCCACTCAGAAGCTCCATCCGTTGAAAGGGTTGTGGTCAGCCGCGGACCCCTAACTTGCCTTGAAAACCGATTTGTTAAATATTTAACATTCCAAAGAGATCGTGATCCCTTTAGGCTTGATACGCTAAAGTAAGATGGTTTCACCTTTACTTTGCCTAAGTAATGAGCATCAGAAAATTATAGCGAATCTCTCAAGTTGAAACACACGTTTCAAATAAATACATAGTAATATCACAGTATTACGTACGATATGGCTTACAGTAGCGCAACGCCATTGATGACGCACGATGCGCCACCAGCATAGATACAAGCCCATACTAGCCTGTAGTCAGCCTGGAATACTTGCGGAGTGCTCCGCCGCCCGCTGCCCCACAAGAACCCTTCCGTTGCTCTGCGTAAGTACATTCGTTGCGCTACTGTATGCCGCTATATTGTAATACTGTGGCAATATCTAATATTTGTTTGATATAGTATCTATAAAGGACATTGAGAGTTTTTGTATGGAAGTTGGACCAAGTGCTGCACAGAATGAACGCATGGTGCATTGTGTTCCTTAAGGAGAACACTAACCAAAACGCTTCAAAATCTATTCGAGGAGTCGTGTAAAAACCGGCCAAGTGCGAGTCTGACTGGCGCTTTGATGGTTCCGTATTACCACACCTCTCCACACAACCAAGACACTGATACCTATCCACATAACTAACAAAACACATCAACGCGAGCTACAGAAAAATAAGGTTTTTTATTCAGTTAAGACTCCTTCATCATAGCCAGTTCCCCATTGCGTTGGGGAATCTTGGTAAGCCCGCTTCCATCTTCGGCAACATCGTCACTTACCACCAGGTGAGATGTTGTCAAGGGTTTACCAATTGTAAATAAAAAATAATAATAAAAAAAAAAATCATCATATCAGCCAAAGGACGTGGACAAAGGATTTCCACGACGACCAGTTCTGCGCTGCCCGTATCCAGCGGCTTCCCGCGACTTTCACTAGTTCATCGGTCCACCGAGTGAGAGGCCTGCCTACACTACATTTTTCGGTGCGCGGTCGCCACTCGCGAACTTTACTGCCCCAATAGCTATCTGTTCTACTCCTTAGTTAGTTACGACTCACACTTGGCCAGTTTGTATTTTTTTTGTTATCATCATACATAATCAATATTATATCAGCCGAAGGACATCCAGTTTTTTTTTATACTTACAGATAATTTCTATAACTACACCAACTATCACGCTTGTATGTATTACTGTTTTTACGATAGAGCAAATACGAAAAACGCTTAAAAAGCATGTTTCTTGTATCAGAGACCCCTTCATTTTTTATTTATTTTTATATTATAGCGGTAATGAAAATACATAATCTTTGAAAACTTCAACTGCCTGCTTATTACGGTTCATGAAATATCACCCGTAAAATACAGACAGCGTACGGAAATCTAAAAGGGATTTTGTAAGATAATATCGGCATATCAATTAAGAAGAACATGTATTACCATGGCCGATCTGGAAGTCTTTAAATCGACTTCGGACTCAGGTCGGCCGGAGCAAGGAGAACATGTTCAGGTGGGGACTCTCGGAAAACCCAAATTTGGACTGTGTGTGTGGAGCGGTGCAGTCCATGGCTCATTTAGTTTCCTGTCCTGCCTGCCCTGTCACCTGTTCGCAGCAGGACTTAATGGACGCCACAAATAATGCAGTCGAAGTGGCTAAGTTCTGGGCCGGAATGATTTAATTTGTCATCGACACGCAAAGAAGAAGAAGAATTAAGAAGAAGATGATCTCTACGGCTTCGTTCAGAGACTCAACAGTACTAGAAAACTGTAATTTAATCACGCCGTCAGTGGTGAAATAAAGTCTTTACTAACTATTTTTTTAGAGAACCGTAAAGAAGATATGAAGAGGGGGTGATTTTTTTGGTTAACGTACCATAATCCTTGAGTAGGAATAAAATTACTGAGGGTTTGCCCTTTTCCGATTTAGGAAATATTAGGCTTTAAAGTGCTTATTTTTGTAAGAGTCAAATGTCTAGCTAAACCGTTATTTCAGCACAGCTGGGAAAAAAAAATAGTAGCAAATATAATTAATTTCAAATAAAGCTATCACATAGCTCGTAGAACAGATTTTTTTTTATTCACAATTGGTAAACCCTTGACAACATCTCGCCTGGTTGTAAGTGACGATGTTGCCGAAGATGGAAGCGGGCTTACCAAGATTCCCCAACGCAATGGGGAACTGGCTATCTTATCTTCATGCCGGAACACACCAATGATATGATATTTGGCGGCAAGACTTAGATAAGATTGTGGTAGCTAGCCAGGCGGGCTTAGAAAATGCCCTACCACCAACCAAACCGAGTCTTACTATTGACCCCGCTGGGAATCGAACCCGCGACCACCTGTGTAAAGCCAGTGAACTTTGCCTCTGAGCTATGGCCGTTGGGGTAGTAAAGTTCTCGAAAGACGACCCCGCACCGTCTAACGTAGCGTAGGCAGGCCTCCCACTCGGCGAACCGATGACCTGATGAAGGTCGCGGGAAGCCGCTGGATGCAGGCAGCGCAGAACCGGTCGTCGTGGAAATCCTTGGGGAGGATTATGTCCAGCAGTGGACGTCCTTTTCGGCTGTTGATTTTTTCATTTAAATTGATTGGATGTCGCAAAGTTTACAATTTTTTTTGAGATATCCTGAAATAGAGGTTTAGCTGGCAGGGCGGGGAAACACTTGATTTATCAAAAATTTACACTCTCAATATTACGTTTACATACTTTTAAAGATTTTATTTACCACTTTGTCGGTATACTAAATTACGAAATTCTAGTACTAATAGTCTTCAAGTTTACCGCGGATGACATGGTGTAACTATAAGGGTTCCTTGTTGACTACCGACCCCTAAAAAGACGTACCTACTTACCAGTTTCATTCAACCAATCTTCCTTCGCAAATTCCTCATCAGAATCGTTAAAATATTTGAGTTAGAATTTTTGCCCATCGCAATGATTTAATCACGAGTCTCTACGTGCCTCGCGCAATCTCATTATCTCGTCCGTGCAGCTAGAGGTACGGTACGGCACGACTTTTTCGTCAATTTGCATACGTAATTAATTAACTTTTTTTTTACAGGAATATTTTTTTTGTCGTCCACCCTAGCCTAGGTGGATGGAGACAAAAAGCTCTTTGCTGTTTCGTGTTTCGCTTGTGTTATTCATGTTTCTGTGGGTCGTGTGATGAAAGGGCTCTTTAGACACTGCGATAGTCGTGAAACAACTTCATGAATTGCGTGCTAGTTAACCTCTGTTTTGCGTTTCTTGCATTGATAATGAAGTTTACTCGTTTAAACTGCCACTGCCACTTAAGTTTAGCAATTCTGAGAGCTGTATCGGTAACTTTGGTTCTCCTACGGATCTCCTCGGTTCGAGGTATTCCACAGACGGCACCCGCTCAAATGGCACTTGCGCTAATGGCACCTTAGGTATTCCACTTTGGGCACCCACCGTTTTTTTGCAGGTGCCGTCAGAGGTGTAATTTATAGTTTAATATTTTATTCCACATACTAGTGATGGAACGTTTTTATTTTTGGGATGTTTTAAATAAAAGATTTTTGTCAAAATCAGTATAGTTTAATAACGTAAAAAACATAACTTTTTTTAGATTTCAATTATTTTAATATCACAATTTTGTAGTCATTTACTGTACATAACTGATTGTTTACGAGATTATTACCGAGGTTATAAACTAAATTTATGTGATTAAGTTAAAGAAACTGATTGTGATAGTATCTACTATAACATAGTAATATTATAACCTCGGTCGGTTTATGGTGATCAATATCACCCACCTTCGATTCGCTGACGATATCGTGGTCATGGCTGAGACTATGGACGACTTAGGCACAATGCTCGATGGCCTCAGTAGAGCCTCTCAACAAGTGGGTCTTAGAATGAACATGGACAAGAGGAAAATTATGTCAAACTTCCGTGTCATACCTACTCCTCTGAAGGTTGGAGGCTCTACACTCGAATTTGTTACCGAATACTAATTATATTACTAATTACCTGGGACAAACGGTCCAGTTAGGTAAGTCCAACTTCGAGAAAGAGATCAATCGTCGAATCCAATTCGGCTGGGCAGCATTCGGGAAGCATTCACAATATCTTTACGTCCCAGATACCGCAGTGTCTTAAGACCAAGGTCTTCGACCAGTGTGTGTTGCCAGTGATGACATACGGAACTGAGACATGGTCGCTTACTATGGGCCTCATAAGAAGGCTCAAGGTCACCCAAAGGGCAATGGAGCGTGCTATGCTCGAAGTTTCTCTGCGCGATCGAATCAGAAACGAGGAGATCCGTAGGAGAACCAAAGTAACCGACATAGCTCTCAGAATTGCTAAACTTAAGTGGCAGTGGGCGGGGCACATTGCTTGTAGAACAGATGGCCGTTGGGTCAGTAAAGTTCTCGAGTGGCGACCACGCACCGGAAAGCGTAGTGTAGGCAGGCCTCCCACTCGGTGGACCGATGACCTGGTGAAGATCACGGGAAGCCGATGCATGCGGGCAGCGCAGAACCGGTGGTCGTGGAGATCCTTGGGGGAGGCCTATGTCCAGCAGTGGACGTCCTTCAGCTGATATGATGATGATGTCATAACTGGCTACACACACTGCTCGAAGACCTTGATCATTGTGGTTATTTAGAGCAATTTTTGAGTAAAATTACCAAACAACTTAAGTTTTTATTTTATGGTGCGAGTTCTTAGTCAGATAATCAATTTAAAGGAAAACTATCACGGCTAAGTAGACTTTCTTAGTTTAAGAGTAACAGTCGATCAAAGTTTATATATTTTCCATACAAAATGTTGTATTACCAACTGCAAATATAATTTAGTTTTTCAAAATGTACATTTATATTTTGAAAAGATTACGGAACCCTACATTGCGCGTGTCCGACTCGTGCTTGGCCGGTTTTCTCTCCTTTACTCCTCTCGCTACCGCTCGCTCTTTATTCGTTTCAAAGTATTGTGATGGCAAAGCAAATCGAAGCTGAGATTTTATTGGGATCGATTGTCTTACAATAATCTCCTAAACTACTGATCGGATTTGGATGAAATTCGCGTTATTTTTAAATTTCCAGCCGTTTTATATATAATTTTTATTATCTTGCCTTTTAGGGTCGGCTTTAACTATTCATCATCATATCTGCTGTTCTACGAGCTATGTGCCCTGCCCGCTGCCACTAAACTGCACTTTTAATAAAAAAAAAACTTTTCTCTTAATTATTAATTTTATTTTTATTTTTCCATCTTACTAATACTACACCTTTATGCGAACTACAAACTATACTGTAATGTTCGTTATTCCAGGAAAAATTGGAATGAGGCACTTCGCATACAAATCCAGTCTTTATTTTTTCTCAAAAATCGGCCAAATGAGAGTCAGAACCGCACACAAAGGGTTCCGTACCATGATACAAGATGGAACTAGTACAACGCGTTTCGTATCATCATACTAGATGGCGCCAGTTTCTTAATGATTAAAAAAAACACGTTTTTTGAATGTAGACCCCTTATCTTTTCACTTTTTTAATTTTTAGTATTTATTGTTATAGCGGCAACAGAAATATATCATCTGTGAAAATTACAACTGTCTAGCTATCACGGATCATGAAACACAACACAGCCTAGTGACAGACGGACAGACAGACGCACGGACAGCGCAGTCTTAGTAATAAAATAAAAACAATCAAATACTTAAATCTACATACACTCGCTACCGGAATTTTTGTAATAAACTGCTAAAAACAATGAAAAAGAAATATCAAAAAAGGGAGATAGAAAAAGCGAAAAATAACCCAAAAGCTATTTGGGAAGCCATTAAAACTATAACTGATACCAAAAGAAAAAAAACCCACCCTATCGAACTACTAGATATATGTGCTGATCATAAAACATCACTTAATAAAATCAACAACTTTTTTGCTAACGTTGGCAGTACACTGGCTAACTGTATTCTCTCCCAAATCGATAATAGTCATAACCATCTATTAACCATCAATAACAAAAAAGCTTTAAAATCGATGGTTATTCTTGATCTAGACGAGATCGAAATTGAAAGACTTATCCTGGGTCTTCGCAACGACTGCGCTATAGGTATTGATGGTATATCACCGGTTGTACTAAAGAATTGTAGGCTTCAAATAGTACCACTCTTAAACCACATCTTTAAGCTCTCTATTTGTAATGGTACATTTCCAATACCTCTTAAAAAAGCCAAGATTGTTCCTATACACAAAAGTGGAAACCGGGATAGTATTAACAACTACAGACCGATATCGGTCCTACCAGCCTTATCAAAAGTACTTGAGAGAGCATTAAATAATCGTCTTTGCAGTTTTCTTAACTCACAAAATATTATAGCAAATAACCAATACGGTTTTCGCAGAGGCAAATCAACCGAAGATGCAGTTCTTGGTTTATCAGATGCTATTATTAGGAACCTGGACAGCAAAAAGAAATGCCTATGTATATTTCTGGACCTGTCGAAAGCTTTCGACACTGTTTCTGTTCCCATCCTGATTGATAAGCTAGAATCTATTGGCGTCCGGGGCATTGCCCTTGAAATTTTCAAAGATTATTTAAAAAATCGCAAACAGTGTGTAACAATAGACGGACAACATAGTGACGAGGAAATGCTGAATTTCGGGGTGCCTCAGGGTAGCATTCTGGGCCCAACACTGTTTCAAATATATATCAATAGTCTATGTCAACTTTCTTTACCTCATTGCAACATATACACGTACGCAGATGATACCGCGCTTTTAATAAATGGAGACACCTGGAACGAAGTTAAATCGCACGCTGAATCTGTATTGAAACAAGTAACGCACTGGCTATGGTCAAATCTGTTAACTTTGAATGTTGACAAAACCAAATATATAGCTTTTGGACTAAATAAAAGATATCTACCACCTAAAAACTATGAAATTCAAGCTCACATTTGTTCGAATCCAAATCAAATGCTAAAATGCAACTGTAACAAATTGACTCGCGTTTCTACTATTAAATATTTAGGCATTGTTATAGATGAGACTCTAAACTGGCATGCACATATCCAGTCACTTACCTCTCGAACAAGAAAGTTAATTTATATTTTTAAAACCTTGAGAAATGTCACTGATTCACGGACTATAAGAACTGTCTACTACTCCCTATGTGAATCCCTACTAACCTACTGTGTCACAGTTTGGGGCGGAACGGACAAGACCTTTATGCTACAGTTAGAAAGAGCTCAACGAGCTGTACTAAAGGTTATTCTTAAGAAGTCTTACCGCTACCCGACTACACAGCTGTATAAAGACTTTAATGTTTTAACGGTGAGACAGCTGTTTATACTCAAGACCATATTACGAAAACACGCCTCACTAACACCTGATGCAGTCTCGATGTCTGTTAGACGCAGGAAGGATGTCGTGGAAAACATTAAAGCTCACAGGACTACCGCTGCTGGTAGACATTATTTTGTACTAAGCACCAGACTTTATAACAGGGTAAATAAGTTCCTGGATATATACTACAAAAACTCGTACGAGTGCAAAAACAGGTTAACTGACTGGCTACTTAAAATGACCTACTCTGAAACCGAAAAACTACTTTTACCAATCACTTAGTTATCAATTAGTTTCCTCATCATCGTAGGTACCTACCTCATTAGGTAAAATTTTTCGGCAACCTCAGAATATACTAGTTATACTTACCCTCTAATGTATTGAACTTGTACCAAACATACACCTTAATTCTGAGTATGCTAAATAATTGGTCTCTTATTAAATAAATATAATTTAATAAATAAATAACAGCGTCAAAACTTAATTATTATTATTTTTTTTTCATCCCGTTTTGCTTTGCCCGATTTGGTACTGTGCCCTCTTAACAATGTTTCAACCAAACTAATAATATGATTAACCAGCTGGCTTTGCCTCACACACACACACACACACACGTCTCTGTATACAAAACATCTCTTAGTTTACAATAATAAGTACATGGACATACAAACTACCCTCACAAATGCACATAGTGATATGCCTACAATACTCCCGTGCTTCACATACCTGCTTAACTCACTTACTACCTACACTTAGTTATAAGATTGATAAATAAAACAGACATCAGCTGGGCTAAGATAATGTTTTCAATTGTTAAAAATAGATACTTAGAATTTTAGGCGGTGGCGGGTTCATTGTTTACTTTATGTTGTAATAATTATCCTGATCCAAAATCCTGTTTCCACATAACAGATAATTCTATTGTCTACGGGTGGAAACAGTTATACATATAAGAAACATAATGATAACATTCGCTTACAAGTCCATTGGTGCATGATACTATACGTAAGATGCTACTATATTTTGTTTTGTTTTTCTCGTTGGGACCTCCGGGTCGACTTGCCATAGCACAGATTTCGTCTAGTTTGGGAGTTGACTCGTGGGCCCCGGCCATGAATAATTAATAAGTGATAGTTAACGATAAGTTATTAGTGAATACACCTACATATAATATACCAAACTTAGTTAACACTTAAGCTGACATGTTATCATTCGTCCTTTTTCTGTAAAAAGAAAATTGAATAAAGAAATTATTATTATTATTATTATTATTATTATTAATAGGCACGGTCCTGTTTTAACCCTTAATTGGACATGGAACCCTAAAAATGACTAAAGATTTTAATGAAACTTTGTGAGTTACTGGAAATTAATAAGTACACTATACTGGATTGGACAGTTCATTATTCTACAAAAAATCGTATTAAGGCGCCTCCCAACCTCCCATACCAACCTAGATTATTTGTAATTTTTGTATCAGGTCTGATAGATAAGACATCTAGTAGACAACCGCCTCCGTGGCGTAGTGGTTAGTCCATTCGCTTCACACCAAGAGGTCGCGGGTTCGAATTGTGAATAAAAAAAAACCTACTTCTCTTTTCTTAGCTACTTAGGTAATCGTGTTTTCAACCGTCTTCCAAAAAGAGGAGGTTCTCAATTCGATTGTTTGTTTTTTTTTTAATATTTGTTACACGATATCTTAGCATACTATTAACCGATTTTCTTGATTTTTTTTATCGACATGGTATGCGCCAAGTTGGTCCCGTATAAATAAAATAAATAAATAAATAAATATTCTGGTACAAATCACACATGGTCATCTGGCCCCAAAGTATGTTCCCTGTGTTATGGGAAGTGGGAACCAGAGACTGATATACATACTTATAAACATTTAAATACATACATATATAGATATTTAACACCCAGACACAGAGCAAACAAATCTGCTCATCACACAAATGTTTGCCCTGGGTGGGGATCGAACCCACAACTCTCGGATCAGTAGTAGTCAAGAGCACTAACCACTGAGCCACCGAGTCAGTCAAAATCAAATTCAAAATCAAAATCGGTAGTGTACTTTTTTGGAAAATTAACAAAACCAAATACAAATGTATTAAGTGGTTGCGATGGAAATAGGGTTTTTTAACATGTTTAGCTTTTCCAATTATTAATGCTGATTGATGTGTGGCAGAAGGTGAAGGCTACGCGTAGATGTAAAATTTATTTACTGTCGATGTCATCGATCTCGTTGATCTCATAAATTGAAATGAATGTACTTGTTGTACTAGTTGCGTACACAAAACAAATATACACAGCGTAGATGTACAATTGTTTACTGTCTATGTCGTCAGTCTCGTTGATCTCATAAATTGAAATGAATTTACTTGTTGTACTCGTTGCGTACACATAACAAATATACACAGCGTAGATGTACAATTGTTTACTGTCTATGTCGTCAGTCTCGTTGATCTCATAAATTGAAATGAATTTACTTGTTGTACTCGTTGCGTACACAAAACAAATATACACAGCGTAGATGTACAATTGTTTACTGTCTATGTCGTCAGTCTCGTTGATCTCATAAATTGAAATGAATTTACTTGTTGTTCTAGTTGCGTACACAAAACAAATATACACAGCGTAGATGTACAATTGTTTACTGTCTATGTCGTCAGTCTCGTTGATCTCATAAATTGAAATGAATGTACTTGTTGTACTAGTTGCGCACACAAAACAAATATATACAGCGTAGATGTACAATTTAATTACTGTCTATGTCGTCAATCTCGTTGATCTCATAAATTGAAATGAATGTATGTACTTGTTGTACTGGTTGCGTACACAAAACAAATAATATACAGGATGATTACGGGGTCGTGGAGCAAGAAAGAAGCATTTAACTTACTTTCTCCTGAGGGTCACGATAGGTTAGGACTAACAGTACACCAGCGACTTTTACTTTTAGTCAGCAAAAAAAAAACTGCGATAACTCGAGATCATGGTCACCCTACTATTAATAAAAATTAATAAAAAGGTGTAATTAAAAGTAGGGTGACCACGCATTTTGAGTCAATAATAATTTTCAAATAAAAATACGTAAATAACGAATCATCTTTGTTTCAATTAAAATTAATACAGGTAGCATCGCAATCATTTACTGAGTCAGAAAAAAATGGTTGGGATCACGACCCCGAAATCACCCTGTATAATAATATGTAGGTGCGCGAACCCGACTCGCACTTGGCTAGTTTTTATTTTCACACTCTGTATAAGAGGGTTTAAATCTCCCTGTGCTATCTAATCATACAGTGTAATATAAACAGAGGCCAAGATGTTTTTTGTACTTTTTGTCATTTGTACTTCAAACAAAAATGTGGTCTAAGAAAATATTTCGTCTAGCTATAATGCTTTTCGCTTTCTTGTGTCACGTGGAACCTGTTCAGTGTAGGAACATACATAAATACATAGTGTGTACATACTTCGCTTTAGGTAATAGGGGTCTACGTATTCTGGACTTTAGAAATGTCATTTTTCCTGTGGGAACGGAAAAACTTTAGATTTTCTCATAAATTTTCCTGTTATTTATGCATTCAACCTCATATACTGTGATTTTTCCAATATTTTAGTCCCATTAGTTTCGGAGATAAGGGGGAAAGGTAAGTTTTTGCCTATTTTCTTAAATAACTTTTAAACTATTTACTTTAAAATTATTAAAATTTAAACTTCAAATTCTCACAACAAGCCCTTTGATTTAATATATCTCACAACATATTATTATTATTTATTTATTTTCTAATTTACTTTTTAAAAGTGGCCCTCATGTGTAAAATTAATTTATTTACGTTACACGTCCGTCTTTGTGTCACCGAATTGCATCACCATATCAGCGGAAGGACGTCCACTGCTAGACATAGGCCTCTCCCAAGGATTTCCACGACGACCGGTTCTGCGCTGCCCGCATCCAGCGGCTTCCCGCGACTTACATATGTGTACCAAATTTCAACTAAATCGGTCTAGTAGTTTTAAATTGGCTTTGACAGACAGACAGACCCTATAATGGTTTCTTTTTACCTTTTGAGGTATACGGAACCCTAAAAGGGCAATGTAAACTCTGTATAACGTCACTCGATATAACGATTCACTCTTTGAAACGTCAAACTTTTCTGGCTCCAGTTGGTTTACTTTGACGCTAAGTTCTTTCTGTATAACGAAAACTCTCAATAACGTCACAAAATGCCCGGTCTCTTGAGTGTCGCTATATAGAGTTTACGCTGTAATTTATATTAAAAATTATTTTTCAAAAGTTGTACATTTTGGTAAATTTTGTAAGGATATAATTTATTTTATTTCATTTGCGTGTTCATACGGAAATCTGCATCACATGAGGTATTTTGGCTTGCAAGCGCGTCGCCGGGCCTCGTTACACGTCATTAAGCGATACTTTACAGCAGACGGCCCTCGAGACTGCCTACCCCTTCCTGAACCCCCCCCCCCCCCCCCCTCCTTTCCTGAAGGCATGTGGTTTTCAGTTACGTCATTCATACTGATGATATTCTAGATGGGATATTATGGATAAGGCTATTTGTCACGCCACGGTAAGAAGTCTAATTAGATTATGCTGGGTGTAAAAGGGTTGAGATAACTTTTTAGGGTTCCGTACTTAAAGGGTAAAAACGGGACCCTTTACTAAGACTTCCCTGTCCGTCTGTCTGTCCGTCTGTCACCAGGCTGTATTACATGAACCTAGATAGCTAGATAGTTTAAATTTTCACAGATGCTGTATTTTTGTTGCCGCTACAACAACAAATACAAAAAATTAGAAACAGTAATATTATAAAGGCGAAAGTTTGTGAGTGTATATGTTTGTTACTTCTTCACGCAAAAACTACTGGATGGATCTGGCTGAAATTTAGTAGGTAGATAGATTAGGACCTGGATTAACACATGGGCTACATTTTTCACGCTCGCAAAATGAACACGTTTTGTATTGAGACCCCCTCCTCATTTTTTCACTTTTTCTAAATTTTTAGTATTTGTTATTATTACGGCAACAGATATACATCATCTGTGAAAATTTCAACTGTCTAGCTACGGTTCATGAAATACAGCCTGGTGACAAGAGGGACAGCGAAGTCTTAGTAATAGAGTCCCGTTGTTGTCTTATTTTTGAGTTATTAGGGGAAGTACGGACAAAATGACATAGACGGACAAAATGACATAGTGGGCTTATTTGAAAATTGGCGCGGTTTGGAACATCAAAAACCAGCCAATCGCAGTCTTTGTGTCGCCATTACCAACCTAGGAAAATACTAGACCAATCCGGGCGCGCGTCGTTTCGGCACAACTTCATGTTTGTTTTCACCAACCTCAAGTTTGTTTTGAGTTGTGACAACTTATAGGTTTTTGGTAAGTTTTTCTTTAAATCTTCGCTGTTTGTTGACTTTATTTGCATAAGTATATCACAACCTATGAGGGAATGATATTTAGTTTCGATTCTTTTATACATTTTAGAAAATACGAAGTTAAAAATATACAATCTCATTGGTGGACAAAATGACATACCCAGGATATGGACAAAATGACATAGGTATGTCATTTTGTCCGTAGTCTTTTTTTGTTAATATATAAAGTACTTAGGTAATTTTTTCGTTTTATCTTTCAGCACACATGTTAAAATTCTGAAGAAGAAAACATTAATTCTCAGGTAGAGGATGATGAGGACGATTGCGCTTGCATTTATTGCAATGATTTGTACTCCCGATCAAAACCCGGAGAAGGTTGGCTTAGATGTATGCAGTGCTTCCGTTGGGTGCATGCTGCCTGTGCTGATGTACCGAAGAAAACAAAGAAATTTGTGTGTGAACTATGCATTTAATTGCACTTTATTTAGTATGTAATTTTGTCCATATAGGGTATGTCATTTTGTCCATGAGTATGGACAAAATAAATTTTCTGTGATCTCATTTTAAAGGAAGATATTTTTTTTTCTATAAGAGTTAAGTGTTACTGCTCTAGTTGATTTTGTAGCTGATACATCAAAGAAGTTACTGATACGTAAATTTTGTTCCTGAAGCTTTTAAATAAATGTTTATAGTGAAAAAACGGGAGGGTATGTCATTTTGTAAGTACTTCCCCTACTTATATGAATTACACTCCACTTATCACCAATGCTAGGTCCATTAAAACATTCGTGAAAAATCTTTTAACAAGATTTTTTATAGATTAACGATAAAACGAATGTAAAATCTGAGTTCCGCTATGTTTCTTTATATATATCTTTGCTCTGGTGGTTTAGGAGATCACCAAATAAATATGAATTATAATAACATTCCCAAATCGTCCTTACCATATTCAAGTCAGATGTAGTCAAACACACTCAAATTTTATATTAAAAAAAAATACCATTGTGTTTTTTGCAAATGTTTTAAATCAAAGTTACGGTTAAAAAAATTGCAACATGACTTGGGCTTTTTTTTTTCACTTTTTTCCGAGTTTAACTTTTTGTGATATTTCACTGTATTCAGTTTAAGTAGATTATATCATAAAATAATACAGATGTCTTAAAACCAATCAGTTCATTTGAAAGAGCGTTAATTAATCACACTTAAGAAGTAAAACCAATACGGAATTATTTAGCTTGAAAACATGGAAAAAGCATAAATGTCTTTTCACAACTTTCAATCGGCTCTCCTGGAAAGTTGTCAAAATAGAATTATGCGTCCTTTTGGTATTTTGAAGTTTATCTGATCATGAACTTTGGAGGTGGAAAATTAAGGTCCCAGGATCGTGTTTTGTTTCCAGGAAATACGGTGCTCGCTTTTTTTAACCGACTTCCAAAAAAGGAAGAGGTTTACAATTCGACTGTATGTTTTTGTGTGTACGTGTGTATGTGTTACGCGATATCTTCGCAGATTGTGAACCGATTTCTTTAATTTCTTTTTTATTCGAGTTGGTCCCATATAAATTTTATCAAAATCGGTGTAGTAATTTATTAGAAAATTAACGAAAAACAAAAATATTTGGCTGCAATGGAAGTCGGTTTTTAACGTGTTTAGCGTTTTCAATTTATTTACTTTGAAAACGTATTTATTATTCACATTTGAGCATTTATCATTTTTAAGCATATAAACTCTTTTCAATTATAAGATTGTTCCTACCAGTAGTTAAGTTTTTAGATTTTATTTTGTGTTTCATTTCTTCCGCGGTTGTGAACCGATTTTCAATTTTTTTTATTTGATAGATTACGCCTTAAAGTAGGTCCTATATAAATTTTATTAAAATCGGTTACGTACTTTTTAGAAAATAAACTAAAAACTTTGCAAAATTTTACTTGGTTGTTGCGAATGAAGCTGATTTTTTTAAAGTGTTTAGCGTTTTCAATAATCTTTTATCGCTTCTCTGTTTTTTCAACCGACTTCCAAAAAGGAGGAGGTTCTCAATTCGACTGTATGTTTTTTTTATGTGTGTTACCTCAGAACTTGAAAGCTAGTGCTTCCCGTGTGGTCCCATATAAAGTTTATCACAATCGGTGTAGTACTTTATTAGAAAATTAACAAAATCCAAAAATAATGATGCAAAAATGTACCAAGTTGTTGCGATGGAAGTTTTCAACCTATTGTCAACTTCATACAGTCGATGATGGTATGACAAAGTGTTCGATTCAGCCAAAAGACGTTTACTGCTGGACAAAGACCTTAGACCTAGATTTGGTCCCACTGATGCGCTGCCCGCATCCAAAACCTTCCCGCGACCTTCACCAGGTTGTCGGTCCACCGAATGGGAGGTCTGCCTTTGCTACGTCTTCCAGTGCGCGGTCACCATTCGAGAATCTTACTGCCCCAACTGCCATTTGTTCTACAAGCTACGAAGCTTAATATGTACTTAAGTTTTGCGATTCTGCTAGCTATGTTGTACGCTTACCTTGGTTCCTGTAGCTGTTTCAGAATTACTTTCCATAAATAGTAAGTTTCAAAATCATTAGGAATAATAATCTGAGTTCCAAACCAACGGAGTGATATTCGATCAGTACAATTTATTTTATTTTATTAAGTGTTGAAAAGAAAGTGATGGATGATTCTATAACAGATTATATTTATTCGACTGCCCAAAAAGAAGAGTAATGTCTTTCAGGTATATGTATGTATGTTTGTTTGTATGTGTGTATGTCTGTTTCTTTTGTTGAGCCTGTATCCTAAACGGTACATGGATTTTGAAGTGCAAGGTGTCGTAAGTTCGTTTTAATCCCGTGAGTGATAAAGGATAATTTTTTACCCGATAGCTAAGAAAATAAGGGTAGATAATGTTTTTATGTAGTAGGGTTTTTATTTTTTACCTGACTGCGACAGTAGGAGGATGTTTTTCGAGTGTATGTATGTATGTATGTAATATGTTTATTCCTCTGGCACGTCCTGTAGCCTAAACGGCTTGATGGATTTTAGAGTGCGATGTTTCGTTAGATTTAGATAAGATAAGATAAGCTAAGATAATATTTATTGTCAAAACTGAGTAATATAGTTGTTAAAATTAATTAGTATCATCAGTTTACCCATTTCGGGCATACAATAGTCATGGTTTAACATTTAAAGTACAGTCATAATTTTATTCAAAAATTAAAACATAAAAAGCAAGTATAAATTAATTTGAAAAATATTCTTCTAAAGTATAAAATACCTTGTCTGTCAACCAATCTTTCAGTGTTTTTTTTTAAATTTAGTACCATCTAATGACTTGATATACATTGGTAAGTGATTAAAAATTTGAGCACCTACAACTACAAGCACTTTTATTAAATATGTAGCTTTTAGCTAACACAACGCACATGTCATATTTATATTGGCTGCGTAGAACATTTCTATGATAGATTTCATTTTTTCTAGTAATTTGTCTTGAGGGATCGGGAGTAAGAGACACAGGATACATTTTCACCCGACTAGCCAAAAAAAATATGTTATTTATTTCTTTGGCACACTCTGTATTCTAAGCGGCTTGATGTATTTTGAAGTGTGAGGTGTCGTTTTAATCGTGTTAATCCCGTGAGTGACATATGATACATTTTTACCTGACTGGCCAAAAAAAAGGGGATACGTTTTTACGCAGTCAAGTTTTTAAGTTTTAATTAGCTCCTAGTTAATTCAGTTGGTAAGGATTTTTTTATTTTGTTTTTCATCAGGGTATTTTATTGCTCGAATGGTCACATTTGGCACAAAATAGGATAGAGAGGCGCACTTTAACTTCGGTTCACTGAGCCACCGAAGTATTTTTTGAAGTGATAACTTCTTTAGCGGCGTTGTCCACTTTTTTGTAATGGGTAAAAAATGTTAAACTCGCGTCAGGACACGTGACCTGATCGAAAATTCGTAAGACGGATGGAGTTGATTTTTTGTTGATTTTCCTGAGGTATAAACTTTTTAATGTTATATAAATTGTCATGTTTGTGTACGATAGCGCAATAAATAAATATTGTATTCTACCACATAAATGATAGTACTTTTATACTGATAATCAAAGCAATTCGTGCAAAATTATTCCCTAACCATTCCAAAATATCAAAAATGCACAACGTTAATATTCAAGTTTTCACTTCTGCCGGCACTCCCGGAGTGCAACCAGTCGTTTTTTTTATTTATAATTGATAAGCCCTTGGCATCACCTCACCTGATGGTAAGTGACGCCGATGTCGAAGATGGAAGCGGGCTTACCAAGATACCCCAACGCAATTTAGAACTGGCTATCTTATCTTCAAGCCGGAACACATCAATGTTGTTAACACTGATGTTTGGCGGCACGACTTAGATAAGATAGTGGTAGCTAGCCTGGCGGGCTTAGAAAATGCCCTACCACCAGAGTCTTACAAGATGACCCCACCGGGAATCGAACCCGCTACCTCCTGGTGTGAAGCGAATGGACAAACCATAAGTAAGTAAGGTAAAGTAAATTCAATTCAATATATTTATTCAAAATAGGTGCAAATTACACTCTTTCTGATAGTCATAAAATAATAATAATAATGTAATTTGTGAAGAATCAAGAAATAAACAATAATTAGTTAATAACGTCAAAATTATTATCCTTGATATAAACCGGATTATGTCATTAGAACATGAAAACAATATGACACGAAAGGTTATACATAAAAATCATTGAATGCATTTAACAAGAGTAGGCCAGTTCCCACGGACAGCACCCGGTCACGAGTATAACGCGAGAGTCAGCTATCGCTCCCATCAACCATATTTGAGGGAAAGGAACGACCCGGCTCCCGATTCGCCACTTAATAAAGTGATTATAATTCTAATTAGTAGAGTATCTATCTATCTAGCCGCTCGTTCTACGTCATTTTTGTCAGCACTCAGAACTCAGAATACACAGTGCATGCCGCATTTAATAACATTTCGCTTCGAGCGTTTATTTTGAACGTGCATTAATTATGCTAAACTTAAATATTCGCTTAATTTATCGCTTGAAATCCATTTTGAATATAGACGTCGTGTTTGCTTTAAATTAAAGTATCATATATTTTCATTTGAAAACAAGATAAATATAGACAACCACTCTAATATAAACTTGTAGGAGCGGTGTGTTCCCCACTCTTCGAGAGCAATGGGAGGAATCTCCGCCAGGCGAGGTGGTATCCCTGGGGTCAGGCTATGGACCCATCGTTGATGATTGGTACTTGCATTTAGTTCATTGGTTTCTTTGGGGAATGTTGTTCAGTATGATGAGTATACCCTGTATACAGGGTGTATTAAAATTGGTGTAGGTCCCGTTAACTGGAGGTTCTACTCATCTTACTGAACAACTTTCCCCAAACAAACCATAGTCAATTCTCGAAAATATTTAGGCCCTCCATACTAAAATGCACAAAGTTGGTCGATCAGCTGATTTGTATGAAGAGTAAACATTTTTTTTTTGCGATTTCAGCAAAGTCGTAGAACAAAAGTTGTTCAGTTTGATGAGTAGAAGCTCCAGTTAACGGGACCTAAACCAATTTTGTTACACCCTGTGTTAAAGGAAAAGGTGACTGACTGGTATACCACTGAACGGATTTCGCTGAATTTTGGAATACAGACAGTTATGAAGACGTAAGCAACCGATAAGAAAGGTTTTTGGAAAGTTTCCAAGGGTACAGTAAAAACGGTATTTTTTTTTATTTTTTTTTTATTTATTCAGGAAAAATACAGCTTACAGAAAACTTCCAAAGCACTGTATTCTAACTTAAGATTAAATTAACCGCTATTGTATGTTTATAACAAAACTTAACTAAGAGATACAAGTTGTTCGCCTATTGTCAATGCTCTCACATAAACTTAGGCAAGCATCAGATATACTTCGCCATGAATCACTAAAAATATCAAACTGAGTGTTCTTGGATATTGAATAGTTATTGAGGAGTACCAAGGCACGTATTACGGGGGAGTTGCGTCTGGCCTCAGTGCGCCAAGCCGGAACCGCCAGCAAACTACGGGGGCGCCGCGAGCTGATTTCGTTTAGCGGGATAGTAGGGACGGCAAGCGTCACGGTTTTAGTAACCAGTACCGGACAATCAGATTCTCCTCGTAGAATGTGACAGATGTAGGTAAGCAACGAATGATTACGCCTCACCTCTAAAGAATTGAATCCTAATGTACCGAGCAGAAAATTTGTTGGGTACAAAAAAGGGTAGTAACCAAATTGTTTTTTGTACAGGAACCTTAAGAAAGATTTCTGTATTTTTTCAAGAAGCAATGAATAGGTTACTTCGTAGGGATTCCATACTATTGACACTGTTTCAACTTTACTCCTGACAAAAGCAGTGTATAAGAGTTTTATGGTCTTGATGTCATTGAAATCACAAGCACTCCGAATTATAAAACCTAATTTGCGGAAACAGTTATGATCATGAAATGTAAGGCGTGGATCGAATATGACCCCCAGGGATCTGCGTGGGCGAAGCCGTGGCCAACCATTAGAGTAAGAATAAATTTATAATCCAATCTCTTCGCATGTATTATTTGTACCTGACTGGTTAAAATTAAATTAAAAAGGTGAACATTAAAAATTTATAAACATGAAAATTTCCTGCAATTTTTTTTTCGTAAGTAACGGAGAAATTCACTATATTATGAAATTTTATTTTTAAAACTGGCCAAGTGCGAGTCGACCTGGCGCAAAGTAGATTTCCGAAGTCTTTTCAAAAAAATTATGTTTATTTTAAAAAAAAACAATATTTTATTTACATTTTGTATGGAAAATCTATGAACTTTTAACAAATCCAACGGCACATCTTAAGTTGGTCGGCTATTACTTCTAAACTAAGAAAGCTTACTTAGCCGTGATTTTTTTCCTATTAAATTGGTTATATGTCCTACTGTTTTACTTTTTTTTCAAATTTCCTGAAATAGCGGTTTAGCTTGTATAGGGGGAATATTTCGCAAAAAGATCCCTGCATCAAAAAATGGTTTTAGCTAACCCTCAGTTGTTTTAAAAGACCTATTCAAAGAAACCCACATGATAGGGTGCGTTAAATTATCCCCGCTTTACATGTAGGGGAAGTACCATAGTAAAAAAATTCAAGATTTTATTGTACAACTATGTCGGCGTGATTAATATACATATATAACCATACTAAATTACAACTTTCTAGTATTCATAATCTCTGAGCTAAGCCGTGCACAGACGGACAGACAGACATAGCGAAACTAAGGGTTTCTTGTTGACTTCAAAACGCTAAAATGGTAAAAATGCAAAACAGGCGCGTAAAAAATTTGTGCTGTTTAAGAACCTAATGCAATCCAGTAGCAAAAACTTGATTCAAGCGTTTTCAGTCAGGATATTTCAAAATTCAAGATGCAGCTCGCTCTGGCCGTCCTATTTGAATTTGTATACAAAATAACAAGAAACTTTTTCCCCGACCTAATATAATGATTGACATATCATATAATCACATCCTGGACACCTCATACAACGGGCCAGAAATGACATTTCAAAAAAAGAATGACGGAATAAACAAAATGGCGGCGCAATCCTATACGTTCGACAACCAAACTGTAACCAATCTGTATCAATCTGGGTGACGAGGAAGTAAGGTCGCAATCTAGAGAGCGACAGGGAGTATCCATACTGTATGTTAGTACTAAGATATGTATTTTGATATTATCTTCCTTAGACATACAAGGAATTCTAATCCCAAAACGGAAAACTCACACTTATTCAACACTCACGCCGTCTTCAATTTATTTAGCGCGATAATAAAAGAAATAAATAATTTCTCCAGTCAGATCCCCTCAGCAGAGGCGACGATTTATTCTCGTCTGACAAGTCTCCGACTTGGGAAAAGCCGCTTTTTCTCGACAAGCTCAGGATAGACAAAGACAACACTAGTGTACAGTGAGCCACAAATATTCAGAAAAACGATGCACCTTAACTTTTTGCAGCTTAGAATGCTTTTGCTTAGTCAGCTGTGCGGTTCTTGGTACTCAATCGTTTTGTCTCTTGCTCACCAACTGATTGCATTGTGTTTCTTAGTACAAGAGCTGTCAGGTCTGAGTTATTTTGGCAGCGCTGTGACTTGCATCAGGAATGAGGTGCTGCATTTCAATCGAAGCCTGGAGGCGAACAATACACCTCGTTAAAACTGGATCTGGTACGTTGTACCAACGTGTTCTATGAAATTTGGGGTTAATTGGCCATGAATACCACTTAAATATAATCATTCGTACGTCACGGCAAGACATACGAGTGTGCTTTTAAATGGGAGTGCTTTGCTGCTATAAAACAGATGATTATAACTAAAGTAATAATGCCTTGCTTGTCATGTTATGATAAGATACATATATATTTGAAATGCATAATAAACATTCAGTCCGCAAAATAACTACTTGAGCGGCAAGATTTCATGATTGAGCGGCAGAAAACACTGTAGGAAGAGTGTGGTACGGGGAGTTCTAAATGGAAGCGGGAGCGAGCGAAGCGAGCTCGGACTTGCGGAGCACCCCGACTCGGATCCGTTAGGTTCGGAGACTGTGCGGGGAGGCGAGCCAAGCTCGCCTCCCCGCACAGTCGTAGTGTTAGGTTTAACATGAGAACACAGAAGTAGGAGCCCCGAAGGGGCTCCGTCTACCACTCAACACTGTAGGAAGAGTGTAGTACGGGGATGTTTAAAATAATTACAGCCATCCAGAATGACATAAATTGCTGATTGATTTTGAAATGTTTGCTGACCATGAGTTGCTGACCAATTAGCTATTTCTGCTCACCGATTATATTTTTCTGCTCACATAAATAACAATACTATGCTAACCATTTAATTGACACCCTTATGATAATACTTATAGGTTCCTGCGACTTAGTTACCACTTAGTTCGTTGGTCTTGCTAAAACTTAATAAATAGAGTTTAAAAAACTAAAAAACACGCTTTTAAAGTACCTCAGACTAAAAAGTAAAAAATAGTTCTACGTTGAATATAATAATTAACAAAAAATACTAGTATTATTGTGAAAAAGCGTGGGGCGCTCTGTGCCATATTTTTCGTCTATCGAGTAACCCACACTTTTTCACAATAATACTAGTATTTTTTGTTAATTATTATTTTCAACTTATGTTTAGAATTATTTTAAAAATGTCTGATGTACTTTAAAAGCGTGTTTTTAGTTTTTTTAAACTCTATTTATTAAGTTTTAGCAAGACCAATGAACTAAGTGGTAACGAAGTCGCAGGAACCTATTTATTTTTTAGTTCAAACTTATGAAATTATTATATTGTCGCTGATTCTTGATAAGTTTAAAAAGTTTGAATTAAATCTGTCCGTTTAAAGTGGGTCAAAATCGAGTCCAAATGAGTCGGTTACATACAAACTTACATACAAACATACAGGCTCTACCGATTACAATGGAACTTTGGTAAAATGTTGTACTCACGCCAGGGAAGTTTTGAAAAAAAGGCATCGCGAGCTGCTTGTGGCTTGCGCACCTCGCAACATCGGTGATAAGCCGCTTACGGCTCGCGCAATGCGCAATACCAATGATGCCTCGCTTGCGGCTCGCGCACCGCACCCTCTTGATGCCCACGCAGGCGAAGCCGAGGAATCAATTAGTTTCACATAAAATTCCGACGTGCGTGTGTTAGTAATTAATTATTCTCCTTTAAAATAGCTTGACCGATTTTGATGAAATATATTTATTTGAAGTGACAATGTCTAATAAATCGATGGACGCCGCCTGCACGCTCGAAAAACGATGACTCATTGTCCCATTACGCTCATTGTCCCGTTACGTTATGACGTTGTCACGTTAAACTATCGTCCGTAAACCGACTATACATACAATCAATTTTTTTGTAATTATGTGGTCACCTGTATGGTCTTTAGATATAGGTGGACCCAGTAGGTAGCACTGTTGTTGAGATCCAGAATTTTTTTAAGCGGGAAAGAAGTCGTAGGAATCTATAAGTATTATCATAACATATTAAGCAAGGCATTATTACTTTAGTTATAATTATCTGTTTTATAGCAGCAAGCACTCCCATTATATAGCATACTCGCACGGATCAGATAAATAAGGATAGATTGGAAATGTACGCTGGGCAGGCGCGCCTCAAGTATGATTAGAAAATCATACTTAACCGCATCACGCGTTCATACTTTTTATTTGCGGGTGGTTGTGTGTAACGTACAGACTCTCGAAATGGTGTGAGACACAATTGCAGCCCTATGTTCTAAGTGGCGTTTTATTTATTGGTGCGCGCAATTCGTGTATATGTATTATTATTGCTTATGTAGTGGAGTTGATGGGTGGGAGACAGGCGGCGACGCTGGTTTTCAAACAAAAGTGTGACTATTGCCAATCCAACTTTATTTATTTTATCCGTGCATACTCGCATCTCTGGCCGTGACGCCCGCATTTGCTTTACTTTTTTAATCACAACACCACCGTCACCGCGTTGCCGCATGCCGATCAAAATTTGAAAAAAGCAGCCAGCGAACCTCGCACCAAGCTTTTATTTATCGGACTATGGTGTTGTCACTTGGCTGTATGAGATTTGTGTTCTGTGCCTCTCAGTGTGTTTTAGGATAATCGCAATTAAAAAAAAAATCTACTCTCCAATAATGAAATTACATAGCCACTCGAGCTAGGAAGTATTTTTTTTAAATTGTGATGATCCTGGAGTCACGTGTTTCTTGTCTTCTTTTTAAGAATGTAAAGCGAGTATTACATAGCGTGTTTGAGTAGTAGTTACTGGCGAGGCTGGGGAAGTAAGCGATTGCTAGATGAGTAGCATAGCGTGTTACAATAAGATTGTTGCAATTAAAAATACTACTCTCCAGTAATGAAATTACATACCCCCTTGCCGGATCGTTAACAAGCGAGTATTACATAGCGTGTTTGAGTAGTAGTTACTGACGAGGCTGGGGAAGTAAGCGATTGCTAGATGAGTAGCAGTGTGTTACAATAAGATTGTTGTAATTACAAATACTACTTTCAAGCAATGAAATTACAAATCCCTTTGCCGGCTCACTAAATAGCGAGTATTACATATCGTGTTTGAGTAGTAGTTACTGACGAGGCTGGGGAAGTAAGCGATTGCTAGATGAGTAGCAGTGTTACAATAAGATTGTTGCAATTAAAAATACTACTCTCCAGTAATGAAATTACATACCCCCTTGCCGGCTCGTTAACAAACGAGTATTACATAGCGTGTTTGAGTAGTAGTTACTGACGAGGCTAGGGAAGTAAGCGATTGCTAGATGAGTAGCAGTTTGTTACAATAAGATTGTTGTAATTACAATTACTACTTTCAAGCAATGAAATTACAAACCCCTTTGCCGGCTCACTAAATAGCGAGTATGTTTGAGTAGTAGTTACTGACGAGGCTGGGGAAGTAAGCGATTGCTAGATGAGAAGCAGTGTGTTACAATAAGATTGTTGCAATTAAAAATACTACTCTCCAGCAATGAAATTACATACCCCCTTGCCGGCTCGTTAACAAGCGAGTATTACATAGCGTGTTTGAGTAGTAGTACATTACTGACGAGGCTGGGGAAGTAAGCGACTGCTAGATGAGTAGCAGTGTATTACAATAAGATTGTTGCAATTAAAAATACTACTCTCCAGCAATCAAATTACATATATCTATACATATATATATATATATATATATATATACACGCAACAATTAATACTATATATATCGAGCGTCGGTGGCGTGACAGCTAGGTACGCCGCCTCCTGTCCTGGAGGTCGTGGTTCAAATCCTGCTTCGTACCAATGTGATTTATCCGTCGCTGTTACGGTGAAGGAAAACATCGTGAGAAAACCTGCACACGCTTGCGAAGAAGCTCGCAGGTTGTGTGTGAAGTCAACCAACCCGCACTAGGCCCGCGTGGTCGCCTAAGGCCCAATCGCCCTAATTCAGGGTAAGCTCGAGCCCCTCGGTGGGGACCTATATGAGCTGACATGATAACACGATATTTACATACCCACTAGCTGGCTCGTTAACTAGCCGGGAATACGATTTTATTTTTATTTTTGTGACGAACCTGAAGTCATGTATCTTTCATCATCATCATCCTATCAGCCGAAGGACGTCCACTACTCGACATAGGCCTCCCCTAAGGATCTCCACGACGACCGGTTCTGCGCTGCCCGCATCCAGCGGCTTCCCGGCGTATGTCTCCCGGCTTAGAATAGGGCCATCCTTTTTCATCCAATAGGCGTCGTAAGAGCCGACTAAGGGACTTAAACCAGAGGATGGGCATCAGCGTCCTTTCCGCGAATTGCAGTCGACCTGCAACAACACTGCGATCGCCAACCCGCCTGCCAAGCGTGGCGATTACAGCAACACCACCTAATGATCGACACAAACAAAGACTATTTACTACAGCAGAAAACTATTATGAGATGCACAGACCAGATCAAGGCTGGAACTGAGTGCTCAGTTCACGAATGCACCCGGAAAGCTGCAGTCCGCGAAAAATGGCACCGTATCACCAAGATCATCACTCATCGTGGTTCACAATGATGACCACGACCACTCTGACAAGAGTATACCGATTTAGAAGAAGAAAGTATTATAAATAAGTATGGATTAAAATAAATTTCAAAACCTAGAAACTTTTAAGTATACAAGCTTTTAATATTGCATTTTTACGCAATAATATGCATGCAAAATTTCAGCTCAATCGGAAATCGGGAAGTGGGTCAAATTTAACTTAAACAGATTTCATTACAGACACCGAGACAGGTGAAACTAAAAAAAATCGAAAACCTCAAAACTTTTAGATAAAGCTTTTAATATTGCATTGTCACGCGATATACATATGCATGCAAAATTCTATCTCAATCGGAAACCGGGAAGTGGGTCAAATTTAACTTGCAAGATTTCATTAAAAACACCGGGACAGATGAAACTAAATAAAAGCTTGTAACTTGTAATTAGGGGTAAATGCCCTACCTACCCACTCATATTGTTGATAGCACTTATGTCACACCCTGGACACTTCATACAACAACGGGCCAGAAATGACATTTCAGAAAACAAATGAAGGAACAAACAAAATGGCGGCGAAATCTTATACGTTCGACAACCAAACATTCAATTTGGGTGACGAGGGGGTGAGGTCGCAATCTAGAGAGCGGTAGGGAGTGTCCATACTATATGTTAGTACTATATATACACTTTGCTTTTGTCATGAGCCTATTGCTCAGGTACGTTAATCATCAATACAAATTTAACTAAATTACAATTCAAATTGCAATTACGTGTAGCATGTGGTTTTTGAAGTTGGCGCGCTGCGAGTTGCGTGATCCCAACTTGACGCAACAACAAAGGGAAGGTGGCTGAACATCGTCACGTCCAAAGTTGTCCGACGAACTGGTTTAGTAGCCTTTGGTATACGCGGTGGCTTTTCGTCCTCGGTCATATTATAATTGTACAAAAATATACGGTCTAATTGAGAAACCTTCTCCTTCTGCATCATTATATCAGCCGTACGACGTCCACTGCTGGACATAGGCCTCCCCCAAGGATTTCCACGACGACCGGTTCTGCGCTGCCCGCATCCAGCGGCTTCCCGCGACCTTCCCCAGGTCATCGGTCCACCGAGTGGGAGGCCTGCCTACGCTACGTTTTCCGGTGCGTGGTCGCTACTCGAGAACTTTACTACCCCAACCCCAATAGCCATCTTACGAGTTATGTGCCCCGCCCACTGCCACTTAAGTTTAGCAATTCTAATGATGAATATCCTTCTTTGAAGTCGGTTAAAAATCAGTGGTCGTTTGTCAATACATTCGCCAAAAGTTTTCCTTCTTTGGAGTTTCTAAACTATTGACCTACCAAAAACTTGAAATCACTTATGTGAGTAAGCTTTAATTAAGACCTTTCAAGGAGAATAATTTTTGGTATCCTGTGATAAACACTTCTAAAACTATGCAGTTTCCAATACGTACTTAGTGGATTATTTTAATTTTAAGGCAGAATTGTTGTAATATTCATTCATATCAGCTCATATACGTCCCCACCGAGGGGCTCGAGCCTACCCTGAATTAGGGCGACCGAACCTTAGTCGACCACGCGGGCTCGGTGAGGGTTGGTCGACTACACACAACCTACGAGTTTCTTCGCAGGCGTGTGTAGATTTCCTCACGACGTTTTTCTTCACCGTAAAAGCTTCAGATAAACGTACATATGAAATCTAAATTTGAAATCACATTGGTACGTGCTAGGTTCGAACCACGACCTCCCGGACAGGAGGCGGCAGCCCTAACCATTACGCCACCGACGCTCTGTTGTAATATAATAATTAGAAATTATAATCATGGTACCAAGAACCACTATATTTATTGACTGGTATGGAAAGTCACTAGTTACTAAACGCCACTAGTGTCAGGCTTTGTCGCAACTCCAAATTAATATGAATCTCTAATTTGGCCACACACGTGCGCGCTGGCAACTTCGCAGACGCCGCCAAATTGGATAAACATGTGCGCAGAATGCGCCTCGGCTGCGTTGTTAGCGAGGGAGGCTAGAAGATTATAGTTGGCTGGTAACACGAAAAAATAACGTTTTTCATTAAACAGTAAAATATTGAATATTAAAATGGCTGATTAATGATTATACATGGTGAATTTTATATTTTATACCAGGATGTTACATAATTGGTGTCATTAACTTTTCTTCTCATCATAATAAACAACTTGTCAACCGACTTCCAAAAAGGAGGAGGTTCTCAATTCGACTGTATGATTTTTTTATGTGTGTCGGAACTTTTGACTGGGTGAACCGATTTTTATGATTCTTTTTTTATTTGAAAGCTAGTGCTTCCCGTGTGGTCCCATATAAATTTTATCAAAATCGGCATAGTACTTTATTAGAAAATCAACAAAAACCAAAAATAATAATGCAAAAATGTACTCAGTTGTAGCGATGGAAGTCAGTTTTTTAACGTGTTTAGCGTTTTCAATCATGTTCTTATGCTGAAATCTCAAAAAAAATTAACTCTTAATCGACCAGTTTTCTGTATTTTTGTACGGAAGTTTCAATTTATGGAGTTTACTCCTTTAGAATTGATTCATATATACGGTCTAACAAAATTAGCTGAAACTTTTTTAACTGGTGCTTCTACCCATGAAACTGAACAACTTTCGCCATGGAACCCATACTCAAATCTCAAAAAAATATTTTAACTTCCCTTACTAAGTTGGCCGATCAGCTGATAGAGTTAGTATGGGATAGCCTTTTTTTTTGCGATTTGACTATGGGTTCCATGGGAAAAGTTGTTCAGTTTCATGGTTAGAAGCACCAGTTAAAACAGTTTTAAACACCTAAAATACCTAAAATACAATAAAATTATTTTAATTATACATGTATGTATGTTACATACACTGTTGTAATCTTAGAATTTTCGTGTATATGTTAGTATATGTGGGCTAAACTGGTGTGTCATATTTTATAAGTGTATGTTTATATGGTATATGTTTGTATTTATTTATGTATGTTTGTCCACGTGTTCTAGAAATCAATACGCAATAATTATTTTTCGTTGAATAATGTATTTTTCTACTTAAGGAACAAGTTTCTTCGAAATTGGTTCAGTAGTTTCCAAGACATGGACTCTTTAGTGTGTACCAATCACTGAAAAAACACGTTGTCGGTTAAACATATCAACTTTGTGGTTGAAGTCGGTTGTTCTTAGCGTTGTCAAGTATTCATAATAATCATCATCATATCAAAAAACGTCGTTGTGGATAAGGAACTGTGATAGGAAAAATATTTGAAGTTATTTATAAAAATTGGTTGCCCAGGCCCCATCTGATAAATTTGCATGAAGATCAAAAAAGTATGCATACTTTTTTATGAAGCCTGCGACACGGTGGACCGATGCTGGATGCGGTCGTTGTGGAAATCCTTGGGGGAGGCCGTTACTGGACAAAGGTCAATTTTTATAAATAACTTCAAATATTTTTCTTTATCACAGTGAAAGTATCAGTTCGTTTCCGCCTTGCTTAGGTTAGGATGCAAACGTCAGATGTATCGTAAGTCACTATCATACATACACGTATCATGTTTGCTATCAGACAAAGGTATTATGCTAGTCGAAGCCGCACTAATTTTTTTTAGTGCTTAGTCGGGACAATGTTCAATCGTTGTGAATTTTTCTTGGCCATAGAAACTAGTCCTTCAGCCGGATTCGTAAATAATTTTCACTTTCTTCATTTGTTTTTGGATTTGTAATGCTAGTGCCGGTGCATTACAAATCTTCTCTGAAGCTCTTGACAGCATTTGCAGCAGCTGCATTCTGAGGTGGAGCACCCAGTTGCTGTTGGGCGTCTATAAAACTGCACCCAGAGCAAGTTGGGTTCTCACCAGTGGCGGCTGCACCTTAGGTGCGCTCGTGCACCGCACTACCATTTTAAACCTTATAAAAATGTCAACCTTCCACCTATTATAGTACAAACTTTCACAACAACGTCCTATACCTATCTATCCATACTCATCGGTACTGCCCTATATCATACCTAAACAGAAATTAGCTAACTGATCGTACTTAAATATTTTGGTATTATGAATAAAATAAAATCAAGCTGGGCTGTTTTGATTTCTACTACAAAAGAATTAGATCTTATTTTAGCTTGTCCAAAACGGCCCCGTGCGCAAGTTACAGCGCACGCAACAAGCTTTACATTTTCTATGAGATACAGTGAAAACCGCCTGGCGCGTGAGACGGAAGATGCTGAGTACAAAATGTAAGCATTTTCAGGATAGATTTCGTGCGCCGCACGCGACCGGAAATTGCCGAAAGAATACGAAATAGGTACTCTCGGGGACGGGGTAGGTAGCTCATCGGATGACCCGAGGTATTGACCTACAATTACAGTTGTCACTTTACGCGCGCATTTTGCAGAGTTTTAATGTACCTGTGTAATTAATTAATAATTACATAGCTAAGAAAGTAGTGACGATTGTGTGAATTCTAAGTAAAAATGACTGTAAAGTACAATATACTACATTGCCTTGACTTAAAAAACTGGATGAAGCAAGACACAAGTGTATCTAAGGAATGCTGTAGTGTTTCGTGGGCTTGTTGATTTTGCGTCCGAGTGAGTTGGATGGAGTCATGGAGGACTTCGACCAATAGCAAATGAAGGAGCATCTTGCAATATCATCAGTATTTAAAGGTACTTACTGAGAAAACAATATTCAGAACGATATTTTGGACTCAATTTTGACTTTGTAGTACTAAAAAGACATAGAACATTTCGCGTCAAACAAGGAACGTAGAATTTATTTGAAATTTACCTAAATAAAATATTATTTCCAAAATTCGTTAAAGTGTGGCGTTTTATTATATATATTTTTTAATAAACACATGCAGTGCACCACCGGTTTTTGGAGGCACCAGCCGCCACTGGTTCTCACGTCCTCCTTCGTTTTATTTTCTTGTTCTCCACATTGCTCACGTGCACTAGACGATTTTCTCCAAAATGCACCACTTCTTGAACAAAATCCCAGCAGAAAACAATGAAAAAACAACAAAATAAAACTACGAATGCGTCCACCACAAATCCCGCCAAAAACTCCCTATTATCTTCAAGTCATAGACCGAATTTATGTTATTTTTTAAACGGTTCTCATAGTCTGAATAAGGTTTTCCATCATTATCATATCATCTCATATACGTCCCCACCGAGAGGCTCAAGCCTACCCTAAATTGGGGCGATCGGGCCTTAGTCGACCATGCGGGCCCAGTGCGGTTTGGTCGACTTCACACTAAACCTTTCGAGTTTCTTCGCAGGCGTGTGCAGGTTTCTTCACTATGTTTTCCTTTACCGCATAAACGAACATATGAAATCAAAATTCGAAAACACATTGGTACGTGGCAGGATTTGAACCACAACCTTCCGGATAGGTGGTAGCGATTCTAACCACTACGCCACCAACGCTCGACAAATAAGGCTTTAAGGAAAGTGAAAATTTAAACGTCTATAAAATTGAAAAATTCGGGAAAAACGAGAAGTACTTTTACTATGGGATTTTAAACGGAGGACGTCAGTTGGATAATGAAATTCTTATTTTTTTGTGGCCACAGTAGTTAATCATAAGAAATTTAAAAAAATCGAATTGCCTAAAAACTATTATTTAAAAATATTTGTAATTATTCCGCATTCTTCTGAGAAAACCCTTTCATAGGGGTGCATAAAATAATAATAACTGATCCGCCATCTTTAGGAGTCTGGATTTAAAATGTCTTTACATTGTATGAATCCCCTAGGTTAAGCTCTACTAACTATGTATGAGTCCATGTTACTTGAAATAAAAATTGAAAATAAATAAAAATAGCTAACCATTCATTGTTCTCCAAACTTAACGTATATTCAAAATTTCAGCTCAATCGGTAATCGGGCAATGGTTCTTATTTAGCTTCAAAGATTTGTCCCTTATTAACTAACAATTAAAATAACTAACCAACATGGCAAGCTAATATAAAGCTTGTAAAAATGAAATTGATACATATGTGTTTACAGTGGTGTGTTTTGGTTGGTGGTAGGGCATTTTCTAAGTCCGCCTGGCTAGCTACCACCATCTTATCTAAGTCTTGCTGCCTTGAAGTTAAGATAGCCAGTTCTCCATTGCGTTGGGGAATCTTGGCAAGCCCGTTTCCATCTTCGGCATCATCGTGACTTACCATCAGGTGAGATAATGCCAAGGGCTTACCAATTAAAAATAAAAAAAACTAATTAGAAACAGCTAGAACTAGTGAGTATTTTGGAAGTGTAAACTATCTTTATTGGGCAATTTATTTGAGGTCAAATATTAATTTATTACGTTACAATTTACTCGCATAACTGTAGATTAAAAAAAATATCAATACTTAAAATTACTCATTAAAGATTTTCTTAAAAGAGATTATTTCTAAATAACACATCAATATTAATACTGGCAGCTAGACAACAAATTAATTTAGAATTAGAATATTTATTATTCTAAATTTGAAAATTAAATTTAAAATTAATTAAATATTTAATAAATATTATTTATTTATTTTTTATTAATTAATTATTTTTAAATTAATTTAAATTTAGTTCGTCTTTGCTTCAAGTTTAAGGAATTTTGCCTCCATTTATTAAACTTTGCATCAATATTTTGTCGTTTAAAATAGGTAAAAAAAACCAGTAAAGTAAAGTGCCAGTCAGAACCGCGCACGAAGGGTTCCGTACCATCATTCTAGATGGCGCTAATTTCTTTACGTTTAAAAAAAACACGTTTTTGTATATACACTTTCACTTTTTCTAATTTTAAATAAAAATTTAATAAAAAAATATTCTCACAACAAGCCTTTTCATTGAATATTTTACACAATATATTTTTGAAAACTTTTTTAAAATTTTCTAATTTAAACCCTAAGCCCCTATGTTCAAAATTCATTGATTTAAATTACACGTCCGTGTTTTGGTCACCGACTTACATATGTGTACCAAATTTGAAGTCAATCGTTGCAGTAGTTTCCGAGAAAATTGCCTGTGTCAGACGGATGGACAAACAGACACAGGAGTGATACTATAAGTCGTTTATTTTGTTTTTATAGCGGCAACAGAAATATATCATCTGTGAAAATTTCAACTGTCTAGCTATCACGGTTCATGAAATACTGCCTGGTGACACACGGACAGACAGGCAGACAGACGGACGGACGGCGGAGTCTTAGTAAGGTGAGACGCGACAACAAGATAAATAACAGTGACTGCATTTCAATTGAAATTGGCCATACAAAAAGACAGCGGATCATCAAGAATGTTCAGTAAAGAAGATATTAAACGCTATTTATTAATATAAACAACACGGTATATCAGACAAAGTACCTAGAAAAGTACGACCAAGGAAAACCACAGCTCGTGAGAATATGCATATGATTCGTTTAGCTAAGATCGACCCTTTTAAAGGCTCGAACGTTATACGAAAGGAACTTTTTTTTCAACATGACCCTCGAAACGTGTTCGTAAGACTAATTCTCAGACGAACGGTTGAAGTTAAATTGTTTGGAAGGCTTGCCAGGAATATACAACTTCTTACCAGGCAACATGGAGAAAACCGTCTAGCCTTCGCTTGAAAGAACAGCTGTTGGAACGTATGCTAATGGAAAAATATGCTCTTTTCTGATTAAACTAAAATAAACTTGATAAATTCCGATGGCAAACGATACGTACGCCACCCAATCAACGCGACAGGAAACAAAAAGTACACAATTAAGACAGTTAAGCACGGCGGAGGAAATGTCGCAGGCGTATTGTATGTTTAGTCATATTACATTACCGCTAGCTGTTTTACAATACGGAACTGCATTGCAATACAGCGGGTCGACGATAAGGCAGATTGCATTACCGCTGGCATTGTGTCGCAGGCATACTGTATGATTCGTCATTTTACATGCGGTCAGGCAAATTATATAATGGCGTCAAACCTGACCGAACCTAACATCGCTCGCTTCGCGAGCTCATTTACAAATTTGCCGTACGGCATTTTGGCAATTTGCCTAGCTCGGCATTTTGCAATCTGCGTACAGAATTTTACAATTTGCCTGACCGTTTACATAAGGACGAATTATACAATTTGCCTGACCGTATGTAAAATTGGTATTGGTTTACCAATTGTGAATAAAAAAATTAAAAAAAAGACTAATCATACAATTTGCCTGCCACATATGTCGCGATGACGATGCAGCGTATCGTCGTCACGCTGTATCGCAATGTGCCTCCGTATTGTAAAACAGCTAGCGGTATTGTAATATGACTAAATATACAATCCCCCTACGACAGAAATATTAAGTTACGGAAATGCTTTTCGGGATACGGAGTTGGTGAAAAAAATTAGGGGTTACAAAAATATATTGGAGCAGACCATAATTCCGTATTCTGAGGAAAATTTACCTGTTCCTTTTATATTTCAACACGATAATGACCCCAAACATATGGCGAACAGCGTTAAAACATTTTGAAGAAAACAATCGGCCGCAAATAGTACGGATTCAAATACTATAGAGAATTTATCGCACACTGTGAAGAAAACATTGCCCGGTCTATATATTAGTAACGTCAGTCATCATCATTACAGCTCATATACGTCCCCACCGAGGGGCTCGAGCCTACCCTGAATCAGGGCGATTAGGCCTTAGTCGACCACGCGGGCCCAGTGCGGGTTGGTCGACTTCACACACACCAAGTAACGTCAGTAATGATGTTTATTTGGAAGAAGCTTGGAGTTGTATATCTCTGGAAGTGTGTGAAAACTGGCCAAGTGCGAGTCAGAACCGCACACATAGGGTTCCATACCATCACACTAGATAGCGCTAGTACAAAAGGTTCCGTACCATCATACTAAATGGCGCTAGTTTCTTCATGTTTTAAAAAAACACGTTTTTGTATTTAATCCCCCCACCCCCCTTATTTATTTTTTTTTATTTTTTTTTTATTTTTTGTTATAGCGACAACAGAAAAAAATCATTTGTGAACATGTCAACTGTCTAGCTATTACGGTTCATGAAATACAGCCTGGTGACAGACGGACAGACAGATAGAAGGACGGACAGCGACGTCTTAGTAATAGGGTCCCGTTTTTACCCTTTGGGTACGGAACCCTAAAAGTTTAAAAGAATTAACGCAACTTCGTTGTTGAGCTGTTATCGACAACACAGGCTTCCCAACTAAATATTGATTGTCTAAAATAAAATGTCTACTTTGGTCTTGTTTACTTCATTCATGTTAATTAATTATTTTTATTCTGTTTCTAATTAGTTGACCACTGTATTAGAGCACCGAAGTTTTATTTTTTTAATATAATATTTTAATTATAATACGACCTTTATTTTTTATTTGTGAGACTAGCCTCAAATTTGTCTTAAGATCAATGCTTTATTTTTCTGCCAGTCTTTTTATACGTGCAGTCTGTGGGTCAACGCCTCATGCGTTCAATATAAAAATGCATTCAGGATGCTGTTGGGTTGCATCAGGCATGTTATGCCATCTTCAGAAAAGGAGCAGCCTCGTTGCTGAACCGTGTCCGTGGCAGCACCAACGGCATCCTGAGCGTTGCAGCTAGCAGACCCAACCGCCCTATCTTGTGGCAATTGGTACGGCTGTATGTTAAATAATAATATTTTTTTGTAACCCTAGTAACGCAAATGTCTTTATTATATATTTTCTAATCCTTACAATCCATGGATTTGTTGCCCGAAATAAATCTTTTAACTTGATTTATAAATAAATAGCTATGAACTTACTATTATCCGTAAAAAAAACATTTTGCAGTTCAGTTGTACTAAAAATTAAGTCGAAGTTGGTATTTATAATTATATATCCACCACTGTGTATCCAAAAAATTATACATGTCCACAATGTTGCATGCTAAAGATTATTATAACAAATTTACATCACCAGTAATTTCACATCCCTACTAAAATTCCCGAAGGTAAGAGCCAGCATATTAAATTTAACAGGGAGCGTCCAAGACATGCTTCTGTGCCCCTGAGTTCAGAGTCTGCAATCCCGACTCGAGTTGAAACTAAGATGAATCGCATTAGGACGTTGGCAGAGCCGGATTCAAAAGACATAGTGACCTGGTCAAAAAACTTACCAAGCATTATACAAGGTCTTTGCTTTACAAACACCTTATGCCAGTAAATAATATTTTTTCTTAGTAAAGGAGGTACTATTAGTTCCTTTCCTTATCTATGACATTATTAAATTATACATTACATAAAGATTATTACGATGTATTATTAGATAAGGAATTATTATTATTAATCAAGGAGGAAATTAAATACCTCATCTCATCGATGACGGCTGCTCAAGCTGCACAAGGGGAAGAACTTAGAAAAATCACCCCCACCTTGTCGGAAATTCAGCAATCTAATCGCAATATCGAAAACTCGATAGCTTTTCTTACTGCTCAAAATGAAGAATACAAAAAGAAATTGGAAAAATTGGAAAGCCAAGCACAGGAAGATCGAAAATATATAACTATTTTGGAAGAAAAAATTGAAGACATGCAGAAGGGAATAAGAAAGACCAATTTCGAAATGAAAAACGTACCTAAGAAGGAAAATGAAACCAAAGAGGATCTTATCGAAATGGTCTCGTGTCTTTCCAAAAGTATTGGCTGTGAAATCAGTAAAACGGATATCAAAGACATATACAGGATTCACGGGAAAAAAGAAGGAGTACGGAACACACCTATTATTGTGGAAACATCTTCAACTCTGTTAAAAAATGATGTCCTAAAACTGAGCAAAGCTTTTAATGTCAAACACAAAACAAAGCTAAGTGCAAAGCATCTAGGTTTCCGTACTTCTGAAGACACCCCTATTTTTATATCGGAAAATCCAACCGCAAAAGCGTCCCGTCTGTATTTCCTGGGAAGAGAACTCGCTAGATCAAAATCCTACAAATTCTGCTGGACTGCATACGGAAAGGTTTATCTGAGAAAACATGAGAACACCCCGATTATACTGATCAAGAATGAAAATCAAATTCAACAACTAGGGCAAGCTACATGACTATGCCCAAAAAACTTATTAGGTTTTTTACTAAAGACTATGTATATTCTTAACTACACAAAAAATCAATATTCACATCTTCAATCACTACTTACTCTTACTCAAGTGTATAAGTACCCTTACTGTAGAAACGCTAACGCATACCTCACACTCACACGATCACATTACTTACATTATGATAAATACCTACACTCACATACTTATAATTGGTTTTTATGTTCACATATTCTTCACCAGTTTCATTGTAAATATACAACTTTTGGTAACAAACTCATACACCGTACGATATTTCTTTATGGATAGCTCTCTCAATTCCCTGAAAGAAATAGACGAAACTGAAATTGCAAATTCTTTTAAATGTGACATTAACAATCTATGCAATAAAATACAAATGAATAAAAAAGACCTTACTATTATAACCCAAAACATAAGAAGTATCTACAAAAATATAGATGATTTACAAATAACACTAACTAACTTGAACTTTGAAGTCGATATTTTAATTTTGACGGAATGTAGACTCAACCCTATTAAACCAATTCCACAAATAACGAATTACACGTCCTTTTGTACTAACTATCAATTAAATCAAAATGATGGTGTAGTTATTTTTGTCAAAAAAAATCTTAGACCTACAGTTAAGGAAATCAAATTGCAACACGCATCCTGCTTACAAATAGAGTTGTTAAACTATGTCATTCTTGGTATCTATAGATCACCTTCTAACAAGAATGCTGAAAAATTCATTGATTCGCTCCGAACATACTTAGAAACAATTAAAAATAATAGAAACACTATTATATCCGGAGACATTAACATAAATTTAATTGTCAAAGAAAACGAACAATGTGTGGAACGGAATAATAGACACAATTATCTTAATATGTTTTCCGTTTATGGACTGTTACCTGGACATTTGATTCCTACTAGAGAAAACAACTGTCTAGATCATATCGTTTTAAAAATTTATAAGAAAAAGATTTCCGCTAATATAGCAGTCCTAAATACTACCATCACGGATCATGATATGGTTTTTCTAAGTCTTGCTAAAATTAAGGAACCTGACGAATGCAAAAAAACGAAGACTTACATAGACTTTGATAAGGCCCTTAATAGCTTAGCTAATAAAAACTTGTCTGAACTACTGTTATGTGAAGATCCCAATATTGTGATAGAGCAATTAATTAAACACATCACTAAATCCTTGCAAGAGAGTACTAATACTACTAACTTACCCAAAAGTAAACGAACTATCAAACCTTGGATAACACCAGGTATCTTGCGATGCATTAAAACAAGAAACACAATGCAAAAAAAACTTAAGGCTAATCCATTTGATGAAATCTTAAAAATAACATATAAAAGGTATCGCAACTTCTGCAATAACCTTATTAAAAAAACAAAACGTACTTATGAAAAAACACAGCTGGCCAATTCAGTAAAAAATCAAAAGCTACTTTGGAGCAATATTAAAACCATTACACATATAAAACAAACCAAAAAGGCAAATACAGATCTATTAAATATATCGGCAACTCCTCAAGAATCCGTGAATAAAGTAAATTACTTTTTTGCCAACATTGGACGCTCGTTGGCTGAGGATATTTGCATAAAAGCCCCAACTTTAGACAATAACAGACCAAACCTCCCTGTCGAATCCCAACCTACATCCTTTGCACTCTTCGAAACTGATCTTCATGAAATAAATCAAATAGTTGTTAATTTAAAACCAGAAAGCGCCCCCGGATGGGATAATATACCTACTAAATTTTTAAAACTATGCAAGCATCTTGTGATTCCTGTAATTTGCCACCTGGCAAATCTTTGTTTTTGTAGGGGCATATTTCCGTCTCTACTAAAACAATCGATTATTACACCTGTTTATAAGAGTGGCGACCGAGACGATATAAATAACTATAGACCAATTTCTGTACTTCCAGCTATATCGAAAATCTTAGAAAAATTAATCAATTTTAGACTTATAAACTATCTTGACAAATATAAGATTCTATCAAGCTCTCAGTACGGCTTCCGTCAAGGAAAATCTACCGAGGATGCTATTTTAAATTTAACATCTCTGATTGTTGATCAACTAGATAAAGGAACTAAATGTCTTACAGTATTTCTTGATCTAAAAAAAGCCTTTGACACCGTCTCTGTCGCCACTCTTTTACACAAATTGGAGAGGATTGGCATCAGAGATGTTCCCTTAGAATTGTTTAAGGATTATTTACGTGATCGTAAACAGAGGGTTAGAATCGGAGAGCACACAAGTACTGACTTACATGTAACCTATGGAGTCCCACAAGGTAGTGTCCTAGGCCCCACTTTATTTTTAATTTACATCAATGACTTATGTAATTATAAAATTGAAAATGGACATATAATTTCTTATGCAGACGATACTGATATAGTTTTTACAGGGGACTCTTGGGATAAGGTACGTGAGATATCAGAGGCAGGTTTATCTAGAATTGCAAGCTGGCTCAATTTTAACCTACTTACTCTCAATACCTCTAAGACGAACTACATGTGTTTCTCGATTAACAATCGTTCTCAACCTCGTAATAACTTTAACGTCAAAATACACAAGTGCGATAGCCTGGTAAATAAATGTACATGTCCAATAATAAATAAAGTTAGTAGTACGAAATATCTAGGAGTAATTATAGACCAAAGATTATCTTGGCATCAACAACTTGAAGTAACTACCACTAGGACTAGAAAACTCATTTGGATTTTTAAGATGTTGAGACATGTAACTTCAAAAGAATTAATCAACCAAATTTACATTGCTCTTGTGCAATCGATCTTAATTTATTGTATTCCAATCTGGGGAGGATCTTCTAAAATCAAATTCCTTGAACTAGAGAGAGCGCAACGATCACTTCTTAAAGTAATGTACTTCAAAAACTATCGATTTCCTACCAAAGATCTATACTTAACCTGTAACCTACTTTCTGTAAGAAAACTTTATATTCTTCAATTACTCTTGAAAAAACATAAATCACTTCCCTATGACAGCAGCATTTTAAACAAAAGAAGGAAAGACATTGTTGACTGCTGTATAGTTAACACTACATTTGCCAGTCAATTATAAATGTCAATCAGTCTTTGTATATAATAAAATAAACAAGATTTTGAACATCTATCCCCTCAAATTATACGAATTAAAAAAACTAGTTGTTAAATGGTTAAAAAACCTAACATACTGTGAGGTGGAGCAACTCATGAATAGAATAGAATAAGGTAAAACACACATACATACACCACACGCACACATACACACGTGGGCACAAACATACATTCATACACACACACACACAACATCACACATTATTCATAGTTCTTTTATTATTTATTTCGTTTCTCCTTTTTCTCTTTTATGTAAATTTTTGGATGAACCTTGTTATGTTATATGTACTTCTATTTGATCTGTTTGTTTGTTTATTTGTACTTAGTGGTATGGAAGAACTGGGCATCCTGTCACAAGTATCTTTTTTACTTAAAAGGATGTCCAAACACAAAATATTATGTACAAACTACCGTTACAAAATAAACAATTTTTGATTATTTTTTTTTTGAGATACAGATAAGCTTCGGGAAAGCCAGCAACGATGGTGAGGACACGTGATGCGCCGTGAAGGAGACCACCCTGTTAAAATCGTCCTTAAAATTGACATAGGAAAACAATCCTGAGGACGCCCAAAAGCTACTTGGTGGAGAAACCTTGAAAAATGTTCTAAATTAATCCCAGCGGATCTAAACGATAGAGCCGAATGACGCAAACATATTCAGAGGGCTGACTCCAAATGATATAGGAAGAGGCACGGAGAAAAAAGAAGGTATAACGATATATTGCTCCATCTTTCATATTTTGCTAGCTTACGTCAAGTGATGTATTTAGCCTAGCTTTTAATTTTAATCTAGAAGAATGATGCTAGTTGTGGAACATTGAACCTAGAATTTCACTTATTTATTTTGCTACGCAACGACTTTCTCTTTATAGGATCTTTCTATGGCGGAGGTTCCAGCGCCGGTAACTAAGAGTGCCCAGCAGCCTTCCTCCAAAAGTATATCACATCTCCTGTCGTAATCACTTTTAAAAGAGAGAAATTTCTATTAATGCATGATCTAAGGATACCTGTCTCTCCAAATCCTGAAAAGAACATTGAAAGTCAGTCATCAAATAGTCCAATACACTGATTTTCAGACAACTAGGGACCCTCATTTCTTACCTAGGTTCTGATTCCGGCACTGGTCGTTAGCAGATGAAAAATGCACTAATTCTGAAGTAACGTCGGCTCCGCATCCTGGGGTAGGGACTAGCGATTCATTCTCATTAGTAAGAAGCCTTTTGTATAGTTATGATACTCGTACCTACGTTCAAATCACGACTTAACCAGCTAGACGTGGCTTTTTGTTTTTTTCTTTCTACGGCACTAACTATTATAATATGTACAAAACCTTAAGATACAAGCTTTTATTTGTAAAGAATTTTTATGCTTAACAGCCAAATGCTTACGGTGCCAAATGTAAATATAAATACTCTAGCTGTTTCCCGCGGCTCCACCCGCGTGGACAACGTTTCTATGACTTCTCGAGGGTGCGCAGTGCGCGACCCGCGGCTCGCGAGCGTGGAAAAAGTAGCCTATGTGTTAATCCAGGTCCTAATCTGTCTACCTACCAAATTTCAGCCAGATCCGTTTAGTAGTTTTTGCGTGAAAGAGTAACTTTCGCGTTTGTAGGATGTTTTCAATTTTTAAAAAAGGTAAGCACCTTGATTCCACCTCCAAAGTTTAACATCAGATCAACCTCAACATATCAAAACCACATATTTTAACCACCTCCGTAGCTCAGAGGCAAAGTTCACTGGCTTTACACAGGAGGTAGCGGGTTCGATTCCCGGCGGGGTCAATTGTAAGACTCGGTTTGGTTGGTGGTAGGGCATTTTCTAAGCCCGCCTGGCTAGCTACCACCATCTTATCTAATAAGCTGATATCATTGGTGTGTTCCGGCATGAAGATAAGATAGCCAGTTCCCCATTGCGTTGGGGAATCTTGGTAAGCCCGCTTCCATCTTCGGCAACATCATCACTTACCACCAGGTGAGATGTTGTCAAGAGTTTACCAATTGTTAATAAAAAAAAAAAAAAAAAAAAAAGGTTCTATTACGGCTTCATACCAAAATTCAGCACAATCGAGTTTTTGGAAACGCTCTAAAATCGTTTACAAGATAGGACCTACCAAAACTAACTAACTAACATGCTTATACATACACACAAACATTGCAAGTTAAATTAAAGCCTTTAAAATAGAAACCACTGTTACCTACATACTAGAAAACGTAGTCATATCAGCTCATTTACGTCCCCACCGAGGGGCTAGAGCCGACCCTGAATTAGGGCAATCGGGCCTTAGTCGACCACGTGGGCCCAGTGCGGGTTGGTCGACTTTACAGTCACACACAACCAGTTGTGTGCAGGTTTCCTCACGATATTTTCCTTCACCGTTAAAGCAATCGGTGAGAAAACGTAGTATTAGCCATTATTTAACCAACCAGTTCAATACATACCAACGTCCGTTGTGGATACTCTGACAAAGAATCCCCATGATACTCTGAATCATAATATTGCAAAGAATGTAAAAAAATGGTGTATTATAATGATGATGATGATGGTCCTGGCCGATTTTGACTACAGCGACCACAGTGATACAGCATGGCTCAGCTGTTGACATCCCTCTGCTCCGCCCTCTCGTGCGCCCGGATATGGCTGATGTAGCCAATCTTCGCACGAAATTTGCGATCGCACTTGGGGCATGTCAGGACACCGCCGCTGTAATTGAAAAAAATATTGTATAAGTGAAACTTTTATTACATCGTCTAAATTTTTTTCGTCTGTGTGTTGCATGTCGCGTGACGGTCGCTTTCGTCTGACGGTATGATCGGTTCGTCCTCTGTGCCGTAGCGAGAGCAGCCATGATCGTTTCGTCCTCTGTAAAGTTTCACTTTTACCGTGGTTTCATAAAACCACACACTTACTTTTTTACTTTGGTGACAACCCTAAAAATCAAGAAAGGAGTAATTTGAAAAAAAAATGGCTGGGGACATAATTATTTTACTAATCATACTAAACAACTTTCCCCAAGGAACCCGTAAAGATTCCTCAAGCGAGGCATTGATTGGAGTAGTTCTCTCTGTCTTTTTCTTTACATGTAAAGAGCAAAGAAAAAAACCACACTTTTGCAGTTTTTCAATATTTTTGCGTTTTAATAAAAAACAACAATTAATTTTTAAAAATTAGAAAAATTAAAAATTAGGTACTTGTACTAAATCGGTCTGTTTTAACTGTAGAATGAAAATCTCTGTTTTAAAAGAGGTTCCTTTGGCATAGTTTTTTTCTTTCTTTTTTATTTGTTCTGTAATCTTGCTTCTATCGCTGACAAAATTCAGTCATTGAAATAAAGAATCAGGTTACAAACCATCACTTTCATATGTTTTGTAATTGCTGAGAAAAGTCAAGATCTCTGCGACCAAAGTTTCCAGAGCGTCGCCTTAAGATCTCGATTTTTCTTAGCAATAACAATACATATGAAAGTGATGTTTGTAACCTGATTCTTCATTTCAATCACTTTTTTTTGTTGTAGAAACACGATTCGTTCACTTTTACAGCAGAAAAAAAGTATATCATAGAAACCTCTTTTAAAACCGAGATTTGCATGCTACAGGTAAACCACACTGATTTAATCCTCTAAATTTTCTTAATCGTTTAGTATAAACACACACTTGAATATGCCAGTTGGTTTTATTTTTTAATAATTTTAGTTTTTAATTAAAACGAAAAACATTGAAAAAGTTCAAATGTGTGGTTATTTTCTTTACTATTTACACGTAAAGAAAAGACAGAGACAACTATTCTAATCAATGACTCGCCTTGAAAAAATTTGGACACAAAATTGCAGAATCAGCTGAGTACAAATTTTATTTGCGAATTAAATACGGTTCTCATGGGGAAAGTTGTCCTGTATGTTGAGTTAAAACAATTTTGTCACAGCCTGTTACACTCATCACTGACCGACTCTGTAACGCTGTCACATGATTACAGCGGGTTATTGTCAATGGGCGCCTCAGACGCCTTGGAAATTATAGTTCGTTTGCTGAAATAGCTGCACCTTTGACGGCTCGCGTCAAACACTCCGTCAAAGGGGCCGCACTGAGTTCAATCGCGCAGCCCGCTGCGCCACCGACGTTTTCGGCGCCGTGATTGTAATCAGGGTGGCCCCTTTGATGGAGTGTTTGACAGAAACCGGCAGCGGCGAGCGGCATTTATCAAAGGTGCATATATTTCAACAAACCGCATCAAAATTGGTCCATCCGTTCGAGAGTTACGATGACACAGACAGACACACACACACAGATATTGGCGTCAAACTTTTATACCCCTATTTTTGCGTCGGGGGTCAAAAATTTTATAAACAATTATCTAAAACAGCGGATCGTTTCTTAACCATAAGCGAATATATAAGGTGTAACAAAGTAAGCTGTAACTATTTTAACTGGTGCTTCTACCCATTAAACTGAACAACTTTACCCATGGAACCCATAGTCAATTCGCAAAAAAAAATTTGGCTCTCCCATACTAACTTGATTAGCTGATCAGCCAACTTAGTATGGGAAGTTAAATATTTTTTTGAGATTTGACTATGGGTTTCATTGTTCAGTTTCATGGGTAGAAGCACCAGTTAAAATAGTTTCAGCTAATTTAGTTAGACCTTATGTAAAAATAGCATCATTAAAACATATTATTGTATGCTTAGAGCAAAGTCCAGAGACCAGACGAGTGCCCAAGAGCACGACCAAGGAATAAGCGCACTTAGCCATTTAAATCCCTGTACAACCCAGGTGTAAGGAGGGCTACCCGGCTAATTGAGGTGGTCACGTAAATCGACCCCCTTCGCCCAGTTAAGCCGGCAACTTTAGTAGGGACATTGTGTATTAAAATATGCCGCACTGCAGCAGTGTTGGGTTATTTTGTAGATAACTGTAACTTACAGTCTCGTGACAGGAGCTACAGTCGTTTTAACGTAATCTTTACCTAAATTGTATAAAAATAAAGGTAACTTTACTAATTAATTATTTTTTCAAGTAAGAAAGTATTCTCTCTCTTATCTTGTGGCACAATTAACCGTGCTATCCAAGGAATAGATAAGATAAGATAAGATAAATTTTATTGGTAACAATTGTTACAAGTCAAAAATAGAATTTTTTTTTTGAGTAAACAGACCCCTTAAACTTTCTTCTTGTCGGTGGCTCCACCGGTAATGACATGGTCCTCCTAACCAGAGGTGTCAAGTTCAAATCCGGACAGTCAATGTACCAATGAGTTTTTCGAAACTTACATACATATGTTACCGATTGCATTAACGGTGAAGAAAAACACAGTGAGGAAACCTGCACATCTGATTCCAGATGGGTATGAAGGTCGCGTTGCACACGTCCGTAGGTGTAAATCTAAATGCCCTACACGTGACCGCGGGTGATGCTAAGTGCAACACCTGGCAACCGTCGTCTATCCCTCGGATAGCACGGTTAATTGTGCCACACGATAAGACGAAAAAGAGAAGATAAGTATGTTAAGTACAACTTGTCCTTAAGTATAACAACAAATAATAAAACTGACCAAGTGTGAGTTGTGCTCGCGCTAAGGAGTCTCATCTGAATGAAAAATAAACATAATTTTTCTGTCGCTCGCGTTGACTTATATTGTTTCTAATCTAAATAGGTATCATTGTCATAGTTTTGTGTAGAAGTGCGGTGCTACGGAACCCATTGAGCTTAAGCCCGACCCGCCCTTGGACGTTTTTTTTAACGAATATTCTTCGGCGACAAAACTTTCAACATCCTTCATTTGAGTTTGTCAAGTTCCAGAGCTTCAAAGACCACACGCATGAGTCTCTTAGCTGCTCTTCTACTAGGTTCCGAGAAATCCCAGGTCTTCTCTTAACGCATTTTAATCACCTCTGTGGCGTAATGGTTGTCCAATAGCTTTACATCACGGTTCGATTCCCGGCGGAGTCTAACGGAGGTTTTGTTGGTGGAAAGGCATTTTCTAAGCCCGCCTGGCTAGCTACCACCACCTTATCTAAAGCATACCGCCAAAAAACAAAATAAGATAGCCAGTTCCCCATTGCGTTGGAGAATCTTGGTAAGCCCGCTTCTATCTTCGGCATCATCGTCACTTATCATCAAGTGAGACGATGCCAAGAACTTACCAGTTATGAATAAAAAAAGAAAAAGACCACCATCGTTATTTGAGCTTTGCTTCACTTCTAGCTAGGAAGTCAAGGTATCTATGAAGACTCTCTCTCTCTCTCTATCACTCTCTTATCGTCTGGCACAATTATTAACCATGCTATCCAAGGGATAGACGGCGGTTGCCTGGTGTTGTACTTAGCATCACTCGCGGTCACGTGTAGGGCATTTAGATTTACACCTACGGACGTGTACAACGCGACCTTCATGCACATCTGAAATCAGATGTTTTTCCTTCACCGTTAAAGCAATGGGTAAGTTTAAGTACGTAAGTTTCGAAAAACTCATTGGTACATTGGCCGTCCGGATTTAAACCTGTGACCTCTGGGTTAGGTGGACCGAGTCGTTACCGGTGGAGCCATCGACGCTTCTTTATGAAGACTAAGAAGCCACCAAATAAGTTACAGAACTCTCATTGCACGTGTCTTGTCTTTGGTACATTGGCCGTCCGGATTTAAACCTATGACCTCTGGGTTAGGAGGACCGATTCGTTTCCTGACGCTTCTTTATGAAGACTAAGAAGCCATCAAATAAGTTACAGAGCTCTCATTGCACGTGTCTTGTCTTTAGTACATTGGCCGTCTGGATTTAAACCTAGGACCTCTGGGTTAGGAGGACCGAGTCGTGACCGGTGGAGCCACCGACGCTTCTTTATGAAGACTAAGAAGTCACCAAATAATTTACAGAACTCTCATTGCACGTGTCTTGTCTTTGGTACATTGGCCGTCCGGATTTAAACCTAGGACCTCTGGGTTAGGGGGACCGAGTCGTTACCGGTGGAGCCACCGACGCTTCTTTATGAAGACTAAGAAGTCACCAAATAAGTTACAGAACTCTCATTGCACGTGTCTTGTCTTTGGTACATTGGCCGTCCGGATTTAAACCTAGGACCTCTGGGTTAGGACGATCGAGTCGTTACCGGTGGAGCCAACGACGCTTCCTTATGAAGACTAAGAAGTCACCAAATAAGTTACAGAACTCTCATAGCAACGTGTCTTATCTTTGGTACATTGGCCGTCCGGATTTAAACCTAGGACCTCTGGGTTAGGAGGATCGAGTCGTTACCGGTCGAGCCACCGACGCTTCTTTATGAAGACTAAGAAGTCACCAAATAAGTTACAGAACTCTCATAGCAACGTGTCTTATCTTTGGTACATTGGCCGTCCGGATTTAAACCTAGGACCTCTGGGTTAGGACGATCGAGTCGTTACCGGTGGAGCCAACGACGCTTCTTTATGAAGACTAAGAAGTCACCAAATAAGTTACAGAACTCTCATAGCAACGTGTCTTATCTTTAGTACATTGGCCGTCCGGATTTAAACCTAGGACCTCTGGGTTAGGGGGACCAAGTCGTTACCGGTGAAACCACCGACGCTTCCTAATGAAGACTAAGAAGTCACCAAATAAGTTACAGAACTCTCATAGCAACGTGCCTTATCTTTGGTACATTGGCCGTCCGGATTTAAACCTGTGACCTCTGGGTTAGGTGGACCGAGTCGTTACCGGTGGAGCCACCGACGCTTCTTTAAGAAGACTAAGAAGTCACCAAATAAGTTACAGAACTCTCATTGTACGAGTCTTATCTGTATTTGGTACTTTTTTCCAGTAGGTAGATACGACGGTAAGTCTGCGTGGGGAGCACGTGGATGATTGATGATAAGCAGCCCGCTCTGACGTCGTGATTAAAGCTGATATTGTTTTGTGTCTGCGCTTGATTTATCACCTGTTAATTTGTTAACATATTTGGTTTTTTTTTGGAACTACCTACATTTGGAATTATGGAATTTACATTATTTTTTTAGTTGTTTAGATGGATGAGGGCCAAAAATGGTTACCTGCGTTGGAAACCTATGAAGTTTGTAGCCTACTACAAATATTTGGAAGAAACAAATAGATTTTTCATTTTCAGATTGGAATAAATAAAAACCTGAAGCCTTCGCAATGAGAAATTGGCTTGAAGCGGAAAAAATCTTAATTCGATACCTGAAACCTTAGATCGTACATAAAAAGACCTAAATCTTGGTTTCATACAAAACAAACTTCAAGAAATGTCTAGACAGCTGTTTGACAGGAGATGAGGGTAGCGTAAAAAAGCGTCGGTGGCTCAACCGGTAACGACTCGGTCCATCTAACCAGAGGTACCGGGTTCAAATCTGGACGGCCAATGTACCAATGAGTTTTTCAAAAACTTACGTACATACTTACCGATTGCTTTAACGGTGAAGGAAAACATCGTGAGGAAACCTGCACACGCCTGGAAGAAACTCGAAGGTTGTGTGTGAAGTCGACCAACCCGCACTGGGCCCGCGTGGTCGATTAAGGCCTAATCGCCCTGATTCAGGGTAGGCTCGAGCCCCTCGGTGGGGACGCATATGAGCTGTAATGATGAGGGTAGAAATTTTCAAGACAGAGAAAGAGAACTGCGAAAGTACCTCTCTATAAACAAAGAGTGTGCCTTTATATGACCGTGAATTTTGTTGTATTGGTATCTTTTGTCACCCGAAAGATTTCTAGAAGTCGCTCTATAATCGTTTGCAAGATTTTACCTAAACAAACCAACATACATACAATACAATATAGCAAGTTTCACGAAGTAAAACGGCGATAATATCAATTTTCGGAAACTGCCTTTGACAAGCGTCGCCCGAAGATCGATTTCTATGAATAGTTTTCGCTTTTTGACATGCAAAAGGAAATAACAGAGGTATTTGTCGCGAACACACGGAGTGTATTTTAAAACGAAAATACTAGCGTGGTTGGAAATTCCGATTTTAAGGTCCTTGCACATGCAATGTTCCTTTATAAAGGCTTGCGTTAGGAACTCCCATAATATAGAACCACAGTGATTTCCTGTGTTAAGAATCTCCAGGAGGCTCGCGTTTCCATACAAACGTAGTTCCGCTTTCATACAAAAATTTCATGCCGGATTGAATCCAAACTTTGCAAATATGTTGAGTAGACGTATATCGATGTTTGTAATTAGTTTTCATCATAGTACATTAAAACATAACTAAACAAAGGCTTAAATTAGTTTTGTACTGAAAGTTTGAAACTGCTCTTATTTTTTTCCGTTTTATATTAGTACATTATTTATCGATATGTGTCTACTCAATATATTTGCAAAGTTTGGGTTCAATCCAGTATGTTGTTTTTGTATTAAAGCGGAACTACGTTTGTATGGAAACTCGAGCCTCCTGGTGGCCCTTAAGGTTGCGTCGTTGTTAGGTATACTTATCTGTATTTTTTTCCGCATCATTAAATTCTGTAGAGAATACTGAATTATTAAAAGCGTTAGATAAAAATCTTTGATTATTTACTCGCTAGATAGAACTTCACTCTGTAAATACCGCGATAATAAAAACAGGCCAGCTTTTTTATGCTTGTGTGCGTGACCTACACTTCTTTACACCCGCGCCTGTCATACAATTTGTCTCGGTGTGCGTGGATTACCGGACAACAGTTCACCGGTATTTCTTTTCGACGTATTTGCACCGCCGCGCTTTATCTAGAGATTAAATAATCTAAAATCAAAATTCACTAAATGCTAACAATGCTCGCATAGCGCGTTGTCATATTTGTAGGAAGTACCAATTATAAACTTGCAAACACAATAGACGCGATATTCAATTGTTAAACGTTAATATCTCAGCCTCAGTTTTACTTGTGCCCAGCAGTTAAACTGGTTAGCAGTTTAACTGCTAGGTATAAGGAAAACTGAGACTGAGATATTAACGTTTAACTACTAAATATAAGTGAAACTGAGTCTGAGATATTAACGTTTAACTACTAAGTATAAGTAAAACTGAGTCTGAGATATTAACGTTTAACTACTAAGTATAAGTGAAACTGAGTCTGAGATATTAACGTTTAACTACTAAGTATAAGTGAAACTGAGACTGAGATATTAACGTTTAACTACTAAGTATAAGTGAAACTGACTCTGAGATATTAACGTTTAACTACTAAGTATAAGTGAAACTGAGACTGAGATGTTAACGTGTAACGTCTTAGCATAAGTTAAACTGAGACTGCGATTTTAAAATTACAGTCTCAGTTTTACTAATACTTAGTAGTTACATGTTTACCTTACAGTTAAACTGTTAATATCTGAGCCTAATTACACCTAGTCTTACATCACGTATTTTATGTGTGATCTAAGTACCTTGCAGAAATATTTCATTTTCTTTGCCTGCAGATCAGTGCTTTGACGACGCTCCTCGTTTTGTCAATATAGGTATGACGACAAGTATGCAAGGAGCTTCACGAATACACATGAATATTGTATGAACTGGCCCATGGGAGATGTCTCTCGGATAAATGCCCGTTTTAAAACGTACACGTGGAGAATTTTTCAGTGACGCTACCAAAATATTTGTTTTAGAGCCAGCATAGCTGTATACCATTCTACTTACATAAATGCTTGTACAAATTGCACTTAAAAGATTTTTTAAGCTATTGTATAGCTTTTATCGCGGGCTTTCAGGGGACCGAATCAAGAAATTTCGTAACGAAAATAAAACCTGACACCCAAAAAAAAATATTGAGTTAAAAACTTACAGTGCCATCTATCTATCCATCATGATGATGATGATGACGATGACGATGACGATGACGATGGCGATGGCGATGGCGCTGGCGATGGCGATGGCGATGGCGATTGATGATGGCATCATCATTTGATGATGAACTTTCTTAGTGTTAATTTATTACATAAACACCCCGCGCTCCAAGGACTATATGGTACTGGTAAATACTGCATAAATAAAAAATAAATAAATAATTACAATTGCAAAGTTGATAAAAAATGCTATGCAATAGCTTTACCGCGGCAGTCCCCGAGTGCCACACGTCTTTTTTGTTCTCCGGCATAATTCAATCAAAATATGAATTTATGTTTTTCTTGACTTTTGTTTCGATTAAGGCAAAGGTAAAGTAAGCGTTCTCCAACTCAGTGGACAACAATTCCTTGGGACGTAACTCCTGGTTGAGCCTGGGGCGGACTCGATTACATTTTGTTATTGTTTTGGCCCTCTTCCCCGCAGTATGATTACATAACAGAGAAAACAAATGTTTTGGTTTGGGCACGAACATATTTTTTGTTTTTCAAAAGTTCTTTCACATTATTCTTATATTTTTAGCTCAAAGTGGTCCTTTTGATAGTTATGTAAAAGACCACTGGATTTATAGAGATGATGACACTAATTCGATTCTCAGTGTTTTGGTTTGGAAGCGAACATATTTTTTTTTGCAAAAGTTCTTTGATATTATTCATACATTTTCAGCTCAAAGTGGTCCTTTTGCTAGTCATGTGAAAGATCACTGGATTTATAGAAATAATGACACTAATTCGACTCTCAGTGATGAGTCCAACAATATGTGTTGGTTTGGGCGCGAACATAATTTTTTTGTTTCGCGAAAATTCTTTGGCACTATTTTTACTTTTTCAGCTTAAAGTGGTCCTTTTGCTGGTCACGTGAAAGACTATAGAGATTTATAGTGACGAATCTGGAGTTGTTTTGATCTGGTTTGGTTTGTAAAATGTAACTCTATTTCTTCCCGCCAAGCATTAATTTCACAATAATTGATAAATTCCAAGGATAAATAATTTTCGGAAGATCTAAAAGCTTTCAGGTACACGCTTTACATTTAAAAGAGCTTTAAATATTTCGTATTTTTTACAACAAAACCATTCGTTTGATACCCATATCTTTGGGGTGCATATAAAAATTACCGGTTCGCCATAACGAAATTAGAATGACGTCACTCAGCTTACTTTCAATGCATAGTTTCAAACTTAACGTGTATACAAAATTTCAGCTCAATCAGAAATCGGTAAGATGTTCTAATTTAGCTTCCAAGATTTGTCCCAAACTTACTAGATAACTAACTAATGAATAAAAAACAAATTAAAATAAAGCTTGTAAAATACTGTAGCTATTCTAAGTTAATCTTTTGAGAAGGATTTACTCAAATTTTTGTCAAGAACTGTCTTTCAACGCTTTGTAACTTAAATTATATTGAAAAAAATCAACCCGTGAAATCGACCACTTAATAATTTTTGTTTGACACATATCTACTTCAAAGTAACATTGCAACCGATGCTACATTGTCGAACTTCAATGTTCGGTAGTAATAAGTCGACCACTACTTACTTGTCTATTCATTGTTTGACACATACTTAGAAGTTGTCCATCAAGCCACCGCCGCTGATGCAACACTGTCGAACTAGAATGTTCGGTAGTAATAAGTCGACTTGTACCTAGTTGGTCCTCCCCACAAGTTGCCTCAACTTGTGAGACGCTAGTTGAGATGCCCCTCAATCCTTCCGAGCTCCCAGCAATTACAGTGACTCGTGAAGAGAACTTTGTGTTTGGTTCTTGAAAAGTTTGAAGCTTTATTAAATTACCCATCGAATCGATAGAGTGAGGTTGTGAGTTTAACGATACTTTTATCGGCTTTAAAACTTAAAATTCTTGCAATATGTTAGATACATGTTTTTAGTTTGTTAGTTTTTGTCTGCAGCGTGAAATCAAAATTGTTGGCCAAATATTAAACAAAGCATCAACTTTTGAAACTTATTTTGTTTCCCAAGGATCTAAATATATATTTTAACTGCCTCCGTGGCGTAATGGTTAGTACATTGGCTTCACATTTGGAGTTCGCGGGTTCGATTCTCGGCGCATCTAACTTTGTAAGACTCGGTTTGGTTGGTGGTAGGGTATTTCCTAAGCCCGCCTGGCTAGCTACCACCGTTTTAACTAAGTCTTGTCGCCAAAAATCAGTGTTTACAGCATTGATGTGTTCCGGCATGAAGATAAGGTAAACAGTTCCTCATTATGTCGGGGAATCTTGATAAGTCCGCTTTCGTGATCAGCATCGTCATCACTTACCATCACGTGAGATGATGCCAAGAGCTTATTAACTGTGGATAATAATCATGACATTATGTAACAGACAATAAGTATTTGTATTATGACTATTTAAAAGTGTGTGTAAGCACCTATTTAAAAATAAATCATTTTGATTTGATGTGATAAAAATATACAATTGGAGCAATAAAATGACTTACTATACAATGTTGGCCAATCAAAAAAATGTTTTGTTACGATTGCATTGATTGATTCCGTTATTGGGGAAGCTTGGCGTGGATCCTAAATATATATATTTTTTATTTTATTATACTTTAGATTTCAAATACCTACCAGCACCTAGTTCAAATTCTGAAATCCTCACACTCTGTACACACTTAAGAGAAAGTACACGCTTAAGGGCCCAGACACCCTTTTAATCTCAAAAGTATATTGCTACGAAGTAATTTAGATCCTATCTGAGGGAGCCATTGAGTATATGACATCGTTGAATGGGAACTAGGGGTAGTAAGTGACAAAAAATGTGCAAAAAGGTAGCGAATCCAGTGTGCCAGCAAACAGCTCATCAATGCCGTTTCTTTGAAGGTATTAAGTATGGCTTCGGTTGAGATTCATTCATTGACATTTATCTGGAGTTCCACCCCTCGTGTAGCCTCGAGGGTCAGTAGGGTTAAAGTGTCTTTTTTAAACACAAAGCTAAACCTTAAACGATGTATCTAATCTTCTATTTTTTTTTATTCACTATTGGTAAGCCCTTGGCATCATCTCAACTGATGGTAAGTGACGATGATGCCGAAGATGGAAGCGGGCTTACCAAGATTCCCCAATGCAATGGAGAACTGGCTATCTTATCTTCAAGCCGGAACACATCAATGTTGTTAACACTGATGTTTGGCGGCAAGACTTAAATTAGATGGTGCCAGGCGGGCTTAGAAAATGCCCTACCACCAACCAAACCGAGTCTTACAAGACAATAACACAAAATATAATATGGACAAAAACACGTTACTTTTGTGATACGTTTAAATTGTAGCAGATATAAGATGCGCAAAAATTTATGATAATAATTTATCACTTTCCTTGCAATGAGAGCCACTTCTGAATACTTCTTTTTAACCGCTTTTCAAAAAGGAATAGGTTCCGAATTCGAATGTACGTTTTTTGTGTGTGTGTTTGTTACGCGATATCCCTGTAGATTGAGAACTGATTTTCATTATTCTTTTTTCATGCGATAGGGTATACTCCCAAGTTGGTCTCATATAAATTTTATCAAAATGGATGTAGTACTTTTTTATAAAATTAACAAAAACCAAAAATAATCATGCAAAATTGTACTATGTTGCTGCACTGGAAGTCGGTTTTTTAACGTAGCGTTTACAATTAAATGTTTCAGAGTAGTTATTTGTTTTCAGTATAAATAGTACATTCTGGTCCTTGTACAAGAAAACTAATCTCGATTTCGGTCGATACATTGAGTCCAAGGCAAAAGTTGCTGCAATGAAGCTGGAGTACTGTTCTCACCTATAGGATGGATCAGCCCGCTATCAGCTGAATACCTTGGACGCCATCGACCGACGCGCCCGGAGACTCATTGGCGACGATGTGAGCTTGTCATTACCAAGCTCCAAAGCCTTGAGCATCGCCGCAAAGTTGCCTGTCTTTCGGTATTCTATCGAATTCATTTTGGAGAGAGTGCACAAGAACTGCACGACCTCATTCCCCTAGCTCCATTCCACCTTTGGTCAACGAGACACAGGGAGAGGTTCCACCCCTATGTTGTTGATTCATTTATTATGCGGACAGCGGTGAAATGAAACTCCTTACCTGTGTCTGTGTTTCCTGACTCCTACAATTTTGGGGATCTCCAAGGCGAGAGTGAATAAGCATTATTTGAGTTTTCGTGTACCATCCTCGACTACATCGTCACTTACCATTAGGTAAGATGTAGTCTAACGCAATTAAATTTTTTAATAAAAAAAAACAAAATCATCTGCCTGACTGATACTAAGAATTCTTCTTCGATATTGCAATCAGAATTACACAGTTAACAGTTACCTACATAAACTCGTGAAAAACATCAAATAGACCCGATTGCCAATAAAAATACAAAACAATCCAGCTCATCCCTTATAAAAAGAATAAAAAATAGAGAGAAAACAGACTCGTCAATGCATAGAATAGACAAACGGCGAAACGGCACGAGTGACGCCCGCCGCCCGTGCCGTTCCGGATCAAATTCAATTTGGTAGGTGAGAATTGAAGAGGGTCCGATATGAATGACGACTCGATGGCGTCGACTGGGAACGGCTATAGTCACCCGTGTGGAAAAATTTATGTGGCTTATCTTGTCTTGATAGAAACGAGGAGATCCGTAGGAGAACCAAAGTAACCGACATAGCTCTCAGAATTGCTAAACTTAAGTGGCAGTGGGCGGGGCACATTGCTCGTAGAACAGATGGCCGTTGGGGCAGTAAAGTTCTCGCGTGGCGACCACGCACCGAAAAGCGTAGTGTACGCAGCCTCCCACTCGGTGGACCGATGACCTGGTGAAGGTCGCGGGAAGCCGCTGGATGCGGGCAGCGCAGAACCGGTCCAGGTCCTATGTCCAGCAGTGGACGTCCTTCGGCTGATATGATGATCTTGTCTTGATATATGATATCAGCTCATATACGTCCCCACCGAGGGGCTCGAGCCTACCTTGAATTAGGGCGATCGGGCTTCAGTGCGGGTTGGTCGACTTCACACACCACCCGCGAATTGCTCCGCAGGCGTGTGCAGGTTTCCTCACGATGTGTTCCTTCACCGTAAGAGCGTCGGATAAACGTAATGTGAAATTTAAATTTGAAATCACATCGGTACTTGGCGGGATTCGAACCACGACCTCCCGGACCCAATTAATCAAGAGCTAATATCTAATTAATTAGAGCGTCCATGACGTTACTTCTGGTTCCGTTGCCTCAAAATTCAAGATTTAAGGTATTTATGCAAAATAGTGCAAATTACACTCTTTCTGATAGTCATTAAATAATAATAACATAATTTTATTTGTGAAAAATCAAGAAATAAACAATCATTAGTTAATTATCATCAAAATGCAATCCTTGAAATAAACCAGATTATGTCATTAGAACATGAAAACAATATGACACGAAAAGTTATACATGAAAATCATTGAATGTCATTGATACTTTTGACAAGAGTAGGCTAGTTCACACGGACAGCACCCGGTCACGAGTATAACGCGAGAGTCAGCCATCGCTCCCATCAACCATATTAGAGGGAAAGGAATGACTTCCTGTCCGGGATGTCGTGGTTCGATTCCTGCCACTGACCAATGTTGTTTTCGAATTTCGATTTCATACGTTTATTTGACGCTCTTACGGTGAAGGAAAATATCGTGAGGAAACCTGCACAGCCTCCAAAGAAACTCGAAGGTTGTGTGTGAAGATGACTAAACCCGCACTAGCCCGCGTGGTCGACTAACCGACATAGCTCTCAGAATCACTAAAATTAAGTGCCAGTGGGCGAGGCACTAACTCGTAGAACAGATGGCAGGGGGTAGTAAAGTTTCGAGTGGCGACCACGCACCAGAAGAAGTAGCGTAGAGAGGCGTACCACTTTGTGAACCGATGACCTGGTGAAGGTCGCGGATAGCCGCTGGATGCGGGCAGCGCAGGATTGTGCAAATCCTTGGGGGAGGCCTTTGTCCAGCAGTGGACGTTATTAGAAGATTATAATGTAAATATAGGTTTAGTCCTGAGGCGATATCGGAATTTGAGTAGACTAAATTATTATGTAAATTATGATGCAGAGCGTCAATGGCGCAACGGCAAGAGATGCTACCTCTTATCCGGGAGGTCGTGATTCGAGTCCTGCCACGTACCAATGTGTTTTCGAATTTCCATCTCATATGTACGTTTATCCGAGGCTCTTACGCTGGAGGATAACATCGTGAGGAAACCTGCACACATCTGCGAAGAAACTCGAATGTTGTGTGAAGTTGACCAACCCGCACTGGGCCCGCGTGGTCGATCGACTTAATTCAGGGTAGACTCGAGCCCCTCGGTGGGGACGTATATAAGGTCTCACAAAATAAGCTGAAACTATTTTAACTGGTGCTTCTACCCATGAAACTGAACAACGTTCCCCATAAAACCCATAGTCAAATCTCAAAAAAAATTATGAACTTCCCATACTAAGTTGGCTGACCAGCTTCAAGTTAGTTTGGGAGAACAATTTATTTTTTGCGATTTGACTATGGGTCCCATGGGGAAAGTTGTTCAGTTTTATGGGTAGAAGCACCATTTAAAATAGTTTCAGCTAATTCTGTTTCACCTTATGTATAAATAAGCTGATGTGATGAAATTATGATGTCAAGTTACAATGAATGTTTCAATTTCTGCACATTTTATTTTGTCCAGAAATATACCTCGTTTTTCCATCAGAAAAAGTGTTCCCCGGAAATTGCCCCACTTAGATGTAGGTACGCAAAGTACGTTGACATTACGTCACAACGACGAGACTACGACGTCACCATAAGGCGCTTTGCACACGACGGGGCGGGGCGGGCTGTGCAAAGCGTCTAATGGAGGCGGCGCGGTCGGCGCGGTCTTTTTGACCTACATGTTCGTTGGCAGTATAGGATTCCTTTTGTGCTATCGTTGACAGCGACATCGTTGGCGGTGAAATTGACCGGCCCGCCCCGCCCCATCGTGTGCAAAGCGCCTAAGACGCGGCAATGAAACACATCTACACACTCGCGGTATAAATAATTTCTTTATCTCGCGCCCGCAGTGGCAGCGCCCGGCGCCCACGCCGCCATTTGTCGTTCTCATCATAAAGCCGACGGTGATGAATAATTGTTATTACGAAATGCGTCTCGCAAAACTAAAACTTCACTGTTTCATGCTGTATAATATCTGTGTGTCTCTGTAATGACACCGCCACAAAATTATTGAAAGGGAGGGTTTTGATGTAAAATAAACAATTTACTTAAAAATATTTCCTCTATATGAGCTGTAATGATGATGATGATTTCCTCTTACAAGAAAACAGAGCAAAAAAAAGATTGAACTGTGGTTGTTGAAATTAAATTACAATTCTACAGGAATGATGGCATTTTGTATTGATAACTCTTCACTCAAACACAAGTACACACATCTGACACACCTGGCACACACACACACATTCACTAACACATACACACACACATACAAACACAAAAGATCGCCTACTCTTATAATAAACCTAGTTAACTTAGCTGTCTTAAAATTAGTAACTTACTTATTTTACTTTTTTCTTTTTTATTTTAAAAAGGATGAAAGAGACTACCTTCCACAACACAGGGAATCCTAGCGTGGAAGGTAGGGTGTTACTACTAAGGAATTTCACTTTATTTGTACTTACATGCACTATGATGTGAGTAGAATGTAAGTAGTAAATAATATACTGTAACCTGGATCCAAATAAACAAATCTAAATCTCGAAAAATTCTCTGGAGAATCCACTTAACCTACATTAATGTAAGGTGACATCTTACTCGTAACATGAATTTAATTCGGAGCAACAGAAAAAAAAAAAACGGTCAAGTGCAATTAAGGCTCGCATACGTAGTGTTCTGTACCATCGTACAAGATTGACACTATGCACTTTTTAAATGAGTTAAACTTTTCAAACAAAAAACTTGTATAATGTTTTTAGTTTAGTCATCATCATATCAGCTCATATCCCCCATCCCCACCGAGAGGCTCAAGCCTACCCTGAATTAGGGCGATCAGACCTTAGTCGACCACGCGAGCGCAGTGCGGGTTGGTCGACTTCACACACAACCTTCGAGTTTCTTCGCAGGCGTCTGCAGGTTTCCTCACGATGTTTTCCTTCACCGTAAGAGTGTCGGTGGCGTAACGACTAGGGCCGCCGCCTCCTGTCCGGGAGGTCGTGGTTCGACTCCCGCCACGTACCAATGTGATTTTATTTTGTTATTTTATTTATATTATTTGCTATCATAGCGGCAATAAAACTCCACACACTGTGAAAATTTCTACTGTCTACCATTTTAGGGTCATGATATACAGCCCGCTGAAGCAGGCAGAAGGACGGACGGCCAGAAACCAGGGGCTTAGTAATAGGGTCGGGCCATGCATACATAGTGTAGGGTTGCGCAGTCGTTACTTCATCATCATCATCATCATTACAGCTCATATACGTCCCCACCGAGGGGCTCGAGCCTACCCTGAATCAGGGCGATTAGGCCTTAGTCGACCACGCGGGCCCAGTGCGGGTTGGTCGACTTCACACACAACCTTCGAGTTTCTTCGCAGGCGTGTGCAGGTTTCCTCACGATGTTTTCCTTCACCGTTAAAGCAATCGGTAAGTATGTACGTAAGTTTTTGAAAAACTCATTGGTACATTGGCCGTCCAGATTTGAACCCGGTACCTCTGGTTAGATGGACCGAGTCGTTACTGGTTGAGCCACCGACGCTTTTTAGTCGTTACTTCATTACTTGAAAACTGTTTATCACATGATGCCCGATATAATCTTCATTATCAGTGGGGCACGGGTTTCTTCCAAACTGGGGAAGGATAGGCCATACCCCATAGTCCGGGTTAGTGGAGGTTGTAGGGCAAGTGGCGAACCGCCCAATAAGATTTTTATCAATCACAGCAACCGGCACCAGCGGCTTAACTTACCTTGTGAATGGTAGAGAAAAATGCCACTAACAGTCAAACCCATCCAGGTAATAACCGTCCTTCAGGTCAGTTGACCTGCGTGGTGACCCAATCACGCAAGTTGCGCTGAGCTACGACCGTTTCAATTTTTAATCTACATTTGTACCAAATTTCATGCAGTTTGTTTCAAAAAAGTAAAAGAGTTATGTTGTTTTTTTAATGTCTTATGCACGACGGACGGACAGACAGAACGATCTTTAAAGGGTTCTTAATAGGGACTACGGATTCCTAAAACGTATTTTTGATCATAACAATGCTATCTGAACTACAGCACAGAGCTACAGCTAGGTCAGGGCCTCAGCTTATTTCATCATCATCATATCGGCTCATATACGACCCCACCGAGGGGCTCGAGCCTACCCTGAATTAGGGCGATCAAGCCTTACATCTTCGGGATCGTACATATGCTGTCGACCACGCGGGCCCAGTGCGGGTTGGTCGACATCACACACAACCTACAAGTTTCTTTGCAGGCGTGTGCAGGTTTCCTCACGACATTTTCCTTCACCGTAAGAGCGCCGGATAAACGTACATATTATGATATCGAAACTCGAGAACACATGGGTACTTGGCAGGATTCGACCCACGATCTCCCGCACAGAAGGTAGTGGCTCTAATCGTTACGAACCGTAGCTCAACCGTAGCGTAAAAATAGTTGATTATTAACCAAGGGTAGAAGGTGACCCATCTCACACGAGATATTTCTGGCGCTCGATCAAACTGAAACACTCTACTTTTCATTTCGACTGTGAGGAAAATATTATTCACCACAGCATTTGCCTGCTCTTTTTAACCGACTTCCAAAAAGGAGGAGGTTCTCAACGACTGTATGTTTTTTTTTATGTGTGTGTTACCTCAGAACTTTTGACTGGGTGAACCGATTTTGATGATTCTTTTTTTATTTGAAAACTAGTGCTTCCCGTGTGGTCCCATATAAATTTTATCAAAATCGGTGAAGTACTTAATTTAGAAAATAAGACAAAACCAAAAATATTAATGCAAATTTTTAATGTGTTTAGACTGTTTAGCGTTTTCAATTATATCTCATCGGGAGTTTATTCAATATCTATGTCACTGGAATCCGAAACCATTTTTAACCAATAACCAATAAAAGACAGTGTAAGTATTTATATTTAATCTCGTATCGCTTTTATTGCAAACTTTTATTCCTTTCTAATAGATTCGAAATAAAGTTAAAATACACATACTGCCAACATTAAAAAAGGTTTTAAAAAATAGTTGCTAATGGTTTCAATTTTAATTTTTGTATATGTACGAAGAGCGTCGGTGGTGCAATGGCTAGGGCCGCTACCTCCTGTGCGGGAGGTCGTGGTTCGAATCCTGCCACGTAACAATGTGTTTTCGAATTTCGATTTCATATGTACGCTTATCCGACGCTCTTACGGTGAAGGAAAACATCGTGAGGAAACCTGCACCTCGGTGGGGCGTAATATGAGCTGATGATCATGAAATAAATGTAGGTATGGAATTATATTATGTATTATTAATATGACGTTAATTAATAACTAAATATAAATAAATTAAATTTACCTTTATCTAACCTCTAACCTTTTCGCAATGGCTACTTACCACGACCGACTAGATTGTACCAAGTCTAGCTGGTCACGACGTGTATCTAGATGGCCACGCCGAAACGTGAAAAAAAAGTGTTAGGCTATCATGGCATTATGGCGGGCAGCAGAATAGAGGAATTATTTTAAATGTTGATCTTCTGTAATTGTAAAAAAAATATAGACCAACTGTAAAATGATTTTAATATCAACTTGATCGTAATAAACTCATCAGCCTATAGATTTTAGTAAACACTTCGTTTAATGTATAGCTGAGTTAAGATACATGAAAACCTCTTAGTTTAATCTAATTTAATAATCTGACGTAACTCAATAATTGTCTTTGACTCCGTGAAAAATTTGAAAAGATATACTTTCCACCCTAGGGATGAAAAATCAAATTTTCCACCCGGCTATCTACTCATGAAAATTAAACTTTCCGAACAGGAGCGTTGAAAAATACAGTGTAAACTCTGTAAATCCTCACTCTATATAACGATTCACTCTTTGAAACGTCAAAATTTTCCGGCTCCAGTTGGTTTAATTTGACGCTAATTTCTCTCTGTATAACGCAAACTCTCTATAACGTCACAAAATGCCCGGTCCCTTGGGTGTCGATACATAGAGTTTACACTGTATTTTTAATTATACATACCTATGTTAACTAAACCATAGCATAGAGGTACCTACAGCTAGGTCAGGGCCTCAGATTATTCAATAAAATTATAAACTGTCTAGACCTTCTATAAAAATAATTGGATTCTGAACCGCCCGCCCAAGCCGCGTCGCGCCTAGCGATACGAAGGTGGCGGGTCTCAGGCGCTTGTCCATTTATTGTAAAAGTTTAATAGAGAACGAGAACCAATCCAGATTGGACCAATCAATACTTTATTGTACTTTTGCCACAAAACTCGATTCCTTTGTATTTTTGTGGCAACTGCAGGATATAATTGACACAAATATATTATGTACAAAGAAAATTTAATAACTTAAAGAAGAGAGCGTCGGTGGTGTAATGGCTAGGGCCGCTGCTTCTAGTCCGGGAGGTCCTGGTTCGAATCCTACCACGTACCAATGTGTTTTCGAATTTCGATTTCATATGTACGTTTATCCGACGCTCTTACGGTGAAGGAAAACATCGTGAGGAAACCTGCACACGTCTGCGAAGAAACTCGCAGGTTGTGTGTGAAGTCGACCACCCGCACGGGGCCAGCGTGGTCGACTGAGGCCCGATCGCCCTAATTCAGGGTAGGCTCGAGCCCCTCGGTGGGGACGCATATGAGCTGATATGATGAAAGATTTTTAACCAACTTCAAAAAGTAGAAGGTTATTTTTCGACTGTACATTTTTATGTATGTCCACCGATTTCTTCGTCAATTGTAGACCGACTTAAATATTTTTTAATTATCAAAATCGGCTACATAATTTATGTAAAATTAACAAAACACATAAAAATTTAGGTTAAGTGTTCTTGTGGTGATCAGTTATCTAAAAACACAGCATTATTTCTGAACACTTGAGTAAAAAAAAACGGTAAAGTGCGAGTCAGAACCGCACATAAAGGGTTCTGTACCATCCTACTAGATGGCGCTAGTTTCTTCACGTTTTTTGTATGAATACTTTCACTTTTTCTAATTTTTAGTATTTGTTTTTATAGCGGCAACAGTTGATGTATAAAAATCTACTCTAATATAATCTGTGAAAATTTCAACTGTCTAGCTATCGCGGTTCATGAAATACAGCCTGGTGACAGATGGACAAACAGACAGACGGACGGACAGCGGAGTCTTAGTAATAGGGCCCCATTTATACTCTTTGGGTACGGAACCCTAAAAATACTTTTCTTTCAAACTTATTGACTTGAAGAAGTTGATGAAGTTAACCGCCTCCGTGGCCTAATGGTTAGTCCATTAGCTTCGAGGGTTCGATTCTCGGAGGAGTCTAATAATGTCAGACTCGGTTTGTTTGGTGGTAGAGCATTTTCTAAGACCGCCTTGCTAGAAACCTAAGTTTTGACGGCAAACTTAATTCTTAACAGCATTGACGTATTCCGGCTTGAAGATAAGATAGCCAGTTCCCCCTTGCGTTGTGGAAACTTAGTAAGCTTGCTTTCATCTTCGGCTTCATCGTCACCTACCGTCCGGTGATATGATGCCAAGAGTTTACCAATTGTAAGATATCCGTAAAGTATCTATATATATATATATATATATATATATATATATGAGCGTCAGTGGCGTAACGGCTAGGGCCGCCGCATCTTGTCCGGGAGGTCGTGGTTCGAATCCTGCCACGTACCAATTTGATCTCGAATTTCAATCTCATATGTACGTTTATCCGACGCTCTTACGGTGAAGGAAACATCGTGAGGAAACCTGCACACGCCTGCGAAGAAACTCGCAGGTGGTGTATGAAGTCGACCAACCCGCACTGGGCCTGCGTGGTCGACTAAGGTCCGATCGCCCTAATTGAGGATAGGCTCGAGCCCCTAGATCGGGACGTATATGATCTGATATGATGAAAGTACCTAAAGACCTACTAAACTTATTAGTCTAAATACTAAACAAACGATGCACTGCCTACTAAAGTAGCTGGGGTTTTAATACATTGTTACGTTGATAAAAAGTATAACTAAAATACTCGTATTTCCCAAGAAACGAGTTCAACGTCTTCGCAAGTAATAAAAGGTAAAGGTTCCATTTACTGAATAGTGCCCATTCAGAGAGTATGCAGGAGCGAATACTCTCTCCTCCTTGCATTGCATTCTCTTTGACGAGTCTGCAAGGTTTTTTTGAGAATCCGGCTGCAGTTAAAAGATTTCATGACGCAGCCTGATGGTTTTGGGTTGCGCTAAACGCCGCCGCCGCTTTTAATAATGCAGACTTAAATACTGAAGCATTTAAAAGATGAAGTTTTGAAACTTAAAAGTGAAATTTTTTTTCTTCCTTCTTCAATCCTCTTTGACAGTTTTACTGCTTTCAAGGAACTTGCACTGTCAATCGTTTCATTCTCAATAGTAGTTACATAAGCTTTTGAAAAACTTGATGCCGGAAATCTTAATTAACAATTATTGTTCTACGGCTGTGTTTTACCAGCTTTTATTTAACTTAAGGGTTTACCAATTGTAAATAAAAAAAAAAAAAAACTTGCTATGTTCACTAATGCTCCTAACTTGTCGGCTTCAAAGTATGTAAGTTAAAATTGTCCCACTTCTCGGTTTCCGATTCAGCTGAAATTTTACATACACGTTAAGTTTGGATGACATTGCATGTGTAGCTAAAAAATCTTTTCAAATTAAAGCTTGTACTAAAACGTTTTTTGGGGATTTTCAAAATGAGCTTACTAAATAAATGTTTAGTCATTTTTAGGGTTCCTTACACTCAACGGGTGACCAACGGGACCCTATTACTAAGCCTCTGCTGTCTGTCCGTCTGTCCGTGAAATTTTCACAGAATATGGGTTTCTGTTGTCGCTATAACAACAAATACAAAAAATTGTGTGTGTCAGCTCCGACGCACGACTGGAGTTTACTCGCGCTTGAAAAAAAACTATAACTCACTTCATTTCTACTATTGAACACGACCTTTTTGTATCGAAACTTTTTCGTAACGCTGTCATTCATCGATAGATTTTACTCCTCACATTTTTCTCATACCGGGCCCCTTATATATGCAAATCGATTCTTAAGGAGTAAACTCCAAAAATGACTGACTCTCGCGTTATACTTGTGACCGGGTGCTGTCCTTGTGAACTGGCCTACTCTTGTTAAATGCATTCAATGATTTTAATGTATAACTTTTCGTGTCATATTGTTTTCATGTTCTAATAACAATGTCTGGTTTATATCAAGGATTGAATTTTGACGTTCTTAACTAATTATTGTTTATTTCTTGATTCTTCACAAATTACATTGTTATTATTATTTTATTACTATCAGAAAGAGTGTAATTTGCACCTATTTTGAATAAATATATTGAATTGAAATAGAAAAACTTAAAAAATAAGGGGGTCTCTACAAAAAACTAGTTTTTTTTATAGGTCTTTAGAAGTATTTTTTTTGGTTTATCTCTATCGTAGTATATAGCTTTATAGTGGTGGTGGATCTGAAGACGATCGGGTTGTCATGGCCTGAAGTAAAGCGCGTTGTCCAAGACAACACGCAATGGCTGACGCCCTCTGCCCCACCTGGAGGACAATAAATCTATCGTAAAAACGGCATGAGCAATAAGTCTATCGTAAAAACGGCATGAGTCGTACTCGCGCTAAGGAATCCGAACTGAATGACAAAAAAAGCATATTTTGGGATGTCTTGTTTGTTTTTTTTTCAATTTTTTAATTTTATTTCAGGCTTCATTGACCCATAAATGTGTTAATAACAAATACAAAAACCTTAAATAACTATTGCTAGTAGGGTACAACTAAATATTCAAAGAAAATAATAATAATAATTAAATAATGTGAATAGGTATACATTTTCATCATACTATGTAGTTGTGTGGAGAGGTGTGGTGGTACGGAGCCCTCGAGAGTGCTAGTTCGACTTGAACTTGGCCGGTTTTTTGCAAAGAGTTTCGATAATATCTCCAGAAGGAATTCTATGTCACGTACATGGCACAACTCTCATAGGTTGTTGAAGTGAGAATGAGACAGATATAGTGTAATATTTATACAATTTGATTTGAACTAAGCTACGTCTTTATATCTGGTATTTGACTCAACTTTTCCGTCGAGCCGTGAAAACACATTACGTCTTTATACGGGGTGTAACAAAATTGGTGTAGGTCCCGTTAACTGGGGCTTCTACTCACCATACTGAGCATCTTTCGTGCTATGACTTTGTTGAAATCACAAAAAAAATATCTCTTCATACTAATCAATTAACTAATCTAACAATTTTTGCATGTATGTATGGAGGGTTCAATTTTTTTTCAGAGTATTGACTATGGGTTCTTTGAATGAAAGTGTTCAGTATGATGAGTAGAACCCCCAGTTAACGGGTCTTTACACCTTGCATAGGTACTATAGAAACTTTGGTTAACTGAGGGTAAATAAAATACAACGTTCAACCTTAAGTATTCTTTTTTCTTTCAAAACAAGCAACTTTGCCCTTTATGGACAATATTCTTACAAAGGTTCTTATGTCGCAAACTCTTTGAAACTTTGCCGGCCAAAGTTATCTTATAGCGTTACAGAATCACAGAAGATTTTCCAAGTGGTTGCTTTTCCATTGTAAATAAGATCGATTCATATTTACACATTTTTTCGAAATACACTACAATACAACAAACAAACCTTTACAAAAAAGGAGGTATTTATAGTACACAACTTATTTTTTTTTTTTGAAATGAAATCATTTATTTTCAGTTACTAGCCCCATAGTCAATAAAATAAATTTATAGACAATAATAAATAAAACATAATGATAAATATAATAAAATATCACGTCAAACTAATTCTAGGTCATAAGTCAAATATTTTTTTTTTTTATAAATACCTAACTAACTATCAGTCAATAAATAACCCGCCCCTTACCGAACCCGGCGCAAAGGTGCCCATTACACCAGCTGCATTATCCCGCTGAATGGCAATGGCCAACCTTTGCACTAGGAACGAACCGGAGCGGGAACTTAAAATACCCATAGTTATAATACAACAAACACACCTTAAGATTTTGATTAAAAATGGCTGATGACCATGTCCTATATTAGTGGGTTGCGTTGTAGTGCGATTTTTAAATACGTCCCATTCCGGCATGTGCTGCAGCCAGAGCCGCAGCGCTAGTTTTCGAACGTGCCCTAAGTGACAGTTAGCTTGTGTATCTGTCGCAGGCATACTGTATAATTCATCATTATACAAACGGTCAGGCTAATGTCAGGCAAATTATATAATGGCGAGGGCGGGGAGTCTCGCTTCGCGAGGCTCTTTGACAGTTAAATCAATCAAACCTGACCGAACCTAACATCACTCGCTTCGGGAGCTCATTTAAAATCTGCCGTACGGCGTTTTGACAATTTGCCTGACTCGGCATTGAACGTTTATATGCGGACGAATTATAACGATTTGCCTGGTTCGGCATTTTACAATCGGCGTACAGAATTTTACATTTTGCCTGACCGTTTACATACGGACGAATTATTATAAATTGTCTGAATCGGCGTACAGCATTTTACATTTTGCCTGACCGTTTACATAAGGACGAACTATACAATTTGCCTGACCGTATATAACATGACAAATCATACAATTTGCCTGCCACATATCTACTACTAACACAGGTATGTGAATATCATCATATCAGCTTATATAGATCGAGCCTACCCTGCATTAGGGCAATCAGGCCTTAGTCAGCCACGCGGGCCCAGTGCGGGTTGGTCGACTTCACACACAAATTTCGAGTTTTTTCACAGGCATATGCAGCTTTCCTCACGATGGTATCCATTACCGTAACGTATACATATGAAATAGAAATTCGAAAACACATTGATACGTGGCACGATTCGAACCACGACCTCCCGAATAGGAGGAGCGGCCCTTGCGGTTGGGGTGCACTTAAAAGGGCTGCCATACAAAAAAAAAACTGAGCAAAGAAAGAAAAGTTACGCCACCGAGTCACCCTAGCTCTAGGTGAACAAGATAGATTATAAACACAAACATCAAAGAAAAATCGGGTCGGACTTGCGCTATAAGTATTCCGTACCAACACACCTCTCCACACAACTATTACCATGGTACCTATTCATTACAAACGAAAGACATCAACGGGAGCGACAGAATAATGATTATTTTTCATTTCGTTCGGATTCTTTAGCTCGAGTACGACTCACACTTGGCCAGTTTTTATTATTTATAATTATTACTTTGTTACTTTAGTACTAATTATAGGATAAGTACCTACCCTACGCTAATAAAAATAAGTAAGTATAAATAAATGAAAAGGGAAAGTGCGAAATACAGGATGTAACAAAATTGGTGTAGGTCCTGTTAACTGGGGCTTCTGCTCATCAAACTGAACAACTATTGTTCTACAAGTTTGCTGAAATCGCAAAAAAACTTTTGAACTCTTCATACAAAATGATCAGTTTTGTATGGAGCGAAAAATTTTTGTGCGAATTGACTATGGGTTCCTTTGGAAAAGTTGTTAATGATGAGTAGAAGCCCCGATTATCGGATCCTACACCAATATTTTTACACCCTGTATAACAAGTGGACACTAGGTCTTCCAGCTCCTGGTTAAATCTTAAACCTAGAGTCTGAACCGAACATCATCGTGGAAATAAAAGCAGCCCGACTTCGCTGGCTAGGACATGTAGAGAGAATGGGAGAGGATCGAGCCGCCAAAAGAGAAAATCTTGGAAAACCCTCCGCGCGTCGCCCGGTGGGTCGACCAAGGTATCGCTGGAAAGATGAAGTCACCAAAGACCTAAAAAGGTTTGGGAGTGTCCGAATGCTTAAACGTGGCACAAAATAGAATAGAGTGGCGCACTTTAATATCGGAGGCCAAGATCCACTTCGTGTCGCTGAGCCAGCGAAGCAGCAGTAGTAGTATTACTAGTGGTTTGCAGCCCAATTTAGGATTTTTAGAATTTCAGTCTCGTTGGCTTGATAGTCTCTTTAGGGTGACGTTGGTTGTGGATAGGATTGCCCGCTTAAAGTGCGAAAAGCATCGCATAAGTATGCGATGCGACCTGCACAACGCTTCCAAAGCTATGCCTAATTGTTTTTCATGTAGCAGAGCATCTCTTTTTATCACCGTTTTTTAGCTTCACCTGTATGTGTGTATGTTTGTAACCAACTTCTATGCACTCGATTTTGACCCAGTTTAAACGGCCAGATTTAATTCAGACTTTGTACATTCATCAAGAATCAGTGACAATACAATAATTTCATAAGTTTATCTCATTATCCTGATCAGTATTACCAGGATTAAATGCACAAAAAAACTAAAAATTGAAAAATAAATATAGTTATAAAAACTAAAAAAGACGCTTTTAAAGCATATAAAACTAAAAATTGAAAAAAAGTTCTTAATATAAGTTGAAAACTGATAATAATAATGAATGAAAAATACTAGTATTATTATGAAAAAAGCGTGGGGCGCTTTGTGCCATTTTTTTCGTATATGGAGCAACCCACGCTTTTTTCACAACAATACTAGTATTTTTCGTTCATTATTGTTTTCAGCTTATGTTAAGAATTATTTTTCACTTTTTAGTTTGATGTGCTTTAAAAGAGTGTTTTTTAGTTTTTTTTAACTATTTTTGTCGTGATATCTGTGGATTACCAAAACAACGCCTCCAAAGCTATGCCTAATTGTTTTTCATGTAGCAGAGCTTTTAGTTTGATGTGCTTTAAAATAGTGTTTTTTAATATTTTTTTTACTATTTTTGTCATAATATCGGTGGCTCAACCGGTAATGACTCGGTCCATCTAACCAGAGATACCGGGTTCAAATCTGGACGGCCAATGTACCAATGAGTTTTTCAAAAACTTACGTACATACTTACCGATTGCTTTAACGGTGAAGGAAAACATCGTGAGGAAACCTGCACACGCCTGCGAAGAAACTTGAAGGTTGTGTGTGAAGTCGACCAACCCGCACTGGGCCCGCGTGGTCGACTAAGGCCTAATCGCCCTGATTCAGGGTAGGCTCGAGCCCCTCGGTGGAGACGTATATGAGCTGTAATGATGATCTGTGGCTAACCAACGCAACGATTCCAAAGCTATGCCTAAATGTTTTTCATATGTACACGCTACATAGCAGAGCGTCACTTTTTAATTTGATGTGCTTTAAAAGCGTGTTTTTTTATAATTTTTTTACTATTTTTATCATAAAATCTGTGGCTAACCAACGCAACAATTCCAAAGCTATGCTTAAATGATTTTCATATGAACATGCTACATAGCAGAGCGTCACTTTTTAATTTGATGTGCTTTAAAAGCGTGTTTTTTAATATTTTTTTACTATTTTTGTCATAATATCTGTGGCTAACCAACGAAACGATTCCAAAGCTATGCCTTAATGTTTTTCATATGTACATGCTACATAGCAGAGCGTCACTTTCTAATTTGATGTGCTTTAAATGCGTGTTTTTTTTTTTTACTATTTTTGTCATATCTGTGGCTAACCAACGCAACGCTTCCAAAGCTATGCCTAAATGTTTTTCATATGAACATGCTACATAGCAGAGCGTCACTTTTTAATTTGATGTGCTTTAAAAGCGTGTTTCTTAATATTTGTTTTACTATTTTTGTCATAATATCTGTGGCTAACCAACGCAACGCTTCCAAAGCTATGCTAAATTGTTTTTCATGTAGCAAAGCGTCTCTTTTTAACGGCGAATTCAGAGGCATTACCTTAATTCCTAGTTAGAATCTTTTCAACCGTTCTGTTCATCTGTTCGAACCCTCTTGGGTTCATCGGATAACAGTTTTCCAGTTTTTTTGCACTTAGTTACCTCGCTTGCTAAAACTTGTTTTTATCGTATAGCAAAATCGTATTTGTCGGTTTTAGGCACTTTTTCAAGCAGTTCCTTTTCACGCCTCGTTCACCTGTTTTCATTCGTAATCGTATCGATTGCGTATCGAGTAGTAAAGGCGACGAAGAAGTAAACGAGACGAAGTTTAAGCTAGGGCAACAGACAAAAGGACATACACACAAAAAACATACACCACCACCACATACATGCTTACAGATGTTTGTTCGTGTGGAATCTTGCAACTCAACTTTGAAGCAGATATCTTCAACCGATTGAGCTAAAATTTTGCATACACATTTAGTTTGGGTGACAATGCATGGTGAGTTAAGTGACGTCATTCTGAATCCAAAATGGCGGACTCCCAAAGATGACGGACCAGTTATTTTTTATGCACCTCTATGATATGGGTATCAAATGAAAGGATTTGCTGAGAGGAATACGACTGGTGAACTCGAAAAACGTGGGACAACTAGAAAGCTCAGCAGATGATGATGGACGATTTAACTCGATAACATGAAAGTTATGAAATTAATCGTCCATCATAAGCTCATCTGAATAACCTGAAAGAATACAACCTATCGGTCTATGTATACCTACGTATATCTACGTTTAATATTGAAAGTATTTTCCTCCAAATCCTAACCGTTAAGGAGTTATACCTTCCTTCATCAGCTTATCAACATGAGATGATGACTAATAGACGCAAGTATTTTAATAGCTTTAGAAAACACACGAATCACGTAATAAGTGCCTACGTAAAGAGTAATTTAAGGGTTGCTCTCGATTTCCCTGGGATCCCATCATCAGATCTTGACTTGGTGACAATGGGACCCCCTCGGGAGTATCTACTATCAAATGAAAAAAGAATTTTTAAAATCGGTCCACAATCGGTGAACATACATAAAAAAAATATATTATTTACAGTCGAACTTTGTACCTCCTCGTTTTTGGAAGTCGGTAAAAATCATTTCTTTTAGCACACAAAAACCCTATGCGCTTTTGTATGGCTGTTTAGGTATTTAATCGTTCTCAATTTGGAGGAACATCCTTATTCAAGACAGTGACTTCCCTTTGCATAAATTATTAAGACTATCTGAGCAAGTAACCTTGACTTGATTTTCCTTTGATGTTTCCGCTCACAAGCAGAATACAGTAAACGCCTAGATATTTTAGAGGATAAGAAGGGATCACACAAAGATGAGGGAGATTTTCGCCGTGTTAAGGGATAAACACGTGCATTTTGAGAAATCAGAGTCATGGTACTGAACACAAGATTATTTCTGTTTTAGGGTTCCATACACCCAAAAGGTGACAAACGGGACCCTATTACTAAACCTCCGCTGTCTGTCCGTTTGTTTGAACCGCAATAGGTGAACAGTTGAAATTTTCAGATGTATTTCTTTTGCAGCTCTAACAACAAATAATACAAATTTAAAAAATGGAGGGGGCCCTATACAATAAACGTGTATAATAACAATAAACCTATATAATAAACCGTAATATCCGTAGTAGGCGGACAGTTGAAAATTTTTATAGAGTGTATTTCTATATATATATATATACTTTATTGCACACAGATATTTACATGAAAAACAATTAGAAAGGACATGTACAAAGGTGGACTTATCTCTATAAGAGATCTCTTCCAGCCAACCTTACCGGGTGTTATGAGAATTCAAAGGACGGGGCAAACCTATGTGTACCTAAAATTATACTAAATAAAATACTAATATAATAATATAATGTAAACTAACCTGATCTACTTACATAATACATACCGATAGTAAATAATTTAATAATATACATAATACATACCTAAAAATAGAATACTTACTATTCTTACTAAAATTAAAATATATACAAATAAACTTACACGTTTTGTAGGGAAAGAAGATGCTCTTTAAGTTTGATTTTGAACGAGTTAACAGAGGGGCAGTCGCGAATGTTGGCGGGTAATTTATTCCAGAGGTTCGCAGCTTCAACAGTGAAAGAGTTGTAGAAGAATTTGCCTATTGCCTCTTTAACAAATAATATTGAAAAAATGGACCCCCCCCCCCATACAAGTAACGTGATTTTTTGAAATGAAAACTTCTTAAGGCGCTTAGGGCATTATTGAAATGAGAAAGAAAATTGCGACACTGTAACAATGTAACGTAAACGACACCGTAGCAGGAACACTCTCAGTGTCAAAACTTTGTCAATCTAATCGTTCGCCAGTTCCTGGCGGATCAAAACTTATAAAACTGTCGGCACTTCCGGAGTGGTTTTTTTTTATTATTGTACGATGGTACGGAACCCTTCGTGTGTAAGTCCAATCGCACTTGGCCGGTTTTTCAAAATGTTTCAGTGGTTTTTCACAAGGTAATAATTTAGAACAAAAAAAAAACCGACTTCAAACAGGAAACTAAGGTTCCCCTCGATTTCTCTGGGATGCCTGGTTTCCTTATTATGATAACACCCTCGAAATATCTCCTTTCCACCAAAAAAAGAATCATTAGAATCGGTTCATAAACGACGAAGTTATCCGCGAACACAGGAATATATATACGGTCGAATTGAGAAACCTTCTTCTTTTTTGAAGTCGGTTAAAAAGAAGACTTTTCTGAAATAAATCTAAGTCAGCTAACCCATACTGTAGTCTGAAGACGCAAAGCTGCGAAGTAATGAGATTCGATGGAGCTCGAAACGAATAGGTTTTATCTTTGACAACAAAAGATAGTCTCAAAGGAACTAGAAGAAGAAGCAATAATGTACCGTATCACCGTTGTAGGTAATACGGGATTGAGTTACGGTTTGCATTCTAGTAAGAAAAATGCTCGGCTAGAATCAGAAATGAGGAGAACAACTGGCATAGCTGTCGGAATCGCTAATTTTAAGTGGCAGTGGACGGGGCACTTGTGGAACAGATGATCGTTGGGGCAGTAAAGTTATTGAGTGGGGACGAAGCGTAGGCAGGCCTCCCACTCGGTGGATCGATGGCCTGGTCAGGATCGGTCGTTGTGAAAATGGCTGGGAGGCCTTTCTTCAGCAATGGACGTCTTTCGGCTGATATGATAAAAAATGCGACATATTTGAACTTGTTAAGTTTCGTTTAAAACACTTTAAAACAAGAGGTAAGGTGATCTTCGGACGAATGGAAGTCGGCAAGGTGTGGTTCGACGAAATGAAATTCTAAAAAGTGGAGTTCCATCAAGTTCGGTCAGACCTGACTTACTACATGTGATACTACAAAAGGTACGTATGTACAGTAGAACCAATACCAGTGTTCAATAGACTGTCCCAGCAGGGGTGGAAGCGACTACTTGCGACTACTATAGGATCATCCTGTATATCTAGCGCAGCGTTCAAAGGGGGAATGAAAGCGGCTACTTGCGACTACTATGGGATCACTTTGTATATCTAGCGTAAAGTTTAATAGACTATCCCAGCAAGGGTGAAAGCGACTACTTGCAACTACTATAAGATCACCTTGTTGTATCTAGCGTAGCGTTCAATAGACTGTCCCAGCAAAGGTGGAAGCGGTTACTTGCAAATACTATAAGATCACCTTGTATATCTAGCGTAGCGTTCAATAGACTGCCCCAGCAATAGTGGAAGCGGCTACATGCGACTACTATAAGATCACCTTGTATATCTAGCGTAGCGTTCAATAGACTGCCCCAGCAATAGTGGAAGCGGCTACATGCGACTACTATAAGATCACCTTGTATATCTAGCGTAGCGTTCAATAGACTGCCCCAGCAATAGTGGAAGCGGCTACATGCGACTACTATAAGATCACCTAGTATATCTAGCGTAGCGTTCAATAGACTGCCCCAGCAATAGTGGAAGCGGCTACATGCGACTACTATAAGATCACCTTGTATATCTAGCGTAGCGTTCAATAGACTGTCCCAGCAAGGGTGGAAGCGGCTACATGCGACTACTATAAGATCACCTTGTATATCTAGCGTAGCGTTCAATAGACTGCCCCAGCAATAGTGGAAGCGGCTACATGCGACTACTATAAGATCACCTTGTATATCTAGCGTAGCGTTCAATAGACTGTCCCAGCAAGGGTGGAAGCGGCTACATGCGACCATTATAAGATCACCTTGTATATCTAGTGTAGCGTTCAATAGACTGTCCCAGCAAGGGTGGAAGCATCTTTTTTACCGTCTAGTACTAAAAGCTATATGAAGCAAGAATATGCGACTGGACATGATCAGCGCGAGTCTTCTGGACAGCGCTATCTAGTGGTTATTCTTGATACAATTTTAAAGTTGTAATTAGATTAGATGTATATATTTCATATTATCAATTTCATCATCATCATCATTACAGCTCATATATGTCCCCACCGAGGGGCTCGAGCCTACCCTGAATCAGGGCGATTAGGCCTTAGTCGACCACGCGGGCCCAGTGCGGGTTGGTCGACTTCCCAAACAACCTTCGAGTTTCTTCGCAGGCGTGTGCAGGTTTCCTCACGATGTTTTCCTTCACCGTTAAAGCAATCGGTAAGTATGTACGTAAGTTTTTGAAAAACTCATTGGTACATTGGCCGTCCAGATTTGACCCCGGTACCTCTGGTTAGATAGACCGAGTCGTTACCGGTTGAGCCACCGACGCTTTTTTCAATTTATAATGGATAAATTTAAAAAAATAACAAAGGATTGTATGATCGTCAAAGAAAAAAATAATCTTTACTTTTAATAGAATCAGTTTGATTTTTTTTTAAATAACGTGCAATGTTTTTGGGCTTTTCTTACAAATTCGTATTCAACCGCCTCCGTAGCGTAATGGTTAAGTTCTTAGCTTCAAATCAGGAAAACACTGGTTCGATATCCGGCGGAGTCTAACTTTCTAAGACTTGGTTTGGTTGGTGGAAGGGCATTTTATAAGCCCGCCTGGCTAGCTACCACCATCTTATCTTGCCGTCTTGCAGCTAATCATCAATGTTAACAGCATAGATGTGTTCTAGCTTGAAGATAAGATTGCCAGTTCCCCATTGCGTCGGGGAATCTTGATAAGCTTGCTTCCATCTTCGGCATCATCGTCACCAGGTGAGTTGTTAATAAAAAAAGTCGTCGATGCAACTATTCATGCTGTGAGTTTGGTTTGAAAAGTCCAACTTCTTTTTGCGAATTTAGTATGGGTTGAGAAAGTTGTTCAGTTTCATGAGTAGAGCTTACCTTTAACGGCTGGCATGTAATAAAAAAGAACCCTCCTGAAAATTAAAAAAAAATCATGTAAATTTTTGAAATCACAGTTATGAATAAGGAAAAAAACATCTTTGACCGAAACCAGTTTTGTATAAAGATTAATTTTGATTGGTACAAAACTAGAATAGAATAGAATAGAATAGAATTTATTGTAAAAAACAAACAGTAACATATACATGTAAGTACGTAACTTAATTTTAGTACATAAGTAAGTATCTAACTAACTTAAACTGGTTACGAAGCTCCAGTTACGTAGGCAGCCAAAAGGGTATCACTGCACCACGTGGCAGTATAATATGGGTGTTCAACTTAGCCTACCAATGGTTGGTTCAAAACACACAACTTAGGTCCTTTAAATATTTTTCTGACGATTTTAACTTTTTATCATTATTACGCTTTTTTTAGCTTCACCTGTATGTTTGTATGTAACCGACTCCTTTGGACTCGATTTTGACCCACTTTAAACGGACAGATTTAATTCAAACTTTGTAGACTTATCAAGAATCAGCGACGATATAATAATTTCATAAGTTTGAACTAAAAAATAAATAGAGTTTAATAAAACTAAACAACACGCTTTTAAAGTATATCAGACTAAAAAGTAAAAAAATAATTCTTAATATATGTTGAAAATAATAATTAACAAATTACTAGTATTATTGTCAAAAAGTGTGGGTTGCTCGATAGACGAAAAGTATGGCACAGAGCGCCCCACGCTTTTTCACAATAATACTAGTAATTTGTTAATTATTATTTTCAACTTATTTTAAGAATTATTTTTTGACTTTTTAGTCTGATGTACTTTAAAAGCGTGTTTTTTAGTTTTTTTAAACTCTATTTATTTATTGTATTGCGGAACTCTAAAAGTTAGCAGGTAACTGATAGCGCCGGTGTTCGATAGGATTGGTAATACCGTACGAGCGGATAGTTCTCAAAAAGGAATCCCTCCGGGGAAAAATTAGATTTGTGAAACTGAAATGTGCTAGATTTGTTGGGGAATCGAAGAAATAGGGGATTATCGGGCTCAGACGCGAGGGAAGCGTAGTCGCCAGTGTACGTAGTAAATTACGTATTGATTGGGGATGTTTGGCGCTACAGTGAAAGTGTGTTTGTGTAGGTGTAGTTATTTCTCTCTTATTGCTGAAATTTCGGATCTTAAAGTTCTGAGAATTAAGGAATTGAAGAAATAGGATTAACGATCTCGGACGTGAGTGAAGCATAGTCGTAGTAAATTACGTATTGATTGGGGATGTTTGGCGCTACAGTGAAAGTGTGTTTGTGTATGATTAGTAAGTGTAGTTATTTCTCTAAAAGTTCAGAGAGTTGAGGAATCGAAGAGATAGGATTATTGAGCTCGGACGCGAGGGAACCGTAGTCGTAGTAAACTACGTATTGATTGGGGAAGTTTGGCGCTACATTTAAAATGTGTCTGTGTATGATTAGTAAGTGTAGTTATATCTCTTATTAAATTTCGGATCTAAAAGATCAGAGAATCGAGGACGTAAAAACAGGATTATCGAGCTCCGACGCGACGGAAGCATAGTGCCCGTGTAAGTAGTAAATTAATTGGGGATGTTTGGCGCTACAGTAAGTGCAGCTATTTCTATCGTATTGATGAAATTTAGGATCTAAAAGATCTGAACATTCATCATTTTACAGTTAACTGCAGAAACTATCTTTACCATTTTAATCTGCCAATATGCTCTGAATTTCTATCTTATTATTGTTATTTAGGACATTAAAGATCTAAAACTTCACCATTACTACAGTTAGTTGCAGAAACTATCATTACCATTTTAATCGCGATTTGTTCAGTATGTTTTAATAGCGTGTAATAAGTGCAACGTTTTTGTATATTTGGTGTGCAATAAAGGATATTTATCTTATTTATTTGTCAGACAACAGTGATCCAGAAATTGTTAGTAAGACAGCCTATATATGTTTCTTAATATTATTAAGAATTATAATAATACTATGTCAATTCGTAATTAATTTATTAATAGTCAACAAACATAGAAAAATGAACATAAAATGTAATACCTAAATGTTGGATAATGTTCACAAAAATAAGAATCAACATTTTAATATACAGATTTGAATGTTCATTTAAATGTTCTTTAAAGTTAAACAAGGACGTTTTTGTAAATGGACATTATTTTCCTACTTTCCTAAATATATTAAGCATAAAAAGACAAAAAATATCAATAACTAAGCTAACTCAATGATAATTAATAATCCAATACATCTAGTTCAATTAATTACTAATTGAGAGCGTCGGTAGCGCAACGGCAAGAGCCGCTACCTCCAATCCGGGAGGTCGTGGTTCGAGTCCTGCCACGAACCAGTGTGTTTTCGAATTTAGATTTCATATGTCAGTTTATCCAACGACACTCTTACGGTAAAGGGAAATATCGTGAGGAAACCTGCACACGCCTGCGAAGAAATAAGAAGGTTATGTGTGAAGTTGACCAACCCGCACTGAGCCCGCGTGGTCGACTAAGGCTCGATCGCCCTAATTAGAGGAGGCTCGAGCCGCTCGGTGGGGACGTATATGAGCTAATGTGACCGCGGCTTTATCCAGCCGTTCTAGCCAACCGATTCGCTTATTTTTTTAAATTAAAGATATTGTTAATTAAAAAAAATAAGCGAATTGGTTTGCTAGAACGGCTGGACGGACTCCTATTAGATTTCATAAAATGTGCGTAGTGCGCGAGTCGCAAGCATCTCGAGGGGTTTCTGATGCTTGATGACAAATCTGTGCATAAATACCTTGTTTTGAAAAAAAATAAGCGAAGTGGTTTGATAGATTGGCTGGACGCACGCGTGTTTGATTTATTTTTTTTAATTTATTGATATTTTAAGAAATTCAATATTAAATTAAAACGGCCAAGTGCGAGTTTAACTCGCGTGGAGAGGGTTCCGTACAATGCCCAAGTCAAATACAAAATACCACATTTGAAATCCTCCCAGTAAGACGTGTGTTAACTACTACTAACGCTATCTAGTGGTATTTTAGTGAACTATTTTCCGTAAGTAAACGTTTAGGTGTGTTGGGTGGTGCAATATTAGTTCAGCGTAAAGGTATGTAGTTGGGTTGTATTAGAATAATCAACACTTACAGTTTGTTGGTAGAAAAGGTATATTTCTTTGACAAACCCTCACTAGTCACACAACACAAATATTCACTGTTCCACTGTTACAGAAGGAGAGAAGAAAAGATAGACTTAGGTTTAGTATCACAACCAAGACGACAAGCAAAAATGAAAGTACAAGCGAATATAAATAATAAGCAATGATTAGTTAATTAGATATGAGCGCGGAGTTATGCACCTTGTGTCGCCGGTAGTCTTCGACTGGTGAGCCGGGAAAGACCGAATGGTTAGAAACAATAGAAGCCGTCCGTAAGGGCGGTTCTATAGTCGTGCATTTTTGACGCGGGATAAACGCGACACAGCGACGAGTCAGTTTTTATTATTAAATACATATATTTAAATAATGTACGTGATGTAAGTTCTTAAATAAATATCTATAAATAAATGTAAATAAATAAATATAACATAAATAGATAAGTTGCCTACAAACGTATTATATTGATTTTACCACTTTATTTTTAATTGATAGAATCCTTGTAGGTTTTCCTGTAATGTACAAGCAATGATCTATATTTTAACTGTTTTCAAAATTTTAGGCTCAGTAGTTTCGGAGATCAAGGGGAATGGTCAATTTTCGTCTTCTTTCATTAATAAAATCAAAACTATTTATTTTAAAATGATTACAAAAATATATTTGAGATCCTTATAGCAAGCCTTTTCATTTGTTAAATAACACAGTACTTACTGAAAGTTTAAAACTGCTCTTATTTTTTTCTGTTTTATATTAGTACATTGATATAAAATCTAAACTATTTATTTTAAAATGATTACAAAAATATATTTGAGATCCTTATAGCAAGCCTTTTCATTTGATTTATTACACGGTACGGTTTACAAAACTTTTTTTTTAAATTCCTAAATTGTCCCCCAAAAATTACACTTATATTAAAAAAAATATTGATTTACTTTGCACATCTATGTTTGGGTTATAGGATCACATTATCCTACCAAATTTCACCTGTTTTGGTCCAGTAGATTCGGAGCAAATTGGCTGCGACAGACGGACGGACAGACAGACAAACAGACCGACGCACAAGTGATCCTATAAGGGTTCCATTTTTTTGTACGGAACTCTAAAAAATCAACTGCTTCTGATTCTAAAACAGATTTTAGAACTACGCTGTTGGTGATTAAAGTATCTTCTATGTGAAAGTCTAAAATAGCCCAAAGTGCTTATAGGTCCTGAACTAGCCAAAGCTTGGTCACGTGTAGCACGCATAACGCAGAGATAATCTACCTGCAACTGTATCTTCTGCAAAGTATCTTCTATGTGAAAGTCTAAAATAGCCCAAAGTGCTTATAGGTCCTGAACTAGCCAAAGCTTGGTCACGTGTAGCACGCATAACGCAGATATAATCTACCTGCAACTGTATCTTCTGCAAAGTATCTTCTATGTGAAAGTATAAAATAGCCCAAAGTGCTTATAGGTCCTGAACTAGCCAAAGCTTGGTCACGTGTAGCACGCATAACGCAGAGATAATCTACCTGCAACTTTTGCTACATCGCGTTGTCAACAAAAGCATATGTGTTCTCAGATTATGGAGGTAAATTGAAAGCTATTCGGCTTGAAACACCCTTTGTATCCCATAAACTTGGTCTGATAGGAAAGAAATTCGCAACAAAGAAACCGCTGATCGGTTAAATCCGCACAGTGGTCTCCTCGCGCCGCCGCCGAACTTATCACTACTTGGTCTGACGAAGACACTTTTAGGTAGCGGTTACATTGCGAGGGTAGATAAAAAAAAGGTCCTTTAAAATAATTAGTTTGTTTTAGAATAGGATAAAAATTATTCAACCAAAATAAAGCAATCGACTTCAATAGTAGTAAATACAATTTTGCCTTCTTTTATTTTGTTTGTTTTTAACCGTGCGAGCGCGAAGCATCTCCGTATCAGCTTGAGCAAAATGCTTTCCGGCAAGACCGGCAGATGTCCGGGTGTTATCCTATACAGTTCGCTTTTCTCAACAAATTCTCGTGAAATTTTGTGAGCAGGTTTGATTTTAATTATATGCTTTTTTTAGCTATTCATGATCATCATCATATCAGCCGAAGGACGTCCACAACTGGACAAAGGCCTCCCCCAAGTGTTTCCACGACGACCGGTTCTGCACTGTCCGTATTCAGCGGCTTCCCGCGACCTTCACCAGGTCATCGGTCTACCGATTAGCCTGCCTACGCTACGTTTTCCGGTGCGCGGTCGCCACTCGAGAACTTTTCTACTCCAATGGCTATCTGTTCTATGACCTATGTGCCCCGCCCCATACCACTTAAGTTTAGCGATTCTGAGACCTATGTCGGTTACTTTGGTTCTCCTACAGATCTCCTCGTTTCTGATTCGATCATAAAGCCTAACCGTTTAAATTAAAAATTAAGAACCCAAATGTTTAAAAACACGGGTAGTACTTTTTTGGGCAGGATAAAAATATATCATAATTTCTATGTCACTCAGAGGATCAAGAGAAATCTAACGAAACCTCACACTTCAAAATACATCAAACAGTTGTGGCTATATGCTTAGCCAAAGCAACAGACATACATAAATACATAATACATACATAAATATATACATACATACACACATACATACAAACACTCGAAAAAGTTACTTTTCTTTTTGCCAATCATGTAAAAACGATAATAAAATTAGTGATAAAATTTCTTCTCAGCGAAGACTGTTATGTAGTCGAACACCTTATCTATTGATACTTATTAGCTTATGTATCATAGAGCCTTAGACATCCATTCTCAGCAGAATTTATCGGAGTAAGTAATCGCACCCTTTTTGAGAATTTCTGACCTGGCGGCTTTACCCCTCTCTCCTTATCGAAAGGATCCCGTAAATCCAACCAGGTAAAGTGGCTCGACTTAAAACTCGAAAAATCCCAAAAAGGATCCTATCTCTAGGTGCACAGGATGTTAAAAATGTATTTTTCTATTTCAGTAGGCTTACGTGAGTCGCCGTTTAGTGTGTTGGTTTCATTTAACATTAACTGTTTTTTTTTGAGATATTTAGCAAAAAATATCAAAAACAGAGTCCACACGTGTTTTTTTTTTTATATTAAAGTGGTAATATTTTTATAGTTGTATTCAATTAACCTTTATTGGAACAGAATATTACGATTCGGCCTTTAATAGTCTGTATTTATAAAAGGAAACAGGGACTGACTGATTGACTAACTGACTGATCTATCAATGCACGGCTCAAACCACTAGACGTCTTGGGCTGAAATTTGGTATACAGATAGTAAAAATGACGTAGATATCCGCTAACAAAGTATTTTGAGAAACTCCCACGGGAACGGGGCTTGTGCACAAATCACGTGAGGTTCGTGACGGGGGGTCACGAAAAAATCACGACAGATCACGTTGGGGGAAGGGGGGTAGAAGGAGACCTCACGTGTATTTTTCTACAGTAAACGAACAAAGAAAAAAATCTACCACATGAGTAGATAGTTATTCTCGGTTTCATTAAAAATAAATTTCCACTTGTTAAATACTTCAAAGTAGCGAGTCTATTTTACGAAATTTTGGCGCGCGTGGCCTTGACCGCGCTTCACCCCGCCCGCTATATATCTTATAATTAGTTTGATTTAAAAAAAAATACACGTGAGGTTGTTAGCGGGAGGGGGGAGGGTAGCCAAGAAACCCCACCAAATATCACCATGGGGGGGTCAAAAAGTAGGCGAAAATGTCGCGTGATTTGTGCACAAGCCCACAGCAAAAAACGGGATCTGTGCGGGCGAAGCCGCGGTCAACAGCTAGTATCATATAACACGACGAAACTGATAAATTATTTTTTGAAAAGCTTTGAACCATTCGTTAAAAAGTAGGCGCTATGTGAAAAAGTTGTTTGATTTTAACATCTTCTTTGCCTCCTTAGATGCGTCTGACGGTCAGCATGTCACTCTGTATCACGATATTCTTTTTTTTAGCACCCTGTATAATACAAGTTAATCGAGTTATAGGGTGGATGATAATATCCGAGCACAGGTACACGAAGGGAGATACAAATGAATGCTACCCTTATTAGAAGGTAGAATGAGTTTACGCATTAAAATAAGTTTTTAGATGGCACACACATCTGTGTTTTATTGTTTTCGTAGGGGCTGCCAATGAATCGGTTCATATTTAAGGCTGTAATTACAGGTCTCATGTCATCTAGTGGTTGATACAACAATACAGTTGATATAAAATGTAAGTTTTTCTTCTTTAATTATTATGTACTAATATACTAATAATAATAACATAATAATAAAGGGTTTATCAGAGCGTCGGTGGCCCAACGTCAAGGGCCGCTACCTCCTATCTGGGAAGTCGTGGTTCGTGTCCGAGTCCTGCCACGTACCAATGTGTTTTCAAATTTCGATATCATATGTACGTTTATCCGAAGCTCTTACGGTGAAGGAAAACATTGTGAGGAAACCTGCACACGCCATCGAGGTAACTCGAAGGTTGTGTGTGAAGTTGACTAACCTGCACTGGGCCCGCGTGGTCGACTAAGGCCCGATCGCCCTAATTCAGGGTAGGCTCGAGCCCCTCGGTGGGGACGTATATATGAGCTGATGTGATGTGATGAATAAAGGCTTTGTGGATCCTTTGTAGATCTAAAGGCCTCCAAGCACTAGCTGCGCTTCGCAGATCTTTTTGCGGAGACCAAGGGTTTTTTCTGTGCAATACAGGGTCAGGTATTCAAGACGAACAACTATAGGAGGTTCATAATAAAAGACGACATCTTGAACGTTTGTCGGTTGCGCCGTCAACCAGGGGACACCCTGCGTCATATAACCTCCGGTTGTTCCATGCTTGTTAACACTGAGTATTTGCACAGGCACAACCAAGCAGCCAGGATCTACACCAAGAGATCGCTCTAAAATATGGCCTCATACTTTGGCAGTTGCCGTATTACAAGTACACGCCGGAGCCGGTTCTCAAAAAAGTCCGCGCCAAGCTCTACTGGGACCGACCCGTCATCACGGACAGGACAATTCCTTCGAATAAGCCTGATATCGTACTGATGGATCGGGCGCAGTCAAGGGTGTTTTTGGTTGATATCACTATACCATAAAATGAAAACCTCGTGCAGGCTGATCCCGAAAAAAGGACCAAGTACCTGGACCTGGCGCACGAGGTTACTGATATGTGGCGAGTGGAATCCACCGAAATCATTCCTGTATTCCTATCCGTGAATGGGCTCATTTCTAAGGTATTTCTTTCTAAGGCGGCTGGATCTCCGAGGCAGACCAATAATTGCAGCAATGCAGAAAGCAGTCCTCCTCGATAATACCCGGATAGTTTGACGCTTTCTCTCCCCGTCGCACTGAACTCCAGCCGACTGTGCTTCCGCTGGAGGTGCTCCTGCCACTTCGCCTCGAGTCAAGTGAGCAGAGAGGCTTTAATTCTATATTCGAAAATAATCATCATATCAGCCGAAGGACGTCCACTGCTGGACATAGGCCTCCTCCAAGGATTTTTATTTCGCAAATAATAATATTTACTAATATTGTATACTAGTATTATATGTTTGTATGTAAGAGGTAATCTTTGAAACTACTCATCCGATTTAAAAAAAAAAAAAACACCAATAGTTAGAACAAGATTTCAGAATGGACATATGCTAAAAAACTCACTCTCGATATTCACGGGGACTAAGCTGTAGGCAACAGCTAGTCAAGAATAACCTAATACCGTAGGCAAAAAATAAAGGTTGAATAAAATACTAGTCAAAATTCAAACTTTAGACTTTCAAAAAATGTATTACGTTAAAACGTTTCTTATTTTGGAGGCGAGCAAGTTTTATGGCTTGTAAAATATGGAGGACATAAATAAGCCGGTGTCATGTATAACAGCGCGTCTTCCCTACTGTTTCTACCTGCTGCCGTATTTTATGGAAGCCCCTTTACGCTGCTTAAATAAAAAATATTTTTTTAAGGTAAGGAAAACTTTAGAGTATTTTTGTTAAAGCGAAATATCTTGAAAATTAAAAATACGGCTGCTGATTTAAGTGAATGCACAGAATTCCGAACTATATTTTTAGTTATTTGTTTCAGAATCGCTTCTGTATAGGACTTTTTTTTTCACAATTGGTAGGCCCTCGGCATCATCGCACCTGATGGTAAGTGACGATGATACCAAAGATGAAAGCGGGCTTGCCAAGATTCCCCAACGCAATGGGGAACTTCTTGTCTTCAAGCCGGGACACATCAATGTTGTTAGTATTGATGTTTGTTGGCAAGACTTAGATAAGATGGTGGTAGCTAGCCAGGCGGGCTTTGAAAATGTACTTCGACCCACCAAACCGAGTCTTACAAAGTTAGACTCCACGAGGAATTGAACCCGAGACCTCCTGATGTGAAGATAATGGATATCGATTACGCCACGGAGGTGTTTAAAATAAACTGAACTACCCACAGACAGTCATACCTACTCCTCTGAAGGTTGGAGGCTCTACACTCGAAGTTGTTACCGAATATGTATACCTGGGACAAACAGTCCAGTTAGGTAGGTCCAACTTCGAGAAAGAGATCAATCGTCGAATCCAACTCGGCTGGGCAGCGTTTGGGAAGCTTCGCAATATCTTTACGTCCCAGATACCGCAGTGTCTTAAGACCAAGGTCTTCGACCAATGTGTGTTGCCAGTGATGACGTACGGAACTGAGACATGGTCGCTTACTATGGGCCTCATAAGAAGGCTCAAGGTCACTCAAAGGGCAATGGAGCGTGCTATGCTCGGAGTTTCTCTGCGTGATCGAATCAGAAACGAGGAGATCCGTAAGAGAACCAAAGTAACCGACATAGCTCTCAGAATTGCTAAACTTAAGTGGCAGTGGGCGGGGCACATTGCTCGTAGAACAGATGGCCGTTGGGGCAGTAAAGTTCTCGAGTGGCGACCACGCACCGGAAAGCGTAGTGTAGGCAGGCCTCCCACTCGGTGGACCGATGACCTGGTGAAGGTCGCGGGAAGCCGCTGGATGCGGGCAGCGCAGAACCGGTCGTCGTGGAGATCCTTGGGGGAGGCCTATGTCCAGCAGTGGACTTCCTTCGGCTGATATGATATGATGATGACCCACAGACAACATATTTTCTCGCAGGAGCCTCTATCATGATTCAATTTGTTTATGAGGTAGGTACCTTTTTATGGTTTTCTTAGAATACCACTGATAGCCTTGTATTATAAACGATAGTAAGATTTCTTAGATGCGAAAATTTGATTACTAAACCTAAGGCGTTTTTGGAGATTTTTATTAAAACTTCGATTTGTAGGACAGTTATACCATTTTTTGAGTTTCCCAGCAAGACCTACCTGGCATATTTAGAAGTTAATAAGTGTTGTCCATGATAAAATTTGGTTAACAGCCTATCAGCCATTTACTAGAAAAAAATATTTTTGTCCTTTTTTGAAATTTTGAGATAAAAATCTAAAATTGATACCACTGTCAAATCATAAAAATAAATCTACATTAAAAATTTTATCCAAATCATTTCCAGCAGTTTCTCAAAAAATAAGAGATATACGGACACACATTTTTTTCGTCCACTTTTTATCTACAATGACATAACATAAGGTGCATTTTCGTCGAAATCTCGTAGTCGGTTTTTCGGACAATCACGTAACCTTGTAATTGTTCCTTCGTTACTCGAAGGTATAAAAAACTTCGATACCACCATTATTATGATGCTTGGCAGATGATTTCATTTTATCTTTAAGGTTAATAAACTTTAAAATGATATCAGCTCATATACGTCCCCACCGAGGAGCTCGAGCCTACCCTGAATTAGGGCGATCGGGCCTTAGTCGACTACGCGGGCCCAGTGCGGACTGGTCGACTTCACACACAACCTACAAGTTTCTCCGCAGGCGTGTGCAGGTTTCCTCGCGATGTTTTTTTTTAAAAAACTTTATAGATAAAATGAAGATATAGATAACTTCACACCTGAAGGTGTTTTTTGGTCGACAACACCCATTTCAGTAGAACTTCTTTTCCTGAAACAGAACAACAAAAAAATTCTATAACTTTATTGAATTCTTTAAAAAAACATCCCACAAGAACTTTTATAATCAGCTGATAGATTTTATTGCGTCCAAAAAAAAATTGTAGAAGAAAAATCGTTCAGTTACTTAGGTGGCATTCCTCCTGAAAAGGGCTCTGATCGACCAACTCAACATATAAGAAAGGAGATGGCAGTCCTGAACGAACTTAATAGTGGGTCCTAAGAAAACACGAGGGTCAGGCGAAGTGGTGGCAGACACGGGCGGATAGCCGCGGCGCTGCGTGATTTTCCATGATTTGATTTGGCTTTGCTGAACTCTTTGATGTTGGATTGAGTGTTTTTCTGTGATGGTTGTCTCTCGTATGCAACATCTTGCAGCAATAGTTAGCTTCTTTTAAGAACATAAATTAATTTCATACGTACTAACAAAAATGATTGTCACACTTTATTTGAGATTCGTATACTTACAGAGCGTCGGTGGCGTAACGGCTAAGGCCGTCGCCTCCTGTTCGGGAGGTCCTGGTTCGAATCCTGCCACGTACCAATGTGATTTCGAATTTAGATTTCATATGTACGTTTATCCGACGCTCTTACGGTGAAGGAAAATATCGTGAGGAAACCTGCACACGCCTGCGAAGAAACTAGCAGGTTGTGTGTGAAGTTGATCAACCCGCACTGGGCCCGCGTTGTCGACTAAGGCCCGATCGCCCTAATTCAGGGTAGGCTTGAGCCCCTCGGTGGGGACGTATATGAGCTGATAAGATGAAGAGAAGAAGATGATACTTACAGAGAGTGGCTCAAAACATACTTGTTTACAAGCTTTTATTTAACTTGCAATGTATGTATGTTTGTTCGGGTGGAATCTTGCAAGTTAAATTTGACGTACTTTCCGGTTTCCGATTGAGCTGAAATTTTGCATACATATGTATGTCGCGTGACAATGGAATAATAAAAGCTTGTACCTAAATGTAATTAGGTTGGTCGAAAATTATTTTTAATAATCCACAATTGATAAGCCCCTGGCATCATCTCACCTGATGGTAAGTGACGATGATGCCGAAGATATAAGCGGGCTGACCAATATTCCCCAACGCAATGGAGAAATGGTTATCTTATCTTCAAGCCGGAACACATCAACGATGTTTACATTGATTTTTGGCGGCAAGACATAGATAAGTTTGTGTTAGCTAGCCACCAACCAAACGGAGTCTTATAAAGTTGACCCCGCTGGGAATCGAACCCGCAACCTCCTGGTGTGAAGCGAATGGAGTAACCATTACGCCACGGAGGCGGTTGGTTATTATATACTCGTAAAGTACTTATAGATTCCAAATAATTCGGGCTACTTGAAGTAATAAAAATAAATATGTACCTCATCATTACAGCTCATATACATCCCCACCGAGGGGCTCGAGCCTACCCTGAATCAGGGCGATTAGGCCTTAGGTAAATATGTACCTACCAACCGTTTTTCTTAGAAATAACTGTATTAATTACAACAGAAAACAAATCCTTCTTATATTACTTGTACTATTATTATCATCTGTGCTAATATTATAACCGCGAAAGTTTGTAAGAATGTATGGATGTATCGATGTATGTTTGTTACTCTTTCACGCAAAAACTACTGAACAGATCTAGCTGAAATTTGGTAGATAGACAGATTAGGACCTGGATTAACACATAGGCTACTTTTTCCACGCTCGCGAGCCGATTGCGGCTCGCGCACTGCGCGTCTTTGAAAACTCATAGAAACGTTGTACACGCGGGTGAAGCCGCGGGAAACAGCTAGTATAAAAATAAATGGTGGAAGTAAATAAATACCAGGCTATCTTCTTAGATTTTATAGCATCAATTCGAAGATACGAGGTCGTAAACTTAATTAAGTGCGAAGGATACACCCACCGAAATTAAACGTATTATATCCGTTGCGGGCACCTTCTGCTCGCAATGGAGTTATAAACGTGTCCAGCTAAAATAGTTATAATATCAAATTATAAATAAACCAATTTACAAAATGATTTTAAACATTGAAAAAGTTTATTTCGCTCGCTTCAGTAGGCGTACCTTTTTCAGCGAAATGTTACATGACGATTCATCATATCAGCTCATCAGCGCACGAGTACGTCACCACCGAGGGGCTCGCGCCTATCCTGAATTAGGGCGATCGGGCCTTAGTCGACCACGCGGGCCCAGTGCGTGTTGGTCGACTTCACACACAACCTTCGAGTTTCTTCTTAGGCGTGTGCAGGTTTCCTCACGATGTTTTCCTTCACCGTAAGAGCATCGGATAAACGTACATATGAAATCGAAATTCGGAAACACATTGGTACGTGGCAGGATTCCAACCACGACCTCTCGGGCAGGAGGTAGACGCCCTAGCCGTTACGCCACCGACGCCTCTACGATGTCAAACTACATTTTAAATGCAATGAAAATAAAATTGGTTATTGAACAAGGGTAGAACTACACAGTGTATAAGGCGCGAAAATGTACAGCGCCGCGGTTAGTAAGTATGCCTGCGGACTCGTTTTAAATATGTGTTTTTAATTGGTTTTTAAATAAAATTAAAAACCCACGCTTTTTACACAATAATACTAGTATTTTTCGTTCATTATTGTTTTTAGCTTACATTAAGAATTATTTTTCTCTTTTTAGTTTGATGTCCTTTAAAAGCGTGATTTTTAGTTTTCTTAAACTTTATTTTTGTTTCAATTTTTAGTTCAGGATAATGAGATCAACTTAGGAAATTATTATATTGTCATTGATTTTTGATAAATATACAAAGTTTGAATTAAATCTGTCCGTTTGAAGTTGGTCAAAATCGAGTGCAAAGGAGTTGGTTATAAACATACTAACATATATACATACAGGTGAAGCTAATATGAGCGTGTTAAAAAATATAAATATACAAAAATTTAAATTTTGCAAGAGTTTATTATCAATTATGAGCGTGTTAAAAAAATATAAATATACAAAAATTTAAATTTTGCAAGAGTTTATTATCAATTATGAGCGTGTTAAAAAATATAAATATACAAAAAATAAATTTTGTAAGAGTTTATTATCAAATATGAGCGTGTTAAAAAAATATATATATATATACAAAAATTTAAATTTTGCAAGAGTTTATTATCAATTATGAGCGTTATAAAAAATATAAATATACAAAAATTTCAATTTTGCAAAAGTTTATTATCAATGTACAAAGTCATGTGAAGCATGAGATCTGTGATTTTTATTAGACGATCAATAATAAGTGTATGAAAATAGAAGCTCTACTCTTATTTATTGTTCAATATGGCTTAAAATTAACGAAACTCGAAGTTTACTGCTTAATTTCTACCTTTATCTTATTAAACTCATTTCTTAGCAACTTAATAACTATTATTATCTACGATATCAAGTTTAATATATACGTTTTAGTATATTGTAGTGATAAATTTGCTGAAATAGAAAATACCCTTTCTAATAATAGCGTTAGCTAATTGCATAATTTACTACCGTAGAAAATAATGTTAGCTTGCCAATAAATTAGTTTTATTTAAAAGGCAGAGAAATGATGAAAAGCTTCATATAAATAAAGTTTCTGCTAGGTACTTGTGTGATTCCTCTAAAGTATTTTTTTCAGAATCATGTAATAGGCGAATAACGTATAGGAAACCAAGGTTACAACGCTAATTACCAAATAATTATTATGTTGTGTTATATATGTCTTTTTTTTTAATTCACAATTGGTAAGCCCTTGACATCATCTTACCTGATGGTAAGTGACGGTGATGCCGAAGATGGAAGCGGGCTTACCAAGACTCCCCAACACAATGAGGATTTGGCTATCTTATCTTCAAGCCGGAACACATCATTGCTGTTAACACTGATACTTGGCGGCAAGATTTAGATAGGATGGTGGTAGCTAACCAGGCGGGCTATGAAAATGCCTTACCACCAACCAAACCGAGTCTTACAAAGTTGACCCCGCTGGGAATTGAACTCGCGACCTCCTGGTGTGACGCGAATGGGCTAACCATTACGCCACGCAGGCGGTATAAAAATAAAATAAATATGAAATGCTGTTCGTTGCTAACCGGCATAACTTGAGAATCAATTTCGCTAATTTTTGTTTTATAATGTTCCTAATAGTCTAAATAAGGTTTTAGCAAGAACAAAAACCACGAGGCGTACATCCTCGATATCCACGGGGGCGAAGCCGTGGGCAACAGTTAGTCTACAATAAGTTTTGCTCTCACCTATTTTAAATTTGCTTCACTGACATGTAGGTAAAGAAAATTTTCAATACAGTTGCTCAAAAAGTGATAGTGACTTTATACTACATGACACTATGAGCGTATAATTGATTTTATCGCACACGTGCGTTTTAATAACAAAAGATATAAAATTTTCTAGTTTCAGACTTTTGTAATTGCACTTTTATGTCATATAGATATCATTATAATTTTATTATCTGTTACGTAGGAATAATATATTTGTCGCAGCCATCTGGTTAAATCTGTCGTTCAACTAAACGGCTAGCCCGTTAATTGAATGGTGACATCAATTGAATGGCTAAAGAACAACTGGCCAAGTTGTTGAATGCAACGTTCAACAAATTAGCTGAACGTCATTTAGCCAAGTCGTAACTACGAAACTCCGAATAAAAACGACGATTTTTTCTTCTGCGAAGCACTCTGCTGCCATCAATCAAACCTGACCGAACCTAATATAGATCGCTTCGCTCGCTCATTCACAGTTTTTTTACTTAGTAGATTTTTTAAATCCACAATTGATAACTACACGCTACAAATCCCATACAACAAAAAGAGAAGTGCCAAAAATTAGCTTTTTCTAAAAAACTGTAATTGAGCGAGTGAAGCGAGCAAAATTAGGTTCGGTCAGGTTTCATTGATTATACAGTCAACAATAGGTAGTAGAATGCTACGCAGAAAAAGAATCGCTACGCGCTACGTGCTACACGCTACGCGCTACACACTACACTGTTGTTCAATCAACGTTCGGGCTATTTTACAATCAGCCAACTGCTTGAACGTTGAGTGACGCTTGTTTAATCAATTTCAATTGAATGTCGCCTTTCAATCAACGGCCTAACCGTTCAATTGACCGGCAGATTGAACCAGATGGCAGCGACATATTATATCACAGGCTTACAAATGTCACTCATTTGCCATTTACTTTACCTATTTAACACCCTTGTATCATAAATAACTATTACATGGCTCTCTTTTCACTAGAAAATATATTAAAAATACAATTTTTAAACCGCTTCATCCAAATAAACGGTCCGTTTACACATTATCAGACGCATGCAAATCCTCGTGGTATTTCCACTTTATTTATTGTTTCTCGCAATCCCGCACACTTGTGTGTAAGAAGCATGAATTTAATAGGGGATCGGACTGCATCAAAAATAAATTCCGAAATATGGTTTCCTAAATTGCTCTCCTCTTGAAGTTTCAAAAAACCTTCCCTGTTTTGTTTTTCCATCACGTCTTCGTTCTAAACGAAGGCTTAATTTAGTTTTATACTCAAAGTTTTAAACTGCTTTTATTTTTTTCCGTTTTATATTAATACTTCGAAAACTAATTACAAACATCAATATGTGTCTCCTTAATATATTTGAAAAGTTTAGATTCAATCCGGAATGTAGTTTTTGTATTAAAGCAGAACTACGTTTGTATGGAAACTCGAGCCTCCTGGCGGCCCTTATCGACTAACATCTTGTGATAAGTAGCAATCCGCACCAACGGCTTAACATGCCTAGCGAAACAAGGAAACTGTCGAGAAAAACGCAACTAAATGTCAAACGCATCCAGGTAATGGCTGTACTTCAGGTCAGCTAACCTGCGTGATCGATCTAACCGCGCAAGGTGCTACGACCGCTCCTTAATAATTTCTTGATTAATATTAAATAATAAATTTATACTTCTTAAACACGAAGGGTACTTAACCCTTGCCGTGTCAGAAGGTTAGTTTAAGACCAATCTTGGAAGCTAAATTAGAACCACTTGCCGGTTTCCGATTGAGCTGAGATTCTGCGCACGTTAAGTTGAGAACAATGCATGGTTAGTTATGTGATGTCATTCTAAGTAATATATAAGTCACTGTTCTAAATACAAAATGGCGTATCCAAAGATAGCGGAACAGTTATTTGTTTTTAGGTACCCCCATGTTATGGGTATAAAATGAAAGGGTCTGCTGAGAAGAATACGTTTTTTTTTTATTATAGCTACACTTAGAGGTTTTAGGTTTTTCGAGAATCGTTTTGCTATTACATATTTGATTCGCGGGAAGCCACTGGATGCGGGCAGCGCAGGACCAGTCGTCGTGGAAATCCTTGGGGAGGCCTTTGTCCAGCAGTGGACGTTTTTTCGGCTGATAATTGATGATGATGATATTACGACCATGTCTATTAATCAAAGTCGTTATAAAGTTACTAGCCAGTTAGTTGTACGCGACTTAGTTAGTCTAAGAGGAGTTATTCGTCTAAATAAAGAGCTCAGAAATGAATTAAAAGTGGTCAAGTGGGTGTCCGATCACGCGCAAAGTAGGGTTCCGTAGTATTTAAAAATTAAAAGTAATTTTTTTAAGTTATTTTTGCAGTTGGTGTATGGGACATTTTGTATGGGTATTCTATGAATTTTTTACAAATCCAAAGGCACATTTTAAGTTGTTCTAAACTATTACTTCTAAACTAAAAAAAGGCTACTTAAGAGCCTCCAGGAGGCTCGCGTTTCCATACAAACGTAGTTCCGCTTTCATACAAAGACTTCATGCCGGATTGAATCCAAACTTTGAAAATATATTGAGTAGACACATATCGATGTTTGAAATGGTTTTTATCGTATTAAATTAAAACATAACTAAACAATGGCTTAAATTAGTTTTGTACTGAAAGTTTGAAACTGCTTTTATTTTTTTCCGTTTTATATTAGTACGTCGAAAACTAATTACGAAAGGTCGATATGTGTCTACTCAATATATTCGCAAAGTTCGGATTCAATCCGGCATGAAGTTTTTGTATTGATATCGGAACTACGTTTGTATGGAAACTCGAGCCTCCTGGAGACCCTTAACTATATTTTTCCTTTTGTATTAATTAATGCCCTACTAGTGTCTATTACCAATACTTTTTAGATTTTATGAGACAGCGGTTTAGCTGTTGGGGGAGTGGGGGGTTAGGAGGACATGTAACTCTTACAAGAATCACCATAACTTTATATTTGTCAATCAAACCCTTTATTGGAAAAATAATCTTAGCAAACCGTCAGTACTTTTGAATTACCTCTTCAACGATACCCCACACGAAAGGAGCGATACTCCACGATACCCCATGTAAACAAAAAAATACTAGGGTACCTCCCATTTTAAGAAAAGTGGAGCTTTACATGTAGGGGAGGTACCCTAGTACTTTTTTAAAATATTTTATTCCATAAGTTAATAGAGGTAAAAAAAATAATTTTAGCTTTATAGCTATACCTAATAGTATTCGATAAAAACAGCCGTCATATACTGACGGAGAGACAGACAGACGATTTGGCTATGGAAGCCTAAATAATTTTGAACAAAAAAAAACTACTTCAAGCAGGAAACTAAGGTTCTCCTCGATTTCTCTGGGATGCCATCATCAGATCCTGGTGTCCTTATTATGGTACCACCCTTAGGATATCTCCTTTCCAAGAAAAAAAAGAATCAACAAAATCGGTTCATAAACGACGAAGTTATCCGCGAAACACATAAAAAAATATATACGGCCGAATTGAGAAACCTCCTCCTTTTTTTTAAGTCGGTTAAAAATAAGTTATTATTAGAACAAATTCTAAGTGTGAGTTGCACTCGAACTAGATAAAAAAAACTATTTTTTGTTGGTAAACACAACCCTATCGCTAAACTTAAGTACAAGGGGCATGGCACATAGCTAGTAGAACAAATGGCCGTTGGGGAAGTAAAGTTTTCGAGTGGCGACCGCGCACCGGAAGACGTAGCGTAGGCAGGCCTAACACGCGGTGGACAGACGACCTGGTGAACGTCGGAGCTGGATGCAGGCAGCGCAGGACCGTTCGTAGTGGAAATATTTGGGGAGGCCTTTGTCCAGCAATGGACGTCTTCGGCTGATATGATGATGACACAACCCTTATAATATACTGTGTGTAGTATGGAAACTTCAGTACAATGGTTCGAATCGCACTTAGTTTTTTAGGGTTCCGTTCACAAAGGGTAAAAACGGGACTCTATTACTAAGACTTCGCTGTCCATCCGTCTGTCTGTCTCTCTGTCCGTCTGTCACCAGGCTGTGTTTAATGAACCGTGATAGCTAGACAGTTGAAATTTTCACTGATAATGTATTTCTGTTGCCGCTATAACAACAAATACTAAAAATAAAAAAAGTGAAAAAATAAGAGGGGTCTCCATACAAAATACGTGTTTTTTTAACATGAAGAAACTAGCGCCATCTAGTATGATGGTACGGATCTCTTTGTACTAGCGCCATCTACTATGATGGTACGGATCTCTTTGTACTAGCGCCATCAAGTATGATGGTACGGATCTCTTTGTACTAGCGCCATCTAGTATGATGGTACGGATCTCTTTGTACTAGCGCCATCTAGTATGATGGTACGGATTTCTTTGTACTAGCGCCATCTAGTATGATGGTACGGATTTCTTTGTACTAGCGCCATCTAGTATGATGGTACGGATCTCTTTGTACTAGCGCCATCTAGTATGATGGTACGGATCTCTTTGTACTAGCGCCATCTAGTATGATGGTACGGATCTCTTTGTACTAGGGCCATCTAGTATGATGGTACGGATCTCTTTGTACTAGCGCCATCTAGTATGATGGTACGGATCTCTTTGTACTAGCGCCATCTAGTATGATGGTACGGATCTCTTTGTACTAGGGCCATCTAGTATGATGGTACGGATCTCTTTGTACTAGCGCCATCTAGTATGATGGTATGGAACCCTATGCGTGCAGTTCTAACTCGCCTTTTCCTTTTGTCAGTTTTATCCTTTTGAGGTATGAATCCCTAAAATGTACCTAGATAGATACCTATCCAGCGAAGCTTAAAAACCGATTCAAGTCAAGATATTTTTTAAGCACTGAAGGGGAAACTTTCTTCCTCATTGTTCTAACCGCGGTCGAAGTTTCTCCAACTCTCACTGAACGAGTTTGTGTTTTAAAAAGTATTTTAATTCGATAAAAGGGGCGAATGAGACATAGCGTCGGTGTCGCTTGTAGACTGTGGCTCTTTTCAATGTGCAAATACTTTCATAGACCATTTTAATTTTTAATCCCCGAAGCAAAAAGAGGGATGTTATAAATTTATCGTGTGTATCTGTATTTCTGTCCGTGGCAACGTAGCTTCTAAACAGGAGAACTGATTTTGATTTAGTTTTCCTTGTATAAAAGAAAACGCTAAACACGTTAATAAACCGACTTCCATCGCAACAATTTAGTTCATTTTTGCATTATTATTTTTGGTTTTTGTTAATTTTTATAATGAATTACTACATCGATTTTGATAAAATTTATAGGAGACCACACGGGAAGCACTAGCTTTCAAATAAAAAAAGAATCAAAGAAATTGGTTCACCCAGTCAAAAGTTCTGAGGTAACACACATAAAAAAAACATACAGTCGAATTGAGAACCTCCTCCTTTTTGGAAGTCGGTTGAAAAGGTGACATGATCGAGAGTGTTCTTAAGAGGAAACGCGGGCGCCATTTTTTCCATACAAATGTAGTCCCCTGTTTCCTCCCTAGATAATGACCATAGAGCAAAAATCTTTTTTCCATTAAACCTATATCTACCACGGCCATGCCCCTATGTTTTGTCTTTTCTTATATTCTAATTATAATAGGAAGTAGGAGCCTCCAAAAACTGAGAAAATTTCCCAATTGAAACTTTATTTTCAGACACCCACCAAAAAAAATAATACGCATATTAACAATAAAATGAAAACATAGAGGTATAGTTAAAGCGTTTTTTAAACTGTTTTTGAAAAAAATAATTGTTATTGCTCAAGTTTTGGAGGAGGAATTAATGGGACTACGAAATGCTGTTTTAGTCAATTTTAGTGCCTATTATCGCTCTGCGCTGCAGTTCTCTCTTTCTTGCTGTATACGGAGAGGTTTGGGGGAGGGAGACAGCAAAATTTTATTCAAATACCTGTTCTTTAGACCGCGTTTCCTCTTAACTATGATTTAATTTAGCCGTTTAAAGATCGTTTGAAGAGATCGTGAGCTCTTTTCTAGCTAATGAGAGGATGTGAGAATCACGGGTCTAATTGCTTTGAAATTAGGTTTCCTGTTACTTCAATGATATTGCAAGAACATAGTAACCTTGACCTGATGTTACAGCATACCTGGAATCTACAGGATATCCAACTTACAGCAGAGGTATCGTTTTTGGGATTTCAACTTACAGCCGTCGCAAGGCAGGTAGTTAGGTAGGTAGGGAGTGGGTTCTTTTAAAAAATGCCGATGCGCACAATTTAATTTATTATTCAATGAAATATGAAATATAAGACCTAAATAAGAACATAATAATTAGAAAACGATATATACTTAAATTTAAAATAGAAATCACAGACATATAAATTAATCTTACCCGTAATGGGTCTTTAAAAGGTATCAGGGTATGAATTTATTAACTTTATTATAATACGAACTGATAATGATGATGATCGAATTTTTGGTTTTTGAATGAAGAGTCACATGTGTCAACGCATGCGCGGAAAAGAAATAAATGGAATAAAAAAAGATACAATGAAAGGACAACGAATAACTGCGCACCGCGCTACACAGCAGTGCTATCGTAACGTAGATGGTGATGAAGCAGGAAAAATAAATGTAGGGTTTTTTTTTTTATATTCATGTAATGTTAATAAAAATCAGGTATTGTAAGGATCTCCTTACAATCGTTCATTGCTTTTCCTTGGGTGAGCGATCTGGCTGCGCGGTATTTTGAAAAGATCATCATATCGTGGAAATCCTTGGGGGAGGCCTTTGTCCAACAGTGGACGATTTCCGGCTGATATGAAGATGATGATGATGATCAGCTCATATACGTCCCCATATTATATATTAGGGGCTCGAACCTACCCTGAATTAGGGCGATCGGGCCTTAGTCGACCACGCGGGCCCAGTGCGGGTTGATCGACTTCACACACTACCTTCCAGTTTTTTTCGCAGGCGTGTGCAGGTTTCTCACAATGTTTTCCTTCACCGTAAGGGCGTCAGCTAAACGTACATTTGAAATCTAAATTCGAAAACACATTCAGAATTCGAACTAAGACCTCTCGGACAGGAGGTACCGGCCCTTGCCATTACGCCACCGACGCTCTTAAAATATATAATTTTTAAACTATACATAATCTGTAACGGGGCCGTGTCTGTACATGAAATATTTTTGGAAAATAATAACTGTGGTGGACATTACTAACGATATAGAGAGGTCAAAACAACAACTTTTGGAATTTTTTTCTGTCTGCCTGTCTGTTCGCTCATCACGCAAAAACTTCCATTCCGATTTTGATGATTTTTGAGAAACTCCTCAGAAGCTATTCAGCGTCAGCTAAACCGCTCACCAAAAGCTTAGTCTTTAATCGCTTCAAAAATAAGCTAGCTGGCACAGCTACATTTATAGAACATAAAACTAAAAGTTATAAGTAAATGATTTAATATTTGTTAAGGTTTGAACGACCTCTGACTAAGTATATTTATTGACAATAACACTTTTTAAATACTTACATTTTTAACCTTTGTTTATAGGACAGTCTTAAACATGGCTCTTAAAAAACTTAATTTGACAGGTCTTGATGCTGGTTTATGTATCTGTGGTACTGCTCGTGAACAAAATAAAATTTCAACCAGTATGACAGTTCTCATCGAATCCTTTTTTTACAAAGTGCGGTACAATTGTGCGGGGACAAAGCGGCTGATACCTTAAGGCTTTTACCGCCGCCAACGACCTACTTTGTAACCACTCTTTAGTTCAATAAAATAAAATAACAAATAAATAAAACCGGCCAAGTGTGAATCGTATTCGCGGAAAGGAGCCTGAACTGAATGAAAATACAGCATTGTTTTGTCGCACGCGTTGATGTCTTTTGTTTGAAATAAATAATTGTTATCATTGTTAAGTATAAGTAGAGCGTTTAAGTGTAGAGAGGTGATTGTTGTACATCCTTACTGTGCGAGTCCGACTCGTACTTGGCTGATTTTTAAGTTCCTCCATTCATCATATCATCATATCAGCTCATGTTAGTCCCCACCGAGGGGCTCGAGCCTACCCTGTGTTAGGGCGATCGAGCCTTAGTCGACCACGCGGGCCCAATGCGGGTTGGTTGACTTCACACGGTTCCTCAGTTGTAACTACATAATCTGTGACCACGGCGGCATCCAGTGCTTACAAGTAGCGAATAAAAAATACCGTGTTAGTTAGTTTTGGGCCAAATCTTGGAAGCTAAATTAGAACCACTTCCCGGTTTCCGAATGGGCTGAAATTTTGCATACATAATATGAACTTTGGAGATCAATGCATGGTTAGCTAAGTGACGTCATTCTAAATCCAATATGACGGACTCCCAAAGATGGCAAACCAGTTATTTTTCTATGCACTCCCATGATATGGGTATTAAATGAAAGGTCTTTAAATTTGGTTGTTAGTAATTTCATAAATGAACACTAAATTACATAGAAAATAAGTACTTTATATAAATACGAAGTGTGTAACTCGCTTGACGGTGGTTGGCTTTATTCGATTCACAAGGTTTAAACATCTTGTTTCATTATCAAATAAAGTTCTTGTCAGCTCGTACTGCAACGTGGCGGTCAATCGTGCAGAAGAATCGTGTCAAAATTGTGGTAATTAATTCATTATAAATAAAACAAGAAGAATCTCCAAAAAGTAAGAAAACAAAATCATTTAATGTTGTATTGTTAAGAAGTTCATAAATTATCGTAGTGTTTCAATTAAAATTGCAGCAGTTCTATTATTACAACTAGAAAATAAGGCTGCAATAAGATATTTTTTACTTTAGTATTGTGTATTAAAAAAAGAATTCAGAGAAATGAACATCACTCTTCATATCCGGTAAATTAAAAAACAATTATTTTTCGTTAGAAAAACCTTAATTGAACTAAAAAGTGGTTAGTAGGTTAGTAGGTTGGTGGCGGTGAAAGCCTTAAGTGAGGTATCACTGCCAGGCTAGGGACGTCAGCCGCTTTGTCCCGCACAATTGTACCGCACTTTGTAACAAAAGGATTTCATGAGAAGAATACCAAAAAATATTATTTTAAATAAAAGCTTGTAGGTACCTAAAAGTTTTCAGGTTTTTTAAAAATTATTTGAAGGTTTCAAAACTAATTATCACTGATTGGATTACTTGATAATACAGTATAGACTTGCGAATCAGATGTGTTCAGTAGCTCTCAGCAGAGTCTTCTGACAGGCGCCGGTCACTACCTGGAGCAAGCAACTGCCCGGAGCCAACCACTGCCCAGAGCAAACTACTGCCCGGAGCTAACCACTGCCCCGAACCATCAACCACTGTGCAGAACCAGCGGTCGCGATCTCCCACACGCTTCACCTGCGAACCGAACAGTGGTCGGCTTCTACACCGTGACTTTAACTTACATCTTAAGTAAGTAAGTAAATATACTTTTTTGCACGCCAAAAAACAATACAGGACTTATAATTTTTAATTTTAATTATACATAGAGATTTTAAGAATCTCCAGGAGGCTCGAGATTCCATACAAACGTAGTTCCGCTTTAAAACAAAAAATACACGCCGGATTGAATCCAAACTTTGTAAATGTATTGAGTAGACACATATCGATGTTAGCAGTTAGTTTTTATCGTAGTAAATTTTAACATAACTAAACGAATCTCTTTTCATAAACTGTCTATACCTCCAAATGACAAAAAAGATTAGATTATTTACTGAAGACTAAGTATTTACTTTCAAACATATAGATGGAGCTAAAGAAGTTTTACTTCATTCGTGTGGTCTAAAGCACACTCGTATTTTTAAGAATTGAACGTGGATTACTTAGGGAAAGTTGTTTAGTATTTTTTATTCACAATTATGATGACTAGAAGCCCCAGTTAACGGATTCCAAACCAATATTGTTGCTCTTTGTACACATACAAACAAATGAAAAACGCTCCAACTTAACTCTAAAACCTTCGCTTACTCTGTGACTATGTGGCTGGTGGAAAAGTATCTAAAGTATCTAAAAGTATCTAAAAGTATCTAACTTTAATTTTATAATGGTCTTTGCTAATAGATGGGCTTTAAAACATCGATCGAGTATCAACTTTGGTTTACAACAATACGATTGAATCCAATTACACTTTGAAGATAGTAAAGCGTCCATGAAATATTTATAGAAAAGCAAGTTAACCCTTTCACGAGCATGGGCTATATTTTTGCTAGTGATGCTGTGTCAATATTAATCTGTATTGACCTCGAATAAGGTTCAGTTTCCTCTTGTTTGCAGTTGTTGCGTTGCTCTTGAAAGGGTTAATGGTAAACTAGGACTGTGCCTGTACAAAATACAGTGTAAAGAAGTCTGTGAGCCGCATAAATGTTGAACTCCTGGACGCTGGAGCGGCGAGACGCCCGCCTCGAGACGCTTCCAGAACACCCATCCATACTTGAATGGCGCTCTTTTTTCTGTCTTGTTTCTTTTATAAGTTTGGTGAAATGTATGGTTACTAGCTTGGACTCACTATATATAAAGTGAGTATTACAACTATCTGATGATTTTTTTGATTCAAGATTCAAGGTATTCATTCAAAATAGGTGAAAATTAAACTCTTTCTGATAGACATAAAATAATAATAACATAATGAAAAAAGTGAAAAATAATGTGAAAAGTCAATAAATAAACAATCATTACCTAATAACGTCAAAATTCAATCCTGGAAATACACCAGATTATGTCATTATAACATGAAAACAATATTGAAGAAAGGTAATTGTGTTTTTAGGGTTCCGAAATCAATAAGAAACCCTTGTAGTTTTGCCATGTCTATCCGTCTGTCCGTATCCGTATGTATGTTTAATTTAGTATTATAGTAACCACTTCATAATACGTATAGTTGGATATTTATTTATACTTTCTTACAAACTCAGCTTAAGACTTTGAGCGTCTGCAAACTTTCAGCTCAATATCTGAAAATTATGAACAGAAAGGAAGTTGAATACACTTTTAAAACATTTTTTTTTACTTTTATAATAGTCCAACCACTCTAACTAGGGGCAGGAGATCCAGAACTTAAGCAATTAGTTCGCTTCAGTCAGACAGCAATTAACGAGAATACTCACTGTTTGAACAGAGTAAAGGTATATAAATAATTCAGCCAATGAGCATTGCGCAGAACCACTCAGGAGTTCGATCGTTAGCTAAATTGCTCTTTAAATAATCCAAACAGATTTAATTAAAAATCAAAACTGAACTGCATAGAAACATAACCTTTCCTTTTCAACCGGCTTCCAAAAAGGAGGAGGTTCTCAATTCGACTGTATATATTTTTTTGTGACCTCAGAACTTTTGACTGAATGAACCGATTTTGATGATTCTTTTTTTATTTGAAATCTAGTACTTTCCTTGTGGTCCCATAAAAATCGGTTTTGCACTTTATGTGAAAATTAACAAAAGTCAAAAATAATAATGCAAAAATGTACTAAGTTGTTGCGATGAAAGTCGGATTTTTAACGTGTTTGTTTTCAAGTATTATAGAGTCAGGTGAAAATGTAGCCTTTGTCACGAGTGATCAAGAGTAATCTAACGACACCTCGCACTCTAAAATCCATCAAGCCCGTTTAAGCTACAGGATCAGCCTAAGAAAAAGACATACATATACATACATACACACGAAAAAATTTCCCCCCTTTTTGGCAGTTGGTCGGGTAAAAACACTAATGATCGTACACATTGAGGTAAAAGTAACTAGGTCTAAATTTAGTGTAATACCTTACACTCTAATAAGAACCTTCCTTCTTTCGGTCGGGTAAAAAGTGGCTTATCGACACGGACTTCCCTAATTAAAGCAACAGTGAGACTCTCGAACCAATATATATGAGACCAATGGAGCTAAATCGTGTCCAGAAGAATCTGAGTAAACATTTTCGCTACGAATTACCACGAACAGTTACAAAAGTTTTTGTTTATCACATAGATACGCGTTTGTTTAATGTAACTAGGGCTGCTTCATTCTATGCTTACAAGTTGACGACGTAGGGTAGACTGGGTACGGTTGTAACTTGAATATTATCGAAACTATGCGCGGTACGCGGAGGGGTACAAGGGGAGAGGCACGCGGGTGACAAGTTCCTACACGATTCCCAGTGTTGTGTCGCACTTCGCGCGCTAATTACGTTTACTTAGAGTCCTATTGTGTTTTGTCAACCAAAAGTAAGATTTTTTTGATGAATTTCTTTACGATATAGCTTGATATTAATTTAATTATCGTATTTAAGTATTTCCACACATAATTGTTGTATTTTTGAGATTATAATGAGCTGTTTCGGTTATGTATACGTTATCAAGCCTCATACCTGTGACAGTTTGATTTTTAAAATGGGAGGATGGGTACGTTTGTAACAATTTTCGTGGGTATGGTTGTAACATTATTTTTGTTATTTTTGTATTGCAGATGCCTAGAACACGCATAAGAAAGACATCAAGAGGTGAATGCGACATATTATTATACAAAAACGCTTATGATGAGGTCAAATTAGGCGTTATTATTGCCTTATTTGTCTAGAATCTTATTCATCAAGTTGTTCTGGAGACAGTTGGATTCAATGTCAGGGGAGCTATAGACTGTGGTCACACGTAGCCTGTACGGATGGGAGTCGATATTACATTTGCCATAACTGCAGTGAGTCTGATTAACTGAAATTGATTTTTTTGTTGATTTTTGTTTGAACACAGATTTTGTTAGTTTTGTAATTAATCCTAAGAGTTTTTTTTGTGAGTCTGATTAAGTTCTTATAGAAAAAACATTTTTTTTGTTGTTTGATTTTAATTTAGCTCTAAAACTGACTTAAATACTTGAATTGACTATTATTTCTGAATGTTACAACTGCCCCCCAACACTGTTACAACCGCCCCTGGCAAGGGGTCTATTGTAACAGACGCACACATTCAATGAAATGACTCATTTCTGCCAAACTGTTTAACATTTGCTATTAATTTCGATATCATTTAAAAGAAAAATTACTAGACTCTTATCACAAGTGCTTTAATAGTTGTCTAAACGTATATTTACATTGCTGTGAGTGATTAAAGGAAAATTGTTACAACCGTACCTAGTCTACCCTATGCAAAAACTCAATATTCATCAACAAAAGCACAGTATTACAATATAGCGGTTTACAGTAGTGCAACGAATGTACTTACGCGGAGCAACGGAAGGGTACTTGCGGGGCAGCGGGCGGCGGGGCATAACCTGGTAAACTCCGCGAGTTTGCCAGGCTGGCTACAGCCTAGTACTGCTAGTACCTACGCCGTGGCGGCATCGTGCGACATCAAAAGCGTTGTGCTACTCATCAAAGCTATATCGTAATACTTTGACAAAAGTCAACTATGATTTTTACCCCAATGCGAAAGGAAATGTTCTTCGGGTGTATGTATGTATGTCTGTATCTTTGGCTGAGCCCGTACCCTAAACGGCTTGATGAATTTTGGAGTGCGAGGTGCAATGTCGTTAGATTCTCTTGAACCATGAGTGTCATAGGATACATTTTAAGCAGTCGGGTTTAATGTTTTCATTAATTTAGTGCTTCTAAGCGGAAAGTTTCTTCGATGCGTTACGATTGTCAGGAAGCCTGCACATCTGAGATACCAGATGTGTATGGAGGTCGCGTTGTAAACGTCAATAGGTGTATCTATATCCGCAATGCAACACGTGACAATTACAGGTCATTCTAAGTGCGACACCAGACAGCTACCGTTACCCGGGATGTTATTGTTACATTGGTTTTTCAGCGCTATGAGCCATGGAGGGTAATCACAAGGCAGAACTACCACTCGGTGAACCGATGACTTGGTGAAGGTCGCGGGAAGCCGCTGGACGACGGCAGCGTAAAACCATTATTTGTTGTTGATACTTTTGATTGTAGGTTCTTGGTGGATAGTCTGCCTGAAGATGGTTTTCGAAACCGGTCGCTGACAAATTATAACTTGTCATCATCATATCAGCCGAAAATCGTCCACTGCTGGACAAAGGCTTCCACCAAGGATTTCCACGACGACCGGTCCTGCGCTGCCCGCATCCATCGGCTTCCCGCGATCTTCACCAGGTCGTCGGTCCACCGCGTGGGAGACCTGCCTAGCGTATATAACGTGTAGTTTTATTCAATTTCTGTGGAATTAGTGTAAATATATACCAAAATGAGTGACCATTATTTGTGGAAATCCTTGGGAGAGGCCTTTCTTCGGCAGTGATAACTACTTAAAATATTGAAAATAGGTAATCTTTACTCAAAGCAGACGACAATAAGTGCAACTGTATTCAAAGATTTTTGGAAAATCACTTGTCGGGAACTCGCGTTCTGAGGATTCTGTACCAAAACATCTTCATAAATCAACAATATAGAAGATACTACTAGATCCTACAAGACGTCGGTAGTTTCTTCACGTTTGCAAAAATCACGTTTGTTGTATGGGAGCCCCCTTTAATTTTTTTAAGTATAATTTTTATTACTTGTTGTCATAGCGGCAAGAAAATACAAACTCTGTGTAAATTAAGACTTTCTTCCTGTTACGATACATGACATACAACCCGCTGACAGACAGGCAGACGGACAGACACACAGGCGGATAGCGGATCCTTTGGGTATACGAAATCCTATACATTAATTATTTAAGCACTTCCTATTTCTAACACTTTCTTTTTATTTAACATAGCGATAAGACATGTATAGTGCCACACGATAGGAGTGTGAGTAAGAGACTACACAAGTTCAGAGACATCCTGTATAGTACCCCACGATAAGAGAGTGAGTCAGAGATCACACAAGTTCAGCGATATCCAATATAATGCCTCACGATAAGAGAGTGAGTGAGTTTTAAGTCTGCCGAACACCACCCCAACCCCCTAATCATAAACGCCGCCGTTTACGAGCTACCCGCGAACCCTATTCGCGTAATTCGACGCCCCAGACATGTACTCACTGACCCCGACGACCCGACCACGCTAGTCGTAGCTGCCCTGACCCCGCCCCCTAACCCACAGAGAAACACTGCACCGACATTCTGCCCTCGCCGGCGAGGGCGGCGTCCCCCCGCTTCTGGCGCTTACCAGCGCTACCGGCACGTATCAGGCCGCTTCTCTCCGATCCTCCCCCGTCAAAGCAACGACCTAATCTGAGGCCTGTGCCCGCCTGGGCGCCCTTAAGCAGTTGCATCTTTTTGCTTTACATATGGTTGAGTGCCTTCCGCACTCGCCTCCCCTGCCCGGTGAAGTTGTAAAGGCCCCCACGGCCAACAACAAGCTTGTCCTTTCGAAAAAAAAGAGTGAGTGAGTGATTGCATCCTGTGAAGTGCCTCACGATAAGAGAGCGATTGAGTGATCACAGAAGTTTAGAGCCATCCTGTATAGTGGCCCACGATAAGAGAGTAAGTGAGTGATCATACAAGTTCAGAGACATCCTGTATAGTGCCCCACGATGAGAATGTGATTGAGTGATCACACAAGTTCGGAGACATCCTGCACAGTGCCCCACGATAAGAGAGTGATTGAGTGATCACACAAGTTCAGAGACAACCTGTATAGTGGCCCACGATAAGAGAGTAAGTGAGTGATCACACAAGTTCAGAGACATCCCCACGATAAGAATGTGATTGAGTGATCACACAAGTTCAGAGACATCCTGCACAGTGCCCCACGATAAGAGAGTGATTGAGTGATCACACAAGTTCAGAGACACCTGTATAGTGGCCCACGATAAGAGAGTAAGTGAGTGATTACATCCTGTATAGTAACTCACGATAAGAGAGTGAGTGAGTGATCACACAAGTTCAGGTATCGATATTTTTAAGTAGATGGGATTCCACTTGAGAAAGAACAAAAGTTCGGTGTAAACGGTGTTCCACCCTTTGCTTTATCGCGACTCCATCCAAGATATGGCAATGGCTGCAAAGCGGAAAGTGCTTAGCGGTTGGACTAAGCGTGATTTATTTTGGGCTCAGCCCGGCCCTTGTCACGCCGCGTTCAAGAGTAACAACCATTTATATTCATTACAAAATCCAAACTTGATTTATTTTATTTGCTTTATTATCAGTTTGGAACTGGCTTTAGAGCGGATGAATCCGGTATAATTGTAACGTAAACGCTAAACACATTAAAGAACCTACTTTCAACGCAACAATTTCGTACAATTTTGCTTTACTATTTTTGAGTTTTGTTAATTTTGTAAAAAAAATACTTCACCAATTTTGATAAACTTTATATGAGATCAACCTGACAGTATACACTATTTAATAAAAAATAAACGTGAAAATCAGTTCATAATCGGCGAAGATATCGCGTAACTAACATACAAAAAATACAGTCGAATTGAGAATCTCCTAATTTATGGAGTTAGTTAAATACCAGCAGCTTTCTTTAAATTCGTTACAAATTCAACTAAAAAGGTTGTGTGTGAAATCGACCAACACGCACTTGGCCCGCGTGGTCGACTAAGGCCCGATCGCCCAATGCAGGGTAGGCTCGAGCCTCTCGGTGGGGACGTATATAATTATAAGCTGATACGAAGCAAGTAAAACGTTTAAATACTTTCATGCACTCATTCACAATTAATTAAACTTAATTTAATATTAGTTTAATTTAATTATATTATATAACATGTTCAAAGGTGTCCTTACCGCCACACTCCACATAGGTACAACAATGATACCTATTTATTTCAATCAAATGGGATACGATTTAATTTTTCACCAATTAAATGGATTGGATCACCAATCACAAAAATTTAAAATAACATAACATAATTCCAAATTTAAAACATTACTAGCTTGTACTCAAAAATATAGATTTGTCACCAAAACAAAGTCGCCAAGCAATACAAAAACAATAAACCCAAGGAAAACCAAAATAAAAGAAAGTCAAATCGCTACTGAAAAACCACCCAAGTCCGACTCGAGGTCACACAAACACGGTTCCGCACCAAAACTAAAACTATCAACAGAACAAAAGCTCTCAGTACCTACATACTTTGTAAAAAAAAAGTTTTGCATACTATATTGTTGTGAGAATCTCAAATATATATATTTTTTAATCTTACGATAAATAGTTTTGATGTTATTTAATAGGCAAAACTTGACCATTCAATTATCTCCGAAACTGGGCTTAAAATCTTTAAAAAAAAACGTATATGCGGTTGCATTATATTACAGGAAAATCTAAAGTCCTTCCGTTCCCACAGGAACAACAAAATTTCCAAAGACCATTTTATCTGGTTTTAAACTTTTTTAATTTTCCAATTTACCCCCTAAAAGTGGTCCCCATGTTTAAAAATCATTTATTTACGTTACACCACTGACTTAAATTTGTACAGAATTTTAACTCTATCGGTCCAGTAGTGTCGGTGCAAATTGGCTGTGACAGACGGACGGACAGACAGACACACAAGTGATCCTATTATGGTTCCGTTTTTACCTTTTGAGGTACGGAACCCTAAAACACTATAAAAATACGAAGATTTTAATATACCATATTTGCAATGTGATTAGCATCTAAAAAACAAATTTTTTTTTTATTCGCAATTGGTAAGCCCTTGGCATCATCTCACCTTATGCTCAAATAAAATGTGAAGCTTGTACCACATATTACATATCTACTTTGTACCTGTACCTGAATATTACCATTTTTACAATGTATTGTTTTTGATGTAACAAAAACAAAAACAAACTTTTGTTGAACATGTCTCTTAATTTTTTTTTACTTTTATAAATTGTTATTTTTTACCTAACATTTTCTGTGTAAATTTCAGCCGACTACCTTACGGCACACCCTGGACACTTCATACAACGGGCCAGAAATGACATTTCAAAAAAGGAATGACGGAACAAACAAAATGGCGGCGAAATCCTATAAGTTCGACAACCAAACTGTAACCAATCTGTATCAATCTGGGTGACGGGGGGTGGAGGTCGCAATCTAGAGAGCGGCAGGGAGTGTCATGTCATCGTCTGCAAACAGACGAAAGGACGAATGAACAGCGCAGAGTGCACCACGTACCTTCAAAGACAGTCATAGAAAACATGTCCATGAGGGCGAGCTACGGACAAAGCTAGTTAATAACATATTTCAGCGTTAATAATAAGCGTTAATAATATATTTCATCGAAGAACCCGGAACTGTTATCATATCACACCCTGGACACTTCATAAAAAGGGCCAGAAATAAAATTTCAAAAAACGAATGACGGAACTAACAAAATGGCGGCGAAATCCTATACGTTCGACAACCAAACTGTAACTGGGTGACAAGGGGGTGAGGTCGCAATCTAGAGAGCGGCAGGGAGTGTCCATGCTGTATGTTAGTACTAATATATATACTTTGGTGGTACCCTATACCCTCAATCCCAAACGAGAAAATTCGCAGACGTCCGCCCCGTAACTCATTACAAATTTATAAATTCCTGGAACTCTTTGAAAGTATTTATTGAGCTCAATGAAAAACCGATCCACACTTTATCTATCCCGGAACATTTTATCTTAAAGTTGAAAATGGAAGGATCTCCTGGTTTCCGCTTAGTCCTCAATTTAATTTGATCCAGCAAGGAACCCGGTCGAAACCGCAACATGTTCTTCTTATAAACTCCTTCCAATCCTTTGCTGATCCTGCTTTAAGAAAGACTGGTGTGGAGTCCGCTTTTTTGCCAAAGCAATAAACCTCGTAGGCTATGAAGCCTTTAAGCTTACCTGATGGAAAGTGGCAACTGTGACACCAGGGTTCAAGATTTACTTGGGGAGGGGGGTGTCACCGGGGTCTCCAGTGTAGGTACCAAAATGGGAATAGGGTGTAATGAGTCCACCTGGTGACTTGAACACCCGCCTGTGCCCCGCAAGCGTCCCACCCAATATTAATAAGAATAAGGGGGGTTTACACTGCATTATTACGGCCAGACGACGAAACACCTGAAAACTATTTGTGTTCATTTTTTATTCGTTTAGTTTTTTCCCGAGCAGATTTGTAGGTTCAACAAGCGTTACGTTTCAAACGTAACGGTGTCGACATAGTTATAGTTTGTTTGTAGAGTGTCTTCTTTTTCTGTAAATTCAATACATTTTAAAAAGTTTGAGTTAAGGCATTTGCTTGATGTCACATCACTTTGCCCTACACATGTTGCTCTTATTGTCTTTAAATTGGAAAACTCACAAATAATTCTTTTTTTTTTCAGCTTACCCTCGTAAAACCGAACTCTATTTTGACTTTTCAGCTCTTATAGACGAAGGTTCGAAATAAAAGCTGATCAAGCCTACTTTAAAGTCCTTGAACCGTAAAAAGTTAAAAACATCAAGTAGTTTGCATCTGGCATATAATAGGTCTTTACCTATGAAATTGCCGATTCAGTTTTTAAAGTTCAATGCCAATTTTTATTGAAAATAAAAAAGTTATTGTGATTTATTATTGACTCTATGGTGACACTACTTATTGTCTTTTATTAGTAACTAGTGGCATGTCTTTCATGTTCCAATCACCTGAGCTATGTACCATTGAATGAAACAAAGGCGTTTTTAGATTAAATAAATAAATAAATATAAATATTCTGGGACAAATCACACATGGTCACCTGGCCCCAAAGTAGGATTCCCTGTGTTATGGGAACCAGAGACTGATATACATACTTATATAAGTTTAAATACATACATATATAGATATTTAACACCCAGACACAGAGCAAACAAATCTGCTCATCACACAAATGTTTGCCCTGGGTGGGGATCGAACCCACAACTCTCGGATCAGTAGTCAAGAGCACTAACCACTGAGCCACCGAGTCAGTCATTACGTACATCAGATTACGTAGTTAACTTTCTTGAATTTTACTGAAATTGACGAAATCCTATGAGGTGTATTCCAAAATATAACATTACTAACGAAAAAACTGCTGCGATAACTCTAGAGCTTTAAAATTAAAATTGTGTATTTTTTGCCTCAACAAAGGCTATTTTTTCAGGTAAAAAAACCAAACTTCATGGGTTTGAGGCCACCTTGCTCTCAAAATATCTAAACAATAAGCATATGTTTACCACCATTTAATTTCTAATAGTCTAATGCTATTTTGAGAATAAATTTTGTTTTTAATAACTATTGTTCTTAATATTAATTTTCATCTTTAAAACTTTTTTTATACAATCGGCAATTTCATAGGTAAAGATCTAATATATTATCTGAAAGAGCAAACAATTGAAGTTTCTGCAACCACTCAGACCAATCGCTCAGTTAGATTTGAGAATATGAAAAAAAAATTGGTACCTTATACATTCAATTCGATTCGAGCCGATTCAATAACTTATTATGTATCGAGAATTTTTTTTATTCTGATTTGACATATTGTTTCTTTGCAAAAGTTGTTTGTAATCACAAATACATTCATATATTTTAACAAAATCAATCAAGAACTAATTAAAAGTCATCCTGTATATGTATGTAAGTAGATTTCTATGTTCCCTCCTACAGCCTGAACGGCTTGAAGGTTATCAACGTATGACGTATCGTTAGATAGGACATAGGATACATTTTTACCCAACTGACCAAAAAGAGGGGTTAAGTTTTTTACGCAGTCGAGTTTTAAATTTCTAATAAATTCCTAAAGTTATTTTAATTTCAATAGGAATGAAAGATATCTTCTCCATATTTTGCCAGCCATTATTGCTTACAAAGATAGTCTCACTCACAAAGCAAGTCAACGTTAAATAAGATTTCCGTTTCATATCGAATCATTTCTATTGTGGACTACTTTATTCGTACCTACTTTATTAAGGTACAATATCTACAGTTCAATTCTCTTTACTTTTCTGTAATAAAATTTGTGGAAGTCGCGTGAAATCTTCATTGAAAAGTAAATTCAGGTAATGAAACAAAAATATGTTTTTTAAAGCTTTTAACGTCGCCGATCACATGTATTTAAGGCTTTAATATGTCTCAATCCGAGCATGTTGATACGTGTTAAAATAATATCGAACGTAAGTCTATTTAGTTTAAGTTCAAATCAATGCGGGCTTCAGCTTGGCTGTTACGTTGAAACCGAAAAGCCAATTCTTTATTTTTATTACTTTTCTATACTTTCAATAAGGTTTAGAAAAAAACGTGTTTAATTAAAATGAAAGGGATTTTTGTGTGTTGGTTTCATTCAACATTAAATATTTGTTTTCCGGGAAATAGTGCAATTAATGCCAGAAACAGGGTATTTTTACAGTATATTTTTTTACATCAAAAGTGGTAATATTTTCAAAATTGTATTCAATTAAATCTATTTTTTATAACTTTAAGTATATGATATATTTTTTTTCATCGTGATAGATTTACACAGTCTTTCAATAATTTGAATTGAATAATGTCATTTGACCTATCTTAAGGCCTTACCTTCTTATTAATCATTTTAATTTATTTTTCTGCGTTTGGTTTTTTTTTCCTATTTTTCGTATCGTATGTTACCTAGGTAACTTTGTTTTCAATTGTGGATGCACCCCTCTTAATTTTTTCCCTTAAACAAGAAACAAAAGATTTTATAAGCAATAATAATTAGGTACTGTATCCACATGAAATTCTGATTTATTGTGTAAATAATACAATTTAAATTCTGGTGATAAATGAAGGCAAATACGAGCGGGCGAGTGCGGTGGTGCGAATTTTAGAGCGAAGTTAATTGGGCCACCTCCAGGGAAATCATTGGCTGTTTTCTTACTTTCGCTCGTCAAATGTTCCTTAAAAATAAATAAAACGGGCGAAAATACAATAAATTTTCTGTCTAGTAAATTAATTGCATGGTGTACCTATGTTAGTTAATATATTTCAACAATAAAATTTTTTAGGTACAAGCTTTTATTTAAAAAAAAGAGTTTTTATGCCAAAAGCTCAAAAAAAAATTAAAAATACAGATGGCCGTCGGGGCTGTAAAGTTCTTGAGTGGCGACCACGCACCGGAAAACGTTGTGTAGGCAGGCCTCCCACTCGGTGGACTAATGACCTGGTGAAGTTCGCGGGAAGCCGCTGGATGCGGGCAGCGCAGAACCGGTCGTCGTGTAAATCCTTAGGGGGGGGGGGGGTTATGTCCAGCAGTGGACGTCCTTCGGCTGATATGATGACATGGTGCCAAACTCAAAAAAGGCGAGCACAGCAAATATTTCCTGCCTATTGAAAATGAAACACGATACTGGGACCTTGATTACTCTTCCGAATTTCATCATCAGATCAACTTCAAAATATCAAAATCTTTCAAGATCTTTTTTCACCGGGAATACGGATTCGTACCAAATTTTAGCTCAATCGGACCACTGGAAGTCGCTATAAAATCGATCGCAATATTTAAACCTACCTAAACAAACAAACATACATACATACATACATACATAGATACAAACATTGCAAGTTAAATAAAAGCATTTAAAAAGGGGCTTTTAAGAATGTACTAGTCGCAAAACAGGGAGACGTAGTCATTTAAATATACTATGTCTGTTTTTTTTATTAATGATTTGATTTTAGTTAAATTTCCGTCGAAAATCAAATAAAATTATATCATAATAATCTATATACCATATATCTATATACAGGGTTATTGGTAATTAGACCGGATCCTCTTAAGAGGGTATAGGGGCGGTTATTTGGAATAATTTTGACCCCATATTGCATTATCCGAAACTCAACCGTTTTTGAGATATTTGCTTTTTAAGAGTTTTTTTGGAAAAATCAGATTTTCTCCTTCAAAAATTTATAAAAAAATAACTATTCATCCAGATTTCATTTTGTTTACATTTTTAGATAGAGTACATTTTAATTCTTAATATTCAATCATAAAATCATAATATTCTGTATTAATACAGAAAGTACAGGCCACTTCGTAAAAAACAAATCAGATTTTTTGTTAAACTGTCTACTTAAATGTGATTTTTCTCGAAGAAAACCCCTATTAATTGAGTCTGCATGTTATTTGAAAAACATCTACACATTTCTAGCTATCCAACGAGGTAAAAAACATTGCATTTAGTTACAGAATTTCAAAGAAAATGTGAAAACAATAGGCCCAGGTAGTGAATTCCGAGAATGTGGTTTTTGATCCGAGGTCGATAAGCGATACTACTTCAATGCTCCGTATGCTCTGTCTCGCTCTCGCTCACGTTGCTAGCAGATTTGTGTTGTTGTTAAGTCCAGTTTGCTCGTGCGATTCGTACTGTGTAGACGCTTTCCACTATCTTTGGACTTCGGTATCTTTACTTTGTGACTTGGCTTGTAAACGTTTTGTGACTGATTGCATTCCCGACGACTTGGCGTGTATTAAAGGACTTGATTGACGATCAAGTTATGGCTGCAGATCCCCGCGTCCAACCTCGTCCTCGAGAGTTTTCAAATAAGGAATATGCGGACATAATGTTTTGCTATGGATATGCCAACGGTATCTCTACTCGTGCTCGTACGGAGTATCAGTCTCGATTTCCTAACCGCCGTTTACCCGATGAGAGTGTGTTTGACGGAGTGTATCGGCGACTACGAGAAACCGGTAGCGTTCAGAGAAGACAAATCGATGCTGGCAGACCTCGTGTTTATCGTGTGGAGGAAGAAGAAGACATTCTTCGTTACTTTGAAGAGGATCCAACCACCTCGACCAACATGGTAGCACGACGTCTTGGTATAACCCAATGGAAAGTTTGGCATACAGTGCATGGGGCAGGACTCTACCCATACCATTATACTCCTGTACAAGTGATAGAAGAAGGAGATCCGGCAAGGAGGATTGATTTTTGCCGATTTATGCTCAACGCGGATACAGAGGACCCTAGTTACTTAAAAAAAATTCTGCAATCAGTCACAAAACGTTTACAAGTCAAGTCACAAAGTAAAGATACCGAAGTCCAAAGATAGTGGAAAGCGTCTACACAGTACGAATCGCACGAGCAAACTGGACTTAACAACAACACAAATCTGCTAGCAACGTGAGCGAGAGCGAGACAGAGCATACGGAGCATTGAAGTAGTATCGCTTATCGACCTCGGATCAAAAACCACATTCTCGGAATTCACTACCTGGGCCTATTGTTTTCACATTTTCTTTGAAATTTTGTAACTAAATGCAATGTTTTTTACCTCGTTGGATAGCTAGAAATGTGTAGATGTTTTTCAAATAACATGCAGACTCAATTAATAGGGGTTTTCTTCGAGAAAAATCACATTTAAGTAGACAGTTTAACAAAAAATCTGATTTGTTTTTTACGAAGTGGCCTGTACTTTCTGTATTAATACAGAATATTATGATTTTATGATTGAATATTAAGAATTAAAATGTACTCTATCTAAAAATGTAAACAAAATGAAATCTGGATGAATAGTTATTTTTTTATAAATTTTTGAAGGAGAAAATCTGATTTTTCCAAAAAAACTCTTAAAAAGCAAATATCTCAAAAACGGTTGAGTTTCGGATAATGCAATATGGGGTCAAAATTATTCCAAATAACCGCCCCTATACCCTCTTAAGAGGATCCGGTCTAATTACCAATAACCCTGTATATCTATATATATCTATAATATATCTATTACTTACTATCAGTCAATAAGTAACCCGCCCCTTACCGAACCCGGCGCAAAGGTGACCATTACACCAGCTGCAATGGCCAACCTTTGCACCAGGAACGAACTGCGGAGCGGGGATTCACCGCTTATATCATTGAGCCTTCTTTTTTTATTAAAAAATCACGTTATGTATTCAGTTGGTTTACTTCTTCGGTGCGAGCGACTGAAAATTGTAACACAACGTTCGAGCTTCCTAATTAAGTCGCTATTATTTCGAGAGCGGTGCTACTTGCGTATGTACATTGTACGTCGTAAGAAAAAGCTTGTACAGTCAAGATAACGATAGAAAAATCTAAAAACTCAGAAACTTTTAAGTACAAGCTTTATTTTGAAAATAATTTTAATTAATTTGAATTCTTCTCAGCAAACGCTTTCATTTGATACCATATCAAGGGGATTCATTAAAAAAACTGGTCCGCCATATTGGATGATGTCACTTAGCTAACCACGCATTGTGCTCCAAACTTAACGTGTTTGCTAAATTTCAGCTTAATCGGAAACCGCGAAGCGGTTCTAAATAAGCTTCCAAGAAGATTTGTCCCAAACTAAGTAACTAACACGGCAAGTTAATATAAAACTTGAAAAAAGCGTCGTGTATGTGTCCAAAATACAACACTAAATTATACAGGATGTAACAAAATTGGTGCAGGTCTTGTTAACTGGGGGTTCTACTCGTTATAGTGAACAACTTTCCTCAAAGAACCCATAGTTGATTCTCAAAAAAAAAAGTTGAACCCTCCATACTAAAATCCGCAAAATCGGTCGATCAGCTGATCGATTTCTATAAAGAGTAAAAAAAAATTACGTTTCCAGCAAAGTCGTAGAACAAAAATTGTTCAGTATGATGAGTAGAAGCCCCAGACAACGGGACCTACACAAATTTTTTTACACATGTATAAGTGGATACGTCTTATCCCGCCTCTTTAAGCAGGAATTCATGTCAGCGCATTTCTTTAAATCTTTATTATTGCTATCAAATAGACACATAACATAACATTAATATTAAACAATGGTAAACAATGATTGATTAAAAAACGTAGGAATCTATTATTGTTTTATCCACAACTGCGACACAGTCCTCGACTAATGCAGTTGCTATCGTACACATTTAATTTTTAGTTTAAGTTCCAATTATATAATAATCATAATAATTGATAAGAATAGGCATGACGAATGCTAGTCATCTGAGTTACCTTTTATCATCTGTCAAAAACGACATTTTGTTCTAAAAGTGTTTGAAATACCTAGGCGTGACGTCATAGTTTAGCAGCGTCATTTATGTACTCATTTTGTGATTTTTGTGAATTAAAAATCGATGACTAGATGGTAAATAATACGAGTAAGGTTTCCCGAAGTTTAAGTAGGAGGAAAATTTTGTGATCAAAAGTTCATAATTTATTTCTGATGCTGTAGGAATGACCTATTGATAAGCCCTTGGCATCAGAAATGAAATTCTCCTGCGTTAAAAAGTTATTCCGGATGTGACGTACAATCGATCGGACTAGATGAACTTTTAAAATCTAGTTAGTACGATATTAGGACTACAAGACTTTGAGAAGTCCTTATTGTCCGACTAATCGAGCCAGCGGGAAAAAAAATCGTGGTCCCATTGGTCGAACAAGCCGATCGGACCATGCGGCGCAAGGGTTCTGAACTGGGTGCCCCTACTAGACCCCGAAAAAAGAATTATCCAGTTCAAAAAACATAATAGGAAGGGTTTCCAAATAAAGGTTCTGAGGTACGATCGTGCTTTGTGTTTTTTTAAAGCTTTTATTTAACTAGCAATGTTTGTATGCGTATGCGGAGCGTCTGTGGCGCAACGGCAAGGGCCGCTACCTTCTATCCGGGAGGTCGTGGTTCGAGTCCTGCCACGTACCAATGTGTTTTCGAATTTCGATCTCATATGAACGTTTATCCGACGCTCTTGCGGTGAATGAAAACATCGTGAGGAAACCTGCACACGCCTGCGAAGAAATGCGAAGGTTGTGTGTGTAGTTGAACAACCCGCACTGGGCCCATGTGGTCGACTAAGGCCCGATCGCCCTAATTCAGGGTAGGCTCGAGCCCCTCGGTGGGGAAGTATATATGAACTGATGTGATGATGAATGAATTGTATGTATGTATGGTTGTTTAGATCAATGAGATAATGCCAAGGGCTTACCAATAGTGAATAAAAAAAAAAAACATTCTCGGTTTCTGATTATGCTGAAATTTCGCATACACGTTTAGTTTGGATAACAATGCATGTTAAGCTAAGTGACGTCATTGTAAATTCAATATGGCGGACTCCCAAAGATGGCGGCCAATTTTTAACCAACTTCAAAAAAGGAGGTTTTTCAAATCGACCGTATATATATTTTTTTATGTGTGTTCGCGGGTAACTTTGTCGTTTATGAACCGATTTTGATGATTCTTTTTTTGTTGGAAAGGAGATATCCCAAGGATGGTACCATGATAAGGAAACCATGACCTAATGATGGCATCCCAGAGAAATCGAGGGGAACCTTAGTTTCCCGTTTGAAGTGGGTTTTTTTTTTGCCCAAAATTATTTATGCAACCAAATGTATCGTATAGGTTTGTAGGTATCAAAAATAAGGGTTTGATGACAAAAATACGAAAAAACTAAAATTATTTTAAAGCAATTCTCGATTTTCAAGTAAAAGCTTTTACCTAAAATTACACAAGATCTATCTGTAGTTGCACTATGCACGAATTAATGAGGCTTTTAAACCACATATTTGAATTATTGTCAAACCACAACCAACGTACATATTTGTAAGCAGGTTATATGTATAAATAGATCATATTGTTGGTAAATAAACCCGAATCCAGTTAATTGAGGGTGGAGATCATTGTTTTGACCAGCTTAAATACAGCCAACATTCTCCCAAACTAACCAAAATCCCTAATGCAGTGTCAGCACAACTGCTTAACACCTAAGTGGTGCGGCAAACAACTCAATTCAACAACTAATCCAGTTATTTGAGGCTGTTAGTTAACAATTTAATTATTCAAATATCATAGTTTCAAAACTTGTGCGAATTTATACCTATCCAATACAAATCTATAGAATAAGTTCAATATTAACAAGTTAATAATTAAGCTCACTGATGAACGCTAGAACTTAGGAGTATGTACGTAGATATGTACTTCTAAATGATAAATGATTTTCTTGATAAATTAAATAAATTTTGAACAAAAAAAACCGACTTCAAACAGGAAACTAAGGTTCCTCTCGATTTCTCGGGGATAACATCATCAGATCTTAGTTTACTTATCATGGTACTACCCTTGGGATATCGCCTTTCCAACAAAACAAGAATCATCAAAATCGGTTAATAAATGACGAAGTTATCCGCGAAAAAATGAACTATGAACTATGAACTATGAACACACACACACATATATATATATATACGGTCGAATTGAGAAACCTCCTCCTTTTTTTGAAGTCGGTTAAAAATATACCTAACCGTTTTGCTTTTATAACAAAATAAATTAATATGTAAGCGCATTTTGAAAAACCTATAATTTTTAGGAAGCCGCTGGATACGGGCAGCGCAGAACCGGTCGTCGTGGAGATCCTTGTGGGAGGCCTATGTCCAGCAGTGGACGTCCTCCGGCTGATATGATGATGATGATGATAAATTTTAGGTACAAGCTTTTATTTGAAAAGAGTTTTTAGTTTCAGTATTCTTGATTCAAAGTTTTCAAAAGCCGGGTTGAGGTTCCTATGATTTGACTGAACAAAAAACAATTCTTGGACCTTAATTCCACCTTCCTAGTTCATCATTAGATCAACTTATAAATACCAAAAGGATCCAATGCGAAATACAAAATTTCAGCTAACCGGATTTCCGGGAGTCGCTCTAAAATCGTTGGCAATATTCCCTAAAAACAACAGCAAAATAAAACTTACTATCATACAAACAAACAAAAAAAATTGCAAGTTAAACAAAAACTTTTAAAACAAAGTACGAAAAACCTAGAAATATTTAGGTACAAGTTTAATTTTGAAAGAATTTCAATTATTTCGTATTCTTCTCAGCAAACCCTTTCATTTGATACCCATACAATGGGGGTGCATAAAAAAATAACTGATCCTTACCTTTGGGAGTCCACCATTATAGGTTTAGAATAACGTTAACTAGCTAACCATGCATTGTTCTCCAAACTAAAAGTGTATGCAAAATTTCAGCTCAATCGGAAACCGGGAATTGGTCCTAATTTATCTTCCTAGATTTGACCCAACCTAACAAACAGAATAACTAACACGGCAAGCTAATTTAGAACTTGTAAAAAAAATTAAATTTAAAATTAAAAAACCCCCGACAATAGAAATCTAAAAAATTAAATGTATTGGCTCTTTAACTTTTAGTTGTGAAATTAGTAGTATACTATGTCGTTATAAAGTAAATTATTGTTAAATTAGTAGTAATTAGTTGTAGTATCTAAATATATATAACTCAAAGGTGACTGACTGACTGACATAGTGAGTGATCTATCAACGCACAGCCCAAAACACTGGACGGATCGGGCTGAAATTTGGTATGCAGGTAGATGTTATGAATTCCCACGGGAACCGCAAAAATCGGGATCTGCGCGGGCGAAGCTGCGGGCATCCACCAGTGTAAAATAAACGTATTCTGTTTTTATTTTATTCACTTAGCGGTCCTTCTACGAGACTACTCTTGAACCAAAATGTTACTTCTTATAGTTAAAGGACTTTTTAGTTTTTAACTTTTTAGAGTATTTGTCGGGGGGTTTTTATTTTTTTTAATTTAAGTTTTATTTCGGAGTTTGCGCAGGACCGGTCGTCGTGGAAATCCTTGGGGGAGGCCTTTGTCCAGCAGTGGACCATTTGTGGCTGACATGATGATGATGATGAAGTTTTATTTCACGCTTTTTAAACTTTATGTTATTTCTGGCTTGCCTATACTGTACAGTTTATTGTAAGTTGGTTAGGAGTTGGGTATCCTGCACATGAATTGCAGCATGCTTCAGCATTAGATCAAGGTTACCTTCCATGTTCTGTTTGTTTTCAAGGTTACCAGGTTCTTCACAAAACTCGTTTCCACACACCATCGAAGATAGTCACAAAAACCATGTCTACATCCTCCTCGTTCAACGCTTACTGAAGAAACCCTTAAAACCCTTTTTTTGGAAACGAACTGAACTGAACTACTCGTTACAATTTATTGATCCTTCATTTACATGTTTGCTAAAGATCATTACACCTGTACGGCACAGAGATCAAACTGAACGAGTTGCAGTACCCTGCGCCCTCATCGGAAGGCGTCAGCACCACCAATTTGGCGCCCTCGGAGCACAGCGCGTGAGCCAACGCAAAGCTGGTGCCAAAAAGTACGCGGTTCCGGCATTCCTTGTGCCAGTTAGCGGCGCGGGGCTCTGTAATCGTGCACATTATGCTAATATGATGGTCTTAACAGAGGTGTTTAAAAAGTTTGGATTTGGGTCTTGGAACAGCGCCTGCTGCAGCCGCATCATGAAGCAAGGAGATGAGTAGACCATGAAAACTTATTACGGGTCATTTTTTTAAATCCGCAATTGATAAGCCCTTGGCATCATCTCACCTGATGGTAAGTGACGATAATGCCGAAGATGGAAGCGGGATTACCAAGATTCTTCAACGCAATGGGGATCTGGCTAACTTATCAATTCGGAACACATCAATGCTGTTAACACTGATGTTTGGCGGCAAGACTTAGATAAGATGGTGGTAGCTAGGCAGGCTATCATCAATCAAACCGAGTCTTACAAAGTTGACCCCTCCGGGAATCGAACCCGCGAACTCCTGGTGTGAAACTAATGGACTAATCATTATGTCACGAAGGTGGGTTAATAACTTAGGTAAAGGAAAGTGAATTCTCTAATGGCGATGACCGCGTACCAGAATACGTAGCATGGGCTAGCCTTTTAATCGGTGGACCGTCGATTTGGTGATAGTCAAGGGAAGCTGCTGGAAACGGGCAGCACAGGACCGGTCATCGTGGAAATCCTTGTGGGAGGCCTTCTTTAGCAGTGGACGTCTTTATCACACCCTGGACACTTCATACAACGGGCCAGAAATGACATTTCAAAAAACGAATGGTGGAACAAACAAAATGGCGGCGAAATCCTATACGTTCGACAACCAAACGGTAACCAATCTGCATCTATCTGGGTCACGAGGGGGTGAGGTCGCAATCTAGAGAGCGGCAGGGAGTGTCCATACTGTATGTTAATACTAACATGTATACTTTGTCTTTATAGTAGTGATAATAAAACGAAAGGGAGCTGTCGTAGCTCAGTGTAACTTGCAGAATCGTGTCGTTCACGCAAGTTAACTGACAACAGCACGGTCATTACTTTGATGGGTTTGACTGATATTGTCATTTATCTCAACCGATGCTGCGCTCCGTTTATCAAATAGTGCGGAGTGCTATCACGCACGATATGGCAGTCGTTAAGCTGTAGTACAGTCGTTATCCTCCACTAATCCGGGCTTGGCGCCCAAGTGTGAAGTTTTTAACCGCCTCCGTAGCTCAGAGGCAAAGTTCACTGGCTTTACGCAGGAGGTCGCGGGTTCGATTCCCGGCGGGGTCAATTGTAAGACTCGGTTTGGTTGGTGGTAGGGCATTTTCTAAGCCCGCCTGGCTAGCTACCACCATCTTATCTAAGTCTTGCCGCCAAATATCAATGTTGATATCATTGGGTGTGTTTCGGCATGAAGATAAGATGGCCAGTTCCCCATTGCGTTGGGGAATCTTGGTAAGCCCGCTTCCATCTTCGGCAACATCGTAACTTACCACCAGGTGAGATGTTGTCAAGAGTTTACCAATTGTGCATAAAAAAAAAGTATTTATCAACGTTTCCCAGTTTGGGAAGTAATCCGGGCCCCTGCAGTATTAACAAAAGGAAAGGAATGCATTGGCATACCTAATATATTTATGGAGAACCGTTATTCAGTCTCAACTTCAAGTGTTTTTGAAGTTTACTCCTTTAATATAAATTGATATATAGAGGCTGGTGTGATAAATATATGACGAGTGAAATCGAGTGTAGATCGGTTTACTAAATGTGATACTTTTAGTCACGAAGGCTAAGGAAACATGGCCATGCCGCCTAATACGAGGCTGGAGGCTGAGCTCCGCGTAAAGTGAAGCTCGGAGCGTTCTGTGCGAGGCCTGAGGCCGAAAATAAAAATCACATCAGTGAACTCCTGTCGCGATTCGGAGCTGACACGCACACTTTTTTTGAATTTACTCCTTTAGAATTGATTCGTACATAGAGCCCGATATGAAAAATACATGAAGGGTAAAATCGAGTGGTAAATTGGTCACTCGTTACCGTTACTTTTACCGTCATTACGTTTTTTCAGTCACGAAGGCTAAGGCAACATGACCATGCCACCCAAGCGAGGCCAAAAGATGGAGGCCGGAAGCCGAAAAAAATTTTTTCATGAGTGAGTAAACTCCTGTCGCGCGTGGGAGCTGACATACACATTTTATTATCATAATTCTGATATTTTTTTTAACTTACTTGTGTACAATAGCGGTATGATCTTCCTATACATGTGCAGTCTTCTTGCAGTAGAATCTCTTATAGTGATGGCCAGTACATGGCACGGGGGTGAAACTCTGGAGATCCACTTAGCGGATCTCCCACTCGCAGTCAATAGCATTATAGCACTAGCACCGCTTTTTAAAGCGGCTAAACTTGCTGCAAGAGCCGTTGACAGCGGTGGCAATACGGGGATTTTAAGCTGTAAATCAAGGTTTCATTAAAATAAATCGTACAGCCACGCCATGCATACTTTTTCGTGGAGCCTTCAACGTCTGGTGTAGTCGAGAGTACACAAAACAACAAACAATAATACGCTTACACAGTTGCAATAAAAAGAGGTGTATTACATTTGATGAAAATTTTACAAATAATTTGGATTTGTATGAGAGCTGCCTTTTTTGATATTTCTGGAATAATTAATTTGTATGGGAGGTACCTTACTTACCGCTTGCTTTAGTAGTAAAGGAAAATATAGTGTAGAAGCATGCACATTTAATTCCAGATGTGTATGAAGGGAGTGTTTCAAACGTCCGAGGTGTAAATCTAAGTGCCCTAGGTTTGCTACAGGTGATGTTAAGTGTAACACCAGGCAGCTGCTTTTTATCCCTTGGATAGCACGGTTAATACTGCCACACGACGAGAGATAGATGTAATTATTATAGACTGTCCCACTACTCAGCATTGCTCCCCCCCCCCCCCTCCCTCATTTCACCTTCATCCCTATCCCGAGCCACCTTTTTCCATCGATCCTCAAACCTATCCAACTCATCCGCATCTCCATTTTGGTTTGCTATGACCTCTACGGCCTCACGGAGTCCAGTCCGTTAGCAATATGTGTTCACCTTTCTGGATGAATCAGACACATTCCGCCCAGTCCTATTTCAGTTCCACTGCTATCTCCCCGATAGAACTAGTATAATAGCGAAGTAACTAACAAAGATAATAAAGGTAATATCACCTTTTTTTTTTTTTTTTTTTAAATTCACGATTGGTAAACCCTTGACAACATCTCACCACCAGGTTACTTTTTATGATCTGTCAAAAACGACATTTTGTTCTAAAAATGTTTGAAATACCTAGGCGTGACGTCATAATTTTTTTGCAGCGTCATTTATGTTTTTATGATTTTGGTGGATTAAAAATCAAAGAAACGAGTAAGGTTCTCCGAAGTTTAAGTAGGAGGGCAATATTTTTTTTATTATTCACAATTGGTACACCCTTGACAACATCTCACCTGGTGGTAAGTGACGATGTTGCCAAAGATGGAAGTGGGCTTACCAAGATTCCCCAACGCAATGGGGAACTGGCTATCTTATCTTCATGCCGAAACACACCAATGATATCAACATTGATATTTGGCGGCAAGACTTAGATAAGATGGTGGTAGCTAGCCAGGCGGGCTTAGAAAATGCCCTACCACCAACCAAACCGAGTCTTACAATTGACCCCGCCGGGAATCGAACCCGCGACCTCCTGTGTAAAGACAGTGAACTATGCCTCTGAGCTACGGAGGCGGTTAAAATAACTTACAGTTTTGCTAATCCTGGAGTATTCCAACGCAGGATTTGTACCAGTTGTCAAGTACCTCATCGAAGTCTCAAGTGCTCGCACTAAGACTTCAGGTTGCATCTCGGCCTCTACAGAGTCTTCAATCAGCAACCCATCAGGACGACACCTTACTATTTGGGATGCTGCGTTCATCAGCCGCCTATCGTTGCCATCGTAATCTTTCAAAATGTTTGGTTGTTTAAGAAAAACTGGTTTGTTTGCCTAAAATGTAACCAAATGTAACCGTGTATTTTTTAAGTCCGCATATACGTAGGTAGATTGTATTCATGGAACTGAACAACTTTCCCAAAGGAACCCTTGACTCTTCAAAAAAAAACAGCTGACCTATTTTTACAAAAAGTAAAAAAAACAGTAAGAAGAAGAACTATTGATTGATTCCCTTGAGAAACCTGTTCAGTTTCATGAATGAGTATAGTCTTATCCTACATTTTATTTAGGACATGCATACTTTAAAACATTATCTTGAATTTAAATTGCAACTAAACACACAGACACACACACAAACACAAACAAACACACACACACACACACACACAAATACAAACACACACACAAGCTATCACACAATCACACAGACTTACAAAATGCACATTAATATTTTCGCACATTTCTAACCATTCTCTTCTCCCCCACACTTATTTGTAACTAGTGGGTGGCCGCGGCTTAGCCCGCGCAGATCCCGCTTTTTGCCGTTTCCGTGGCAGTTTCCAGAAATCCTTTCTTAGCGGTTGCCTACGTCTTCATAACCGTCTGTATTCCAAATTTCAGCAAAATCTGTTCAGCGGTTTCGGCTGTGCGTTGGTATACCAGTCTTTGTGTAACAAATCTTTTTTGGTTTATTGAATTGTATTCAAAATTGTATGTTGTAAGATCTCATTAAGGAATAAAAAATAAAATAAATTTGTGGTTGTCCTGTGCACATACTACTTGCCATACAAAAGTGGTTGTCCTGTGCACATACTACTTGACAAACAAAAGTGGTTGTCCTGTGCACATACTACTTGCCATACAAAAGTGGTTGCCCTGTGCACATACTACTTGACACACAAAAGTGGTTGTCCTGTACACATACTACTTGCCATACAAAAGTGATTGTCCTGTGCACATACTACTTGCCATACAAAAGTGATTGTCCTGTGTACATACTACTTGCCATACAAAAGTGGTTGTCCTGTGCACATACTACTTGCCATACAAAAGTGGTTGCCCTGTGCACATACTACTTGACACACAAAAGTGGTTGTCCTGTACACATACTACTTGCCATACAAAAGTGATTGTCCTGTGCACATACTACTTGCCATACAAAAGTGATTGTCCTGTGCACATACTACTTGATATACAAAAGTGATTGATTTAATAATTATAATATTACTTTTATACGATAGAAAAATGTCAATTTGAAACTAAATGAATGAAATAAGTTTTAAACGTTGTTTAAAAACTAAATGAACAAAGTTATTAAACGATTGTCAAAATGAATACTTAAACTAGTAGAGTGAAATGTTAATTTCCAAACTAAAACAAAGCTATTTAATGTAACTCGCACTTGGGACCTGGACGAGATCCAATATTACGATAACATTGCGTTTTAATACTGACCTCCCTACATAGTTTCAGGGGCTCCTCGCAAAGCTGAAACTCGAAACTAGTGTCAGTTTGGATGTCCAGAACTACGCCGTCTGCAAACTAATACAGGTACTTTACTTTTGCGATCGCAGAGATAAAGTTTTATTTTTAAAATTTAATGCAATGCGCAACACAGTCGCAGATTTCTAGATATTGGGAAATGAAGTAAGTTCTTAGGGCAATGAAATGAGCACTACAAGTGTTTGGCCATAAATTATTTAATACTTAAATGAGATTAGCAACTTAGGTACAATCGGAATGTTGATTGCATCAAAAATAAATTATGAAATTATAAAAGTATGTATGAAATTGCCCTCCCATTAAAATCTCAAAAAATCTTAGTAATTTTGTTTGTAATAAACAAAATCAAAAAATGAGTACAATAATGACACTGAGAAACTATGACGTGACGCGTTCCTATTTCATACATATTTTAAAAACAAAATTTCGCTTTTGACAAATGACAAAAAAATAACTTAAATGACTATCAGTCAACATCCCTGATGGTAAACATTTGTAATACTCGTTGATGTCTATATTTGAATGTCTGTCACTTGTTGATGTATTAACTATCAAACTTACATGAGCGTCTTTCATTGATGTCTTTACTATGAAAGCAACATAAATAAGTGCCACTTGTTGATGTATGATTTATTAACTGTCAAACAAACATGAGTGTCATTCATTGATGTCTTTATTATGAAAGCAATTTGACTAGAGTCACTCGTTGATGTCTTTACTACGAAACTGATACGAGTGTCGCTCTTTGATGTCTTTACTGCAATTCTAATAATTAAGTATCGCGTTGGTGTTCTCATTACGAAACACAAATAAGTATCTTTCGTTGATGCCTCTTACTTTAAAATGTAACATGAGTATCACTCGTCCATGTTTTTCCTATGAGGCATGTGAGTTCCTATCCATTAAAGTTTTACTCAATTCATTTGGTGAAGTAATGAATTCTAATCTTCATAATAATTAAAAACACCTACTTTGACAAGAAACCAGAGATCAGTAAAATCGCATTTTGTTACCAGCAATAATATTGGTATTGACTGGTTTTCCAGTTTTTTTCTGTATTCTACGAACTCTTCTTTGTTGTCCAGGTCCATTAAAACTATGAAGTCAACCTGTGAAAAGGTCGTGTAAAATTCTCAGGAAAAATTGATTACTGTAACGCGGTATGCCAATATTAGTTCTTCTTTCATTCAACCTTTTTTTCATCTATTTTTTATTTTACGTGTGCGCTGTCATCTACTCGTATGTGAGTTTGCGTTCAAAAAACAAAATTTGATTATCTTTTCGTATATTATGGATGCGGGCAGCGCAGAACCGGTCGTCGTGGAGATCCTTGGGGGAGGCCTATGTCCAGCAGTGGACTTCCTTCGGCTGATATGATGATGATGATTATATTATAACCATCACAAATTGTTTCTAAAATATTTATTTAATACTTACTCTCTAAAAGACCTATTTCGAGTAAGACTATTTTTTTGTAATTTGTGTTTTAAATTTACGAGCCTGCTAGAGTTCATAAATCCCATACAAACGTAGTATTTGATTCATTTGTTAACCAATGAACCGTTTTTAAATAATTTTATATCGATAATCGGATGACGTATTTCTGTGTCTGTACCGCATTACTTTTTTGAAAAACAAGAAATTGTGTAGGGTAGAGTAGTGTAGGGTAGGGTAGTGTAGTGTAGTGTAGTGTAGGGTAGGGTAGGGCAGTGTAATTTAATATAAGGCGGTACGTAGTTCGCCGGGACAGCTAGTTAGTAATAATAATCTTACTCTGTCATCAATTACGCAAGGTTTCTTGACAGACACAGTGACAGATATTGCAATGGGCCTGTAAAACTCAGGGTCATAGAGTTGCTGAGCAGTTGCCACAGACTCCTTGACTCCATTGAAAAATGAAACATCGTGAATCGTAAGATCGACGTTGAAAATGTTCACTCCGCAACACCATAGCGCATAAATTTGATAGGCATCGTATTTTTTACCATCTGAAATTATGTTAATGTGTCTGTGATATATAAACAAGTATTTTTTTTTATTCATAATTGGTAAGCCCTTGGCATTATCTCACCCGATGGTAAGTGACGATGATGCCGAAGATGGAAACGGGCTTACCAAGATTCCCCAATGCAATGGAGAACTGGCTATCTTATCTTTAAGCCAGGACCACATCAATGTTGTTAACACTGATGTATGGCGGCAAGACTTACATAAGATCATAGTAGCTAGCCAGGCGGGCTTAGAAAATGCCCTACCACCAACCAAACTGAGTCTTACAAGTTGGCCCCGCCGGAATCGAACCCGCAACCTCCTTGTGTGAAGCGAATGGACTAACCATTACGCCCCGGAAATCGTTAAAGTGTGAGTCAGACCCGCGTACAAAGGGTTCCGTACCATCATACTAGATGGCGCTAGTTTTTTCAAGTTTCAAAAAAAACACGTTTTTTGTATGGAGATATTTTTTCACTTTTTCTAATTTTTAGTGTTTGTTGTTATAGCGGCAACAGAAATACATCATCTGTGAAAATTTCAACTGTCTAGCTATCACGGTATAACACTAGTTCCTTCAAATTAAAAAAATACTCGTTTTTTGTATGGAGTCCCTCCCCCCTATTTTTTCACTATTTTATGATTTTTAGTATTTGTTGTTATAGCGGCAACAGAAATACATCATCTGTGAAAATTTCAACTGTCTATCTATGTTCACGGTTCATGAAATACAGCCTGGTGACAGACGGACAGACAGACAGACGTACAGCGAAGTCTTTGTAATAGAGTCCCGTTTTTACCCTAAAAACCTGCCAATTGCGAGTCAAACTCGCGCATGAAGGGCAAAGTATATATATTAGTACTGACGTAGTTCGGGGCTTTAGTGGTACACGGATTAAATATCCTTGTGTTTAAATATTTGGTCTGATAAATAATTACCAATTATTTTAATAATCTCTTAATGTACAATCATAATTCTTTCTTTTTGTAAACTTTCCTTGTACTGTTTTTGTACAGAGGCCAGCACATCAACCTATACACTCGTAGTGCGATTCTGATCCATACGCATTCGGCATAAGAACAGTACAAAGTCAAAAGTGTGTAACTTGATGTGCTGGCCTGTGTACATTAAAGGCGAGGAAACCTGCAGACGCCTGCGAAGAAACTCCAAGGTTGTGTGTGAAGTCGACCAAACCGCACTGGGCCCGCGCGGTCGACTAAGGATTAATCGCCCTTATTCAGGGTAGGCTCGAGCCCCTCGGTGGGGACGAATATGAGCTGATATGATGATGAAAGGTTAGATTGATACCATCCAAAATCAATTGTTTCGTAATTTATTACAAAATATTGATACCATCAACAAAGTAAAATGTTTTCAAATTTCCAAATTATCATTTTTTAAATCAACTATTGATAAGCTCTTCATCATCTCACCTAATGGTAAGTGACGATGATGCCAAAAATGGGAGCGGACTTACCAAAATTCCCCAACGCAATGGGGAACTGGCTATCTTATCTTCTTTCATATACTCACAAATATTGAACATTATATTCGTGCACTGATAAATCACATCATCTTGCACCTGCAAGTAAGTAAGCACATTTTCATAAGTTTTTTTTATCTCCTTGACACATTAACGAAAGCTTGTTTTTTTATAACCTTGTGGAAATACATGCACCCTGATCGTTTATTTATCATCCAAACCATTTTGAAACAATATCTTATTGTAAACTCGTATTGTTATTTCGAGGACTGGGTGGTTCAAAGGTTTTTCTTGTTCCTATGATACAAGCCAAGCGTGACCTAAATGAATTTCATGTCAATGTATGCGACCGACCCGATTCCTTCCGGAACAATAAACAAGTACGACCCGGGGTCACACTAACATGGTTCCGTACCAAAACTTTAACTTCCAACAGAACAAGACCTCTCAGTATATACCAAGAGCTTACCAATTGTGAATAAAAAAAAACGTGTGGCACTCGGGGACTGCCGCGGTAAAGCTATTGCATAGCATTTTTTATCAACTTATGCAATTATAATTATTTATTTATGTTCGTTACGGAATTTCTTGATTCGGTCGCCGCGCTCAAAGCCCGCGATAAAATCTATTAAGTACCACAAATCGCTAATAGATGGCACTGTAAGTTCTTAGAACTCGGCCGAGCGTGGGGTGTTAGGTTTTATTTTCGTTACGGAATTTCTTGATTCGGTAACCGCGCTCAAAGCCCGCGATAAAAGCTTTGCAATAGCTTAAAAAAACTTGGCTAGAAGTAAATAGGGATCTACTTATTATGGGCTTTGGAAATATTATTTTTCCCGTGGGAACGAAAGGACTTTAGATTTTCTCATCGATTTTCCTATAACACACAATTCAGCTTTATGTACTGTGATTTTTTCAAGATAGGCCCAGTAATTTTCTCGGATAACTCAAAACTACTTATCTTAAAATTATAAAAAAATATGTATTTGAGATTTTTAAAGTAAAGCCCTTTCTTGATATGTCACACCACGTAAATTGCAATTTTATTTTTAAAATTATCTTATTTACCTGCCATTAGTGGTCCCCATAAGAGCGTCGGTGGCGCAATGGCTAGGGCCGCCGCCTCCTGTCCGGGGAGGTCGTGGTTCGAAACTGCCACGTACCAATGTGATTTCGAATTTAGATTTTATATGCACGTTTATCCGACGCTCTTACGGTGAAGGAAAACATCGTGAGCAAACCTGCACACGCCTGCGGAGAAACTCGCAGGCTGTGTGTGAAGTCGACCAACCCACACTGGGCCCGCGTGGTTGACTAAGGCCCGATCGCCCTAATTCAGGGTAGGCTCGAGCCCCTCGGTGGGGACGTATATGAGCTGATATGAATGAATGAATGAAAAAGTGGTCCCCATGTTTAAATTCATTTTTTTACGTTGCACATCCGTCTTTGGGTCACGGATTAACAAATGTGTACCTAATTTCAACACAATCGGTTCAGTCATTTCGCAGCAAATAGGATGTGACAGACAGAAACGCGAGTGATTCTATAATGGTTCAGTTCATACATTTTGAGGTACAGAACATTAATAAAAAGTGGCCAATGGCGTGTCGGACAACGCACAAAACAGTCCGTAGTCTTTTAAAAAAGTCAATGTACCTATATTTTAAACACATAATTATTTATAAAGTTAGTAATAGAACATTTTGTATGAAAAATATATGAATGAATACAAATTTAACTACAGATGCGAACTTGATCGTTTGTGATTTATTACTCATAAACTAAGAAAGCCTACTTAGCCGTGCTAGTTTCCTTTTAAAATTGATTTATTGTTCTACTATTTAAAAAAAGCAGATGTCCTGATATAGCGGTTTAGCTGACACTTGACTCTTACAAAAAATAGCACTTTAAAGCAGAGAGAGATTTGTTACCATAGATGGGTTATGCACTAACCAACAACATTTGAAAATCGAAGCCATTTACACACACATTATTATAGGTAGTTCCCTTCCGTTGCACCGAATGTTACTAAGAAAAGATATGCCAATTGTCATCTTTTTTTTGCTTCACTTTTTAGCCGCATGTAACCTATCTACCTCCCGTTATATATAGCATATCTCTACTTTAAAGCTTAACATTTTACAAACAAATCCTTGAATCGAACAATGGTTTTCACACACCCGCAATATTTATGATCGATATTGGAATTTTGTATCTGTGGACAAGATACAAGAGAAAAAAATGAAGATTTTCACGTGTAGGTGAGGTACATATTTTTTTTTTTTTTTCATGATTTAATTTAAAAAGAAATTCTTTTTTGAGATTTTCACTTTTATCTTAAAAGTGTTGCGTCAAAGTAAAAAAATCAGACCAAATAAAAGCTGAAGCAAATGACCTACTTTCATTTTGTAAACTGTTTTAGGATTCCCAAATGTTTTCGAGCTACATGCTCTCGAAAAGTGTTCATGATATCAGCTGAAAAAAATTCTGTAAACTTTTTTAGGATTCCCAATTGTGTCGTCGAAAACTACATTTTGAGTTTTTTGACAATTTCGTTAGACTTTTTCCAGGGTGAAGGATTCTAAGCTCTTTTTTGGTGTCAAGTTTCATACAAATGCCGAAACCTGACACCGTCATTTGCAATAAATGCAAAAAAACTATGGAATTGGGTTTAAACTGATATACATAGATGAAAATAAGATTTTATTTAGCTAACCAAATCAGTAAATAGTTTTTACAGGTTTTATACAAAAATACTGTAAAAAAGCGTCGGTGGCTCAACCGGTAACGACTCGGTCCATTTAACCAGAGGTACCGGGTTCAAATCTGGACGGCCAATGTACCAATGAGTTTTTCAAAAACTTACGTACATATAATTACCGATTGCTTTAACGGTGAAGGAAAACATCGTGAGGAAACCTGCAACACGCCTGCGAAGAAACTCGAAGGTTGTGTGTGAAGTCGACCAACCCGCACTGGGCCCGCGTGGTCGACTAAGGCCTAATCGCCCTGATTCAGGGTAGGCTCGAGCCCCTCGGTGGGGACGTAAATGAGCTGATATAATCATACAAAAATACTGAGAAATCCTCGGAAATCTGCATTGCAGAAGACTCCCGCTAATCCAGCGAAATCACCCCGCGCGCATATAATATTGCTAATAAACTTTAGACATCAATTATAAAGAGAACTTTAGCAACACTTGTCTACCTATTGCATTACGGCCAGTAGTTGGAACTCCACACCACCGCTGATGGCGTATGAGAATGAGCAGGAGTGGAGGCACTCTCAATTTATTGCGTAATTAAGTGGAGTTTGCTTCCTCGCCCGGGCCCAGCACTCTGAGACGGCAAATGAAATTTACGAAGATACGCCTCAAGACATAAGGACAAGTTGCCGGAGCCAGAGAATATTATTTGTTTTAAAATTAATATATTTTTGCAGCGAATCAGAAGTGGAAGTATTTAGTTATTTTTTTATATGTTGCATTTCAGAGATTGTACAAGAATTGCACGATCTTATTCCTCCCCAGCTCCGCGTTCCATCTTCAGTCAACCAGACCAGGGCGGGCTTTAAATAAAGTAAATAAATAAATACATTTATTTCACAAAAAGTTTACAAGTTAGAAAACAAAGTCTTAATTCTAGTTATACATCTTATATCTACTTATTAGAACTCTGACTACTAAACTAGGCTAGAAAAAGCCTGCACCTTAGCAGTCAGCGAATCAGCTTTGACGCTTATGTGGTAGAATTCCAGCGCACAAAGCCATTTTTTTTTGTTATGTAACTACAAATCAACAGTTTTCGGATTTTGTTCCTTTAGTTAGACCTTGCTTTTTGCTACGTTATTCTGGTCAAAAGGAAGTACTGTATAGGTTTTGGAATCAACTTAAAAAAACACAATTGTTAAGGCCTTTGCATCATCTCACCTGATGGTGACAATGATTACGAAGATGGAAATGGGCCTACCCAGATTCCCCAATACCATGGGGAAATGGATATCTTATCTCAAAGTCGAAGCACATAAATGTTAACACTGACGTTTAGCGGCAAGACTTAGATAAGTTGGTAGTAGAAAATGCCCTTTCACCAACCATACCAAGTCTTACAAAGTTAGACTCCGCCAGAAATCGAACCCGCGGCCTCCTGATGTAAAGCTAATGGACTTAACCATTACGCCAAGAAGGTGGTGAATGTGACGTAAATGACCGTAAAATGACTGCATCTTTTTAATGCTTTGACTTAGAAGCAAGATTTTTTTACTGCTTCTAGAGACCATAGAATGATTGATTGTAATATTAATTCAATACCTTCACGTATTCCTGAGCAGTGCTCTTTATAAACAGAGAGACAGATGGACAACTAAGTAATCATATAAGGGTTCCTATTTTCCTTTTTAGGTACGGAACCCTAAAAATAGACCAATATCACACAAAATATTTAGCTGTCATTATGATCAATAGACGCACAAGCTTTTATCAAACGCTTTTAAGATCTGACTGTCCGTATTTTCAGTAACATATTTATAACATAGCATAGAGATAATGATCTCTCCAACCCTCTTACAGTACACAAACTATGTTAGGGACCTCCCTATATTAAGATTCCAACTATATTAATATCATTTTGTTTGACTATATATATAGGTATATAACATTATGTACATACATACAGAGTCGGTGGCGTAATAGTAAGAGCCGCTACCTCCTCTCCAGGAGGTCGTGGTTCGAATCCTGCCACGTAACAATGTGTTTTCGAATTTCGATTTCATATGTACGTTTATCCAACGCTTTAATGGTGAAGGAAAACATCGTGAGGATACCTGCAAACGCCTGTGAAGAAACTTGAAGGTTGTGTGTGAAGTCGACCAACCCGCACTGGGCCCGCGTGGTCGACTAAGGCCTAATCGCCCTAATTCAGGGAGGCTCGAGCCCCTCGGTGGGAACCTATATGATATGATGATATCTTATACACTACTCAAAATAAACTAAGGACCACCTAAATTTTCTTATTACATTTTCATGCAAAGCCCAAAAAGCAAGAATCTTTTTTTTTTTGCCAAGAAAAGTAAGGAAGCTAAGAAGTGCAGTAATTTACGACAGTTTAGATAAATACATGTATAATAAACGTTTTACAAATATATTTATTAAAAATGATTTTTTGGATACATATTACACTGGGCCCGCGTGGTCGACTAAGGCCCGATAGCCCTAATTCAGGGTAGGCCCGAGCCCCTCGATGGGGACGTATATGTGCTGATATGATGATGATGATGAATACATATTTATGCACTTGACTGTACAAAATCTGGTAAGTTGAGAACCTGGTGAGTAGCGATCCGATGAATAGAGAATCCTATGAGTAGAGAATCCGATGTAGAGAATCCGATGAATAGAGGATCCGATAAATAGAGAATCCGATGAATAGAGAATCCAATGAATAGAGAATCCGATGAATAGAGAATCGGATGAATAGAGAATCCGGTGAATAGAGAATCCGATGAATGGAGAATCCGATGAATGGAGAGTCCGATGAATAGAGAATCCGATGAATAGCGAATCTGGTAAATTGAGAATCTTGTAAACTGGTCATAAGCGTTAGGTATAAATCCCTGGCTACGAATTTGTCGAAGAGTTCAACATTCTGCAGAGCCTCGGGAACTCTGTAGACCACCAGGTGAGAGCATACAGTAGATTGGATAATTTTCCATACATTTTGCAGAATAAAACCATGCTCTTTGTTCTGAACAGTCTACCGAGTTCCCAAGGATCAGAAGGATGTTGTGATCTTTGTTTCTTTTGTTGCCTGCACTTCGTAGTGTCTTTACTTTTCTTGATATAAAAAAAAGAGTGTGTAGTTTTATGAAACCTTTCTTTTATTAAAAATTTGAGTGCGTTTGGCTGCACCTCACCTGATGGTAAGTGCCGATGCAGCCGAGGATGTGACACGCAAGCTCAAACAGTGCGTATTCACTCTCGTCTTGAAGATTCCTAAATTATACGAATCGGGGAATACCGACGCCGGAAGGGAAAACCACTCCTTGGCCGTTCGCATGATGAACGAAGACGTAAAACGCTTCGTGCGTAAAGGTGGAACATTGACGACAAAGGGATGGAACTGCCCTCCGCGCCTGGTCGTCCGATGATGAAATGGAGAGGGGGGAATGAGGTTGTAAAGCTCCAGGGCACACTCTCCGAAATTAATCCTGTAGAACACCGATAGACAGGCGACTTTGCGGCGATGCTCGAGGCTTTGGAGCCTGTTTGATACAAGTTCCTCGTCGCCAATGAGTCTCCTAGCGCGTCGGTCGATAGAATCCAAGGCATCTAGCTGGTAACGAGCCGAACCGTCCCATAAGTGAGAGCAGTACTCCATACATGACCGAACTTGAGCTTGGTATAATATTAGAAGCTGCTCTGGTGTGAAGTAAAGTCTCACCTTCGAGAGCATACCAAGCTTTTTGGCTGCCATTTTTGCCTTGGATTCAATGTATCTCCCGAAATTGAGATCGGATGTTAAATCTACGCCAAGGAGCTCAAGATGGTCGGAGATCTGGATAGATTCATCTCGGAAAGTAGGAGTCAGGGTAAAAGGACTCCTTTTAGCAGTAAATAGACACGCCTGCGTTTTAGAGGCGTTAAACCTAACAAGATTGGCATCGCCCCAGTCAGAGACTGCCTTGAGTGTTAGGTTCACGCGCTCAATCATGGCCTCTCTCTGAGATTGTATATCCTGACCCCTAGCTCGAGCACTAGACAAGTATCTCTCCGCAACCGTGCTGTCGTCTGCGTACCCAAATATACCGGGTTTCAGCAGATCGTTTATGTGCAGCAAAAACAAAGTTGCGGAGAGAACTGAGCCCTGAGGTACCCCGGCATCAATAGCCAATAGGTCAGACGAGCAGCCATCAACGACCACTCGAATGAACCGTTCCCTCAGGAAGTCAGATATCCAGTCGCACAAACCAGTAGGTATTCCGTAGGAAGGAAGCTTACCAATAAGGCTAGCATGCCAGACCCTATCAAATGCCTTAGAGACATCGAGAGATACGGCAAGAGCTTCACCGTGCTTCTCTATGGCTTCACCCCATACATGCGTAGCATACACTAGAAGATCTCCCGTTGACCGACCCCGGCGAAAGCCATACTGACGGTCACTCAGGAGATGAACCATGGTAAAAGTGAAACTTTTTTTCACATTATAGACATTTACAGAGCACGAAACGATCATGGCTGCTCTCGTCTTGGAGCTACGGCACAGAGGACAAAACGTTCATGTAATAAAAGTTTCACTCCTCTTGGAGCTACGGTACAGAGAATAAAACGATCATGGCTGCTCTCGTCTTGGAGCTACAGTACAGAGGACGAAACGATCATGGCTGCTCTGACGAAAAAGTTTGAGACGATGTAATAATCTCTTTGCCGTCACGCAACACGCAGACGAAAAAGCTTGAGACGATGTAATAAAAGTTTCACTTTAAAAATAATCGTGTCCGTTTGAACCATCTCTCAAACATTAATGTACTGAGAAAACTTAGGTGGTCTTTATTTTGTTTTGAGTAGTTTAAATTCATTAGTCGCTGTAAGCTTATCACCTGAAATATGTAAGAGGGCTTTTAGTGCCCAAACGTGTTAAAAAAGTTGCAACGGCGATTGACATTGCAAAGTTAAGTTAACCTAATAAGTAGTTATTTTTCTATTAGACATTAAAAAAATATTTTTATAAGCATACAAAACTTAAGTAAAAGACTGATTAACTTTAATTTAATAATATTAGAAAATACGCTTTCCAGGTTCAATACATTATTGGCGACATTTGTTATCATACAATAGAAGAAAATCTAATCGTAACTACAAAAGAAAGAAACTAAATCATCTACATAATGTTGCTGTTCCTTACAGGGTATGTCGATATTATGCCACTTCAACAAGGACACGCCGGCAGACAGGTTATAATGAAGTAAAATATTCATCAGCGCTCGTCTGGAGACCTACTCGGTCTCACGAAAACCTTGCTCTCTGGTGCACTTTTGCGCTTATTCTGATGACTGAATATTCGTTGTCATGCTGACTTTAAAAAATATTGAGTATTTATTTGAAACTGATTTAAAACTAGTCATTTATTTCAATCACAGATAAAAAATCGAAATGTGTGCTGGGTGGGACACATAGTAGAAATGAAACTTCATGGGACAAGTGGAAAAACGAATGGCAACGGAGAAGTGGAAAAACGAATCGTAGCGGACAAGTGGAAAAACGAATCGCAACGGACAAGTGGCAAAAAGAATCTTAATTTAAAAAATACTTCAAAAAAAAAATACTTTAAAAAACAATTAAATAAATCATTCCAAAAAAATAGTTTATAAAAATATTTTAAAAAATCATTCCAAAAAAATTAATTTAAAAACATATTTAGAAAAATATTTCAAAAAACATTTTAAAAAAATATATTCCAAATGGTGTGGAGAAATAAGTAGTGTGACAAACGAGAAAAAAAATCCTGTTTGTCATACTGGTGTGATAATCTGGTGTGACTACGAGTCGGCAACGAAAATTTCATTTAAAAAAATAACCCTCCGTCACTGCCGCCTATCACCACGCGATATATCGTCTACCCCCTCCACGCGGCCGTAACGCTTTTTCGTGACAGAATATAATTCCACCAAAACTTCGTAAGCGCCAGGACATTCTTTTTTTTTTATTATTTTTTTTTTATTAAAAATTTGAGTGCGTTTGGCTGCACTTACGCCTTTCGTTCAACGTATAACGTGTATTAAGGGTTGTACCATAATGCGCAACCCAATAATGCACTACCTGTGAATGTACAGCCCGATAACTCGTGTCTTGGACTTGAACTGAATAAAAACAACCAACTATGCATTGCCCGATAATATACGACCGCTGAATGTACAGCTAACTAATCTCATCTGTCGTAAACTTGAACTGAAATAAAAGCTTGCATCTTAATTGGAAACGCTGAACACGTTAAAAAAGCCGACTTCCATCGCAACAACTTAGTACAATTTTGCTTTATTGTTTTCGGTTTTTGTTGATTATCTAAAAAAGTACTACACCGATTTTGTATTTGATAAAATTTATATGGAACCAATTCGGGAGCATACTCTATCGAATAAAAAAAGAATTATGAAAATCGGTTCACACACGAGAAACATATAGTCGAATAGAGAACCTCCTGGTTTTGGAAGTCGGTTGAAAAGACCTTCGTTCCTGACGAGGGTGTCCCAGCACGCACCAGCTTTTGTTCCTTATATTCTGTGAGATTTTTAACGCATCTCACCCACCTGATTGTATTGTGACGATATTGCTTAAAATAAAACGCACTGATAATAAATAATAATAAAACTTTGAAAAGTAATAAATGTAACAAAATTACTAACTATTGAGTGAAGTATTACCTCCTAAAAAAAAGGAAAATACCCTGTTTTACAGCATAAGTTACAACGCTCATCCCTCTAAATCCGTGACATAAACTTACCTATAGTAATAAATCAGTATGTGATAGTGTGTGTATGTGTGTGTGTGTGTGTGCTTACACGTGTGTGTGCGTGTGCGCATGCTTGTGCGTTTGCGTGTTTGTGGTTTTGTACGTTTCCGTTTTCAAGTGCATGGACGCGTGAGTGTGTGCGTGCGTGTTTGTGTGCTTGTGTGTGTGCATGTGCGTGCGTGTGAGTGCGTGGTATATAGTAATAAATAAATACTAGGATTTAAATTAACTCTGATCAGCGAATCCACTGGCGATATTCTGACCTATAGAACTTTGAATATTGCGTACTTTATAGGCATAGAACCGTTTTTTTACGTGAACTGAGATGTTTGGCGGTATGTAAATCATATGATGATAGTAGCAATCTAGACGAACTTAATGGAATGCATTTCCAACAATAAATCCCGCACCTAATAAAAGCAGATATTTGCTTAGCGCTACCACCAAGTTGGAGACATGCAACAATATATATTCCAAGTCATGTTTCTGTCTACATATTCCAGAAAGCTCGGTTAATTGTGCTTGTGCTACGTGATAGATAAGATTAAAAGAGTCAAAATTCTATAGATTTTTAACCGACTTTTAAAATCTCAATTCTTAATTCTTCGATGTTTTTTTGTGTGTGATATCTTCGTAAATTGTGAACCGATTTTCATGATTCTTTTTTACTCGATAGGGTATACTTTCGAATTGGTCTCATACAAATTTTATCAGAAACAGCTATTTTATTGGTTGAAAATTAATAAAAAAACAAAAATAATACTTAATGCGAAATTGTACTATGTTTTAACAATAAAGGTCGGTTTTTTTGTTTGTTTGTAAACGTTTTATTGACATGTTTGAATACAGAACATAAAACAGATATATATGGTACTAGCTGTTTCCCGCGGTTTCACCCGCTTGGACAACGTTTCTATGAATTTTCGAGGGTGCGCAGTGCGCGAGCCGCTTGCGGCTCGCGAGCGTGGTAAACAGTAGCCTATGTCTGAATCCAGGTCCTAATCTGTCTACCTACCAAATTTCAGCCAAATCCGTTCAGTAGTTTTTGCGGGAAAGCGTAACAGACAGACAGAGTTACTTTCACATTTATAATATTAGTAGGGATAAGGGGGACCTATATCTTACGGGATCTCTTCTAGTCAACCTAATAATTGAGTGAAAGTTTTATTTATTAAACACGTACTCGTACAAGTTAAATAATTTGGATTTTTTAATTTTTTTCTTTGTTTTTACAAAGAAAAAAGTTAAGAGAAAAATTTACAAACACGTAAAGTGTAATTTTAAAATTAATTATAGTAACCAAAAAAAAATGATCATGGGACATAATGTTAGTCTCATATTAATACCTATAAATATAATAATTATGCTACTAATATAAACTGTAATATAAACAATAAATATTATATCTATATATATATAAAAGAAAGTCGTGTTAGTTACACCATTTATAACTCAAGAACTGCTGGACCAATTGATATGATTTTTGTGTTTTTGCATTACTCTTCGTCCGGAATAGGGTAATAAGTATTAAAATATGATATTCATAAATAAAAAAATTATATTATTAGTCAAAAAATAATTGGTTTTAGGGTAGGATAGTGTAGTGTAGTTTAAGGTGAACCGAAGTTCGCCGGGAAGGCTAGTAAATAATAAATAAATAATAAATACATAAGTATACGAGCTCAGGGTTCAAGTTTTCAATCATAGTGAGACATAACGTCTCCAGAATAATCACCCGCGAGCTTTGGTTTCGCATCGCTGAATTTTTGACGGCCCCGTGTGAGTCGAGCTGCATATTTCGGATGAGAGTCTGCGAAGCGTGCACCGAGGAAAAAAGGAAAAAGGATTCGCATTTAAAAAGTCACATTTTTTTATACACTCCGAGTTCAATGAAACTCTCAGTGCATTATTGCAAGTGTAATTTTTAAAAGTGATTATTAAAAACATAGATCTAAATTATTACACAGATGCTTTTGTTTTTTCGTACCCAAGGGTGCTAACGAGACCTTATTACTAAGCCTCCACTGTCCGTCCGTGCGTCCATCTGTCAGCGGGCTGTATTTTATGAACCTTAATAAGTACAGACAGTTGAAAATTTACCAAAATTTGTATTTCTATTGCCGCTCTTACAATAAATACAGTGTAAACTCTACATAGCGTCACTCAAGGAACCGGACATTTTGTGACGTTATTGAGAGTTTTCGTTATACAGAGAGAAATTTGCGTCAAAGTAAACCAACTGGAGCCAGAAAATGTATCGTTAATCGTTATCGTTATATCGAGTGACGTTATACAGAGTTTACACTGTAATAATAAAAGAAACGTGATTTCTTTAAACGCGAAAAGTATTTTAAAAGTATATTTATTGTCCTGATTCAGGGTAAGGTCGAGCCCCTCGGTGGGGACGTATATGAGCTGTTATAATAAATAATAATAATATTTATTGTCAAATCGTGTACGATCGGAACCCTTCGTATGTGAGTCCGACTCGCACTTGACCATTTTTTTTTTCGTAGTAAATTTCTTTGGTTACTTCTATTTAAAAACTCTTTGCATTTTTCCTAGCGATACTTTTATTTCTGTCTGAGTATAGCAAAGGTTGACGCGGTGGACCGACGATCTGGTGAAGATCGCGGGAAGCCGATGGATGCGGGCAGCGTAGGACTGATCGTCGTGGAAATCGTTGGGGGAGGCCTTTGTCCAGCGGTGGACGTTTTCGGCTGATATGATGATAGCAAAGGTTGTAATCTCCAAACATTTGTCAACTATGTAAGTAGTTCACATATAAGTCAATGTGAAACACTGCACCTAAACCACACCCTGAACAACCAAACTGTAACCGATCTTTTTTTTTATTCACAATTGGTAAGCCCTTGGCATCATCTCACCTGATGGAAGCGGGCTTACCAAGATTCCCCAATGCAATGGAGAACTGGCTATCTTATCTTCAAGCCGGAACACATCAATGTTTTTAACACTCATGTTTGGCGGCAATACTTAGATAAGATGGTGATAGCTAGCCAGGCGGGCTTAGAAAATAAAATAAAAACCAACCAAACAGATTCTTACAAGTTGACCCCGCCGGAATCGAACCCGCGACCTCTTGGTGCGAAGCGAATGGACTAACCATTACGCCACGGAGGCGTTAAAATCTGTATCAATCTGGATGACGAGGGGGTAAGGTCGCAATCTCTCTCTAGATTCCAGGGAGTGTCCATACTGTATGTTAGTACTCGTACTAATATATAGGGTGTAAAATAATTGTTGTAGGACCCGTTAACTGGGGCTTCTACTTATCATACTGAACAACTTTCCCTAAGGAACCCATAGTCAATTCTCAAAAAAAAAATTGACCCTTAATACTAAAATGCACAAAATTGGTCGATCAGCTGATCGATTTGTATGAAAAGTAAAAAAAAATTTTTGCGATTTCAGCAAAGTCCTAGAACAAAAATTGTTCAGTATGATGAGTGGAAGCCCCAGTTAACGGCACCTACATCAATTTTGTTACACCCTGTATATACTTTGCCTAAACCCTAAAACTTCCTACTCCAACGATACAAAGGGAAGTTCCAACAAAAAGCAAAAAGAAACACATCAAACAATGACTTACCGCCGGGAGTCGAGGCTAAGAGGTCCTACAGGATTACTTATTAAGCAGATTACAGCAAGTCCGTTGAGGCCTTCGCCTAAAACCTATTCAATGCTGGCTCGCAGACGGGCGATGAATTTTTGAGAGGCCTTCACATGTGTAGAGGCTGTGTGAGTGAAAAGGAAACATTAAGGATCCGCGGCAGGTATCCAAACAGACCCGAGAAATAAATGGAAGGGAGTCTCAAGGGAAACTTTGTAGAATTTGTGAAAATATGGCAAAATATTTACAGTGCTAAATTGGTGATTTGTTTTTTTTTATTTACAATTGGTAAGCCCTTGGTATCATTTCACCTGATGGTAAGTGACGATGATGCCGAAGATGGAAGCGGGCTTACCAAGATTCCCCAACGCAATGGAGAACTGACTATCTTATCTTCATATGAATACACCAATGATATCAACAATAAATGCTTATTAGTAAATGAAGTCTTTTCCCAACCCCTCAACCATCACTGTGCAGAAAAAACAACAATCCAATGGATTCCGTTGCAATCTTAAAGAAATTAAGCAAAAAATTTGTATTTTTTCAGTTCCCTAAGGGACTTAGCTATCTTACATATGTATGTAGGTAAATCAGTTTTTTTTACAAAAAAAATGTTTTGTTTTCTGATATTTTATCTTTTTGGAAATCCTTGGGGGAGGACTTTTTCCAGCAGTGGACGTTTTTCGGCCGACATGATAATGATGATAATTTTATCATTTTAGAAAAAATTTGGTGTTTTATTTCTTCAATGTATTTTTGTAGTATGTTTTAACGACATACCACATGTGTCAAAGAATATCAATTTGTTTGTATCTTCTCCCGTCTTATGATTAAATATTTCGGGACAAATAACTTTAGGAATACATTAAAAATTAAAAACCCGTTAGAACTTAACCCCTCTTTTTGGATAGTCGGCTAAAAATGTATCATAAACGTCATTCACGTGATCAAGACGAGTCTAACGATACCTCATACGCTAAAATCCTTCAAGCCGTTCAGACTGTAGCAGGGAACATAGAAATATACATACATACATACATACATACACTCGAAAAACATAACCCTCCTTCTGCGGCAGTCGGGTAATTACACACAGTCTTCTGGCTCCAAATTAAAATTTATTGTGCTTTTTAGGAACCATACATTTACTTAGATTTGGTGTAAAAAAAAACTGGCAGGCCTGTTAGTCATCATACTGAAAGTTTTTTTATTTTTATATCCAATAGTAAATTTTTGATGTGTAACATCTTTGCTCTCGCTTTCCTGCAATTTGTTGGAGTGATTTCGTGAAATGGGACGGAAATGTGTAACATGGGACGGAAATGTGTAACAGGAAGTCGCGAGAGTCCGACTCGCACTTGGTCGGTTTTTTTCGTTACTGTCAGATCCGCCACCCAGGTACAATATCGTCATCAAATCTAACTAACCTAAAGTATTTTGTCACATGTTACACATCATATGCGAGTACTGTAGGTCTCGCTCGAATTTTTTTATCTATATACGATCTACTAGCTTTCCCGCGGCTTCGCCCGCGTGGACATCGTTTATACGATGATGATGATGATGATGATGATGATGATGATGATGCTCCTAGCCGTTTCGGCTACAGCGACCGCAAAGTTGTCCGGCTCAGCTGCAGGCGTCTGTTGGCTGTTGTATAAGAGGGCAAACGTTTATATGACTGTCTTTGAGGGTGAGTGGTGCACGAGCCGCAAGCAGCTCGCTAGCGTGGATATGAGTTTTCTCCAGATCCCTATCCCAGATCGGGCTATTCTAATTAGTAGTCTATGTCACTTCCCACCTCTCAACAAATTCTATACAAAAAATCAATCCGTTGCTCCCTTAAAGTAGATCCCTAAAACCCACAGGAACTATGTTAGGATATGCTAATTAGTAAATTATGTCATTTCTCAACCTCTCAACCATCTCTGTGCAAAAAAAACACAACAATCTATTCTATTTAACCGCCTCCGTAGCTCAGAGGCAAAGTTCACTGGCTTTACACAGGAGGTCGCGGGTTCGATTCCCGGCGGGGTCAATTGTAAGACTCGGTTTGGTTGGTGGTAGGGCATTTTCTAAGCCCGCCTGGCTAGCTACCACCATCTTATCTAAGTCTTGCCGCCAAATATCAATGTTGATATCATTGATGTGTTCCGGCATGAAGATAAGATAGCCAGTTTCCCCATTGCGTTGGGAAATCTTGGTTAGCCCGCTTCCATCTTCGGCAACATCATCACTTACCACCAGGTGAGATGTTGTCAAGGGTTTACCAATTGTGAATAATAAAAAAAAAATGTACCGTTGCAATGTTAAAGAAAATAAGCAAAAAAATGAGTATTTTTTCCGTTCCCTCAGGAACTTCATCGGAATATGCTATTTTTACGGGACAAAAAGTAACCTTTGGCCTTTTCTGTGACACAGTTTACCTGTATGCCAAATTTCATCAAGCGAAAAGGTAACAAACAAACAAACACATTTTCACATTTATAATATTACTAGCTTTTGCCAGCGGCTTCGCCCCCGTGAACATAGTTGATATGACTGTCTTCGGGGGTACGCAGTGCGCGCGGCTCTCGAGCGTGGAAAAAATTAACCTACTTATATGTTAATCCAGGTCCTAATCTGTCTACCTACCAAATTTCATCCAGATCCCTTTATCTGTTGTGGCGTGAAAAAGTAAAAAACATCCATACATACAAACTTTCGCGTTTATAATATTAGTAAGGATATAGTATAGTAGAGCGTCGGTAGCGCAACAGCAAGGGCCGCTACCTCCTATCCGGAAGGTCGCGGTTCGAGTCCTGCCACGTACCAATGTGTTTTCGAATTTCGATTTTCATATGTACAGAGGCCAGCACATCAAGCTATACTCTCGTAGTGCGATTCTGATCCATACGCATTTGCCATAAGAACGGTACAAAGTCCAAAGTGTGTAGCTTGATGTGCTGGCCTGTGTACATTTATCCGACGTTCTTACGGTGAAGGAAAACATCGCGAGGAAACCTGCACACGCCTGCGAAGAAACTCGAAGGTTGTGTGTGAAGTCGACCAACCCGCACTGGGCCCGCGTGTTCGACTAAGGCTCGATCGCCCTAATTCAGGGTAGGCTCGGTGGGGACGTATATATGAGCGGATGTAATAAAGGATAAAGTAAAGATATAAAGAAATTCGTTTAAGAAATGACTATCCTAATGTACAATTATTTCCTTGGAAAAACGTGCTCAGTTTAAATAAAGTTAACGATCCTACACCAACCTTGTTACGATAACGCCATGTAAACGTAACTCGGTAACGAATGAATTTAAAAATGTATGCAGAACATACCGCGTCAGTGCGACACACGCTTGGCACACTTTTTTCAGAAAACGAATCGGCGCGACTGGATAATGAGCCGGAGACCGAGCTCTGAGACAGGCGCGTCTCGCTTTCTATGCAGATGCCGCCAGACAGAGAGACAGATTATAGAGAACTGTGTGCTCACAGCACACACATTCTATACTTTTTATATAACGAATGATTTTAAAAATGTATGCAGAACAAACCGCGTCAGCGCGACACACGCTTGGCACACTTTTTTCAGAAAACGAATCGGCGCGACCGGATAATGAACCGGAGACTGAGCTCTGAGACAGGCACGTCTCGCCTTCTATGCAGATGCCGCCAGACAGAGAGACAGATTATAGAGAACTGTGTGCTCACAGTACACACATTCCATACTTTTTATATAACGAATGATTTTAAAAATGTATGCAGAACATACCGCGTCAGTGCGACACACGCTTGGCACACTTTTTTCAGAAAACGAATCGGCGCGACCGGATAATGAACCGGAGACTGAGCTCTGAGACAGGCACGTCTCGCCTTCTATGCAGATGCCGCCAGACAGAGAGACAGATTATAGAGAACTGTGTGCTCACAGTACACACATTTCATACCTTTTTATAACGAATGATTTTAAAAATGTGTGCAGAACATAACGCGTCAGTGCGACACACGCTTGGCACACTTTTTTCAGAAAACGAATCGGCGCGACCGGATAATGAACCGGAGACTGAGCTCTGAGACAGGCGCGTCTCGCTTTCTATGCAGATGCCGCTGCCAGACAGACAGACAGATTATAGAGAAGTGAGTGCTTGCAGTACACACATTCCATACTTTTTATACAATGAGGCAACAAAGAATTTTCAACAGAACTCAAAAAGTTTTGTATAAATCAGAAATGGTGATATTAACTGAAAAAACATTGAGAAAATTTCACGTCACTCCAACAAACGGACCATGGAATCTCTTTGTATCCGACTTCTTATAAATTCGACTGTTATTTTTTTAGGGTTCCGCACACCCAACAGGTGACCAACGGATACCCCATTGCCACATCCTGTACACTTCATACAACGGGCCAGAAATGACATTTCAAAAAACGAATGACGGAACAAACAAAATGGCGGCGAAATCCTACACGTTCGACAACCAAACTGTAACCAATCTGAATCAATCTGGGTGACGAGGGGGTGAGGTCGTAATCTAGAGAGCGGCAGGGACTGTCCATACTGTATGTTAGTACTAATATAATTTATACTTTGCCATTGCTAAGCCTCCGCTGTCTGTCTGTCCGTCTCTCCGTCCGTCAGGGGGCTATATTTCATGAACCGTAATAGGTAGACAGTTGAAATTTTTACTGAATATATATTTCTGTTGTTGCTATAACAATAAATAATAAAAATTAGAAAAAAATAAAAAATAAGGGGGGGCCTCCTCCATACAAAAAACATGTTTTTTTATACGTCTTCAGAAGTATTTTTATTAAGCTCTATCGTAAAAACGGTAATACTTATAGGCGTGAAACTTGTCGCGTTTATAGTACTAATACTGATGTAAAACAGCAAATAATAAAAATCAGCCAAGTGTGAGTCGTACTCCCGATAAAGAGTCCGAGTGGAATGATAAAAAAGCATATTTTTACCCCACTGTGACAGAAGGAGGGTTATGTTTTTCGAGAGTATGTATGTATATATGATGGATGCAGGCAGCGCAGGACCGGTCGTCGTCGAAATCCTTGGGGAAGGCCTTTGTCCAGCAGTGGACGATTTGCGGCTGATATGATGATGATATTTGTTTGGCACGCTCTGCGGCCTGAACGGCTCTATGGATTTTAGCTTGAGAGGTGTCGTTAGATTTGTATTTACTGTGAGAGTGACACTGGGTATATCAAAATTAAAAAAAAAATGGCAGATTATCCACTATGGTGGTACGGAACCCTTTGTGTGCGGTTCTGACTCGCACTTGGCCGGTTTTTTATTTTTTAAATTCCAAGGAGTCTAATAGAAGTTTCTTTTCGGTAACTTTAAACTATTTTTATATTAACTTTTATACATTAGTTCGTATACGAATACAATGACACCTACTTTAAGCTTATTACACGTATCTACTAATTCAGGGCGAGGTATTAATTGGAACAGTTGTCTCTGTCCTTTTCTTTACGTGTAAAGAGTAAAGACAATAACCACACTTTTTCAATGGTTTTTCGTTTCAGTCAAAAACTACAATGAAATTATTAAAAAATAAAGTGTGTGTGTCAGCTCCGACGCACGACTGGAGTTTACTTCATAAGTACGATTGTCTAAACAGGCACAAAACAGGGCTTGACTTTGGTTTTAAGTTTACTCTGCACAGTTTTTATAACTGATGGATGATTCCAATTTCTGGCCTCTTTTCTTAGCTGATGTGTCAGGTGTTTTAGCTCCCATGATCGCAGCTACTAATGATCCATCTGATGATTGGCAGCAACTAACCTAATATGCTTTGGATGCGGTTATACGAGCATATCTTAGGTCATACCATAAAGGGCTCTTACATTGGTTTTTACTTACTGTAAACAAAATTTATTCTTTATAACCTAAAAAACTACAATTGAAAGAAAGACCATTATTTTGCCTTCGCAGGATTAAGGTTACTTACGTAGGTAGTGTTATATTATTTTATAGTACTTACATTGCTGTTTTTACATTTCTCAGCTCTGCAGAATAAAAATCGGGGTTATTTTTGAAGAACATTTCAATCCTTGATTGCGTACACTTTGGGCAAGTTTCTGCTCTCTGCTTTCACAAAATTGACATCCATGATGGAGTGGAATACCAAATTATACGATGGAGATTGTAAAATATCACAAATTTTCAGTATATTTATAATTAGATAAATATTTTATAATCATAAATAATCGTAAAGGCGCGTCTCCTCCGACCTGTTTTGCAAAACAATACACAGATACACTGATACAGTACAATACTCCCCGCGCGGGTGGAGAGGGGAAGGATTTGTTTCATTTTTCTACAACTGCCGTGTCGCGCACATTTTTTGTTTCATAAACATTTCCCTGTAGCAGGAGACGGCTTGAGTATGAAAACAAATGTTTTTGTTTCATGTTTTCTGTGTAATGTTTCAAAAAAGCGGGCGCAGGAGACACACCTTAAGACTGCAACAATGACAGAACGTCATCTTAGATTCAGCCAATCCTGACTGTTTTGTATCACGTGACAGAGGTGCGCACAATAGGTTGCGCGTAAAAACGTAACGCGCAAAGAGAATATAACAAACTACGTTTTCGATCACTAGATTTTACCCTCATATTTTTTTCATACCGGGTGCCTTATATGCAAATCGATTCTTAAGGAGTAAACTCCAATAATAACATTACTCACAATGTATTATCATAAAAAATATTTTTGTATATTTTTAAAATTTGTACTTCAAAATATTATTCATAACTAGTCTTGCAAGTAACGGTGTAGACCGATCTTTGGCATTTTTTTTTTCTATCGAGCCAAAACTGCTTCATCGTGTTTCTAATAGCTTTTGACTTTATGGAACATCATCGACAATAAGGGTATTTTTTTCAACCTTAGGTTTTCTATCGTTTAGAAGTAATCATTATCAGGTGAGATCTTGTCAAGGGTTTACCAATTGTGAATAAAAAAAAATGCCGTCAAAAATAACGAAAATCTGTAATATTACTGCCTTAGGCGAAGTTTGAATCATAATAAAAAAAAATATTTAAATTACATAATTTAATGTTTTACTTTGCTTTTCTCTTTCAATTATAATTAAAGTAGGATAAGTACCCTACTTAAAAAAAAATTTTTGAACAAAAACAAACTGACTTCAAACAAGAAACTAAGGTTCCCCTCGGTTTCTCTGGGATACCATCATCAGATACTGGTTTCCTTATCAATGTACCACCCTTGGGATATCTCCTTTTCTAAAAAAAAACATCAAAATCGGTTCACAAACGACGAAGTTTTTCGCGAACACACATAAAAAAAACGTGTGGCACTCGGGGACTGCCGCGGTAAAGCTATTGCATAGCATTTTTTATCAACTTATGCAATTATAATTATTTATATATTTTTTATTTATGCAGCATTTACCAGTACCATACTCGTACAGTCCTTGGGGCGCGGGATGTTTATGTAATAAATTAACACTAAGAAGGTTACACCAGTAAAATTGACTAAGTCCTTTTAGTACCGCAAATCACTAATAGATGGCACTGTTAGTTTTTTAGAACTTGGCCGAGCGTGGGGTGTTAGGTTTTATTTTCGTTACGGAATTTCTTGATTCGGTCGCCGCGCTCAAAGCTATAAAAAGCTATGCAATAGCTTAAAATATATACGGTCGAATTAAGACACCTCCTCGTCTTTTTGAAGTCCGTTAAAAAATATACACAAATAAATAGGTTAGTCTGTATATTCAAAATACCATCAAAATACATGAGTTGGCTCCTCGTCTGTGTAGCTGTAGGCACTGAAGACAAACAAACGTCATGCATGTTCATACTCATAATAAGCCCCTGTTTCTGTTTGCCCGTGAAGCCACGTGAAATTAATTAAACGGGCAAGTAGAATTAACTGGGACACGCATGATAATCAGATACACAGGGCTTTGACTCTCTTGATACCCGTAGAATTATACAAACATACCTATATATTACTTGGGCCATTCTCTTATTTTGGGCAAAGTATATAAATTAGTACTAACATACAGTATGGATACTCCCTGCCGCTCTCTAGATAGCGACCTCACCCCCTGGTCACCCAGATTGATGCAGTTTGGTTACCGTTTGGTTGTCGAACGTATAGGATTTCGCCGCCATTTTGTTTGTTCCGTCATTCGTTTTTTGAAATGTCATTTCTGGCCTATTGTATGAAGCGTCTAGGGTGTGTTTTGGGTCCAATAATCGGTTCGCTTCAAACAAAGGTGATTTTGTAAGTGAAATATGTTAATTAAAAAAAAACAACTATGGGTAGCTACCGAATAAGGCACCTGTTCCAGAAAAATATAATAGTTAAAGGATTATTCTGTATTTGTTTTTTAATTGCGGTAACTCAGTTGTTTTTCTAAGTAACGCAGTTGTTTTTCATATAAAAATTGGCGGTCCTTCTATTCGAATCACTTGCAATAAACTTGAACTGTTTAAAAATTCGTCACACCATCAACATATTTGAATGTTTTAAGTAAGTAATCATTGTTTGAACTTTACTTAAATGCAATTAAAGGCTAACAATCAATATAGGTATAAGAATGTTGTGCAATTCCAATAATATTACATACTGTGACAAAAATAAAACTAATTGGGGTTTGAGTTTGCCACATATGATACGAGGAATTTGAATCAAGGCCTAGACGGATTTTTAAAGGAAAATAATTTTAGGGTAAATCAGAATACCTTTAATATAACTAACAACTTGAAGTAAAAAAAGGGTAAAATATACTAAAAGGATTACGGGATGACGAAACAAATTTTAAACAAATTAGCTCAAAGCATCGGTATATACCAAAATTTACAAAATTTAATTTTAATTGTAGGCTGGTTAGGTAACGATCGTCCCCTTCCCTGGGTATTAAAACGATAAAATTTAATAAAGAGATATAAAAATTAATTATTTTTACTTGGGGTGAAAATTACCCCCAGTATCACCAGAAGGGAACACAATGCTCTTAAGTAACTTAAAATTTACAGTCCGTTAAAATAGAAAGAGGTGAAGGAATTTGAAGGTTGAAAGTAGCACTTGATGTTGAACAACAATCCCGCAGGGCAGCAACCATACTTTACATCGCACGGCCTCGAAGGTAGCGTATGGTTAAGATAATAAAAAAAAACGAGACCTACAGTACTCGCATATGATGTGTAACATGTGACAAAATACTTATGAAATTAATTAATTATCGGGTCGTACATTCACGGGCCGACCCTTCGAATAGTAGTATGTCATCTTTGCCTTTGCCATCACACTAGGCGGCATGGCTATGACAACCTTAGTTTTCGAGAATTAAAAAAACGTTCGCATTTCCTGTTACACATTTCCGTCCCATTTCACGAAATCACTCCCACAAATTGCAGGAAAGCGAGAGCAAAGATGTTACACATCAAAAAAACACTTACCTTGGAGCAAGAAGTCGTTCGTGCCGCACAGCAACAAAGGATGGCCGGCAGAACGCACAGCTCCTTCCCGGGATCCAACCACTCCTCAACCAAGCACTGCACTACGCGGCGCAGCAAAAAGGGAAACTGGCAAAACGCTGCAGTACGCTGTATCCTGCGCTACAGCTCCGTCTCAGGCTATTCCGAAGCGGAATATTTTCGTGATTCCAAAAATGTTCAGAAAAACTCAAAATATAGCGAAGATAATTCAAAATTTTAATATTCACAACCCAAATTAAATCCAACAAAATTCGACAGCCATCTCATTTTTTCTCCCACTTGTCAATCCGTCTTCGTTAATCAAAAAAAACAATACTACGACCAACAGCGGAAACCAAAAAGAATTTAATATGAAACAGCAAGAAAGAAGATCGACTTTGAAGCGATACTTTGCGCTTCAATACATACGGGTCGAATTGATAACCCTTTTTTTGAACTGGGTTAACAATACCCAAAATAATTCAAAATACTCTTATTTTATGTTTGTATAAGGCATTTTGTTTTGCTATCGAACTGACAGCATCGCTGTACATCCAACATTTTTGTCGATTCTGTGTAACCCGTATCTCTGAAACCATTAGGCCCAAATTTTGAAAAAATACAGAAAATAGTTTTTACCTATAGGTTTTTGGACGTGATAAGGTCTTATAAATCGATGAACGCCGGCGGCTGCACTCACGAAAAAGTATGTCTCATTTTCACGTTCTCGTTGTCATGTCCTCATTTGTCGCGTCCCGCCTGAGCCGAGCGTGCAAGCGAGAGCGCGGAACAAGCGATAGAGAGGCGCGATCAGCCTAAGCGTTCGGCTTGTGACACGTTATTACGTAAAATTATCTTCCTTAAACCGACTTTACAGACAACCAGTTTTTTGAAGTGAAAACTTCTTTAGCGGCGTTGTGCACTTTTTTTGTAATGGGTAAAAAATGTTAAACTCGCGTCAGGACACGTGACCTGATCGAAAATTCGTAAGACGGATGGAGTAGTGAAAACTTCTTTAGCGGCGTTGTGCACTTGTTTTGTAATGGGTAAAAAATGTTAAACTCGCGTCAGGACACGTGACCTGATCGAAAATTCGTAAGACGGATGGAATTGATTTTTTGTTGATATTTCTGAGATATAAACTTTTTAATTTAATATAAATGCACAACGTTAATATTCAAGTTTTCACTTCTGCCGGCACTCCCGGAGTGCAACCGGTTTTTTTTTATCCACATTTGGAAATACCGTGGCATCATCTCACCTAATGGTAAGTGACGATGATGCCGGAGATGGAAACGAGTTTACCAAGATTCCCCAACGCAATGGAGAACTGGCTATCTATTACAGGAAAACCAATAATGAATCTTTGGTTTTTAAAATAACATAGGAAATTTCTCAATCAACGTACGATACCCTCTCCACGGGAATTCAACTGGCAATTGTTTAGTTTATAGGATTCCGTAAAAACGGGACCCTATTACTGAGACTTCGCTGTCCGTCTGTCTGTCCGTCAGTCCGTCTGTCACCAGTCTGTATTTCAAGAACCGTGATAGCTAGACAGTTGAAATTTTCACAGATGATGTATTTCTGTTGCCACTATAACTTACTTACTCCGCTGGCTCAACGACCCAAAGTGTGTCCTGGCCTCCGATAAGAGAACTCGCCACTATAACAACAAATACAGAATATAGAATTAAACAAATATTTAACGGGGCTCCTATATAACAAACGTAATTTTTTTGCTCGTTTTTGCTCGATATTGATAACGGCAACAGGTAGGTAGATGCTTCACAGAATATTTAGTTGCATTATTCACTTTTAAGATAAATAACTATATTAAAATAAAATTTATATTTAAGGTTAAACGTGATTTTTGTAGTTAATGGTACGGAACCCTTCGCGCGAGTCCGACTCACACTTGGCCGTTTTTTATTAACGGAACAAACAAAATGGCGGCGAAATCCTATACGTTCGACAACCAAACTGTATATATATATACTTTGCCCTAACCCTTTTACGAATCCTCCGCTGTCTGTCGGTCTGCCTGTCTGTCAGCGGGCTGTATTTCATAAACCGTATTAGGTAGACAGTTGAAATTTTTACATAATGTGTATATTGCCGCTATAACATCAAATACTAAAAAATAAAAAAAAACCAATCAAGTACAACTCGGGGTCACACAAACAGAGTTCCGCAACAAAACTTTTAGCCACCAACAGAACCAGACCTCTCAACACATACTTTGCTCTGAGTAAATAGGGTTCTACTTATTCTTGACCTTAGAAATTTTATTTTTCCTGTGGAAACGAAAGGACTTCAGATTTTTCATAGGTTTTCATGTAATCTATGTATTCAACTATATACAGTACTTTTTAAATTTCTAAATAAAAAAAAATCTTGGGGTCACTAACTTACATATTATTATGTGCAGAGATTTGTTACCATAGATGCGCTATGCACTAACAAACCACATTTGTAAATAGAACCCATTTACATACACACAATATTATTATTATGGTATTTCGCTGCCGTATACTACAAAGAAAAAACGCTAAACACGTTAAAAAACCGACTTCCATCTGAACAAATTAGTACATTTTTGCATTATTATTTTTGGTTTTTGTTAATTTTCTACTAAAGTACTACACCGATTTTGGTAAAATTTATATGGGACCACACGGGAAGCACTAGCTTTCAAATAAAAAAAGAATCATAAAAATCGGTTTACCCAGTCAAAAGTTCTGAGGTAACTAACATAAAAAAAAAAACATACAGATGAATTGAGAACCTCCTCCTTTTTGGAAGCCGCTTGAAAAAGATGCTAATTGGCATCTTTTTATTTGCTTTACTTTTAGGATGCACGTAACCAATCTACCCCCCTTATATATAGCATATCTCTGCTTAAGTGTACTGAAATTCAACCCAATCGGTCCATTAGTTTTGGAGCACTGACTGTGACAAGCGGAAAGACAGACAAACACGCGAGTGATCCTATAATGGTTCCATTTTTACCTTTTTAAGGTACGAAACCCTAAAAACGAATTAATTACAAAAAAAATACAAACAGTGAAAAATAGAACCTCCTCCTTTTTTTAAATTCGGCAAATGACGAAATACCCGACTAAATTTAAATTTAACTCACGGGATCAAGACGAATGTAACAACACCTCGCATTCCAAAATCCATCAAGCAGTTCAGGCTACAGAGCGTGCCTAATAAGGGTGCTTCCTTTTGGTGGAACTGAAAAATGCCAATGGGGATGACGACAGCATCCTTACTAATATTATAAATGTGAAAATGTGTTTGTTTGTTTGTTACCTTTTCACGCTTCAACGCCTTGACCAATCTTTATGAAATTTGGCATGCAGGTAGCCTGTGTCACCGGGAAGGACATAGGCTACTTTTTATCCCGGGAAAATAGCAAAATCTGATGCAGTTCCTGAGGGAACTGAAAAAATACTCGATTGTTGTGATTTTTTGCACAAAGATGGTTGAGTAGGTAGGAAACGACATAATTTACTAATCACCCTTAATGACAGTCATTAAAACCGCGGAATAATGCTAGTCAGAAATAAATTATAAACTCTTGATCACTAAATTGCACCGCCTCCGTAGCCCAGAGGTAAAAATCACTGGCTTTACACAGAAGGTCGCGGGTTCGATTCCCGGCGGGTTCATTTGTAAGACTCATTTTCTAAGCCCGCCTGGCTAGCTACCACCATCTTATCTAAGTCTTGCCGCCGAATATCAATGTTGATATCATTGGTGTGTTCCGGCATGAAGATAAAAAAGCCAGTTCCCCATTGCGTTGGGGAATTCTGGTAAGCCCGCTTCCATCTTCGGCAACATCGTCACTTACCACCAGGCGAGATGTCGTCAAGGGTTTACCAATTGTGAATAAAGAAAAAATTTAAAAAATTGCCCTCGTACTTAAACTTCGGAGAACCTTACTCGTTTTGTTTTCCATCAAGTCTTCGATTTTTAATTCACCAAAATCACAAAATGAGTACGTATAAGAACCTTCAAAATTATGACGTCACGCCTAGGTATTTCAAACATTTTTAGAACAAAATGTACTTTTTGACAGATGATAAAAAGTAAATCGGATGACTAGCATTCGTCATCCCTATTGCATCATCATATCAGCTCATATACGTCCCCACCGAGGGTCTCTTAGTCGACCACGCGGGCCTAGTGCGGGTTGGTCGACTTCCCACACAACCTTCGAGTTTCTTCGCAGGCGTGTGTAGGCTTCCTCACGATGTTTTCCTTCACCGATAAAGCAATCGGTAAGTATATCTACGTTAGTTTTTGAAAAACTCATTGGTACACTGGCCGCCCAGATATGAACATTTATACATTGAATTTTTTTTATTTTTACTTATTACTTAATTTATTTTGCATTTTATAATATTTTCAATTTGAATTAGGACATGAATTGAACTGACAAATTTGCTCTTAATGTTGTATTCATATATTTATTGTTTTTGTATGTACTTAATTACATATATTTAAATTATTCTCATTTCAAATACAATGTGCATTGTTTGTTAATAAAACGATTGATTGATTGAACCCGGTACCTCTGGTTAGAAGGACCGAGTCGTTACCGGTTGAGCCACCGACGCTTTTGTATGCCTAGTTTTAATACATATCCCTACATTACTCTTCACACATATTCCAAGCAACTGCTAGACCGTCTGGCGAAAATGTTCGCTTGCCAGAACCTTCGCTATACTTAAGGGTGGTTTAAAGTACTTTCCTCATTCTTTTTTTGGTCGGCCCGTGTTTGAATCGCCCTCTTAACTTTTCAAACACACCGCACTGGAACAGCATGCGAGGATCTGTTGAGAGCAGCGCTGAAAAGTCTGCAATCCTGGAAATTCTTTTGAGATTTTCCTAGATTTTCTTTTAACAGGAACATAGAAAAAGGATAAATAGACAAGACTGTTAGTGTTTTAGGTTGCCTTTTAGCTTTGCAATGATCATTATCATTTAAAAAAAGTAAATGTGTGGTTTTTTGAAACCACGGTAAAAGTGAAACTTTACAGAGGACGAAACGATCATGGCTGCTCTCGCTACGGTACAGAGGACGAAACGATCATACCGTCAGACGAAAGCGACCGTCACGCGACATGCAACACACAGACGAAAAAGTTTGAGACGATGTAATAAAAGTTTCACTTTAAAAATATGAGATACTAGTTTTTTTCCCGCGGCTTCGCCCGCGTGGACACCGTTTTTATGACTGTCTTTAAGGGTGATTAGTAAATTATGTCGTTTTCCACCTACTCAACCATCTCTGTGCAAAAAATCACAACAATCGAGTATTTTTTTAGTACCCTCAAGAACTGCATCATATTATGCTATATTTTCGGGATAAAAAGTAACCTATGTCCTTCCCCGTGACACAGGCTACCTGCATGCCAAATTTCATAAAGATTGGTCAAGGCGTTAAAGTGTGAAAAGGTAACAAACAAACGAACACATTTTCACATTTATAATTTTATATAAGTAAGGATAAGCCGATTCCGTCATCAGTTTCATATGTTTATTGCTTATGTTTTAATGAAAGGTATTGATGTACAGATTTGACAGCAACCATTAGAAAAGAGTGAAATAATTGTTAATTAGCTGTGCCCGCGACTTTGTCCGCGTGGACTCTTGAATTTTCTGGGATTAAAATTATCCTTAATGTTAATTCGGGCTATAAGAAACCACCATCAAATTTCCATCAAAATCGGCCTGGTAGTTTTTGCGTGATGCGCGAACATACAGTCAGACAGACAAAAAATTCCAAAACTTGTTTATTTTGGCCTCTATATCGTTAGTAATGTCCACCACAGTTATTATTTTCCAAAAATATTTCATGTACAGACACGGCCCCGTTACAGTTTTATTATATGTATATCATTACAGCTCATATACGTCCCCACCGAGGGGCTCGAGCCTACCCTGAATCAGGGCGACTAGGCCTTAGTCAACCACGCGGGCCCAGTGCAGGTTGGTCGACTTCATACACAACCTTCGAGTTTCTTCGCAGGCGTGTTGAAGGTTTCCTCACGATGTTTTCCTTCACCGTTAAAGCAATCGGTAAGTATGTACGTAAGTTTTTGAAAAACTCATTGGTACATTGGCCGTCCAGATTTGAAACCGGTACCTCTGGTTAGATGGACCGAGTCGTTCGTTACCGGTTGAGCCACCGACGCTTTTTATTATATGTATATAGATGTTACAAATATATTTTTAGTTAGGAACGAAATATGTTTTAAGAATCTATCGAAATGTTAAAAAAAAAGAAATCTAATACGAGTCCGTCCGGCCGTTCTATACAACCTATTAGGTTTTTATTTTTATTTTTATGAAAAGTATTGCACAGTTTTTTCATCAATCGTTAGAAATCACCTAACTTTCACAATAGGGGATCGGACTGCTAGTCATTTGAGTTACTTTTTATAAACTGACAAAAACGAAATTTTATTCTAAAAATGTTTGAAATACCCACAAGTGACGTCATAGATTTTATCTACTCTCATATCGTAAAGTTCGCATTATCAACTTCAAAACGAGTTTATATTGGCATACTTTATAAACACAATACCGTAATTTTAAAAAAAACATTATAACATTATTTTGTTACAGAAATAATGTTATAATGTAATTTTTTTTCCATCTTCTGCTATATATCTCCAATCAAATTAAAATAAGTTGAATAAAAAAAGTTAACGTGTCAGCTCCGACGCGCGACTGGAGTTTACTCATAGTCTTCTTGAGCGTTTTAGGGTTCCATACTCAAAGGATAAAAACGGGGCCCTATTACTAAGACTCCGCTGTCTCTCTGTCTGTCCGTCTGCAACCAGGCTGTATTTCATGAACCGTGATAGCTAGACAGTTTAAATTTTCACAGATGATGTATTTCTGTTGCCGCAACAAAAAATCCTATAAATTAGAAAAAGTTAAAAAATAAGGGGGGTCACCATACAACAAACCGGTATTAGCATATTGTATTTTTGTGATAACGTCTTATAAATTGATGACACGGGCTGCATTCACGAAAAAGTGTGACGTCATTATCCCTTTACGTGACGTCATTGTCCCGTTACGCCAGTACGCTGAGCCGAACGTGCAAGCGAGAGTTGTACTTGTACTTGCTTATGCTTAGGGCTTGGGGCTTGGGGGTTGGTGCTCGGGGCCTGGGGCTTGGGGCCTGTTAAGGTCAAGGTCAAGTTAAGTTAAGTTAAAAGGATAAAAAGTACTAGGCTTCCAGGATCTTACAAGAGGTGTTCCAATTCGGTCCATTCTCTGTGAGGAAATGCCAAAGAGTTAACTCACCCGACTATGGGCGGTATCTTACATCTCCTTAAACATGGAAGCTGAAGAAGTGTGGTCTAAAGCACACGAGCGTTCGGCTTGTGACACGTTATCACGTAAAATTATCGTCTGTAAACCGACTTTACAGACAACATTGTTTTATTAAAAGTGAAAACTTTGCTTGCTAGGGGGCTTGCCTATTAAAACTGGCCAAGTTACAACATTTAGTACAATATAAAAAACAAAACTTTTGAGTAACAGAAAATCGTTGTACATTCCATAATATTATTACTTTAGTTTGAATTTCCGTAGCTATGATTTAAGAAATCACTGTAGTATTTGGCACCCATTTAGATCTCCTCACATTTACCATCAGGTGAGATAATTCCAAGGGCTTACCAATTGTGAATACACACTGCAGACTTACATATAACACTGTATTTATTTATAAGTTTTATATACTATTTAATATTATGCTTTGAGTCTTCCTAAAATAAATAAATAATAAAAAATATTTAAAAAATGTGGATGAACTTGGCTCCCTTTCACATTTATGTTTTTGGTGGGATAGTGATAATCTGTAACAAAAGCATTTCACTAGTAGGTACTCAGCCTCATCTTGTTCTCATTTTGTCTCTCGCTCAGCATTATTTCAGGTGAATTCTAATTACAAAACGTTGAGTAGCGCAATTAAGGCGGTACTTAAGAAGTTACGATCTCCTAATAAAAGCTTTATCAAACCTTTTGCGAGAAAACCTGAGGGAGCTAAAATTTATGTAAAATGTTGCGCCTGGCTGGCACAGAACAACAACGAAGCTCAATTTTATAAACTGCCAAATTACATTCAGTCGACAAAAGACGTAACGATATCAATTAGGTAAGGATGAAAGGAGCTGAGCGATGTCTTATCCTTTTGGTTCTAGAACAGTGGACGCATTAATATTTTGGTTGTTGAACAGAGAAGCTCGCAGGAATTCACTGGATGCATGTGACCAGGGTTGAGTTAACGCGAGGCATTGAATTGAACAGTTGTCTCTGTCTTTTTTTACGTGTCAAGAGTAAAGAAAATAACCACACTTTTGCACTTTTTCAATGTTTTTTTTTTTTCAATTGAACACTACAATTTTTTTTAAATCGAACTGGCATATTGAAGTGTGTGTTTAGACTAATCGATTAAGAAAATTTAGATGTACTAAATCGGTCTGTTTTGCCTGTAGAATGCAAATTTCTGTTTTAAATAAAGTTTCTTCTTCGATATATTTTTTTCTGATAAAAAAAATAACGAATCGTGTTTCTGTAACTGACAAAATGAAGTCATGGAAGTAAAGAATTAGGTTACAAAATATTACTTTCATATGTTTTGTAATTGCTGAGAGAAATTGAGATCGCTGCGATCAAAGTTTCCAATGCGTCGCCTTAAAAGGGCGTATAAAACAAAAGATTGAATTACAAGTGAATCCAAAATGATTGTCCAAAATAAATTAACTTTAATTACAAGTGAATCCACTATGATAATCTTAAATAATTCAACTTGAATTACGAGTGAATTTAATATGATAATCTTAAATAATTTATCTTGAATTACAAGTGAATGTAAAATGATAATCTTGAATAATTTAACTTGAATTACGAGTGAATCCAATATAATAATATTAAATAATTCAACTTGAATTATAAGTGAATCTAAAATGATAATCTTGAATAATTTAACTTGAATTACGAGTGAATCCAATATAATAATATTAAATAATTTAACTTGAATTACAAGTGAATCCAAAATGATAATTTCAATTAATTTAACTGAATTAATCGTAACGTATTTAGCATGCTTGCACTTTGACAAAACAAATTTCTAATTCGAATTCAAATATGTAACTCTTCAAATTCAAATAACTCTTCAAATTCAAGTTCATTTGTGCATCCTCTACAATCTAAACACACGCACTCTAAATTGGGATTTTATTGAATAAATCTAAAATGAAAAACGGTAAATTGAAAATGGTAATAATGTCCCTCGGTCACCTTCGAAAGCTATTTAACTTTTCAGGTTTTATTTTTATATGGCTAGCTGTATGAGTAAATTGAAATTAATAAAATTTTACAGTTAAGTTCTCTTTTTTTTTCTATCGAGAAAATTATGAGAAATCGTGTTTTGCCTTAAGTCAGCCCTCAGTCATATGGTCTTTTTTATCTTAAAATTTTAAAGAATTCATAAAAGAATAATACATAAAAATCATTTCTAAAATGTTTATTTTACTTTATAACCTCTATTAAGTTGGTCATTCTTACTTTCGAGCGACGAAGCAATGAAAAATGTATTGTAATGGCAAAAAAAAGATCGAATCGATTTTGATGGTGATCGATTATCTTACGTGTGTGTGTGTGTGTGTGTGTGTGTGTGTGTACATTATAAAGTACATAACTCCAGGAAAAATCGAAATAATGTACCTTCCATAAAATCTCAGATTTTTTTAATTTTTCTCGAAAATGGCTGTAACGATTTTAAAAAACCTTTTGAGTTAATAGAACTCAACTACACTGTTCATTATTTTGGAAAAATTGGAATAAGTTACCTCCTATACTAATCCAGATTTTAAGTATATTATCTTTAATTTTTCAGCAAGTTTGATACACAAATTTTTCAGCAAGTTTGTTACACTAATTGTTCAGCAAGTTTGCAACACTAATTGTTCAGCAAGTTTAATACACTAATTGATCAGCAAGTTTGATACACTAATTTTTCAGTAAGTTTGATACACTCATCATCATATCAGCCACAAATCGTCCACTGCTGGACAAAGGCCTCCCCCAAGGATCTCCACGACGACCGGTCCTGCGCTGCCTGCATCCATCGGCTTCCCGCGATCTTCACCAGGTCAGCGGTCCACCGCATGGGAGGCCTACCTACGCTACGTTTTCCGGTGCGCGGTCGCCACTCGAAAACTTTACTGCCCCATCGGCCATCTGTTCTACGAGCTATGTGCCCTGCCCACTGCCACTTCAGTTTAGCGATTCTGTGAGCTATGTCGGTTACTTTAGTTCTCATGCGGATCTCCTCGTTTCTGATTCGATCACGCAGAGAAACTCCGAGCATGGCACGCTCCATTGCCCTTTGGGTGACCTTGAGCCTTCTTATGAGGCCCATAGTAAGCGACCATGTCTCAGTTCTGTAAGTCATCACTGGCAACACACACTGGTCAAAGACCTTAGTCTTGAGACACTGCGGTATTTGGGACGTGAAAATATTGCGAAGCTTCCCGAACGCTGCCCAGCCGAGTTGGATACGTCGATTGATCTCTTTCTTGAAGTTGGACCTGCCTAGCTGCACTGTTTGACCCAGGTATACATATTCGTCAACAACTTCCAGTGTAGTCTCCAACCTTTAGAGGGGTGGGTGCGAAATGGATATTTAACATTATTTTCGTCTTGTCCATATTCATCTTAAGGCCCACTTGTTGAGAGACTTTACTGAGGCCATCGAGCATTGTATACACTAATTGTTCAGTAAGTTTGATACTCTAATTGTTAAGCAAGTTTGATACACTAATTGTTCAGCAAGTTTGATTCACTAATTTTCCAGCAAGTTTGATACGCTAATTTTATTTGCTACTAGGTAATGTATTTTTGTTCGTATAGTTCCCGGCTTAGAATAGGTATATCTCTTCCTGTGGTTCTTGTAAGAGATGACTAGGGGACATAAACCGGAGGATGAGCAGCAGCATCCATTCCACGTACTTGCAATAACCTGCAACCGCACACAAAATTATTCATTTTACAATAATAACAAAAATATATTTGAGATCCTCATAACGAGCCCTTTCATTTGATATGTGACACAGTACCTAAGGTTTGCAAAACTTTATTTTTTAATTTCCTAATTTGTCCCCCAAAAATGACCTTTATTCAAAAAAAAATATTTATTTACTTTGCACATTTGTGTTTGGGTCATAGAATTATACCATCCAACCAAATTTCACCTGATTTGATCCAGTAGATTCGGAGCAAATTGGCTGTGACAGACGGACGGACAGACATACGCACGAGTGATCCTATAAGGGTTCCGGTTTTTTTTGTACGGAAACCTAAAAATCAATGGAATAAATATTTGGAAGTGCTTTATACGACTTGCTCTTATTGTAACTATAAGATATATATATTTTTTTGCGAATCAGGCGAACTCATTGAGTTTTACGAATAGATTTTTTTTTGAAAGGACAAGCTTGCTGTTGGCCGTAGGGGCCTTTACAACTTCACCGGACAGAGAATGAGAATAGAGATTTAGTGCAAAACTTGCCAACCATTTTGATCCTACCTGTGTACACGTATTATGTAGAATCCCCTCCCCTCTTGAAGTATTAGGTGGGAATAGTCACCGGTGCAGTAAAATGGTAATTATTTGCCCAAGTAGTTTTTAAGGGTTCGCTACGCCCGCCGGGTGACCTACGGGACCCTATTACTAAGACTCCGCTGTTGGTCCGTCTATCAGCAGGCTGTATTTAATAAACCGTTATAGGTAGACAGTTGATTTTTTCACATTATATGTATTTCTGTTGCCACTATGAAAAAAACATACACAAAAAATTAGAAGAGTGAAAAAATGAAGGGGTCTGCATACAAAAAAAACAAAAATTCTTTCTAGGTCATTAGAAGTATTTTTGATTTAGCTCTATCGTAAAAACGGTTATACATGCAAGCGTGAAACTTAGTGTGATTATATTAATAGTACTGAAGTAAAATATAAAACAATGAAAATCGACCAAATGTGAGTGTTACTCGAGCTAAGGAGTCCGAACTGAATGACAAAAAAAACATATTTTTGTCGCTCGCGTTGATGTATTTTGTTTGTAATGTGAATAGGTATCATTGTCATTATACTATGTATATAGTTGTGTGGAGAGGTGTGGTGGTACGGAACCCTCGGAGTGCTAGTCTTAACCGCACTTTTTCTTTTCTTTTTTTTATTCACAATTGGTAAACCCTTGACAACATCTCACCTGGTGGTAAGTGACGATATTGCCGAAGATGGAAGCGGGCTTACCAAGATTCCCCAACGCAATGGGGAACTGGCTATCTTATCTTCATGCCGGAACACACCAATGATATCAACATTGATATTTGGCGGCAAGACTTAGATAAGATGGTGGTAGCTAGCCAGGCGGGCTTAGAAAATGCCCTACCACCAACCAAACCGAGTCTTTCAATTGACCCCGCCGGGAATCGAACCCGCGACCTCCTGTTTAAAGCCAGTGAACTTTGCCTCTGAGCTGCGGTTAAGACTTAACTTCGCCTGTATTTTAAATTAAATTAGGCCTCTTTAGGCCAAGTCTCCATTGTAACTCGTAAATATTATGGACTATTTTTTGCCCGCGGCTTCGCCCGCGTGGAAATAGTTTTTATGACTGCTTTTGAGGGTAAGTAGTGTGCGAGCCGAGCGTAGGCACGAGTGCCTCCAAATCCATCAGGAACGATATCGAGCTATTCTGATTAACAGTTTATGTCACTTACCACCGCTAAACCATTTCAATACAAAAAAATCACTTCATTGCTTCGTTGCGATGCCGGCGTGCGCTAACGTGGAAAGGAGTTTTCCCCAGATCCCTCGGGACCTTATGTCAGGATATTATCATCATCAGCTCATACATCCCCACCGAGGTGCTCGAGCCTACCCTGAATAAGGGCGATCAGGCCTTAGTCGACCACGCGGGCCCAGTGCGGGTTAGTCGACTTCACACACAACCTGAGAGTTTCTTCGCAGGCGTGTGCAGGTTTCCTCACGATGTTTTCCTTCACCGTTAAAGCAATCGGTAAGTATATGTACGTAAGTTTTTGAAAAACTCATTGGTCCATTGGCCGTCCAGATTTGAACCCGGTACCTCTGGTTAGAAGAACCGAGTCGTTACCGGTTGAGCCACCGACGCTTTTAGTCTGGATCTTTTTTGTCATGTCAGGATATACTAATTATTAAATAATGACATTTTATGTTTGTCCTCCTCAACCATTTCTGTACAAAAAATCACAATTGTTCCGTTGCGATGTAAATAAGATTAATTGAGAAAAAAATTGATTAATTAAGATGTAATTGAGCAAAAAAAGGGTTTTTTTCAGTTCCCTCAGGAACTACATCAGACTATGCCATTTTTGCTGGACAAAAGGTAGCCTATGTCCTTCCCAGTGACACAGGCTACCTGCATGCCAAATTTCATCAATATTGGTTAAGGTGTTGAAGCGTGAAAAGGTAACAAATAAACAAACACATTTTCACATTTATAATATTAATAAGGATTTTTGTGGTCCAAATTAAACTAAATTTATTATTATTTTCTTAAGAACGCCTTTATTCCTGTACTTTCAGAATAATTCAAGCCATTTTATAGTAGCCCAAACTCTTAAAAAACGCTCTATCCACACTAATCAATACACAGCTAATACCGTAGAAGGCCCGGTAATCAGTCTTTGTTCTCGTCCAAGTTGATAGGGCACAGACATCCGGCTCGGGAGTTTGGCAAGAGGCCTTACTCAGCAAGGACCGGGTCTTGTACGTACACATTACGAGACCTTTTGTCAAAAATATTCAACATCATCAGTCTTTATATTTTTGTTTGTACTTGCAGGCAGTTAATATTAACCCATTAGTCTACTGAGGCCAGAGATGGGTAAATATATTTAACCCGGCGGCCAATGACGTATAAAAAATAACGCGGACGATGACGCTGGGTCAATATGACCCGAATGTTTTTTTTCTTAATAATCTGGTTATCTGCTGAATTATAACAAATTTAATAGGTACAAAGTAAGAAATATTGCATGACCATGAAGTCATTCTAGTACCGAGATGTTTAAGTTAATTTAGATATCAAACTACAATTTGGTATTAATGCAACAACCTCAAAAGGGCAACGAAAATAATTTCTCTTTTGGAACTAAAAATGTATGGAGCTGTAGCCGTTTTATTCAAGAAAAGGGATTTTACCATTTTTCACTGGCGCTTGCTCACTACACTATAGTACAAATCATATGAATTGAGGTCTTATCTTTAGCTACTAAGAAAACCAATAACGATTATAATATGTTTTTTTCGAAATTTCCCCAATTGAAAATCGCTCGGGTCAATATGACACATTAATATGATAAATGTGTCTGTTTCTTACCTCCACCAATCTTGACGAAATTCGGAATGGAGATATCCTGTGTCATGAAGAAGGATATAGGCTTCTTTTTATCCCGTGAATAGCACAGTCTGATACAGTTCCTGAGGTAACTTACCATCAGGTGAGACGATGTCAAGGGCTTATCAATTATGGATAAAAAAAAACCCTGAAAATAAAGACTATATTAAAAAGTACCTACATACCCTGAGAACATACTATATAATATGAGTGAGTATATACTATATTGAAAATTAAAAAAAAATGAAAATGAAGAGAAGGTACAGAGGCCAGCACATCAAGCTAGACACTTTGGGCTTTGTACCGTCCTTATGCCGAATGCGTATGGATCAGAATCGCACTACGAGTGCTGTGCTGGCCTCTGTACCTACTGTTGTTTATTTATAAACTATCAACTATGTAAAATACATCGTATTTACAAATAGCATAAGTGTTAATATTAATATTAAGATATATATAGTAAAATTTTCGTAAAAAAAAAAATTATAAGTAATTATATTTAACTGACAGCGCTAGTTAGGTGGGGGGATATCCTTATGTGAAAGGGTAGTTATGGCAAGGCTGTTTGAGCAAGTTTTTATCAAATTGCCTCATATTCTAATGTAATCGAAATATGTCTATAGTGCATTACCAATTTATCTTTGAAATCATAACTCATAATCTCATTTCTTCTTCTTCTTCTTCTTTACAGCTCATATACGTCCCCACCGAGGGGCTCGAGCCTACCCTGAATCAGGGCGATTAGGCCTTAGTCGACCACGCGGGCCCAGTGCGGGTTGGTCGACTTCACACACAACCTTCGAGTTTCTTCGCAGGCGTGTGCAGGTTTCCTCACGATGTTTTCCTTCACCGTTAAAGCAATCATAATCTCATTTATTGGTAATTAAATATTATTACACAAAATAAGAAAAAAATATATTACACATTAAAGATAAATATTAAAAACACAATTAAACTCTATACAAGTAAGGTGCAGGAGATAAAAAAACCGGCCAAGTGCGAATCAGAACCCAAAGGTTCCATACCATCATACTAGATGGCGCTAGTTTCTTCATATTTCAAAACAAACACGTTTTTGTATGCATACCCCCCCTTATTTTTTGACTGTTTCTAATTTGTTGTTATAGCGGCAGCAGAAATACATCATCTGTGAAAATTTCAACTGTCCAGCTATCACGGTTCATGAAATACAGCCAGACAGGCAGACAGACAGATGGACGAAAGCGAAGTCTTAGTAATAGGGTCCCGTTTTTGCCCTCTGGGTACAGAACCTTGAAAAGAAAACCATACAATAAAAATGAAACATACGTAGTTTTCCATACGGTGAAGTATTTTAAACATCCCACCAAAAGAAATCTATGAGGTCTCATGTTGTGAACTACACCAGATATCCTTCGTGACTGAAGGGCGTCTACTTTGTAGGGCTCTCGGCCTTCTGCACGGTACTCTGTTTTAACTTGATCACACTCGCACTCATTATTGATTATTTTTGTTACTGGCTACCGACACTCATGTCAAAGTATATATATTACTACTAGCATACAGTATGGACACTCCCTGCCGCTCTCTATATCCCGACCTCACCCCCTCGTCACGTAGATTGATACAGATTGGTTCTAGTTTGGTTCTCGAATGTAGGTTCTCGAATTTTGTTTGCTCCGTCATTTGTTATTAGAAATTTCATTTCACGATCGTTGTATGCAGTGTCCGTTGACCGTTGTATGTATGTATGGTACCAATGATATATCTTTGTTCCTTTCCCTCTAATATGGTTGAGAGGAGCGATGGCTGACTCTCGCGTTATACTCGTGACCGGGTGCTGCCGGTGTAAACTGGCCTACTCTTGTCAAAGGCATTAATGAAATTCAATGATTTGAATGTATAACTGCTCGTGTCACATTGTTTTCATGTATGTTATATATATATATATATACAATGTCTAAACTAAACTGTCCGACTCTAAACTAACTGTAAAAAGTCTGGCTAAACTTTAACGACTCTAATCAAAAAAAATATAATTTATTTTATATCAATGAGCTATTAACTAATGATTGTTCATTTTTTATGTTTCACAAATGATATGCATAATAATGTAATTACTATTTTATGACTATAAAAAGAGTGTAAATTGCACCTATTTTGAATAAACATCTTGAAATCTAGGTTTGGTGATTTGTAGGATGCTCGTATAACAAAATGTTTGGGATGATGACTGCATCAAAAATAAATCATGTACTTTTAATCACTAATTGATAGTATAAAAACCGGTAAAGAGCGAGTTAGAACCGCACACAAAGGGTTCCGTACCATCATACTAGATATCGCTAGTTTCTTCACGTTTAAAAAAAATGATGACGTCAAGCTATTTGAAATATTTTTAAAACAAAATGTCGCTTTTGCAGATTACAAAAAAAAATTAATTATTATTCGTATTCATTGGAGCCGCCACCTTTTTAAAAGCTTTTATTTAGCTTGCATTGTTTGTATGTATTATGCTTATTTATTTCAAATCTTAGATCTACCTACCAAATATCAGACAGATCTGTTCAGTAGTTTTAGCGTGAACGAGTAACAAACATACATCCATACATTTTTACAAACTTTTGCGATTTTAATATTAGTAGTAAGAAATACAATACATTTTTTGAATTTGGAATCGTGTATTTATTATTTTTATTTGAGCATTTGACGTTTTGAGCATAAAAACTCTTTTCAAATAAAAGCTTGTCTTCTTCTTCTTCTTATTTTCGAATCGATGGTTTGAATATTGACTCTTGTTATTTTATATCTTATTGGCCCAATAGGTAGCCACGCGTATGCCATTATCAGTGGCCCTCCAGAGGTCTACTATTGTGCAGGTGTCCGGGCTTAAAAAGCTTGTCTTGTAGGTACCTAAAAGCTTTAAGGTTTTCCGAAAATTATTTTAGAATTTTTTTTTGAAATATCCAAAATAACCACGGAAGTATTTAAAACCCCACCAAAATCAAAGACAAATTAAAATTCTTAAGGGGTGATTGTCTATAACCAGCCTTTTCAAAATAAACGACGAGTAATCCGATCAACGACGCTTAACCAAATTTCACTTCGTGCCTTCATTGACAGCGAGGCACGCCGGGGGAAATTGCTAGTTCATTCACGGAACCGGTTTATTTGTTCCTTGTTCCCAGAAATTGGTCGCTGTTAGTCATTTTACGGATGTCGTTGTGAAAGCTACCACTTTTGTTACCCTTTGTCAAAGTAAATTATGTTAAATACTGGTGGGTTTGTAAAGAAGAGATAGAGAAATAAATCCGCACAATATATTTACTATTGTTCTCTCTTAATTGATAATTGAGTTAGTAAATTTAGAGAACAAACGTCTTTGAATTTGTGACTTGGCCTTGTTGATAGTACAAATAACTACGAAAGTATATAATGAAAGTTTTTACTACACTTCGACCATATACAGGATGTAAAAAAAATGGTGCAGGACCCGGTAACTGAGAGTTCTACTCATCATACTGAACTACATTCCATAAGGAACTCATAGTCAATTCTCAAAAAGAATTTGGACCCTCCATACTAAAATGCACAAAAAAGTCGTAAAACAAAAGTTGTTCAGTATGATGAGTAGAAGCACCAGTTACCGGGACCTACACCAATTTTGTTACACCCTGTATATGTCACCGGGATATTGTGAAAACCGCGATATTACAATCTCACTAGTTAGATTATAATATAACGGTAAATTGTGAATCGGATCGCAATATCACGGCCTATTCTTGTACCTCCGAATAAAACCGATGATGTCTTCTGCTGCGAAGCATTCTGTAACCCAGGGGGGGGGGACTGTCAATCAAACCTAACCGAACCTAACATCATTTATTTAGTGTTTTTCACTTCGCTTAGTGTTATTGTAATGTCACTAATGAGTTTACAATGTCACAGTAAACAATATGTTACAGTTATTATAATCTAATGGATTTTACAATCATACGGTGTAAATATGGTCGAAGGTAGTAACATTGTGATTCCAAAGTTGCGTCATATTTGCAGTATGATCATTGTCATGTACCCTCGACCATATATCATGTATATAAGGTTGAAGGTACTACATAAAAGACTTCAAAATGATCAAACTGCGAATATGACGCAACTTTGGAATCACGATGTAACTCACAGCCCAACATCACAAAAACCAGACACTTTAAAATAAAAAAAGTTTCGAAACGTCGATATCCTGACATGGATCTTACCTTCGCGTCACAGAATATTTAATGTAATTGTTAATAGTATACGAAGGAACAAAAGGACAAAATTTCCTCAAGAGACGTTCATAGTCTGTGTCGAGAGAGATTTTTAAAAGCCCCTAGGGACAGGTTGCGGTGGGTGACGTCTTCTAATATTACCATTTAAACAAGTTTTATGTAAATCGGGCTGAGTTCGCGAAAGCTTATTTTCGTTTAGGTGACTTTTTGCTGACGCAGCTCGGATTTCATTCTTGACTTTTAAGAGTTTCAACTTGCGATTTTTTGTTAGTATCTCTTTGACGTTATTAAAGACCACCATCCATGTTAAAATTTGATTGGATTTGGATATCATTTTTATGAGGTATTCTGATTGAGGCGAGGTATTGATTGTAACAGTTGTCTCTGTCTTTTTCTTTACGTGTAAACAGTAAAGAAAATAACCACACTTATTCACTTTTGTAATGATTTTTAATTTCAATCAAAAACTACAATGAAAGTATAAAAAATAATAACATATACTCACTTTTGTATATTTTTTTATAATTATACTTCAAAATATTAGTCATAACTAGAGTTGAAAGTAATAGTATATCTTAAGGATTTTTTTGCTATCGAGCCAAAACTGCTCAATCGTGTTCCTAATAGCTTTTGACTTGAAGGAACATCATCAACAATAAGAGGTTTTTTTTTCAACCTTGGGTCTTCTATCGTTTAGGAGTAATTGACGTCAAAAAAAAAGAAAATCTGTAATATTACCGCCTTATGAATCTTTTCTGTCATAAGTACGCAACTTTTTTAGGTTTTCGTAGTCAAACTAGGAACCCATATAGTTTCACCGTTTCGTTTTTCTGGTAGACTAATACATCTATAAAGCTGAAATTAGAGACGGTAATACAAATCTGTAACACCTTTAAAATTATGGAATTAAGACTAATATAAAATCTAACCCAAAAAAGTAAAAAAATGAATAAAGTGAAAAACGTCCACTGCTGGACAAAGGATTTCCACGACGACCGATCCTGCGCTGCCCGTCTTCACCAGGTCGTCGGTCCTACTAGTGCAGTATCGTAAGTTTATGATACCTATACATAAAATCTATTTGTTTGGAAACGGTGAAATAATCAAAAAAAATATCATTTTAATTTTGACATCGAGCATGTTCCTACGAACATTTTATTCACATAATCAACTTTTTGTATTCATTTAAGACTTAAATAATAATTGAAACTGGTTTGTTTTTAAGAAAACACTTTACGATTTGTTTACTTGTTTGATCATTTCCAAACATTAATCATAATATTGTTATCATTTCTCGTCGTATGAAGTACCGGGGTGTGACCAAAGTATGACCATTACTTTAACACGGCGTGAATGAGGTGAAAATAGTTACACCAACTGCGAGGTGGGTATGACATACCCAAATATTGAAATTGACGATTTTGATAACTGAAATAACTATTTATTACTTTAATATATCAATTAACATTAGGGGCATGAGGTAAAATAATAAAATTACCCAGTTCTAGTTATAAAAGTAATTATATTTCTATAAAAAATCAAAGTAGTATTTTTTACACAAAAATCAACAACATTTAGGAACTATGACTAAATATCTCAAAAACTGAGATATTTTGACAACTGTGCCCACAAAATTATAAAAATATATGTGTCATATAATTTAGCGTCGAGATAACATAAAATCAACATAAAACATTCTGATATCTTCTTTTATGAGGTCTACGCCAGTAATATATAATTCGTTGATGAGGTCGGATATAACGTACGTGTTTGCGCACGTATAGTTCACTAAAAATTAAAAAAAAAACACTTAAGATCACTCCTCGCGGCACCCCTTCCAGCTACCAAGCCAGCCGAGTTCCGGGTGCGCAGTTCAGAAATATTTAGTGTTTTATAAATTGGTGGGTATGAGATACCCGATCTCATTCACGCCAGGTTAATAATGTCCGTACTGTTTCATAAACGACAGTTTTATTTTTTTTATTTTTTCCATATCGTACTACCTTAATTTATGTTTATTTCCTAAAAACAAGGCGTTATTTATATGTTATCCTATATTAACCTAATGGATCCCTCAAATAGAGTAACATTTCTCTCCATTTCCGGGTCGAGCACCTAATAAGTCAAGCGGGCCGAGTCTCAGCCGCCTTATTCCGCACTATCGCAAGACAACATTCTCATTTAAATAGTTCTCCCCCTTCCCATTTGCCCCGCTTCCCAGTGTCCCCCATTCCCGCGGCGGCGGTCCCCAGATAGGGACATTCGATAAATCACTCCAGATCGCGCTCCGTTTAAAAGTTAACGTCGAGGTCTTCCGCATTTTCATTTCTTTTTTTTTTTTCGTAAAAATAACAGAGCTAAAGAGTATTTGTGGGTAGCCCACTTGGTTTTATCAGGAAATGGCATTTTATGAACCCTTATTTTTCCCGGTTAACCCAAATCACTTAATTTACCTCTTGTAGTCCGTGGGACTCTGTTGTTGCAAATCATGGTTTCTTTTCAAAGTTAGAGGAAAATATGTAGTTTTAAATGCTTTATTATACTTAAGAACATTACAGGAGGTAACTTAATATCACAATTCGTTATACTTATGTAGCAGTATTGTTAAAAAAAAAAAAATTGACTAAAACCGATAACAAAAATAAATGCCAACTTCTGGCTTATAATTAGACTACAAATATATCAATTCTAATGAAGTCGCAAAAGACATCAAAGAGTTGGGAGTGTCCGAATGGTCAAACTTGGCACAAAATAGGATAGAGTTATAAGGTCTAACAAAATTAGCTGAAACTATTTTAACTGGTGCTTCTAACCATGAAACTGAACAACTTTCCCCATGGAACCCATAGTCAAATCGCAAAAAAAATTTGGCTCTCCCATACTAACTCGATCAGCTGATTAGTCAACTTATTATGGGAACTTGTTTTTTTTAAATGTCATCTCTGAATCTATCAAGATTATTTTATTTTTTAAAACGGTATTTTTATTTTCTCTAAAATTGAGATCACGGTTCCTTAAAGCGTTTTTCACTATCTCATATAGTTTAGGATTTCCCCATACTGACCCCTAAAAAAACTCATTCTGTATATATGAAAAACAATAAAAATTAAACATGCTAATATAAAAAAAACGTGCAGTCGTAATGGATCAGCCCGCTATCAGCTGGATACCTTGGATGCCATCGATCGACGCACCCGGAGACTCATTGGTGACGACAAGCTAGTCAACAACAAGCTCCAAAGCCTTAAGCATCGCCGCAAAGTCGCCTGTCTATCGGTATTTTATCGAATTTATTTCGGAGAGTGTGCGCAAGAATGTCAAGACCACATTCCCCCGGCTCCATTCCACAATCGGTCAACGAGACATAGGGAGGGGTTGCACCACTTTTTTGTTGATGTTCCACCTTTCCGCAAAAACCATTTCATTTACATTAAAACATTTATTTCGCATTTACTATGCGGACAGCGAAGGAGTAGAACTCCTTGCAACGCAATTTACAATCCTGCGATGACATATACATCATAAAAGAGCCAGATTGTTCAAGTAGACTCGCAGATTCTTGTAGTACAATTGTTCCCTTGTACAGTAGGTATCTGTTAATTTGTCTATCTCTCTCCTATGTCAGTGCAAAACGCTTCAAAGAAAGCTCCATTACAGACGCTAACACTGTTCCACAAATACACGTGTCTGTAATATAGCAATGATCGCTTTTTTCATGAAAATAAATTGTACAGCCACGGCGTGCATACTTTTTCGTGTAGTCATCACTGTCTGTTATATACAGAAATCATCATGAAAAATAGCACAGGAGTAGAACTCCTTGCCTGCGTCAGTGTTTCCCGATTCCTATTATTTGGGGACTTTCAAGGTGTGAATGCATAGGCATTATTAAAGTATCCCTGTAATATCCTCGACTGCAATATCACATCCCATCAGGTGAGTTGTAGTCAAACGCACTTAATTTTTTTATAAAAAATACTCCTTTCTTAGAACTCTTTTATAGTTATCCACTCACAGAGGAAAATTGAAACTGTTTTACTTGAAACGCACTCAATTTTTTTAATAAAATAAACTCCTTTCTTAGAAGTCTTTTATAGTTATCCACTTACAGAGGAAAATTGAAACTGTTTCACTTGAAACCAACGGCAGTGTGCCCCGACACAGCGCCACTCGATTTTTTAGGGTTTCGTGCACCCAAAAGGGTGACGACGGGACCCTATTTCTAAGCCTACAGCTCGGCGTAGGAGCTACGCGTAGGGCAAAGCTCGGAGCGCTCTCTGCGAGGCCGGAGGCCGAGCTCCGTGTGTTTTTTTTTAGAATTGACTATATTCTTTTGGGTAAAGTTGTTTAATTCCACGACTATTGGAAACACCAGTTAACGGCTTATTCACCATTTTTTTTACAAAATGGTTGGATGGAAGAGATCCCTGTTTGGGATAAGTCCGTCTTTGTACACGTTATTCCTATTCTGTACCTATCATCATCATCATTGCAGCTCATATACGTCCCCACCGAGGGGCTCGAGCCTACCCTGAATCAGGGCGACTAGGCCTTAGTCAACCACGCGGGCCCAGTGCGGGTTGGTCGACTTCACACACAACCTTCGAGTTTCTTCGCAGGCGTGTGCAGGTTTCCTCACGATGTTTTCCTTCACCGTTAAAGCAATCGGTAAGTATGTACGTAAGTTTTTGAAAAACTCATTGGTACATTGGCCGTCCAGATTTGAACCCGGTACCTCTGGTTAGATGGACCGAGTCGTTACCGGTTGAGCCACCGACGCTTTACCGGTTGAGCCACCGACGCTTTACTGTATGTTTGCCTGTACTGTACCTATATAACTGTATGTTTTGTTGTACAATAAAGAGTTCATTTTTTTTATTCACAATTGGTAAGCCCTTGGCATCATCTCACCTGATGGTAAGTGACGATGATGCCGAAGATACCAAGATTCCCCAACGCAATGGAGAACTGACTGTCTTATCTTCAAGCCGGAACACATCAATGTTGTTAACACTGATGTTTGGCGGCAAGAGTTAGATAAGACGGTGGTAGCTAGCCAGGCGGGCTTAGAAAATGCCCTAACACCAACCAAACCGGGTCTTACAAGATGACCCCACCGGGAATCGAACCCGCGACCCCATGAAGCGAATGGACTAACCATTACGCCACGGAGGCGGTTAAACAAACAAACCTGTAGTCACAAGGCATACTTTATACTGTATGATACACCATTATTTGGTAACAAATATATTTGTATTTGTATAGATAATAATATTACTACGTACAATAAAAACCACACTGCCACCGTTTAACCTAACGTAACTAAAATCTTCCTTAAGAGTATCATAACCCTCTTTACTGAGAGCAATTAGTGGGGGTGCCATTTTCAGACGCGAGGCGCGACGGCCCCGAGTGTCGTTGCTTCGTTATTGAAGCTAGCAGTGCTTACTGCAGAATGTAACTAAGTTAGCGCATTACCCGTAACGTGCAAATTCTGCTGATAGTACGGAAAGTGGCGAGTGACGACCGCGAACCGGGAAACGTAGCGTGGGCAGTTCTCCCACTCGGTGGACCGATGACCTGGTAGTTAGCGTACTGGTAGATGTACGAGAGGGCTTTGCCTACTAAGAATATGATTTACGAAACTTTATTAAACCGTAATAAAAAGTTATACAAAGTAACCGACACAGCTCTCAGAATTGCTCAGCTTAAGTGGCAGTGGGCGGGGCACATAGCTCGTAGAACAAATAGCCGTTGGGGTAGTAAAGTTCTCGAGTAGCGACTGCGCACCGGAAAACGTAGCGTAGGTAGGATTCCCATTTGGTGGACCGATGACCTGGTGAAGGTCGCGGGAAGCCGCTGGATGCGGGTAGCGCAGAACCGGTTGTCATAGAAATCCTTGGGGGAGGCCTATGTCCAGCAGTGGACTTCCTTCTTCTGATATGCTGGTGATTTTACGGAAAGTAACTAAAATAATTAAAAAAAATTCAAAACCAAACGGAATAAAAACTTTATCTCTCTTTTAAGGCTACTCGAGTAAAATGTATCTTACGTCACTCACGGGATCAGGGCGAACACGACGAAGCCGTTTAGACTAGAGACAGAGCGTGCCAAAAAATGAAGCCGTTTAGACTAGAGACAGAGCGTGCCAAAAAATGAAGCCGTTTAGACTAAAGACAGAGCGTGCCAAAAAAATTAAAAAAGGTACATACACTCGAAAAATGTAACCCACCTACTTGTGCAGTCGGATAAACCAGCTTGTAATCCGAATTTCTAAGCATCACATTGAACAACTTCTCCTGAGGATTATTTAGTGGAATCGCAATTTTTTTTTATTTGATACTAGGTACACATTTATTTAAGGTTTCAAAATGAATAATTTGGAAAACCTTTTAGGTACAAGCTTTTACAAGTACAAGTGAGCGCTGCAGCAGCAGGGATGGTTGGCTACTTAGTAACTATTCAGCCGATTCTGATGCGGTTTTTTTGCATTATACAGGTGTCATGCAAACAAATCGCAACGAAATCGGTCCAGTAGTCTACGAGGAAAATGGTAACAGACATATATACACACACACTGGCAGACATAAACAACCACTTACCCCAAACGCATATATTCCGCCTCCGTTTCGTCCCGCCGTCGTGGGAAAAAACAATAATTGGTAGCGAAATCCTTTTAGTATCTGCACACGTACATACAGCCACCAACATATAGGATGTATATTTTTCTGTCATTTATTTTGGTCCACGAAATTTCGTCCACGAAAACTAGATTCATGCATGGTAGATTCAAGATTCAAGGTATTTATTGATAAATAGAGTTTAAAAAAACTAAAAAACACGCTTTTAAAGTACATCAGACTAAAAAGTAGAAAATAATAATTAACAAAAAATACAAGTATTATCGTGAAAAAACGTGGAGCGCTCTGTGCCATATTTTTGTCTATCGAGCAACCCACATTTTTTCACAATAATACAAGTATTTTTTGTTAATTATTATTTTCTACTTTTTAGTCTGATGTACTTTAAAAGCGTGTTTTTTAGTTTTTTTAAACTCTATTTATTTTTTAGTTCAAACTTATGAAATTATTATATTGTCGCTGATTCTTGATAAGTCTACAAAGTTTGAATTAAATCTGTCCGTTTAAAGTGGGTCAAAATCGAGTCCAAAGGAGTCGGTTACATACATACAAACATACAGGTGAAGCTAATAAAAGCGTGATAAAAATAGGCGCAAATTACACTCTTTCTAATAGACATCGTCAAAATTCAAAGCTTGAAATAAACGAGATTATATCATTAGAACACGAAAAGTTATACATGAAAATCATTGAATGTCATTAATGCCTTGCCTTGAGTAGGCCAGTTCCCACGGACAGCACCCGGTCACGAGTATAACGCGAGAGTCAGCCATCGCTCCCATCAACCATATTAGAGGGAAAGGAACGACCCGGCTCCCGATGCGCCACCATCCGCTCGAACATTTAAGCGAGCATGCACCACTCCATGTTGAGATTACTAAGATAAAAATATTAATTAAAAGAAGTATTGTCTTGTCGCTTCCACGTCAATTCTTAGGTTGTTCACCATTTTATTACTATTAAACTTATTACAGTAATAACCTCTTTTTTATTAAGAATTTGAGTGCGTTTGACTATATCTCACCTAATGGTAATTTACGATGTAGTCGAGGATGGTACACGCAAACTCAAATAATGCCTACTCACTCTCGCCTTGAAGATTCCCAAATTGTAGGAATTAACAATCTTGTAGCAAAGTTATTATTTTTAAAAGTATAACCTTCAAAAATTTGTTTCTAAAGGGCCTACCTAGTTGGTCAGCTGTCATCTCAAATAATTTTCAAAATACCTAAAAAATTTTAAGTACAGGCTTTTATTTGAATACCGTTTTTGTGTTAAAAAGCCAAGCGACCAGTGTACCCATTTTAATTATAAATACAAGTTTCCAAACTCAAAAAAGCAAGCATAGTATTTCATCATATCAGCTCATATACATCCCCACCGAGAGGCTCGAGCCTACCCTGAATTAGGGCGATCGGGCCTTAGTCGACCACGCGGGCGCAGTGCGGGTTAGTCGACTTCACACACAACCTGCGAGTTTCTCCGCAGGCGTGTACAGGTTTCCTCACGATGTTTTCCTTCACCGTAAGAGCGTCGGATAAACGTACATACTCGTATGAAATCTAATTTCGAAATCACATTAACCACAATTTATTGAAAAAGAAAGACGATCCGGAGACCTTGATTTCACCTCCAAAGTTCATCATCAGATCAACTCCAAAATACCCAAAAGAATCTAATGTCACTAAAAAATACGGCTTCATACAAAATTTCAGCTCAATCTGATTTCTGGAAGTCGCCTTAAAATCTTTTGAAAAACTTGACCTAAAACTTGGGAATAAATGGAAATAAATAAATCGTCGTGGAAATCCTCGGGGGAGGCCTATGTCCAGCAGTGGACGTTCTTCGGCTGATATGATGATGATGATGATGACAAAAACTAACATACAAACATTGCAAGTTAAGAAAAAGCTTTTAAAAAATGAGATTTTGAAGGGCTGTATTTAGAGTACCGTTACGCAGTTGGTGTACACTCACGCCCGCAATAAAAAAAACTTAACGCATAAAAACGGAAAGTTTCCCGTAAATAGCTGAAAGTTTAACCTGTATGCTATAAATCGGATACGCAGTGGCAGCCATTATTCCGTGCACCCACTCTTTGTCTCTTTAAATCTTAATAGCTACCTAACCTCGGGTATTATATGAGATAAGTACTGAATACCATGGGTATTTGTATATTAAAGAGGATTATTGCATTACAATTTCAACCCTTTAAAGGTTGAACCAGTTTTCGCACCTACTTTAAAATTTAATAGCTACCTAACCTTGGATATTATGTGAAATATAGTGAATACCATAGGTGTTTGTATATGAAAGAGGATTATTGTATTACAATTTTATCCATTAAAAGGTTGGATCAGTTTTTACACATACTTTAAATTTTAAAAGCTACCTAACCTCGGATATTATTCGAGATAAATATTGAATACCACGGGTATTTGTATATGAAAAAGAGGATTGTTGTATTACAATGTCATCCATTAAAAGGTTGAACCGGTTTTCGCACCTACTTTAAATTTTAATAGTTACCTAACCTCGGATATTATGTGAGATAAATACTGAATACCACGGGTATTTGTATATGAAAGAGGAATTATAACATTACAATTTCATCCATTAAAACGTTGAACTGGTTTTCGGACCTACTTTAAATTTTAATAGCTACCTAACCTCGGATATTATGTGAGATAAAAACTGAATACCACGGGTATTTTATAAGAAAGAGGATTATAAAATTACAATTTCATCCATTAAAAGGTTGAACTAGTTTTCGCACCTACTTTATACAGGAAGAGAAAATAGAACATAATTTTCAACCGACTTCTCAATTCGACCGTATGTTTCTGTATGTTTGTTACACGACATCTTCGCAGATTCTGAACGGATTTTAATTACTATTTTTTATTCGATATCCTATCTAGCTGCAATGCTGCCAAGTTGGTTTCACATTTTATTGAAACCGGTTATAGCGTCGGTGACGTAACGGCTAGGGCCGCCGCCTCCTGTCCGGGATGTCGTGGTTCGAATGCCGCCATTTGATTTCATATGTAAGTTTGTCCGTATGGCTCCCGGCTTAGAATAGGGCCATCCTATTTCATCCAATAGGTGTCGTAAGATCCGACTAAGGGACTCAAACCGGAGGATAGGCAGCAGCGTCTTTCCGTGACTCGCAGCCAATCTGCAACAACACTGCGATCACCAACCCGCCTGCCAAGCGTGGCGATTACGGCAACACCCCCTAATGATCAACACAAACAAAAAACAGCCCCTAGTCCCCGGCGGCCCCGCTATTCCTGGCTCCGGTAGCGGTCAAGGTAACAGCGAGGCATGGGGTGCGAAGAATCCCCGGCGGATGCCAGACTACCAAAACAAAAGACCTCTGGCCCAGGCAACCTACAACAGGCGCACACTGCGAACCGACGTAAAGTTAACAGAACTCGAGGAAGCATTGAGCAGGTTACGATGGGATATTGTAGGATTGTGTGAAGTCCGAAGAGAGGGGGAGGACACCATAATCCTTAAATCCGGAAACCTGCTCTATTTCCGGGAGGGCGACCAACTGTCCGAGGGTGGTGTCGGGTTTCTAGTCCACAAGTCCCTCAATAACAATGTGGTCCACATCGAGAGTGTTTCGACGAGAGTAGCGTACCTTATTCTCCAAATTACCAAACGGAATTCGCTGAAAGTTATTCACGTATATGAACCGACCGCGCAACACTCCGACGACGAAGTGAAGATCCTATAAGGGGATATCTCTAGAGCTCTTCATAATAGCTCCCGGACCCAATACACCATTGTTATAGAGGACTTTAACGCGAAACTGGGCAAACGAAGTGATGGTGAGCTCAGAGTGGGGCAATTTGGATATGGAGAGAGAAATGCACGTGGCCAGCTGCTGGCCGACTTCATGGAGAGGGAGGGCCTCTTTGTGATGAACTCCTTCTTCAAAAAGCCTAAACAGCGAAAGTGGACATAGTTGCATCCCAATGGCGTAACAAAGAACGAGATCGACTTCATCTTGTCGACGAGGAGGCAAATATTCAATGATGTGTCTGTGATCAACTCAGTAAAAACAGGAAGCGATCAGATAAGAGGCACATTGAATTTAAAGACCAAGCTAGAAAGATGTCGACTGATGAAGTCCACGCTCCGACCAGCGCCCATCCAGCTACAAAACCCCGAGAACTTTCAGCTCCAGTTGCACAATCGCTTCGAATGCCTAGGAGACTGCGAGAATGTAGGTTCGTGGAAATTGTCCAAACGGTCGGGTCTAACATTTTTAAAACTCGCCGTTCAAACAGAACCAAAAAAATCTCGGATTTCACCAGCTCATGGAAGAAAGACGCAGATTGGTTTTGCAGTCCTCTGAAGACGCTACTCAGTATCGGCAACTCAACAAGCATATCTCTTATTCTCTAACTCGCAATTTGCGCCACTATAATACAAATTGTATTAAAGAGGCGATTGAGAACAACAAAGGCTCAAAAGTGTTTGCGAGAGATCTGTCTGTTGGTCAAAGCCAACTGACCAAGCCTAAGACTGAGGTTAGCAGGATCATATCGTCTAAGACTGAGCTGCTGGAAGAAGTTGAGAGGTTCTACGGACAATTGTACACGACCACACGTCTGCCTGTCAGCGATCTGGCTAAAGACCCAAGATCTAGCCTTACCAGACACTATACTGAAGATATCCCGGACGTCAGCCTGTACGAGATTAGAATGACTCTTAAACAGCTTAAAAACAATAAGGCACCGGGTGATGATGGAACTTCTGAAAGCAGGTGGAACACCGGTACTTAAAGCTCTTCAGAAATTATTTAATTCCATTATACTAGAGGGACAAACGCCTAAGGCATGGCACAGAAGTGTGGTCGTGCTTTTCTTCAAAAAGGGTGACAATATCCTGCTGAAGAACTACAGACCCATCTCACTTCTGAGCCACGTCTACAAACTGTTTTCGAGAGTCATTACGAATCGTCTCGCACGCAGGTTTGACGACTTCCAGCCTCCCGATCAAGCCGGTTTCCGAAAAGGATTTAGTACTATAGACCACATACATACGCTGCGGCAGATTATACAGAAGACCGAAGAGTACAATCAGCCACTATGCATGGCGTTCGTGGACTATGAGAAAGCCTTTGATTCGGTCGAAACTAGGGCTGTGTTACAGTCTCTCCAGAGGTGCTAAATTGACTATCGATATATCGAAGTGCTGAAGGTATAAAAACGCCACCATGTTGGTTCGCCTCTAGGATCAAAACTCGGAACCTATCCAGCTGCAGCGAGGGGTGAGACAGGGAGACGTTATATCTCCGAAAGTGTTCACCGCCGCCCTGGAAGAAGTTTTTAAGCTTTTGAACTGGGGTGGACTCGGCATAAACGGCGAGTACATTACCCACCTTCGATTCGCTGACGATATCGTGGTCATGGCTGAGACTATGGACGACTTAGGCACAATTCTCGATGGCCTCAGTAGAACCTCTCAGCAAGTGGGTCTTAGAATGAACATGGACAAGACGAAAATTATGTCAAACGTCCGTGTCATACCTACTCCTCTGAAGGTTGGAGGCTCTACACTCGAAGTTGTTACCGAATTTGTATACCTGGGACAAACAGTCCAGTTAGGTAGGTCCAACTTCGAGAAAGAGATCAATCGTCAAATCCAACTCAGCTGGGCAGCGTTCGGGAAGCTTCGCAATATCTTTACGTCCCAGATACCGCAGTGTCTTAAGACCAAAGTCTTCGACCAGTGTGTCTTGCCAGTGATGACATACGGAACTGAGACATGGTCGCTTACTATGGGCCTCATAAGAAGGCTCAAGGTCACCCAAAGGGCAATGAAGCGTGCTATGCTCGGAGTTTATCTGCGTGATCGAATCAGAAACGAGGAGATCCGTAGGAGAACCAAAGTAACCGACATAGCTCTGAGAATTGCTAAACTTAAGTGGCAGTGGGCGGGGCACATTGCTGGTAGAACAGATGGCCGTTGGGGCAGTAAAGTTTTCGAGTGGCGACCACGCACAGGAAAGCACAGTGTAGGCAGGCCTCCCACTCGGTGGACCGATGACCTGGTGAAGGTCGCGGGAAGCCGCTGGATGCAGGCAGCGCAGAACCGGTCATCGTGGAGATCCTTGGGGGAGGCCTATGTCTAGCAGTGGACGTCCTTCAGCTGATATGATGATGATGTACTTTTATCCGACGCTTTTACGATGAAGGGAAACATTGTGAGGAAACCTGCACACGCCTGCGAAGAAACTCGCAGGTCGTGTGTCAAGTCGACCAATCCGCACTGGGCGGGCCCGTGTGGTCGACTAACGCCCGATCGCCCTAATTCAGGGCAGGCTCGAGTCCCTCGGTGGGGGACGTATTTGAGCTGATATGATGATTAACAAAACCTATAGAATGTAACAAAAATGTACTTGGTTGTTGCGATTGAAGTAATTGACGTTTCTAGCATTTATTTATTACTAGCTTTTGCCCGCGATTTCGCCCGCATGGATAGCTTTTATGACTCTTTTTGAGGGTAAGTGGTGCGCGAGCCGCAATCGGCTGAAATCCTTACTATATTTCAAATGTGAAAATGTATTTGTTTATTTATTACCTATTCACACTTCAACACCTCTACCAATCGGGGTCACAGGGATGGAAATAGTCAACTTTTTATCTCTTGAAATTAGCATAGACCGATGCAGTTCCTGAGGGAACTAAGATTTTAAACAGTAAGGTGACACAAAGGGTACAGCTTATTTCTAAAAAAAATTCTTCCAGCAGACCCGTGAAAGAAGAAGTTTTGACAGAGATGGCAGACGTGAACACAACTTAATTAAAGAAAGAAAGTAATACTTAAAGTAATATTAAATAAATACTAAATTTAAACAAGTATAGACAACAAATACATAAATATACTTAAATATAAGTACCAGATGGTATATATAAACACATAGATAAATATATATCAACTGATATAAATACATATTGTAAATACATTATATATATATATATCTGTTTCCCGCGGCTTCGAGGTGCGCAGTGCGCGAGCCGCAAGTGGATCGCGAGCGTGAAAAAAAGTAGCCTGTGTGTTAATACAGGTCCTAATCTGTCTACCTACCAAATTTCAGCCGGATCTGTTCAGAAGTTTTTGCGTGAAGAAGTAACAAACATACACACTCAAAAACTTTCGCCTTTATAACTCCAGAAACTTATCAATATTTGTCTACAACTTTGTTGATGTAATAAAAAAAATGCACCGCGGTCGTAGCTCAGTGCGGCTTGCGTGTTTGGGTCAATCAGGTTAACTGAGCTGTAGCGTGGTCATTACTAGGATGGGTTTGACTGTTAGTGGCATATTTCTCGGCCGTTCCGTTGCTTCGCTAGGAACGTTAAGTCATTAGTGCCGGTTGCTATCACTAGATTGCAGTCGTTAAGCCGTTTCAGATGTCTTATATGTGGATTTATAAACTTCCTACAGTTGGGTTTCCCCACCAGCCCTGCAACCTTCACCAACCCGGTACTTGGCCCCCCTGTGGGGAGTATGTGAGATCCGTTCCCCAGCAGTGGGGACGTTGATGGGTTGTTAGCGACAAAAATTGTTTAAACAGCTGATCGATTTAAATGGGAAGTCAATTTTTTTACGTTTTCAACAAAAGTTTTTTAGTTTCATAAGTGGAAGCCTACTTCAAAAATATTAAAATGCTATATTTTACTCTACATACGGCAATTTAAGCAATATACGAAATTTTATATTTGCTTATTTATATATTTTGTTGTCATATAAATATATTGTAGGGAATGGACTATATCGTGATGGGTCTACGGGATTTGAAGGGTAAATGACAATACGGGTTATGTGAAACACCCAGGTACGTAGGGGTGGGCCTGTGTGACCACAGCATATGGATTATGTGAAACACCCAGGTACGTAGGGGTGGGCCTGTGTGACCACAGCATACGGATTATGTGAAACACCCAGGTACGTAGGGGTGGGCCTGTGTGACCACAGCATACGGATTATGTGAAACACCCAGGTACGTAGGGGTGGGCCTGTGTGACCACAGCATACGGATTATGTGAAACACCCAGGTACGTAGGGGTGGGCCTGTGTGACCACAGCATACGGATTATGTGAAACACCCAGGTACGTAGGGGTGGGCCTGTGTGACCACAGCATACGGATTATGTGAAACACCCAGGTACGTAGGGGTGGGCCTGTGTGACCACAGCATACGGATTATGTGAAACACCCAGGTACGTAGGGGTGGGCCTGTGTGACCACAGCATACGGATTATGTGAAACACCCAGGTACGTAGGGGTGGGCCTGTGTGACCACAGCATACGGATTATGTGAAACACCCAGGTACGTAGGGGTGGGCCTGTGTGACCACAGCATACGGATTATGTGAAACACCCAGGTACGTAGGGGTGGGCCTGTGTGACCACAGCATACGGATTATGTGAAACACCCAGGTACGTAGGGGTGGGCCTGTGTGACCACAGCGCGATGGCTGGCTACTGACTGCTGACTAGTAGTGTTACACTTGGTTTAAAAGGCAAGAGTGAAGACATATAGTTAGATGTACATAGGTGCACCCCTAGGTATATACAGGTAAGTTTTTTTTATACTATATCAGCTCATATACGTCCCCACCGAGGGGCTCGAGCCTACCCTGAATCAGGGCGATTAGGCCTTAGTCGACCACGCGGGCTCAGTGCGGGTTGCAATGTTTATTTTAATTTATTTGAATTAGGTAGGGTTTAGTTTTATGTTCTAAATTACAGGTTTAAGGTAGATATATCGTCTACATATATATTAGTCAGAAAATGTGGCAGCTTCAACAGGTGAAGTATAGTAAACATATTATATTAGGCACATGGAGTGAAAATATAAAAGTGTCATGTAACACGTTAAGAATATGTCACACGGATCTTTGGGAACTCAGTAAACAGCTCGGAAGAGAGCCTACGGTAAAATCAGTATGTTAGTACTAATATATGTCGAAGGGGGTGGTTAGGTTATGGATGGCCTCGTGGTTCACGTCCTTAACTATTTCGGTCTTGGGCGTCGAAATAACAATGCAGGTATGTCACAGGGGTCCTCCTTCAATAGTCTTGATCATTTGGCAATCGAAATTGTACAGGATGCCTTGGATTACAATGGATGCAAACGCGGTGATCCCAGCGATAGCGTGACACGTCCGTTATGCTCACAGATCACCACTACTTGTGTTCTGCTCGACGCTCCGTCAAAAAGTGTCTGCCCCTAGACTGACGTCCAGCTATTATGGATTCTCGACTCAATGCTGCCACCTTAATCCCAAACAGCCTACCGTCAATAGGTCATCTTTGCTACCACATACGATCGTCTCACGAGTAAAAGCGATTGTCACGCCACCACCGGTTTCACCCAGGCACTAATACCTGACGTTTGATCCAAATAAAGTTTAACGATCTATGTAATTGTATCTCGAGATGGTATTGGTCGCGTTTTCAATGACGCTCCGGCATATATACTTTGGTAAAATGGCAAATTTTCCATTCATTTTGCAGAAAAAAGTCATGTTTTTTGTTTTGAGCTGTCTACTGTGTTCCCGAGGATCCGTAGAATGTTTTGCTCTGAGACAAATCTGTAGCCACAAATCTAAGCTATTGATACCACTTTTTGTTTTATTTGAAGTTTCTTTATTTAAATAAGTAATCGTGCTTATTTAGAGCTGCCTTTTGTATGAAAATGTATTGAGAAAAATTAGATGATGCAGTTTATTTGACGCTGAGTGTATATCTTTAACGTCGACTGTACAAAGCTTTTATTTAAAAAGAGTTTTTATTCTCAAAAAGCCAAATGCATCGTGTGCCAAATGTACACGACGTTTCCAAATTTAAAATAGGCGAGCACACTATTTCCTATGATTCTAATTAAAATTAAAATTAAAACCAGCCAAGTGCGAGTCAGAATCGCACACATAGGATTCCGTAACATCATACTAGATGGCACTAGTTTCTTCATGTTTGAAAAAAACATGTTTTTTGTATGGAGAATCCCCATAATATATTTTCACCTTTTCAATTTTTTTGTTGTAGCGGCAATTGAAATACATCATCTGTAAAAATTTCAACTGTCTAGCTCTATCACAGTTCATGAAATACAAGCCTGGTGACAGACGGACGGACAGACGGACAGACAGACGGACAGACAGACGGACGGACAGCAAAGTCTTAGTCATAGGGTCTTATTTTTACCCTTTGGGTACGGAACCCTAAAAACGATCCTGGGTCCTTGACTTCACCTTCAGAGGTCATCATCAGATAAACTTCAAAAACCATAAGGATCTAATTCACAAGGAATACGGCTTCATACCAGTATATATAGCATATTTCTGCTTCATACCAGATTTTAAGCCTATTCGGATTTCTGGAAGTCACTCTAAAGTCAAGATTTGACCTAAATAAACTAACATACATACAAACATTACAAGTTAAACAAAAGCTTTTAAAATAAACGGCACCCTTCTCGCACAATCGATATCCATATGGGTGAAGCCACGGGCAATAACTAGTTCTTTACAATTAACATAAGAAATCGAATTTATTTTCAACCGACTTCCAAAAAGGAAGAGGTTCTCAATTCCACTGTATGCTTTTTTTTAATGTGTGTTACCTCTGAACTTTTGACTGGATGAACCAATTTTTATGATTCTTTTTTTATTTGAAAGATAGTGCTTCCCGTGTGGTCCTATATAAATTTTATCGCTGAAGTATTATTAGAAAATTAACAAAAACCAAAAATAATAATGCAAAAATGTACTTACTTGTTGCGATGGAAGTTGGTTCTTTACGTGTTTAGCGTTTTATTGTGTACAAAATATCATACCTATGGTATTTACATGGTCTACCGGTCTGGTCTTTGGTCGGAAACCACGAACCACACGGAAGCCTCTAGGGACGCTCAGCCTCACGCTGCACAACTTATGGACCGCAGCCCTCGTAAACTTCAACTATTCGAAAACTATTGAGGCAAGCCGGGAATTGAACAATGTAGCTTCACTGCTCTGGTGTCGGTCGGAGCGGTAAATTAAGAGGTTATAAACTTACACTTTCCAATACAATACCTGACAATGTAAAAATATTTTTAGGGATTCAGTCTTTACAACCCACCCGGCCCTTACGAGTATATAGCGGCAACAATTCAATAAATACGTTCAAATTCAAAACAAATTTATTTGTTATCATAACTTTACCAAAAAAAAACTTGAATAACTTAATAGTAGAAATATCTAATGTAAGAGAACACTTTGTTACAAAAATTAATCAGTCCTGAAAATTATATGAAAATAACAAAAAAAACACCTAAAATAACTAAAATGAAACACCTAAAATACTAAAATACCTAAAATAACCCGTCACTTGAATAACTATCTATTATAATCTGTCATTTTAGGAACAAAAAACAAATATAGCTTTGTCGTTTAGCGTACAAAAAGTAAAATATTTTTTAATGTTTTGTTCGTCAAATGACAGAATTATGACAAAAAGCCATATATTAATTCATTGACCTTTTTTATCTGTACTTTGACATTATGATAATATACTACTTAAAGGCTAATTTTACTAACAAAATGAAACAGTGTATTCTGACAATTTAAATAAAATGAAAATTAAATATTATTTTTTTGGGATTCCATAATTCTGATTGAAAAAGGAACCCTTTTAAGATCACTCGTGTGTCTCTACGACCGAAAAAAAGACAAAAAAATTAGACTAAGGTATGTATATGTTACAGTCATCTGGTTAAATCTGCCATTCAATTGAAAGGCTAGCCCATTGATTGAATGGCGACATTCAATTGAATGACTGAAGTACAACTGGCTAAGTCGTTGAATGTAACAATTAAAGACTTTGCTGAACGTCATTTTGCCAATTCGTTGAATGGGATAACTAGTTGAACGTTGAGTGACGCTTGTTCAATCAATGTTTGGCCTAGCTTACAATCAGCCAACTAGTTGAAAGTTGAGTGACGCTTGTTCAATCATCGTTAGGCCCAGTCATTCAATTGAATGTTGCCGTTCAATGAACTGGCTAGCAAGTTATTTGAATGGCTAATTTAACCAGTTGGCTGCGACATATACAGGATGTAACAAAATTGGTGTAGGACCCGTTAACTGGGGGTTCTACTCATCATACTGAACAACTTTCCCCAAGAAACCCATAGTCAATTCTCAAAAAAAAATTGGATTCTCCATACTAAAATGCACAAAGTTTATTGGAGGAAAAAAAAATTTGCGATTACAGCAGTCATAGAACAAAAGTTGTTAAATATGATGAGTAGAAGCCCCAGTTAACGGAACCGACACCAATTTTGTTACATCCTGTATAAATAATATAATGATTCAATCATGATTGTATAGGACAAATAAAATTATTTTAGACATTAGAGGTTGTGGGGGCAATAATAATCAAAACATTCAAATGTATGATGTGACTTATCAAATGATAGAATTACAAATAAATTTCGGAGAATCGGAAGGCCAGAAGCCGGATCTCAGAAATAAACTCGTCTTTGAGAAGTTCCGGAGTGTACATTTCATATTCACACACGTACAACATTAAGGCTTCAGGATAACGCGGATGAAAACAGATTATTTTCAGACAGGCGGTGACTTCGGTACGGGGCTGGCTTCCTAAATTGACAGTTCAGCTGCTCGATTAAAAATGCTCGAAAAATAATTGGCGCCTTTTTTTTTATTCACAATTGACAACATCTCACCTGGTGGTAAGTGACGATGTTGTCGAAGATGACTGGCTATCTTATCTTCATGCCGGAACACACCAATGATATCAACATTGATATTTGGCGGCAAGACTTAGATAAGATGGTGGTAGCTAGCCAGGCGGGCTTAGAAAATGCCCTACCACCAACCAAACCGAGTCGTACAATTGACCCCGCCGGGAATCGAACCCGCGACCTCCTGTGCAAAGCCAGTGAACTTTGCCTCTGAGCTACGGAGGCGGTTAAATTTTAGGGGCACTTTCCGTACAAAGGAGAGATGATATTTTTTTCAAATGCTTGTAGGTTGAATAAGACTATATTTAAATGAAGTTGTCCTTTAGTTAAGAACGTCGGTGGCGTAACAGTTACGGCCGCTACCTCCTGTCCGGGAGGCCGCGGTTCGAATCCTGCCACGTACCAATGTGTTTTCAAATTACGATTTTATATGTACGTTTATCCTACGCTCTTACGGTGATAGAAAACATCGTGAGGAAACCTGCACACGCCTGCGAAGAAACTGAAGGTTGTGTGTGAAGTCGACCAACCCGCACTTGGCCCGCGTGGTCGACTAAGGCCCGATCGCCCTAATTCAGGGTAGGCTCGAGCCATTCAGTGGGGACGTATATGAGCTAATAAGTGAATAAATTTTAAGCCACCCCTCCGTTACTTTCTGAACTGTAACAAATTACTACGGTGACCCACTCGTAAGAACACTCCATGAAAATTACTTTAGGGATTCCTGTGATAAATAGTTTCAAGTTACAAAGTAGTGATTGTAGATACACACTTTACCGGTTCTCTTGTAAAATACTTTGCGTCATAAATCGCCTAACTTGATTTTGTAAAAAAAAATATTATTCAAGTTAAGACGTGAACTATTCTGTAACTTGCTGTTTCCCGCGCCTTTACCCGCGTGGACAACGTTTCTATGACTTTTAAAGGGTGCGCAGTGCGCGAGCCGCTTAGAGTGTAAAAAAGTAGCCTATGTGTTAATCCAGGTCCTAATCTATCTACTTACCAAATTTCAGCTAGATCCGTTCAGTAGTTTTTGCATAAAAGAGTAACAAACATACATCCATACCTTCTTACAAACTTTCGCGTTTATAATATTAGTAGAATTAATTACTTGAATGCTTCTATATAATTAATCTAAAACTGTAGCGCTATTCAGCCTGCTCTGGCACGTGATGATGATGAACATCATCTCATCACACAAAAGACGTCCACTGCTGGACATAAGCCTTCCGAAGATGGGGGGCTTTGCCGTAATCGCCACGCCTGGGGTTGGCGATCGCAGAGTCACACCCCGGACACTGCATACAAATGGCCGTGAAATAACATTTCTTAAAACAAATGCCGGAGCAAACAAAATCACGGCGTAATCCCATACGTTCGAGAACCAAACTGTAACCAATCTGTATCAGTGTGGGTGACGAGGGGGTGAGGTCGGAATCTAGAGAGCGGCAGGGAGTGTCCATACTGTATGTTAGTACTTTGGCGGAGTGCAGTGTAGCGGCAGAGTATGCGGAAAGAATGCTGCTGCCCAGTGCCCACCCTCCGGTTTGTTTCCTTAGTCACCTTGGGATAAGATGGGGGTGGTGCTATCCTAGGGCCACATCATCATCATCATCATCATATCAGCCATACAATTCTATAAGCCAATAATTTTCGAAAAACCTAAAAACTTTTAGATACTAGCTTTTGATATTGCATTGTCACGCGATATAAATCATATGCATGCAAAATTTCAGCTTAATCGGAAACCGGGAAGTCGATCAAATTTAACTTACTTGCAAGATTTCACCCGAACAAACATACATACATTGCAAGTTAATTATAAGCTTGTAAAAAAGATTTAATACGTAACTTATAAATAAGATAAGGACAAGAGAATTGATAGTAATGTGTGATAGTTATCATTATCATTATATTAGCCGAAAAACGTCCACTGCTGGACATAGGCCTCCACCAAGGATTTCCACGACGACCGGTTCTGCGCTTCCCGCGACCTTTACCAGGTCATTGTTCCACCGAGTGGGACGCCTGCCTACTCTACGTTTTATGGTGCGCGGTCGCCACTCGAAAACTTTACTGCCCCATCGGCTATCTGTTCTACGAGCTATGTGTCCCGCATAATGCCACTTAAGTTTAGCAATTATGAAAGCTATGTCGGTTACTTTGGTTCTCCTACGGATCTCCTCGTTTCTGATTCGATCACGCAGCGAAACTCAAAAGCTTAATAATACCAAGAAATAGTTAATGATTAAACGAACTTACCTTAAGTGACGATCTATCATAATTATATGAAGGCTTTGTCCGAAGAGATTAGGTAGGTTTTGTAGTATAGTACAATATTTATAGCTACACTAGCTTTTGCCCGCGGCTTCGCCCGCGTGGACATCGTTTTATGACTGTCTTTAAGGGTGAGTGGTGCGCGAGACGCAAGCGGCTCACGAGCGTGGACGTAAATTTTCTCACCAGATCCCTATCCCAGATCGGGCTTTACTAATTAGCAGTCTTTGTCACTTCCCATCCCCTCAACTAATCACACTAATACTAATAAATCACAGAATATCACAAAGTTTGTGAGTGTGTGAGTGTGTATGTTTGTAACTTCTTATGTTTGATGCCTCGGTAACTATGTCAGGATATGTTAATTACATAATTTCCCTCCCTCTCAAAGATCTCTGTGCAAAAAATCACAACAATCCATTAAACACTTCGTTAAAGAAAGAAGAATATTTTTCAGTTTCCTCAGGAACTGCATCGGACTATGCTTTTTTCACGAGATAAAAAAATAGCCTATCTCCTTCCCCGTGACACAGGCTACCTGCATACCGAATTTCATCATGATTGGTCAAGGTGATGAAGCGTGAAAAGGTAACAAATAAACAAACAAATAAACAAACACATTTTCACATTTATAATCACACTAATATTATAAAGGCGAAAGTTTGTGAGTGTGTATGTTTGTTACTTCTTCACGCAAAAACTACTGAACGGATCTGGCTAAAATTTGGTAGGTAGATTAGGACCTGAATTAACACGTAAGCTAACTCTACACTCGAAAAGTCATATATAGAAACGTTGTCCACGCGGGTGAAGCCGCGGGAAGCAGCTAGTAAGTAAGGATTTCCCCCGCCAGATGTGTATTAAACATTAATGTTGCATTAAACTGTTTACTTGACTCAAGTAAATTGTATGTCGGCCGGGAGCGGCCATCTTTCAGAGAAAGCCAATTTAATTGTGACCGCCGCCGCCGCTGGGCCCGCAATAACTAGTTAAAATGCTGTCGTTCAAGTTATTAAGTGATACGATACCAAATAATAATACAAAGCTTGATATATTATCCTTAACCATTATTATCATTATTATAAAAAGCATTGGTGGCTCAATCGGTAACGACTCAGTCCTTCTAACCAGAGGTACCGGGTTCAAATCTGGACGGCCAATGTACCAATGAGTTTTTCAAAACTTACGTACATACTCGTATATTTTAGCGGTGAAGGAAAACATCGTGAGGAAACTCGAAGGTTGTGTGTGAAGTCGACCAACCCGCATTGGGCCCGCGTGGTCGACTAAGGCCCGATTGCCCTAATTCAGGGTAGGCTCGACCCCCTCGGTGGGGACGTACATGAACTGATATGATGACTAATATTATAAATGTGTTTATTTGTTTGTTTGTTTGTTACGTTTTCACGCTTCAGCACCTTGACCAATCTTGAAATGAATGACGAATGATGAAATTTGGCATGCAGGTAGCCTGTGTCACGGGGAAGGACATAAGCTATTTTTATCCCGTGAAAATAGCATAGTCCGATGCAGTTCCTGGGGGAACTTAAAAAAAATTCTTTTACATTGCAACGGAACCATCGATTGTCGTGATTTTTTGCACAGAGATGTTTGAGAAGGTGGGAAATGACACAATTTAGTAATTAGCAAATCCTGACATAGTTCCTAAGGGATCTGGGGACAACTCATTACCACGCTCGCGCACGTCGGCGTAGCAACGGAGCAACGGATTGAAGTGATTTAATGTACCTATAGAATTGGTTGAGGGGGTGAGAAGTGACATAGACTCGAATAGCCCGGTATAGTTCCTGAGGGATCTGGAGAAAACTCTTGTCTACGCTTGCGAGCCGCTTGTAGCTCGCGCACTACTCACCGTCAAACACAGTCATAAAACCGATGCCCACGCGGGCGAAGCCGCGGGAAAAAGCTAGCTATTGTATAATTCGGTAATATACATAATGTTATTGGATCTAAAGCATTGTATCTTCTCAAGAATATTGTTGTTTTACAGTTGTTACCTACGCGTTTCTCCATGTTCCTTTCCGGTCATCAGTGCGGCCTCGACGCGCCCTCCAACTGCGTCTAAGCTTGTATAAAAGATTACGAAGACTTGGAGGGCAAGTGGTTTAGGGTCTAAATTAATATAGATTTGCTTTTACCACTAGCTTTATGAAATATAGATCATGCCAGCTAAAATAAATAAAAAAAGGGTATGAGATATGAAGTTATAAGGAAAACGAAGACAGCCGAACAAAAAGCCAAAAATTAAAAAAAAAACGTAACGACAAAATAAACTAAAAAAAACATAATATAATAACAGATCGAAAATAAACAAAAAAAGATAAATTCTTCGCAAACCCTTCTCAACTTTAGTTCAAAATGTGCCAAAGCTCGTTTAGAAAAAAACCTATAATAAAAACAGAATATGTTTTTTTATTAAATATTTAATCAATTCTTTCCAAGTAGACTTTAACTCCCAAACATCGCCTCATAATCTTGCAAAATAACGCGCGATGAATTCTCCAAAATCTCTGGAACGTGCTGCAGTCGGCCGCTCGTACAAGCGAAGCGAAGCAAGCGAAGCGTACATAAATTCGCGAAGTGAGACACCGAGGCCAGCTGTTCCGCTGTTTTGGGGAAATAAATACGGATTAGACGCGACGGAGAAACGTGGGTGAATACGGGCGTTGGGCCCAACCTGCGATTCGTTATCGGTCAAGATGGCCGAAAAATCTGTTAAAGCGAGGCATTGATTGGAATAGTTTTTTTTCTGTCTTTTCCTAAAGAAAAAAAAAGAAAAAGAGAAAAACGTGTAAAGAGTAAAGAGAATAACCGCACTTTTGCACATTTTGAATGTTTTTTCGTTTTAATTAAAAATTACAGTGAAACCTGGCTTAGTGGAACCTGGATAAGTGGAATACCTCTTTTAGTGGAACAGAATCGCCGGTCCCGGCACCTTCGAACGTAGTTACCTCTATTAGTGGAATTCATAAACCCCTTTTAGTGAAATTTAAAATCTAGAATATTTTTGACAGAACCTCTGTAAGTGGAATAGCTAGAACAGATTACCTCTATCAGTGAAACTATTGTTAATATTCAAAAATAAAATCATGCGTTTATTTAAGAGTATTAAATAAAAACCTCTGTTAGTGAAACAACTATGAAGATTACCTCTATTAGTGAAACGATAGGTACTTTCCATTGAATATCAAACAAAATCATTAGTCATTTTAAATGTGGGTATTGGCACGTTTTTTCTCGTTCAGTTCTGGATTTAATCACCTCAGAATATTAAGTGCATAGGGAGTTGCAAGTTTACGTAAAAATGCCCAAACGAAAGGTTAAAGTTTTATGAAAAACAAAAGATATTACTGGCTTACGAAAGTAGGAAGTCGCGCGAGGAAACCATTCGGGAAAATAGACCGATGGTTCCAGACGGAGATTTTTAAAGAATATCACGTCTACCCCACCCTTTGCCGAATTATCAAAAGCAAAGAAAAGATAAAGGGACAGTGCGTTGATGCACAAGGAAAACTAATATATGTATACGAGGGCAGTTTGATAAGTCCATGACTTTGGAAAGAAGAAACACTCTTTTTACATATATTTTTTATTATTTTTCTACATAATCTCCTTTCAACTCTTCGCCCTTAGTCCAGCGATTTTCCAACCTCTTACACCCATCAAAAAAATATTTTTTGTCAAACCCTGAAAAATAGGCCTCAGTTTCGGCTACCATCTCTTCGTTTGACGAAAATCTTTGCCCGCCAAGCATCTTCTTCATGTTTGGGAAAAAATCTTCATGTTTGGGAAGAGGAAAAAGTCACAGGGGGCTAAATCTGGCGAATACGGAGGGTGTGGCAATAATTCGTATCCTAATTCGACAATTTTTGATGTCGCGATTGCAGACGAGTGGGCCGGTGCATTATCCTGATGAAATCGTTTTTTTTTCTTTGTTAGATGCGGTCGTTTCTTGATCAACTTTTTATTCAATCTATCTAACAATGCAGCAAAGTAAGCTCCGGTTACTGTCTTGCCTTTATCCAAAAAATCTATGTAAATAACCCCTTGGCTGTCCCAAAAGACTGTGGCCATCACTTTACCAGCCGAGTAAACAGTTTTTGCCTTCTTTGGGGCACGTTCCCCGGTAGAAGTCCATTGCTTGGACTGTTGCTTAGTCTCTGGTGTATAATGATGGACCCACGTTTCGTCAACTGTTATGTACCGACGTATAAACTCACTCGCATTGCGATTAAACATGGCTAGGCATTCCTCAGAAGCTGTTACAATTTCGTTTCTGGTCGACTGTTAGTAAACGCGGCACCCATCTTGCAGAAAGCTTTTTCATGCCCAGCATATCATGCAAAGTATAAAAACTCGTTCAGTCGAGATGTGCATAGCATCACTCATTTCGCGTATCTTCACTCGACGGTCTGCCAAAACAATATCATGTATTTTATTAACCATGCCCTCCGTAGTGACCTCAATCGGCCTTCCTGGGCGCTCCGCGTCATTAGTAGTAGTACGTCCACAACGAAATTCAGTGAACCACTTATGTACCATCCCATGAGAAGGCGCAGAGTCACCATATTACTTTTTCAATTTGTCTTCGGTCTGCTTAATTGTTTTACCACGTAAAAAATAGTGTTTAATTAGCACTCGAAACTCGCTTTTCTCCATTTTTAAAGAATACTTAGAAGTCGCCTAAATTTTTTGTTTCTAAAAAGCTTGTTTTCGCGCCAAATTTGAAAAAAGAACGGCATGCGCTTCGTAGTGAGTTTCCAAATATGAGACAAAAAAAATATTAAAAAAGTTTTTATTCAACCTTAAAGTCATTGAGTTATCAAACTGCCCTCGTAAGCTTAAATGTTATTGTAAAGCCTATGTTGATTTTCAATTATTTTAGTTTTGATTTACATACTTAGTAAAACTAGTGTTAACTTTATTAAATATGTATGTAAATAAGTTTCATAACCTAAAATTGTGTGTTAATAAAAAAAATCATACCTCTATTACCGAAATCAGTCATGTTTGAGCCTCTGTTAGTGAAACCTTCTATAAGTTGAATTTTTTTTTGAACCTGGATAAGTGGAACCCTGGATTAGTGAAATACCTCTATATGAAATTAAATTTCCAGTCCCTTGAAATTTCACTAATCCAGGTTTGTACAATTAATTTATAAAAATCCAACTGGCATAATGAAGTGTCTATTTAGACTAATCGACTTAAATAATTAAGAGATACTAAATCGGTCTAGTTTGCCTGTAGAATGCAAATTTCTTTTTTAAAAGAGGTTTCTTTGATATATAGGGTGACTTTTAATTAGTTCTTGATAACAAAAGATACGCATGTACCTAATCGTGATTACAAACATCTTTCCCAAAGAAACTATAAGTCAATTTTAAAAAAAATTTTGGTCCTTTAAACATAATAAAGTTATCAAACCGGCAAAAATGTATAAGGGACCAAAAAATTTTTTTCATATTTGACATATAGTTTCTTTGGGAAAGTTATTTTTAATCACGAGTACATGCATATCTTTTGTTATCAAGAACTAATTAAAAGTCACCTGTATATTTTTATGTTACAAAAGTTAACGAATCATGTTTCTGCAACTGACAAAATGAATTCATTGAAAAGAAGAATCAGATTACAAAACTTTGATTTCTAATGTTTTGTAATTGCTGAAAAAAATGGAGATCCCTGTGACCAAAGTTTCCAATGCGTCGCCTTAAGATTATTTTTAAACGGGCCTCGCTCTTTAGTATCTTATTAATTAAAGCGCGACACCTATACTTAAGATTGTACCGGAAAAGGATTGACTGCTTTCAAAACTGAAAATTAACAAAAGCAAGAAGTAATTAATATTTTGTAATTGACGGTGAAGGAAAACATCGTGAGGAAACCTGCACACGCCTGCGAAGAAACTCGAAGGTTGTGTGTGAAGTCGACCAACCCGCACTGGGCCCGCGTGGTCGACTAAGGCCTAATCGCCCTGATTCAGGGTAGGCTCGAGCCCCTCGGTGGGGACGTATATGAGCTGATATAATAATTGATCTAGATTTAACATATTTAATACTAGTGGATGCCCGCAGCTTTGCCCGTGCAGATCCTAATTTTTGCGGTTCCCGTGGGAATTTCCCAAAACCCTTTCTTAGCGGATGCCTACGTCATAACATCTACCTGCATGTGGTGGTTTGGGCTGTGCGTAGATAGATCACTATGTCAGTCAGTCAGTCACCTTTGAGTTATATATATTTAGATGACTAAAATAAATAAAAAACGGTGGAAATCCTTGGGGGAGGCCTAGGGGTATGATGACGATGACTATGAATATGACTAACTTTAGCTTAATTAGAATTGATTTTAGCAGTCCAAAAATCATTGGTAAGCTTCTTTTAGGAAATTCACCCTAGTTATGGCTGTTTTCTCACTAGCCGGCACGGTGCCAGGGCTTCGTTTTTCCATTGGGCCGAAGCCGTCGCCGATGCCGGTCAGTGGAAAGACGCTACATATATTTTCATACATTTTTGCTTCTCCGGCAGCCGGGCTGGTGCCCGTGCCGGCTAGTGGAAAAACGCACATTAGAATTCATCCCTAAACATTAACAGTTATATCTAAGCAAACCAATAATAACTTTCTAAGCGACCAGCGCCAAAAGCCTTTAAAAACGTCGGGGCTCAACCGGTAACGACTCGGTCCATCTAACCAGAGGTACCGGGTTCAAATCTTGGACGGCCAATGTACCAATGAGTTTTTCAAAAAACTTACGTACGTATACTTACCGATTGCTTTAACGGTGAAGGAAAAAATCGTGAGGAAACCTGCACACGCCTGCGAAGAAACTCAAAGGTAGTGTGTGAAGTCGACCAAGCCGCACTTGACCACGCGGGTCAACTAATGCCTAATCACCCTGATTCAGGGTAGGCTCGAGCCCCTCGGTGGGGACGTATATGAGCTGTTATAATAATAATAATAAGCGACCAGGACGTCGCGATTTCGATTCCCGGTGGGGTCAACTTGTAAGACTCGGTTGGGTTGGTGGTAGGCCATTAACTTAGCCCGCCTGGCTAGCTACTATCATCCTATGCACAAACATCAGTGTTAACAACATTTACATACAATCATGTATTCCGGCATAAAGATAAGATAACCAGTTCTCCATTTCGTTGGGGAATCTTGGTAAGCCCGCTTCCATCTTCGGCATCATCAATCAATCAAGCAATCAAATATGCTTTATTGTACAATAACAAAAATATATACAATAATAAGTAGTACAGAATAAAACGTAAAATTTTAAATTGTACAATGTAGGCGGCCTTATTTCATAAAGCAATTTCTTCCAGACAACCCAGAGAATCATCGTCACTTACCATCCGCGTATTGACAAAGCTCAATGACCGCGCCGGCCCGCCACGCCGCCGCGGCGTATTCTGGCGTATTCCGCGCAGTTTAATAATTTTAATTAAAAAAACAAAAGCAAATTGACCATAGGTTTCTTGGGAAAAGTTGTTCAGTTTCATGAGTACATGCTCCAGTTAAAAAAAAGTGCGTACTTTTGATAAGACCCTGTATATTTTCACCCGTATGTTTACTTGGACTTAAGCGCGGTACACACTCGCGGCTGAATTATTGATCGCCAGTGTACACTCTGCCTTGCTCGCCTCTTATAGGCCGCAAGGGAGGATCTTTCCACAGTCTTACCATACCTATATACGTACCTAGATAATAGATTTGTACTCATTTCTCCACATAAACTAGGGAGTTGCAATGTATATCATAACCCCGCTACGTCTGCCTGTCTGTCTGTCTGTCTGAACGCGACAAACTCAAAAACTACCCAACGGATTTACATACGGTTTTCACGAATGGACAAAGTGCTTGCTGCTCGCGCACCGCGGGCTCTCTAGTTATTACTGTTATATTATTAATTTTTAACGCATTATGATATAAACACTAAAACACACGACTTTCTAGTGTCCCCACAAACTCTACCAACTGTACAAATATACGATGGAGGATAGAGTCAAATAAACTGCACGCATAGTAATGATAATAATGCAGTTAAATCGTACTAAATTAACGGCCAAGTGTGAGTCGGACTGACGCAAAGTAGGGTTCCGTAGGCTTTTCATAAAATAAATGTTTATTTTAAGAAAATAAAATTACATTTGCTGTTGGTATTTTGTATAGAAAATCTACGAACTTCTTACAAATCAACTTCATATCTTATGTTGGTCGATTATTACTCCAAAACTAAGAAAGCCTACTAAGCTGTTATAGTTTTCCTTTTAAATTGATTTTTTTTTATATCAACTCATATACGTCCCCACCGAGGGGCTCGAGCCTACCCTGAATCAGGGCGATTAGGCCTTAGCCGACCACGCGGGCCCAGTGCGGGCTGGTCGACTTCACACACAACCTTCGAGTTTCTTCGCAGGCGTATGCAGGTTTCCTCACGATGTTTTCCTTCACCGTTAAAGCAATCGGTAAGTATATGTACGTAAGTTTTTGAAAAACTCATTGGTACATTGGCCGTCTAGATTTGAACCCGGTACCTCTGGTTAGATGGACCGAGTCGTTACCGGTTGAGCCACCGACGCTCTCAAAATTTATTATATGTCCTACTATTTAATTTTTTTTTCAGATGTCCTGAAATAGCGCTTTAACTATAAGACACTTGACTCTAACAAAAATTAGCACTTTAAAGCGTAACATTTCGCAAATCGATTCCTGAATCGAAAAATAGTTTATCTACACTCATGTCGTAAATCCTTCATTTACTTATCAGAAACGCTAAGCAAATGATATACCTTTCGATGGAGCCGTGACTAAGGATCCATACAAATTTCATTTCGTTATCGCAAAGTTGTAACAAAATGAAGTTTTTTTTTTTTAATTTTTACGCAGATGCTTGCTATTTGAGCACACTAGCGTGTTTCGGAACGCAACCTTGGCGGCGCGCATGCGCGGTGCGATATTACTGCAAATTTATTTTCGCGCCATTAACGATTGTATTTTTCCTTATGCAGTTTGTATATAAACAATGATTACTTTATTTTGTCTTTAATTTAAATTTGTTGTATGAGTGTAGATAAACTATTGTATGCAACTGTACATAATTAGTATTTAACACTCGTGTTAAATACCCCTCATTATGCAACAGTTGCATAAATAGCTATTTTGCGAACCCGCAGTTGTTTTATAAAACCTATTCCACGATACCCCACGCGATAGGGTACGTCAACGAACATAAAATCACCTCCTCTTTACGTGTAAGGGCTTACCAATTACAAATATAATAAAAAAAGGAAGGGGAGGTACCCTAAAAATTAATGTTTATCAAGATTTCATTTTACCATTTTATCCATGCCAAATTATGGTCGTGAAATAACATTTCTAAAAACAAATGACGGAGCAAACAAAATCACGGCGTAATCCCATATGTTTGAGAACCAAACTGTAACCAATCTGTAACAGTCTGGGTGACGAGGGGGTGAGGTCGGAATCTAGAGAGCGGCAGGGAGTGTCCATACTGTATGTTAGTACTTTGGCGGAGTGCAGTGTAGCGGCAGAGTATGCGGAAAGAATGCTGCTGCCCAGTGCCCACCCTCCGGTTTGTTTCCTTAGTCACCTTGGGATAAAATGGGGGTGGTTCTATCCTAGGGCCACATCATCATCATCATATCAGCCATACAATCCTATAAGCCAATAATTTTCGAAAAACCTAAAAACTTTTAGGTACAAGCTTTTGATATTGCATTGTCACGCGATATACATATATGCATGCAATATTTCAGCCTAATCGGAAACCGGAAAGTGGGTCAAATTTAACTTACTTGCAAGATTTCACCCGAACAAACATACATACACTAGTGCTCACTAGTACTAACAGTCTCTGAGCTAAGCCGCTAAGCTCTGCATAATCCTGTCGTATCATCCTCGTTCATCATCATAACTTAAGACGTTACTGATGAACAAAGTCCTCCTACATCATATAGCGTAAGACGTTACTGATGAACAAAGTCCTCCTTCATCATGTAACGTAAGACGTTACTGATGAACAAAGTCCTCGTTCATATAAGGACTAGTATGCTGTTGCTCGGCCCTGCTAGATGGACCGATGATGATGATGATCTACGTAGATGTAAACGTAGATAGATTATTATCATCTTAAGAATCTACATTAATAATTATTTTAATCCACCATTGGAAAGCCGTTGGCATTACCTCACCTGATGGTAAGTGACGATGATGCCGAAGATGGAAGCAGGCTTACCAAGATTACCTACCAAATGCAATGGGGTAGGCTAGGGGTAGGCTATCTTATATTCATACCGGAATACCTTAATATTGTTAACATCGATGCAAAAATTACTCGTAGAAAAGATGGCAGAATTATAGCCAGGTCAATTTAGAAGAAAATTCCCTACCACCATCCAGCCGAAGTCATTCAAAGCAAAGTATATATAACATACAGCACGGACATTCCCTGCCGCTCTTTGGATTCCGACCTCACCCCCTCGTCACCCAAATTAATACAGATGGATTACAATTTGTTTGTCGAACGTCTATACGAAATCCTATGATTTCGCCGCCATTTTGTTAGCTCCGTCATTCCTTTTTTGAAATGTCATTTCTGACCCGTTGTATGAAATGTCCAGGGTGTGCTCAAAGTTTGACTCCGCCGGGAATCAAACCCACGACCTCGTACCATGAAGCGAGTGGACGAAGGAGATAAATATGTAGGCGGCATATCATCAGTCCATCTGGCAGGATCATCCAACTTCGAAACGGCCTTCAAACTTGTACAAAATTTGGACCAAAGTGGTTCGGAACGGAAATAAACTCCGGATCACATTAGGGACGCGGAGGTAGCAATGCTAGGCTACGTGACTGAGAGATTTATCGCCTGCCGCAACTCGGAGCTCCGGCGAACGGAATTCTAATTGATATCGTTAAATTCGTTAGCTTCTTACTCGTTAGTCGTTACACTTTGAATTAATTACAGCATTTAACTGTAACTAAGAGAAGGGAAAGAAATAAAAAAACTTTACTGTCGCATAATACACAACATAGTCGTAATATTTTTTAATGGTGTAATTACTACTTACAAAGTAACCAACATAACTCACAGAATCGCTAAACTGAAGTGGCAGTGGGCAAGGTACATAGCTCGTAGAACAGATGGCCGTTGGGGCGGTAAAGTTCTCGACTGGCACCGAAAAACGTAGCATAGGCAGGCCTCCCACACGGTGGATCGAAGACCTGGTGAAGATCGCGGGAAGCCGATGGATGCCGGCAGCGCAGGACCGGTCGTCGTGGAAATCCTTGGGGGAGGCCTTTATCCAGCAGTGGACGTTTTTCTGCTGATATGATGATGATGATGAATTACTACTTAAATACTAATCTATCAAAGTTTATTTTGACATTTATGAAGTGAATTTTTATTTTTCTCTTATTTTGCTTTAAATCTTTGACCATAGTCGTAAGCCATACATATTACCAAAGTATAAATATGGAGACTATACTTACAGGGTTTAAAAAAAAATGTAGGACCCGTGAACTGGGCGTTTCGGAAAACGTAGCGTAGGCGGGCCTCCCACGCGGTGGACCGGCGACCTGCTGAAGATCGTGGGACGCCGCTGGATGTGGGCAGCGCAGGACCTGTCGTCGTGGAAATCCTTGGAGGAGGCCTTTGTCCAGCAGTGGACGTCTTTCGGCTGATGTGATGATGATAAATATTAAGAACTGATGAATAAACGAAGCATTCTGGTCGCATCGCGACTAATGGAACTAATGTAATCAATTGCCGCTATAAAACAAATACCAAAAAATTTGAAAAAGTGACAAATTAAGGTGGGTCTCCATACAAAAAACGAGTATTTTTTTAAAGTGAAGGAACTAGTGATATACCGTGATAGCTATACAGTTGAAATTTTCACAGATGATGTATTTCTGTTGCCGATATAACAACAAACACTAAAAATTAGAAAAAGTGAAAAAATAAGGAGGGTCTCCATACAAAAAACGTGTTTTTTTGAAACTTGAAAAAACTATCGCCATCTAGTATGATGGTACGGAACCCTTTGTACGCGGGTCTGAATCGCACTTTACCGATTTCCGGAGTGTAATGGTTAGTCCATTCGCTTCACAAAAGGAGGTTGCGGGTTCGATTCCGGCGGGGCCAACAATCTAGTATGATGGTACGGAACCCTATGTGTGCGGTTCTGACTCGCCCTTGACCGGTTTTTAAGAATTGGGCGAATAAATATAGCACTTGCTCATCTTGAAAGTTTCCACCCTACGAGTACATAGGTCCTTAGTATTTTTACAGCTCTTCAAAAATTCATGTTTTAAATGAAAAGTCCAAAACCATCCCAAGGCAAAGTTGATCTGTGTATTTGACGCAAACCGTTGTTAACTTGTGATTTCAAAAATGGTACCTATGTTTTAAACCCCTTGGCCAGTCCCCGGACACTGCAATACAACGATCGTGGAATGACATTTCTAAAAACAAATGACGGAGCAAACAAAATCACGGCGAAATCCTATACGTTCGAGAACCAAACTATAACCAATCTGTATCAATATGGATGACGAGAGGGGGTGAGATCGGAATCTGAGAGCGGCTGGGAGTGTCCATACTTCATGTTAGTACTAATATATAAGGTCTAACAAAATAAGCTGAAACTATTTTAACTGGTGCTTCTACCCATGAAACTGAACAACTTTCCCCATAAAACCCATAGTCAAATCTCAAAAAAAAAATTTCTTTCTCATACTTAGTTGGCTGATCAGCCGATATTTTTTGCAATTTGACAATGGGTTCTATGTGGAAAGTTGTTCAGTTTCATGGGTAGAAGCACCAGTTAAAATAGTTTCAGCTAATTTTGTTAGACCTTATATACTTAAAATATACTTTGCCTTGGCACACCAAGGTTCGAACTAAGTCACCAGATCAAACAGAAGGTAGAAGGTAGCTATGAATTATAAACGTATTTTAATCCAAGACGGTATTATTTAGTATTCAATGGCTCAAGTCAATTCGAAGCACTCAGATCCATCGGACGACCCGAATGCATTTAGATCAGATTGTCTTGAGATCTTAGATAGGTACCAAGACTTATTTCCCTTCCTACCAAGAAGCCTGTATTTGCACTGTTTAAATAGATGCTTTTGTTGGATCTACTAAGAAGAAAGCAACATTAAAAACATCAACGAACTCCATCAAGAGTTCCAAACAAAGACTGTACGAATTACATACGTACATGTAATTTATTTTTATATTATTTTGTTAAGATTTGGAAGCAGTCGCGCTTGTACTGTGTACTTTGCCCGCGACCCAGTTAAGAGTGCATTGACACACGACAACTTAGCATAATTTTGTTAGTTTTTAAATCAGTGTTCAATTAGAGATCCATCTGACAAGACCATTGCATTTTATTTGGGACCACCTCTAGGACACTCACTGACACATTGACATTGCATTCCTGTACAAGATCATATCCTAATCAAAGACCATTTACCTACAAGACTTATGTTAAATGACCTTCGCTTCACACCAGGAGGTCGCGGGTTCGATTCCCGGCGGGGTCAACTTTGTAAGGTGGTGGTAGAGCATTTTCATAGCCCGCCTGGCTAGCTACCACCATCTTATCCAAGTCTTGCCGTCTTACATCAGTGTTAACAGCATTGATGTGTTCCGGCTTGAATAAGATAGCCAGATCCCATTGCGCTGGGGAATCTTGGTAATCCCGCTTCCATATTCGGCATCATCGTCACTTCTTTTACCATTAGGTGAGATGATGCCAAGGACTTACCAATTGTAAATAAAAAAACCTGTATGTTTGGGACTTTTATAGCATTTTTTGTTTCAGTTCTATCGTAAAAACTGTAATACATATTTATAAGCGTTCCCGATCGCCCTAATCCAGGATAGGCTCGAGCCCCTCTGTGGGGACGTATATGAGCTGATATGATGACGATGATGATATAAGCGTATAACTTAGTGTGATTATAGCAACTAATCCTAAACTCAAACATCAATTAGTAAACCGGCCGAATGTACATCAAATGTGAAGTATTTTCTGTCGCACGCGTTGATGTCTTTTGTTTGTAAATGAACAGGTATCATTATTATACTTGTGTGTAGTAGTCGAGTGGTGGTACGGAACCCTCGACGCGTGGGTCCGACTCGCACTTGGCCGGTTTTTTCTTCTTGGTTGGACCGGCACCGAATCCAAAAATAACTGATTATGATTAGATACTGTAAATATTTAATGCGTCCGTCTTTAAAAAAGCGTCGGTGGCTCAACCGGTAACGACTCGGTCCCCCTAACCAGAGGTGCCGGGTTCAAATCTGGACGGCCAATGTACCAATGAGTTTTTCGAAACTTACGTAGGTACATATATTCACCGATTGCTTTAACGGTGAAGGAAAACATCGTGAGGAAACCTGCACACACCTGCGAAGAAATTCGAAGGTTGTGTGTGAAGTCGACCAACCAGCACTGGGCCCGCGTGGTTGACTAAGGCCCAATCGCCCTAATTCAGGGTAGACTCGAGCCCCTCGGTGGGGACGTTTATATGAGCTGATGTGATGACTGTAAATATTTAGAATGTATCAATTATTTTGTACAGTGCTCAGATAGGCAGGTGGTGTATTTAGGCTGGATTATGTCAGAAACACACACATAAGAGGCACCTTCAAAGTGAGACTATCCCAGATAAACTGCAGGAGAGCCGTCTGCGGTGGTACGGACACGTTATGAGGCGACCATCCGACCACATGACCAGGAAAGTGCTAGATATAGAAATTAAACCCCGAGGACGAGGAAGACCCCGAATCACGTGGATGTCCGTAGTAAATAAGATCCTCAAAGAAGCCCTAAGTCAACAAAGAGACGACCCAGCATCGAGCTGCCTGGAGAGGAGACTCATGATACGGAGGGCCGACCCCAAATAAAATGAGAAAGGGCCAGGCAAATAAGAGATGAATTATGTTGTACATTTTCCTTTAATTCTCGTTTCTTTAAAGCAACAAAAATATATATTTCTTTAATTTTTAATTTATTTTACATATGAGTAACGTTTTCAAGTCGATTTTCTTTACCACTGTATTTTACAATTTTTAGTGGTAAGTAACTGTGTCTTACAAATTTCGGTTTGAGAGCGTCGGTGGCGCAACGGCATGGGCCGCTACCTCCTATCCGGGAAATCGAGGTTCGAGTCCTGCCACTTACCATGTGTTTTCGAATTTCGATCTTATATGTACGTTTATCCGACGCTTTTACGGTGAAGGAAAACATCGTGAGGAAACCTGCACACACCTGCAAAGAAATTCTAAGGTTGTGTGTGAAGTTGATCAACCCGCACTGGGCCCGCGTGGTCTACTAGGGCCCGATCACCCTAATTCAAGGTAGGCTTGAGCCCCTCGGTGGGGACGTATATATGAGCTGATCTAATGTAATAATGTAAGTAACTGTCGCTTATACAAGGTTGCGTTAACTCTTTAGATAGTACTTACTGTACATACCAAAATATTCCTATTTTTTCAACAAAATTTACTAATGTCCCATCACAAATCTATAATATAAAAATGAATCGCAAAATGTGTTGGTAAGCGCATAACTCGAGAACGGCTGGACCGATTTGGCTAATTCTTTTTTTGTCGAGTTCGTTATTGTCAGGAGAAGGTTCTTATGTAGGGTAGGGTAGGGTAGGGTAGTGTAGGGTAGGGTAGGGTAGTGTAATGTAAGGCGGTACGTTGTTCGCCGGGACAGCTAGTATAATATATAAAAATACAGCAAATTTTTGTGTGAAAGTTCAAAAAGTTCTGTGAAATCCATCTATTTCCGGGTACCTGAAACGCAAGCAGTCGACGGAGCCCCTTCTGGGCTCTCTTGAAGTAGTTCTCATGTCAAAATCAACGAAAACTACAACCGCCATAGCCAAAGATGATACAGCCTTCAGAACCTTAACCATCCGACTCGGGGTGTTCCGAATTTCCGAGCTTGTGATTCGCTTTATTTTAGTTTAGGAGTTTCGGATACCTAGTAGGCAGGCAGTTGAATCTAATCATCCGAGTCGGGTGTTCCAAATTTCCGAGCTCGCTTCGATTGTTCCGTATTATCAGCGGTCGTCACAGTGGAGTGGAATTTGATGCAAAATTAGAACACAGATGGAAGTCCTCATCAAAACAAATCATAGGAGCCCCGCGAGGTAGCTGCTGTACACCCTTCAATCGAGGAGTTCCCCTCGATTGCCTGCCATCTCCATCATCAGATCAGCTCTTGGTCCCCATAATATTTTATTTTCATTTAAACTACACCTATGTTCTATCTTCTATATTTTAAACATGTAGGGAAGGTACTCTAAATTTTTTTACAAATTTTTTTCCATAGGTTTATGGGTAATAAAGATTTATAGCACCATACCAAAGTTCAGCTACTTCTTATCTTATCAGCTCATATATGTCCCCACCGAGGGGCTCGAGCCTTCCCTGAATTAGGGCGATCGGGCCTTAGTCAACCAGTGCGGGTTGGTCGACTTCACAAACAACCTTCGAGTTTCTTCGCAGGCGTGAGCAGGTTTCCTCACAATGTTTTCCTTAACCGTAAGAGCGTCGGATAAACGTACATATGAAATCGAAAACACATTGGTACGTGGCAGGATTCGAACCAAATTTCAGCTTAATAGCTGAATAATATTTGAGTGAAACGGCTGTAACATTCCGATGGACGGAGGAATAGACAGTCAGATATAACGAAACTATAAGGGTTCCTAATTTACTGCAGAACCCTAAAAAAAGAATCATAATCCTAACCACTCCGGGAGTGCTGACAGAAGTGTATTTTTTTACAGTTTTACAAGTTTTGACCCTCCGAGTGTTCTTGTCGGTGTAGGTTACAGTTCTGAGGTTATAGTATCGCGAGTTCAATGGTTTTTTTTTCATCTCAAAAAATGTTTTATAAGTTTCGACCATCCGAGCGTTCCTGACGGTGTCGGTTACAGTTCTGAGGTTACAGGTTACAGTGTCGCGAGTTCAATGATTTTTCCTATCTCAAAAAATGCTCAACGAGTTTTCACTTCAAAAATAATCATAAAAATCGGTTAACTTTCGGCGAAGACGTCGCGTAACATACCATACAAAAACATTTACCATCGTATCGAGACCTTCCTCCTTTTTGGAAATCGGTTAGTTCATCTAGTTTAAATCGACCTTCAAATAGCTGGCACCATTTAGTTTGAAGACAAGGTTTTGGAGGACACGAATCTCAGCATTGAAGGTTGGCTACGAACTATTCTGACTAAGAATTTAAGGGGTTCTTTCTATCTACACTAATTTATAAATCACTCTCAACTTCCGTTCGCCTCGCCCGATCCCAATTCCGTAACGCTCTCGTCACGCATCCACCATCTTACTCCCCAAGTCAAGCGTGCGTTAAGAAGTTTTACTTTAAAAACAACACATTAAAACTACGATAAATAGTGAAATTATTTCCCATGACGCTTGCTGCGTTCGCATCCTTCCCCCCTCCCCCTCCCCCCTCCCCCCTCCACCCACTGGACATGTGTTGGGCCAAAAAGAAGCCCAACTTCGGATCCAGGCCCTTTCCCCTCATACGATGCCCTAAATCGTGTGAACAATGTACATAAAAGTAAAATTAAAACATTTTTTTTTTTTATTCACAATTGTTAAGCCCTTGGCATCATCTCACCTGATGGTAAGTGACGATGATGCCGAAGATAGAAGCGGGCTTACCAAGATTGTCCATCGCAATGGAGAACTGGCTATCTTTTCTTCAAGCCGGAACACATCAATGTTGTTAACACTAATGTTTGGCGGCAAGACTTAGATAAGATGGTGGTAGCTAGCCAGGTGGGCTTAGAAAATGCCCTACCACCAACCAAACCGAGTCTTACAAGATGACCCCACCGGGAATCGAACCCGCGACCTCCTGGTGAGAAGCGAATGGACTAACCATTACGCCACGGAGGCGTTTACATACATTTGTCGGAATCATTTAGAAAGGTGCCTTAGACAAAGTTCGCAACATTTATCACTTTTGCAGGATACGTGACAGATGAAAACAAAAGACGAGCGCAAAAGCGTTAAAGTAACAGTTAGTCGTAACTGTTAATTAACTGTATCCACACGCCCGCCCGCACGTGCCCGCATCTCCTCACAAAAGAGCATGTTTACATGTAAACAAATGCACATACTCGAGTAAATTCACTAAATAAAGTTATATCAAAGCGTGCAAGAAAATATATAGATAGATACGAAAATTATATAGGTAGATACGAAAAATATATAGGTAGATACGAAAAATAGGGATAAGATTTTAATTATCGCGGCGGGCGGTATTTCTCAAAGGCGCAGCTTATTCAGCGAACGAACTATCCTACCAATATTAAAAACGCGAAAGTTGGTAAGAATGTATGGATGTATAGTTGCAAAAACTATTGAACGGATCTGGCTGAAATATGGTAGGTAGACATATTATTAGGACCTGGATTAACACATAGGCTACTTTTTTTTCCACGCTCGCAAGCCGCTTGCGGCTCGCGCACCGCGCACCCTCGAAAAGTCATAGAAACGTTGTCCACGTGGGTGAAGCCGCGGGAAACAGCTAGTAGATATATAAATTCTTCTTGTTGCTTATTTCTAATCACTGTACATATCGAGTTTTACGGCTTGAGGCTCTCCTCCACCTGCATGCAACGAATCCTCAAATTCTTGTTACATGGTCAGGAGTGGATCAGACAGCTTGGAATAGCATATCATTACTGGCCGCATGGACGGAAAGAGGAGTAGAGCGCGAATGCCTATGCGATGGGCCGATGCGATAAAAGAAGTGACCGGGATGACAATGCAGGCTAATATCCACAGAGCTCAAAATCAAGCGGCCTGGAGAGCTGTGGTGGCACGTGCGACCCACGATGGTCACGTCCCTGACCCATGAGGATACGACAAAGAAGAAAGAAAAAGATCAGAAGTAAGCATATAAGCATAGTCTATGCGGGAATCTGTTTGGAAGCCTATGTACAGTACAACCATTTGACCACCCCTGATTATGTGATTTATATAAAACTTAAATAAAAAATAAAAAAGCCCCCGACAAAAACCACTAAAAAGTAAAAAAAAAATGTATTGGCCCTTTAACTTTAACATAAATAGTAACATTTTGATCCAAGAGTCGTCGCGTTGAGGGATCGCTTAGTTGTGAAATTAGTATTAACTAGTTGATGCGCGTGACTCCGCCCGCATGGACATCGTTTCTATGACTGTCTCCGAGGGTGCGCAGTGCGCGAGCCGAAAGCAGCTCGCGAGCGTAAAGAAATGTAGCCTATATGTTGATTCAGGTCCTAATCTGACTACCCTCTAAATTTCAACCAAATAAGTTCAGTATTTTTTGCGTGAAAGAGTAACAAACAACCAGACATACATTAACGTTTATTATATTAATAGATAAATATTAAAACGGAGCGTCGGTGGTGTAACGGCTAGGGCCACCTCCTCCTGTCCGAAAGGTGGTGGTTCGAATCCCGCCACGTACTAGTGTAATTTCGAATTTAGATTTCATATGTACGTTTATCCGACGCTCTTACGGTGAAGGAAAACACCGTGAGGAAACCTGCACTCGCCTGCGGAGAAACTCGCAGGTTGTGTGTGAAGTGTGTAAGGCCCGATCGCCCTAATTCAGGGTAGGATCGAATCCCTCGGTGGGGACGTATATGAGCTGATGTTATGATATTAATTGGATTATAATGTAGTGAAGTAAATCATTGTATAGTAATTACTTGTAGGACTTACCATTAGGTGAGATGATGCCAAGGGATTACCAATTGTGAATAAAAAAAATAAGCATTTTCAATTTCATCTTGAAAAACTGATTACATATTAGTTCAGTTCACAGAACAAAGAGAATAAGATGAAAGATTACGAAACAGTTAGTTGCCCTTAAAATTTGACAAGCTGAAAACTATGCACGCTAAAGCGTTCCCTTTGAAGTTCCATCAAAGAGCCAATTTCGAACCAATTTCAAGCCCTTTTTGAGCCTTAAGTTGCGGGTTCACGAGCAGTTCGCGAGTATTTAATGTGCACTTTAGAACGGGGTCTTAGCGTAAACAGTTTTAAAAGATTAACGACGAAGTTTTGCCTTCGTATACGGAAACTTGCCCCGACGTACCTACTTAGTTAACGTTCTCTGAATTTACCGTTGTTTTTTTTAGTTAAGTATCTTGAGTTCATTAAGCAACTATTTTTATACAAGACAAGTTAACCTTTTTTAACATAGTTTTACCGTTAATTAGATAGTCGATTATTTTTGTATCGAATAAATGACCGTATTTCCAAGGCACATTAAATCAATCGTAGCAGAAGTTTCAATAATAAATGTACTTCACATCAGTTCATATATACATTCCCACCGAGGGGCTCGATCCTACCCTGAATTACCCTGATCGGGCCTTAGTCGGCAACGCGGGCCCAGTGTGGGTTGGTCAACTTCACACACAATCTTCGAGTTTCTTCGCAGATGTGTACATGTTTCCTCACGATGCTTTCCTTCACCGTAAGATACATGATAAAGATAAATGTACTTAATTCACAGTTAAATATAAATGACAATTTCATAAATTTTCAAGGCATCTCAAGTTTAAAACGCACTTTTTAACCCTTTAATTCATAAATCGATATAATCTGTGATGTCTTTGATCGCAATATCCTCTTCCTATCCTTTATAAATGAGCAATTTTTATACATAATTATAATGTCTTACGGTGAAGGAAAACATCGTGAGGAGACCTGCACACAGCTGCGAAGAAATTCGAAGGTTTTGTTTGAAGTTGACCAACCCGCACTGGGCCCGCGTCGTCGAATAAGGCCCGATCACTCTAATTTAGGTTAGGCTCGAGCCCCTCGGTGGGGAAGTATATATGAGCTAATATTATATGATATATAATGTTTTGCGATCTCGAGCCGGGAGTTTTGGGGGGCAAAAAATCGATCTAGCTTGGTCTTATCTCTGAAAAACGCGTTTTTCCCGCGTAAAACATATTTTAACATAACATGCAAGAACCGATTAAGCGCAACGGTTACGAGGTTAGCTCCCAAGCTAATCAGACCTTGATTCGATTCTCGGCGTAAGCGCAATATAAGTTTTAGGTTTGTCGGGTTCGGTAATCAGCAAGTCTGTCATCCTCCTAGACTGGATCCCCCTACCTAACTGGCGCCGCCGCCATCAGTCAAAAAATCATTACTCTCTGAGCACATATTTGAACAAAAAATTGAACATATTTGAACAAAAAATTGAACTGATAGTGGCTCTAAACAGCCTTAACCTCGATATTTCATCTACTCATGCAAAAGCAGTAATAGCTAGTTCAACGAGTCGGTCAAGTAACACATGAACAGGGGGGACACGTGGTAACTCAAGTTAAACGTTTAGTGCAAGTCGACTACAGTCTGTAAGTTCACCTCATCATTCACCTGTAAGCGGAGAACTTGCAATATGCCGTAATTACCACTTGTCCGGTTTCTTGTTCGACGACACAGCTGAACAAAGTCCGGCTGAACTATCTCACAGAGCGTCACACAATGCAGTTCCTACAGGAATACGCAGTTACGACATTGCGCTACTGTTGGCGTGCGGGAGCTGAAGTTTACACTAACTATACTTTAGCAACCAAAGCCTCTTTTTGATGAGAGCTTAAATTAAATGTTGCAAAATTACCTCTAGTGGGTTAGTGACGTGAATGTTTTGTGCTGTTTTGTTATGGAAAGTCGTAATTCGAGTACAATATATCACCTCGAGAACTTGTTTAGATTTTTTAAACTCCAAATTGATAAAGTAATTTACTGGAATCAAAAACAATGCATTAATGTTTTGAACTAAGTGCGTAATGGGGTATATGCATAATTATTATTTGTTTTCGCTTTAATGAAATCTCATTTATATAAGAAATGGTATACTCAAATATTTTTAAATAACTATAAAAATAACCAAGATTTAAGCTATTAAAGATTTATCTCTATCTCTTTCTAGCAAAACAGGATGTAGCATAGAGTTTATATGGACCGTGGTTTTATGTCGTCACATTTACTTATCGGATCTCTCTGTCTAATTAGTAGTTGAAAATGCTTATTATCTTCAGTATTTCTTGTCTGATTTAAATTTTCATTTCACTTTTTGACATTGTTTTTACGGAATTTTCATATTTTGTTGAGAAATGCGATAAGAAAAATTCATGCAAAAACCTATAGGTATTATATAATTTTGAAGGAATCGTCCAGCTCAGCCATTAAAAGATGCGACTAGAGTCTACTCGTTAAGTCTAGTTTGACGTCCCTGACCATACAAAAGGGACGCTCGCCCTCCGGCCTCGCAAAATATTATGCGGTATGGCCATAGAGCCTTAACCTTCAGACGGTATGGCCACGTAGCCTTAGCCTTGGGGAAAACGTGACTGACATAAAACGTGACACTTTTTGTCAACACTAGATTTTACTTTCCATCTATTTTTCGTACCGCGTACTTATATGAAAATACGCCAAAAATTAATTAACAAATAACAAAAAAAAATGATTCAAATCAATTTATAAAGAAGTAACTTTCTACTTCAGCCACAGATTACTAAATAGTTACTTCGTTTCAGCACCAATCCGTCATATTTTAAACTTATTATGTTATAAAAGACATCTTCAAGCAGCGCAAGATCGAATTTTAGCACGAACAACATTTTTGGTCATTCTTTGTTAATATAACGTTTTTTATATTTTTCTACAGTAATACAAACCAAACTGCATATATTATTTAATGTTATTGGCGTCCGGTGTCCGATATTATCTTCAGGCAGAGTATTAATTTACTTTTTAAAAACACAATGAGTAGGTACTTTCAAATAACTTATTTTGCTAGTAATCACTATAATTATGCTTCATCATATCAGCTCATACACGTCCCCACCCTGAATAAAGGCGATAAGGCCTTAATTCAACCACGCGGGCCCACAACAAAACTTCACAACAACGCGAGTTGGTCGACTTCACACACAACCTTCGAGTTTCTTCGCAGGCGTGTACAGGTTTCCTCGCCATGTTTTTTGTTCACCGTAAGAGCGTCGTCGGGAAAACGTACATATGAAATCTAAATTCCAAATACATTGGTAAATGGCAGGGTTCGAACCACAACCCCCCGCTTAAGAGGTAGCAGCCCTAGCCATTACGCCACCGACGCTGATTTATGCTTATGTATAGTTTAAATTAAGGCTCCACCGTCCCTAAAATTTGCAACTCGGTTCACGATGTTTTTATGTTTGTTTGTTAGGTTTTTTACGTTTCAACGCGAAATGAAAGCGGGACTTGACGTGATTTTATACAACACAGTTATTGATGTTTTTACCTCAACGTTTCGACTATTTTTCAATTTGTCATCTATATCTATTAATATAATAAAACTGTAACGGGGCCGTGTCTGTACATGAAATATTTTTGGAAAATAATAACTGTGGTGGACATTACTAACGATACAGAGGCCAAAACAACAACTTTTGGAATTTTTGTCTGTCTGTCTGTCTGTCTGTCTGTCTGTATGTTCGCGCATCACGCAAAAACTACCAGGCCGATTTTGGTGAAATTTTGTATGGTGGTTCCTTATAGCCCGGGTTAACATATAGGATACTTTTTATCCCAGAAAATTCAAGAGTTCCCGTGGGAAAATCAAAAGTATTCATTTATAGAGTGGCTCACCACGCAAATGTGGCTTGACCTATTACAATCAAATTTTACACGTCGATACCCTTATCGCGAACTAAAACTGGGACATTGTGAATCCCAAAAAAATTAGGGTTCCTACAGGAATGCAAAAAATTGTATCTTTAGAATGACTCAACGTAATAATATGAAACCTTTACATTGGGATGAGGTGTTTTGACCATCATTGTATAGTCGGGTATACTTTATCCCGGAAAACTAAAGAGGTCCCGTGGGAAATTATCTATCGATACATACAATAATAACAATAGAGTACTTTTTTCTATATATTATCTACACATACCAAACATTATAATCATAGTAGCAGAATGTCAATAGATGGCACTGCAGGGATAATAAAACGCGTTAAGTTGTATTAAACATTAAAATAATATTTCATACTTTTGAGTGGATTTCTTTTATGTATTTTTCAGCATACGCTACTTTAAACTCTGGAACTATGGTACGTAGCGATGTGTTTCATAGACGAACAGAGAGGTATTTTTTTACAGATTCCAATCGTGTAAAAAAATAAAAACACATAAATCGAGTTTAACATCTTTTAAGAGGAGGCACAGATATGGGAACTCTTCTGACGGCGACTATTTGCGTGTGGCAGTTGCTCTCCGCCTGCAATATCAATATCTGTGAACCTCATCAATGTATTTGCCGGTCCTCGGTGGTGGCAACTGGCCATCACTCACTGAGTTGCAGTCGTGTTTGTGAAGATTACCACGTCACCAATTCCTTAATGACCTCACTCGGAGGGCACTGGTCTCGGCCAGATGGAATATTCCATCTTTGATGCAGCCGCCGGCCGGGCTTCAGTCGATCTGATGGCAAAAGGCCGGAGGGTTTAAACAGGTGCTATGGCAGAGAGGAACGTGTCTGCTTTGGGAAGCCACTTTTTCTGCCTCACTCCTCACCCGTACGGTATTACTGCTGCTCAATTTGCGGTGAGAAAGAAGAATAATAAGTACTCGGTCTTGGAGGTAAATTACTGCTTTGTGCCGCTGGTCTATGAGACAACCGGCTGCTGAACCCTCAGAGGCCTTTGCCTTCACAAAGAAGATTGGCCTTCGCCTTCGAGAGAGGAGATGTGACGTGAGGTCCTACCTGCTGCTAAGGTTGTCTATTGCCATCCAGCGCGGCAGCGAGAAGTGCATCTTGGGCTCCTTTGGATCTGTTACTACTCGAGGATTTGACCCATATTAATATTGTTAGGAAATTTTATTACTAGATTGATATAATGATTTGAATGAGTTTTTGATAATATAGATATATGTGTTATTTCATCATATTAGTTTATATACGTCCCCACCAAGGGGCTCGACCTGCCCTGAGTTAGGGCGATCAGGACTTAGACGATCATGCGGGCCCATTGCGGGTTGATTGACTTCACACACAACCTTCGAGTTTTTTCGCAGGTGTGTGCAGGTTTCCTCACGATGTTTTTCTCACTGTAAGAGCGTCGGATAAACGTACATACCAGCATGAAATCGATATTTGTATAGATATTGGTAAGTGAAAACCAAGTGGCAACCACGGCCTTCCGGACAGGAGGTAGTGGCCCTAACTAGGATTTAGAAATCCTTACTTAATATTATAAATGTGAAAATGTGTTTGTTTGTTACCTATTCACCCTTAAACACCTCTGCCAATCTTGATGAAATTTGGAATGCAGGTAGCCTGTATCACTGGGAATGAAATAGTCATATTTTATCTGTGGAAATCATTATAGCCAGATGGTGTTCCTGAGGAAACTAAAACAATACTCTTTGTTCGTTAAGTTATTTAAAATCGTAACGAAAAAATGAGTTGGTGTGATTTTTAGCACACAGATGAGGTGGAAAATGATCTAATTTACTAATAAGAATATCCTGACATAGTTCCCAAAGGAATCTGAGGACAACTGTTTTCTACTCGGTGGCGTTGCAGCAGAGCAACGGATTAAAGCGATTTTTTGTATAGAATTTGTTGAGGGGGTGGGAAGTGACAAAGACTGCTAATCCGAATAGCCCGATACAGTTCCTGAGGTACCTGGAGAAAACTCATGTCCACGCTTGCGAGCTGATTGCGGCTCGCGCACCACTCACCCTCAAAAAGACTCATAAAAGCCATTTCCACGCGGGCGAAGCCGCGGGCAAAAGCTAGTAATGAATAATCGTGAAGGTTTAAAGTGTTATACGCTTCAACTTCAACAAGTGTTACGTTTTATCCCTTGAAAATCGCATAGTCCGATGCAGTTCCTGAGGGAACTGAAAAAATACTTTTTTTTGGTAAATTTATTTAATAAAGCAACGGAACAATAGATTTGCACAGAGATGGTTGAGGGGGTGGGATAGTTGTCGCATGTCGTCGGCGTCACAACGGAGCAACGGATTGAATTTATTTTGTGTACAAAAGTGGTTAAGGGGGTGGGAATAGTCATAGACTGCTAATCAGTATTATTGCCCGATTTAGTTCCTGACGTCGGTGGCGTAATGGCAAGGGCCGCTACCTCCTGTCCGGGGGGTGGTGATTCGATACTTCCACGTACCAATGTGTTTTCGAATTTCGATTTCATATGTACGTTTATCCCACGCTCTTATACGGTGAAAGAAAACATCGCGAGGAATCCTGCATACGCCTGCGAAACTCGAAGGTTGTGTGTGAAGTCGACCAACCCGCACTGGGCCCACGTGGTCGACTAAGGCCGGATCGCCCTAATTCCGGGTAGGCTCGAGCCCCTCGGTGGGGACGTATGTGTGCTGATATGATGATAGTTCCTGAGAAATCTGGAGAAAACTCATGACCACGCTCGCCAGCTGGTTGCCTCACCCTCATACACAGTCATTTATCGTTTTTAAACGATGTCCACGCGGGCGAAGCTGCGGGCAAAAACTAGTAATTGTATATATGATGAATCAGTTCCACCCTGTCGCATGGCTAGCCCGGGCTGCGGTGCACCGCGGCTTGAAGCCACAACACCGGGTAATAAGTTTTAGACACGTTTTATATTGCTTGCACGGCTTGCACGGCTTGTACGGTGGCACGTATTGCACGCGTGGCGTCGTTCTCGTCGCATCGCAAGCGAGGGGTAGATACTCTATATTTGTGTCACTTAGTGCGACACCGTTTAGTACACTGCAGTCTGAAAAGATAAGGGTCCCCAGGAGACTCGAGTTTCCATACAAACGTAGTTCCGCTTTAATACAAAAACTACATGCCGGATTGAATCCAAACTTTGCGAATATATAGAGTAGACACATATCAATGTTTGTAATTAGTTTTCATCGTAGTAAATTCAAAAATAACTAAACGCAGGCTTAAATTAGTTTTGTACTGAAAGTTTGAAACTGCTGTTATTTTTTTTTTGTTTTAAATTAGTACATCTAAAACTAATTACAAACATCGGTATGTGTCTACTCAATATATTCGCAAAGTTTAGACTTAATCCGGCGTGTAGTTTTTGTATTAAAGCGGAACTACGTCTGTATGGAATCTCGAGCCTCCTGGGGACCTACCTACATTAATTTTTAATGTTATGATTATGACAGGAAGATGTCCTAAAAAGATGTAAAAAAAGCCACTTCTAATATAAGTATACCTACAACTACAATATACCATCTAAGTTATGACATCACAAAATCACGGAAAATAAGAAAATAGGCTTCTTAGTCCACTTAGCTGGCCTTTGCTCCCCTTAATATATCGAAGTATAGTAAGTCCACTACTAGTTGACATAATAGTGATTTGTGGTCCAAGTTCCTTCCCTCTACACCCAGGAGAAATAAGTCGTACGAGAGCGGTACTTTCTTAACGAAATGATCGGCTACGTGTGCGCACTTTGTTAGAGACCATTTATTTGGGGCTGGGGCCAGTTTTTATTTACTCTCGGTGCCCCAGAGGATAATTCACTTTCTTACCATTCCGTATCGACCAACTGGGACTAATAAAGTATTTTGTACTTGCAGAAGAAAGCAAAAGTCGGGTTTTATTTGTGCTACAGCCTCCTTGGTCTTTGGGGAATCAGTGGTAGTTAATAAAGACTTTCTTAGCCATCGGTATCTGGGGGCACGGTAGTACCTCCGCCAAGTCGAGCGCAAAGCAAGCACTGCCGAAATACTTTTTTTGGAACCATTTCAGACAATTTTTGAGCCTCTGCCTGCATTTCGGCACTAGAAACTATTTAAATTATGAAAATATCGCTATTAAATAAGCTTCGCGTACTTATGAGGACCCTCGAAATTCGAGGTTACAAGAAATAAAATAAAAAAATAGAGAGGAGAACCCGTGCTGTTCCACAGAATGATTATTATTTCTTTTGTGGTATGCGGTGGCAGAGCAGTGAGCGGCTCGATATCGATGGTGCGCGGCGGGCAATCCGCAAGCGGCTCGCCATCGATGTTGCGCGGACTACGAGAATGTGCGCGTTGAATTTTACACTGAGCTTCATTCTAAGCCAATCAGTTTAAGTAGACAATTGTTCAACTCGTTTCAGCTGTAATCTTAGATTATAAACGAACCACGTTATTTATTCAGAACAGGAGACACTGAGAAAGAAAGCTATGAAATCGCGTTTGAGTATAACTTGAGAAGGGAGAAAGTAAGATTTCTAATGATTGATGACAAATGTGTGTATCAATAAGTTCCATTAAAAAAACAAATCGTTTGAATAGAACGGCTGGACGAACTTTCATTGGAATTCACAAAGCCTTTTAATATATAGAATAACTTAGATATTTTGAAGATATCTTATTGTATAGTTCAGTTACTTTAAAACTCGTTTACTCGCTTTTAGATCTACAAAATAGAACTAACACTTCCCATATACTTCAAGATCTCAGATCTGGTACGGAGGTTATAATTACCTACGCAAAGGCGAAACTTTCAAAGATCCACATTTTACCTGATCAGTAACCATAGAGGCAACAGTTAAACTATTGGTGACAAAGAAATGGCACTTTAGCAAAAGTTGTTCATTGGTATGAGCATTTAAAAAAACATCCGGAAAACGATAATGTTCTTACAAATAGAAGTAATATCCCTGCTCTTACATTCTGTAAAAGCATGCCGAGTAAAGTAATATTGTTTACTCTTTGGCACGTTTACTCTTTTTTTTTATTGGCCGAGTCTCGATTAAGATTACTTGGCCACAAAAAGTAATAAGATAAAGAGACAAGTATAAGTGTATAAAATAAAATGAGTGATTTGGCCGTTAAAAAAATTGTATGAGTATTAAGTAGAAGTATGTCTACTTGAGTCTATATGAGTAGTAAGTCTGGGTGTATATACTTTTATCATCAGTGAGATTAAATCTCACTACTTTTTATGTAAAAATAATCTTAATCGAGACTTGGCACGTTTTTACATAATGTTCTTTTTGGGATTCTCTTCAGGTTTGGTATCGAAATGAGTAACATTGATACTGAAAGTATGAAATGAGTAACTATGATACTTTCAACTGAGAATTTGTTGATAAGTAGCTTCTAAATTTTGCTTATCATCATCTTCATTATCATCATTATTTCAACTGAAAGAGGTCAACTTTTGAACAGAATGCAAATTTTCGCTAGTTTAAAATTAAAAGTAAATATACTAGTACTTACATACCTGATTAATGTTGATTTGGAAAAAATAAAACCGTGGGTATGTTAAAAATCAAGTCATTCCTTCTAAAATAAGTAACTAGGTAACAGATAGAGTGTTACTTATTTTAGAGGGAATTTAAGGTGGAACGATACGGTCATTACACGAATTTTAATGATTTATGAGTTTTTTAACAAGTTTTACCTGTTTTGCGAACATCTTACATTACTTTCTACCAAAGGAATCGTAGCTCCGCGTAGGGCGGAGCCCGGAGCACTCCCTGCGAAGCCGTAGGCCAAGCTCCGCACGTAGGAGCTTCGCGTAGACGCTCTGCATCGGTCGAAGCCCGGAGCGTTCCGTGCGAGGCCGGGAGCCGGAGGCCGAATAAAAGTATTTGTCTCACTCATGAAATGACAGTGTCTCGTGCGTGGGAGTTTATTCATATACTTTGAAACAAATACTTTTATTCTTGACATGAATCAGGTAAGATTACGCTCACTTTAATGTTTTCCTCGGGTAAAGAAAGATACTTCCGAAGCACACTGTGCGTAACATAGTGAATCATATCCTCTTTGGTGCGTAACATGTGAACTTAATAAATATCCATTGTAAATTTTGCTTTAGCTTCTGAGTACTCCTACATACAAATTAATCATCTCGGAAAAACTAGATTTTTCAGAAAGTTTATGGGCAAAAATAGACAGCTAGAAATACGATGCTGAGCTACGTTGAAGGGTAAATATTATGTGGATTGATCAGCTAAGGCTAACTCTCGGGTTAGCAAATATTGCCAGAAGCCGGAGCCGAGCCGTGTGCACAGCTCTCAGTCCAGGTCTTCTGCAACGTGTATCGAGATATTGAAGGGATTAGATACATATTTGCCTGTTATCGGACATTTTGTAGAATAGAATGGTGAGAACAAACATTAAACTACCTACAGCCTACTCATATAATCAACCTAGTTACCTAAGCTGTTTTAAAATTTGTAACTTACTTATTTTACTTTATCCTTTTTTATTTTAAAAAGGATGAAAGATACTACCTGCCACAACACAGGCTATCCTAGCTATCCTAGGTAGGGTCTTACTACTGTGACGTCGTCAACGGGACGCCGTGGGGATATAGCACTAGCTTATTACTTTAAAATGATAGATTCAAATACGTATTAAACCTCATAGAAGATGACTTTTATATTATACGTAAAAAATACGGAGAAGGCTCTGTCGGCTGACTGATTATTATTTCTGCATTGAATCTATCGATATCACTTTCTTGCCATTTTTAGGGATCTTAGCCCTGACGCATGGATAAAAAATATTATATACTTGGAAAAAGGACCTCTGTCCTGGCTCACGGTCCACCATAGAATGAACATCTATTGTTTTGAAAACCTTTCGAACGACATACCAATTCAAATTTAAATTAATATTCTTAATTCGACTCGCGCTGGCAAGAAAATAACTAAAGCAGTTGCAAGTGTAGAAATGTAGAGACATACGATCTCTACACTACTAATACTTTATTTGTACTAACATGCACTATGATGTGAGTAGGATGTAAGTAGTAAATAAGATAGATACTACAGTATCTCTGGATCCAAATAAATAAATCTAAATAAAACATGGAATTTATGGAATAAAACTATGTAGGTAGGTCGTCGGTGGCGTAACGGTTACGGCCGGTACCTCCTGTCCGGGAGGCCGTGGTTCGAATCGTGCCACGTACCAATGTGTTTTCGAATTTCGATTTCATATGTACGTTTATCTGACGCTCTTACGGTGAAGGGAAACATCGTGAGGAAATTTGCACACGCCTGCGAAGACCGCAAGGTAACAGCCGCTATTACTGGACATGGCCATTTTAATAAACACCTATTCGCTCTAGGTATCACCGACAGCCCCCTATGCAGAGCGTGTATGGAGGCTGAGGAGACTGCTGCCCACATCCTACTGGATTGCGAGGGGCTGGCACAGTACAGGGTCGTGCACCTCGGTGACCCGAGGTCACTCCAGGAAGTCGTCGGCAACCTACGGGGGCTACTGGGCTTCTTGGAGGAGCTGGGCTGGCAGTGATGCCGGCCAACCACGCAAAATGGGCGCAGTGGTCGCCTGGTTGCGGAAATCAGCCCGCCCCTAACTTCAACTAACTTCAACTTCAACGCCTGCGAAGAAACTCGAAGGTTGTGTGTGAAGTCGACCAACCCGCACTGGGCCCACGTGGTCGACTAAGACCCGATCGCCCTTATTCAGGGTAGGCTCCAGCCCCTCGGTGGGGACGTATATGAGCTGATAAAAAGGTAGATAGTTTTTTAATTTTTTTTTGACAATTTGCTACGTTTAGCGAAAGCCAAAAACATTACGCATATTCGAAATTAACCGATTAGAATCTATGAATTGAGATGTCGGACAACTTATAAATACCTGGGTATCATCAGTTGCTATTTAGGTATTGACGCTTTATTGATCAATTTAAAAAAACCCAGCCAAGTGCGAGTTGGATTCGCGCACTGAGGGTTCCGTTCCAAAACATCATCATTCATCAACTATACTTGACTATACCTACAAAAGATACTACTGCATCCTAATAGGTGTCGCTAGTTTCTTCACGATTCAAAAAATCACGTTTATATGGCCTCCTTCATGTTTTATTTATTTTTTACTCTTATTATATCGGCAATAGACACATACACTGTAAAAATTTCAACTGTTTATCTATTATCCCCTTTGTATTTTTATTGTTATTATAGCGGCAATAGTACACTGTGAAAATTTTAACTGTCTTCCTGTTACAGTTTATAAAATACAATCCACTGACAGACAGACAGACAGCAGAGGCGTAGTAGTTGGGTCACCCTTTCGGTGTGCGGAACCCTAAACGGAAACTTAGTATTGGTGTCCCATTGGTCATACTTAAGAAACACACCCTAAAAATCCTAAAAAATAACACTTCACCGTGAGATAGAGATATAAATATTTGCTATGCCTCTTCAAATAGAGTATGACCTAGCCTTCTTTAGTATAATACCTACATATAAAAAACGGCTAAGTGTGTCTCGGACCACGTATATGGTAGGTTTCCGCAGTGATTATGTCACATTTAACTATTTTTTCTACCAATTTCCGCATGAAATTGGTAGAAAAATAAGTTATAGACAGATTTAAAAATTTAAATTTATGAGTGTTTAGCCGACTGCAAAAAGGAGAAGATCTATGTTCGACTTTATGTATTTTTTAAGTATGTTCACCGATTTCTTCGTCAATTGAGAACCGATTTAAAAAATATTTTTTTTCAGTTGATACGTTATGCCTTCATAGTGGTCCATAAAAAATTTGATTAAAATCGTTTCTGTATATTTTTGCAAATAAATAAAAACGAAAAAAATAGCAAAACTGAAGGCGGTTGCTTTTACTGTGTTCAGCGTTGTCAATTATTAACTGTCTATGACGAACGGGCAAAATGATTTTATAAGTGTTCCTCTCGTAGGGATTACTCTAAAAGAAACCTTATTCCGGCCGTAGAAAGGTTTAAAGAGCAACAGTTGGTGGATCAGTTATTGACTAGCTCACGACTATCATAGAAAATGCTCTTAAAAACGGCGATATTAGACACTGAATCTTCCTACTACCGTTTCAACAACGTCTGTTTTGGCGCAAATGATTACGATTCAAGCTCCTTGCAAGGATACCTTATAAGGATACCTTGCAAGGATACCCAAAGATATTGCACGGTTAATGATTATTAAAAACTTGAGTGCGTTTGGCTGCACCTCACCTGATCGTAAGTGCCAGTGCAGACGAGGATGTAAAACGCAAGCTCTTATAGTGCCTATCATCATAACAGCTCATATACGTCCCCACCGAGGGGCTCGAGCCTACCCTGAATTAGGGCGATCATAATATTATTATTAACATTACTAGCGACTCAGCCCGCGGGTCCACCCGCGTTTTCATTTTCAAAGTATCACAATCTGAAGATTTCTTGGAAATGTAATCGTTAAATGAATCGCTCCAACCGTTCTGGAGTCAGAAGGAAACATACATCCTTACTAATATTATAAATGTGAAAATGTGTTTGTTTGTAACCTTTTTAACGCTTCAACGCCTTGACCAATCTTTATGAAATTTGGCATGCAGGTAGCCTGTGACACGAGGAAGGACATAGGCTACTTTTTATCCTGTGAAAATAGCGTAGCCCGATACAGTTCTTGAGGGAAAGTTCCCTCAAGAACTGTATAAAAATATACTCTTTTTTTGGTAAATTTCTATAACATCGCAACGGAACAATTCCCTCTCCTATATCTACCAGATACGCTAGACTACCAGGTTTATCGCAACGGAACAATGGATTGTGTGATTTTTTTGCACAGAGATGGTTGAGGAGTTGAGAAATGACATGATTTACTAATAAGCATATCCTAACATATTTCCCGATGGATTTGGAGAAAATGTATGCCTGCGGCTCGCGCACCGCGCACCCTCGAAGGCAGTCATAAAAACGATGTCTACGCGGGAGAAGCCGCGGGCAAAAGCTGGTATATACATAAATACACACATCGACATACATAATCATAACAATCTTCTATCTAAAACCTATTAATTGAGACCATTCTAATGAGCCTAAACACAAAACCCATGCTGTAAGTTGGTGAGGAGTTGGGTATCCTGCAAATTTTAGGTGATGCTGCAGCATCAAGTCAAGGTTACCATATTCTTGCAATACTATTGAAGTAACAGGATAGCACATTTAAAATCCATCAGACATTGCCCACATCACTACATAAACTAGATTATCTTCAAACGGCTGAACATATTTCCTTTTTATTTTCATATTTTATGTCACATTTAATCAAGTCACCTTTAAGATAAAATACCGGCCAAGTGCGAGTTCCAATCACGTGAAGAGGGTTCCGTATAATGCCAAAGTCAAATACAAAATATCACATTTGAAATCCTCACAGTAAGACGCGAGTTAACTACTACTAGCGCTATCTAGTGGTGTTTTAGTAAAATATTTTCCGTAAGTAAACGTTTATTGAGTTTACTACTTTATTTTCATTTTGTAGAATTCTTATAGGTTTTCCTGTAATCTACAAGCATTGGGCTTTATTTTGTATTTTTTTCAAAATTTTAGGCTCAGTAGTTTTGGAGATCAGGGGGGAATTGGTCAATTTTCGTCTTCTTTCATGAAGGAAATCAAAATTATTTATTTTTAAATAAAACAAAAATATATTTGAGATCCTCATAACGAGCCCTTTCATTTGATACTCGTATATGACACAGTAAGGTTTACAAAACTTTTTTTTAATTTCCTAATTTGTCCCCCGAAAATGACCCTTATTTAAAATAAAAATATTTATTTACTTTATAATCTGCGTTTGGGTCATAGAATTATACCATCATACCATAGATTTGGTCCAGTGGACTCAGAGCAAATTGGCTGTGACAAATGGCCGGACAGACAGACAGACGCTCGAGTGATTCTATAAGGATTCCGTTTTTTTTTGTACTGAACCCTAAAAAAACTAAATCAAAATCTGTTCATCCTGTTAGGCGCTACAATGCCACAGATAGAGACACACACACACGATAAATTTATTATATCCCTTTGTTTGCGTTGGGGATTAAAAACAACAATTCCGATGTGCACTTCTAACAATGTTTGCACTCAATACATTTTAAAATCCAATGAGTTTCTGGTTCCACTCCAGCCTCTCCACGATATCTGGCTGTCAGCTGGATGTGACCTTCCTCTCCAATCATTGGTGACAGTTAGATTGGATTCGATACAGAACGAAACGAGTTGGGCCGTCCAAACCTCTGAGTCTGATTGATATGCGGTGAGCGTACAGTATTTTAATTGAATCCCGTGAAATTGTTTTGGAAACATCCTAAATGTATAGGGTCAAAGACAAAATAAAAGCACAACCTGGACACTTCATACAACGGGCCAGAAATGACATTTCAAACAACGAATGACGGAACAAACAAAATGGCGGCGAATTCCTATACGTTCGACATCGAGAATCAATCTGTAACCAATCTGTATTAATCTGGGTGACGAGTGGGTGAGGTCGCAATCTTGAGAGCGGCAGGGAGTGTCCATACCAAATTACATTTTTGTTCTAACATACAGTATGGATACTCTCTGCTGCTCTCTAGAATCCGACCTCACCCCCTTGTCACCCAGATTGACACAGACTGGTTACAGTTTAGTTGTCAAACGTATAGAATTTCGCCGCCATTTTGTTTGTTCCGTCATTATTTTTTTGAATTGTCATTTTTGACCCGCTCGCTGTATAAAGTGTCCAAGGTGTGTCCATATTGTATGTTAGTACTAATAAATATACTTTGATAAGGGTTTGCCTGGTAAAAAATATACAGATTTCTAAAATACAAAATACGGTCACCAAAGTATTTGTTTTTTTTTAAACTGAATTAAAAAAAGAGGAGGTTCTATAATCGTCTTAATGTATTTTACATGCGGTTGTGTGAGCTATGTCGGTTACTTTGGTTCTCTTGCGGATCTCCTCGTTTCTGATTCGGTCACGCAGAGAAACTCCGAGCATAGCACTGAAGTGGCAGTGGGGAGGGCACATAGCTCGTTGAACAGATGGCCGTTGGGGTAGTAAAGTTCTCGAGTGGCGGCCGCGCACCGGAAAACGTAGCCTACCACGCGGTGGATCGACGACCTGGTGAAGATCGCTGGAAGCCGATGGATGAGGGCAGCGCAGGACCGGTCGTCGAGGAAATTCTTAGACTTTGTACAGCAGTGGATGTTTTGATATGGTGATGATGATGATGATTTTACAAGCTATATATTAACTTGCCCTGTTCGTTGTTGGTTTCTTAATTTGGGACAGATCTTAGAAGCTAAACGATACCCACGATTGAGCTGATATTTGTTTGGAGAACAATGCATGGTCAGCTAAATGACGTTATTCTTAATCTAATGTGGCGGACCCCCAAAGATGATGATGATTTTACAAGCTATATATTATCTTGCCCTGTTCGTTGTTGGTTTCTTAATTTGGGACAGATCTTAGAAGCTAAATGATACCCACGATTGAGCTGATATTTGTTTGGAGAACAATGCATGGTCAGCTAAATGACGTTATTCTTAATCTAATGTGGCGGACCCCCAAAGATGATGATGATTTTACAAGCTATATATTAACTTGCCCTGTTCGTTGTTGGTTTCTTAATTTGGGACAGATCTTAGAAGCTAAATGATACCCACGATTGAGCTGATATTTGTTTGGAGAACAATGCATGGTCAGCTAAATGACGTTATTCTTAATCTAATGTGGCGGACCCCCAAAGATGATGATGATTTTACAAGCTATATATTAACTTGCCCTGTTCGTTGTTGGTTTCTTAATTTGGGACAGATCTTAGAAGCTAAATGATACCCACGATTGAGCTGATATTTGTTTGGAGAACAATGCATGGTCAGCTAAATGACGTTATTCTTAATCTAATGTGGCGGACCCCCAAAGATGATGATGATTTTACAAGCTATATATTAACTTGCCCTGTTCGTTGTTGGTTTCTTAATTTGGGACAGATCTTAGAAGCTAAATGATACCCACGATTGAGCTGATATTTGTTTGGAGAACAATGCATGGTCAGCTAAATGACGTTATTCTTAATCTAATGTGGCGGACCCCCAAAGATGATGATGATTTTACAAGCTATATATTAACTTGCCCTGTTCGTTGTTGGTTTCTTAATTTGGGACAGATCTTAGAAGCTAAATGATACCCACGATTGAGCTGATATTTGTTTGGAGAACAATGCATGGTCAGCTAAATGACGTTATTCTTAATCTAATATGGCGGACCCCCAAAGATGGCGGATCAGTTATTTTTTTATGCGCGCATAAATGATATGGGTATCAAATGAAAGGGCTTGCTGAGAAGAAACGTTTTTTTTTCAAATTAAAGCTTGTAGGTACGTAAAAGTTTTTAGGTTTTTCAAATAATATTTCATGCATGTTCACCGATATTTTCGTAATTTTTAACGGAATAAATATAATGTAACTGCATAATAAACATTCAGTCCGCAAAATAACTACTTGAGCGGCAAGATTTCATGATTGAGCGGCAGAAAAACATGTCTATAAGCAGCAACTCAACACTGTAGGAAGAGTGTGGTACGGGGAGTTCTAAATGGAAGCGGGAGCGAGCGAAGCGAGCTCGGACTTGCGGAGCACCCCGACTCGGATCCGTTAGGTTCGGAGACTAAGCTAAGCTTGAGCTAAGCTCGCCTCCCCGCACAGTCGTAGTGTTAGGTTTAACATGAGAACACAGAAGTAGGAGCCCCGAAGGGGCTCCGTCGACCACTCAACACTGTAGGAAGAGTGTAGTACGGGGATGTTTAAAATAATTACAGCCATCCAGAATGACATAAATTGCTGATTGATTTTGAAATGTTTGCTGACCATGAGTTGCTGACCAATTAGCTATTTCTGCTGACCAATTAGCTATTTCTGCTCACCGATTATATTTTTCTGCTCACAGAAATAACAATACTATGCTAACCATTTAATTGACACCCATTTTTAACCACAAAAATTACGAAAATATCGGTGAACTAAAATAACATCAGAATTATTATTAAAATCAGAACGATACTACCAGGTCGGACAAGAGGGCTATCATGAATTTGGTACAATAGTCTTACTTTAATAATTACAAAGCTATTAGTCGTAGAAACTTCAATTTAAAGTCATTATTTAGCTTATACAGTCAGCTCACTGTTATGACCTAGAGTTTGCATCAGGGCCGGGTCGGGCCGTGGGGGAGGGTACTGCGTAAAATGATCGAAATCAGCGTACTTGCTCATTTCTTTTCAGTAAAACATCAGACGAGAGTGAATAGACACTTTTTGAGTTTGCGTGTCACATCCTCGGCTGCATCGGCACTTACCATCAGGTGAGGTGCAGCCAAACGCACTCAAATTTTTAATAAAAAAAAGACTCAAACGTGATAGCGCGGTGATTTTTTCCTGGCTTTGGAGCTTGTCATTGACTAGATCGTCGTCACCAATGAGTCTTCGTGCGCGTCGGTCGATGGCGTCCGAGGTATCTAGCTGATAGCGGGCTGATCCATTCCCTTAAGGGACCTGTGCTTGATATTAGGTAAGCAGAATAAACTACTTTTGCAAATAACTTATTCAAAATCCACAAAAAGTTCGCTAATCATCTACCTAATCTATTAGTTGTCAGCGATTACTCAAAATGTTCTGAGGAAAACCAAAAAAGAAAGGTCAGTTTTGAATTAGAAAAGTCAATATATTTTTTTAAAGTATTTACAGATTAAGAGAGTGTAGAAGAGGAAAAACATCGTGAGGAAACCTGCACCGCCTGCGAAGAAACTCGCAGGTTGTGTGTGCAGTCGACCAACCCGCACTGGGCCCGCGTGGTCGACTAAGGCCCGATCGCCCTAATTTAGGGTTGGCTCGAGCCCCTCGGTGGGGACGTATATGAGCTGATATGAATGAATGAATGAGAAGAGCAAAAGTTAACCCTCTCACGAGGCTAATTATTCGTACTTCTCTACCGCAGAGCACACTAAGAGACTTTAGAGTGTCGGTTAAGTGAAATTCATTGCTGCTGCATTAGAGACTCACAAATTACTTTCGAATAATAAGTTGCGCCGAGAAGCTGAAAAACCCATTTAAGAAGCGGTGAGTCGTTAGAAAACTGAGGATAAACATTGTAATTACTCATTAGGGGTGTAATAGCTGGAGGCGGGCAAATTAACGGTTTCAGGCCTCGGGGAGGATTGAGAGTGAACCGGCCTACTCCGCTTACCAGACACCTTAAAAGTTAATCTTTTAGGTGAAAAATAAACTTTTATTTGTCAGTGTTTCTTTTAAGCTTTTATCGCGGGCTTTGAGCGCGGCGACCGAATTAAGAAATTCCGTAATGAAAAAAACCTAATACTACCGCGTTCTAAAAAAACTTACAGTGCCATCTATTAGCGATTTGCGGTACTAAAAGGACAGTCAATTTTACTGACTCGGCCGAGCGTGACGTAAAGTTACCGCGTTTTAAAAAAACTAACAGTGCCATCTATTAGCGATTTGCGGTACTAAAAGGACTTAGTCAATTTTACTGGTGTAACTTTCTTAGTGTTAAAAGTTGATAAAAAATGCTATGCAATAGCTTTACCGCGGCAGTCCCCGAGTGCCACACGTCTTTTTTTTATTCACATTTGGTATTAAGCCCTTGGCATCATCTCACTTGATGGTAAGTTACGATGAGGCCGGAGATGAAAGCGGGCTTAGCAAGATTCCCCAACGCAATGGAGAACTGGCTATCTTATCTTCAAGCCGGAACACATCAATGTTGTTAACACTTATAATTGGCGGCAAAGACTTAGATAAGATGGTGGTAGCTAGCCAGGCGGACTTAGAAAATACCCTACCACCATCCCAACCGAGTCCTTCAAGTTGACCCCACCGGGAATTGAACCTGCGACCTCCTTACGCCACGGAGACGATGTAGTCGAGTCGTAAATGTTTATTAGTTTTAAAACTAGTATTCTGTACACAAAGGTCTTGGATGTCAAATTTATAATTTAAAGGTTGGAAATGAATTTTAAAGGTTGAAAGTGAATTTTAAAGGTTGAAAGTAAATTTTAAAGGTTGAAAGTGAATTTTAAACAGTACATTGTGATACAAGTTTGCAATTACTTTTAACGTCCGTAAACGACGTTATTCAATACGGTCAAAGTATATATATTATATAGTACTTACATTGCTGTTTTTACATTTCTCAGCTCTGCAGAATTAAAATCGGGGTTATTTTTGAAGAACATTCCAACCATGATTGCGTCCACTTTGGGCAAGTTTCTGCTATCCGCTTTCACAAAATTGACATCCCTGATGGAGTGGAATACCAAATTATACGATGGAGATTGTAAAATATCACATTTCCACGATAATATTTTAAAATCTTAATTAAACAGATAAAAATCGTAAGACTGCAACAATGACTGATCTGATTACTGTGTTGTGTGTGACGTCATCTTAGATTCAGCCAATACTGACTGTTTTGTATCACGTGCCAAAGGTGCGCACAATAGGTTGCGCGCGAAAAACGTAACGCGATCATAAGATTTTACTCCTCATATTTTTTTCATATCGGGCGCCTTATATGAAAATCGATTCTTAAGGAGTAAACTCCAATAATAAAACAAAGAAAAAGTAAAAAATTAAGGGCCAATCACCATCCAAAAACGTAATTCTATAGATATTTTTGATTTTGGTCTATTATAAAAACGGAAACCTGCACACGCCTGCGAAGAAAATCGAAGGTTGTGTGTGAAGTCGACCAACCCGCATTGGGCCCGCGTGGTCGACTAAGGCCTTATCGCCTAAATTGAGGGTAGGCTAGAGCCCCTCGGTGGGGACGTACATGAGCTGATGTGATGATAAAAACGGTCATACATACAAGCTTGAAACTTGATGTCATTATAGTCATCATATCAGCCACAAATCGTCCACTGCTGGACAAAGGCCTCCCCCAAGGATTTCCACGACGACCAGTCCTGCGCTGCCCGCATCCATATAGTAATAGTTCCGAACTAACACATTAAATAATAAAAACCGGCCAAGTGTGAGTTAGCTACTCGCGCTAAGGGACTATCATTTTTCTGTCGCTCGCGTTAGTGACTTTTGTTTGTAACGAATAGGTATTGTTGTCATAGTTGTGTGGAACAGTGTGTTGGCAAGGAACCCTCACAGCGCGAGTCCCACTTGCCCTTGGCCGGTTTTATGCTACCTTGGTCATTTACAAGTAAAAATACCTATATGGGGTGACTTTTAATTAGTTCTTGATTACAAAGAATATGAAAGTACTCGTGATTACAAACAACTTTCGCAAAGAAACTATATGTCAAATATGAAAAAAAAATTTGGTCCTATACATTTTTGCTGATTTGATAGGTAGGGGAGGTAGGGGAGGGATGGGCAGTTGGGAGACATGGGCACCCCCCTTTTATTCTGATTTGATCAAAGATTTTATTTTATTTCTGATTTGGTAGTTTACTTTACCGACTGGCAACACTGTTCATCTATAGACTATCTGTCATTCCTGTGAGTTGTCAAACACAAACACGTTTGAAGGTTATGCGCTCGTAAAAGTAAATATTTTGTTGCGGTTTCGGATCATTATAAAGAGAAAACTAATGAAAGGTATGTGTATTTTCTATTATTAATCTATTGTACATTTACTAATCTATAAATTAAACTGAAATGAAAACCTAAATACGTAAATAAAAAAAAATACCGGTAACCTATGTCGAAAATGTATACAGAGGGAGCAATGGGCATCTAGACGTGCGGGTGGTTTGGGCATGCCCAACACTCCCTCCTATTATGTTCAGTATAGGAGGTTTTTTTTTTAACTATTGGTTTATTTTTAATTACAGAAAGATGCCGTTTAAATTCAAAAAGAAAGGTTTGCGACGGGAAATTCCTAAAGATGTAATATTACGAGCCATAGAAGAGGTATCAAAAGGAGCTAAAAAAAAACAACAGCTGATAAATATGAAATCCCTAGATCAAGTTTGCAACGGTACCTAAAACAAGATTCTATAAAGGATTCTTCGCACAAATTTATAACCTCACAAATTTTCACTGACGAAGAAGAACAAAAATTGTCAAATTACATGATAGTTTGTTCTAAACATAATTATGGTTTGACAAAGATACTGGCTCGTAAATTGGCCTATGACTATGCTGTAGCTAGAAAGAACCAAACGTCGTAGCTCTAAGTACACATTTGATAGTCCTTTACAGGTTATACCCAATCTCAGATAAGTTAAGATACTTTTTAAGATGTTTTTTATTTGTAAACTTTTATTTCTGGTTTCTATTATTGATATAGTTTAAAGTGATTTAAAGGCCCAAGCCTCCCACAGGGTATGTCCAAGCCTCCCTACCATAGGGAGCATTGGGCACTTTTGACTTAGTTTATAAAATATCTCGTTATGTTGAAACTGATTGTAATTTTTAAGAAAGCTCTTTAATTATATCTAGCCAAATGTGTGGTGCAATAAGAATTGGCAATAAAAGTTGATTATCTATAAAATCTGATTTTTTATGCAATAAATAGTGAAAAAGTGCCCATCCCTCCCCTACCTCCCCTATCTTATTTTGTATCGAGGGCAAATTTTTTTTTATGATTTTACATATAGTTTATTTGGAAAAGTTGTTTGTAATCACGAGTACATGCATATCTTCTGTTATCAAGAACTAACTAAAAGTCACCCTATATATACAAAGAGAGCCAACACTTTTAAGAAGAAAATAACATACTTGTTTACTTTGAAAATAAATGTAAAATAGTAATTTAGTCGTAACAAAAAAAAAATATATCAATAATGTAATCATGTACCTGGAAATTGTTGTACTGTGTTCTAAATAAAAGTTTTTCTATTCTATTCTGTTCAACAAAAAGTCGCAATTTGGACGGTTTTGGCAATTGGACCAAATGCGATTTGGACCATTCGGACGAAACGCTAACATTCTATGTAGATTCTGTTCTACAACCTTATTGTCAGTGTGTATGATTTAGTTTAATACTGTTGAGGCTGTTGAGGCTACCCCACGTTTGCGTGACCAACTTTTATATATAATATTTTTGAGCTTGAGCTTGCAGGTGCGTGCACAAATACGTAAATGTTTAATTCATACCAACTAATTATTGTTATATTTCGATTTATAAAAACATCGACCAAGCGCGAGTCTGACTCGCACTCCGAGGGTTTCGTAACACCACACCTCTCCACACCGGTATGACAATGATACCACCTATTCACATTATAAACATAATACTTCTACGTAAGCGACATAAAAATGCTTATCCAAGGGATAATGTGTTGCACTTAGCATCACCCGCGGTCACGTGTAGATTTATTTAGATTTAGACCTACGGGCATGTGCAACGCGACCTTCATACACACATACAGATGTGCAGTTTTCTTTACGATGTTTCCCTTCACCGTTAACCCTTCGCATACAAGGTGACAAAAAGTTACGTGCCATACAAGGTGGGGTCTAAATTACCCGAACATAACTGACTGCTGTGTAAATATACTTTAAAAATACATTCAAAAATGCGTTTTTATCAATTTACAGGGTAGTTAGAACGACAACGAAAAGCCAATTTTCTTTTGCAATCAATGGTTTGTCTTAATTTTACAGTGAAATATGAGGCTCATGAGGCACGTTCAAACTGAAAAACTAAGCATAGACAAATCAGTCTTAAAACCTCGTTTAAACTTAAATGATGTTAGAAAAAACAGAAAATAATATTAAGTCTTATATTAATAACTAGTGTTGGGAACTTCCAGGTATATTTTATTTCATTTTTAAGACAATCTTTACAAAACAAATATGCGTCTCACTGACTCTAAACACGTCTATCACAGTCAAGCGCCCGCGCAGCACTTAATTAATTAACCAAACAGAACAGGTCAACGTGGCAACGCCGCAAAACCAGCTACTCAAAATTACAGACCTCGCCGTTACGTTTTTTTCTTTCACTATTAGATAAAATTAACATATTCTAATGCAAAAAAAATTAAAAGGCTCAAAAAAAAAGATTTAGAACACTTCAAACTTTCACGATTATTCATTACTAGCTGTTTCCAGCGGCTTCACCCGCGTGGATAACGTTTCTATGACTTCTCGAGGGTGCGCAGTGCGCGAGCGTGGAAAAAAAGTAGCCTATGTGTTAATCCAGGTCCTAATCTGTCTACCTACCATATTTGAGCCAGATCCGTTCAGTAGTTTTGGCGTGAAAGAGTAACAAACATACATACAAACTTTCGCGTTTATAATATTAGTAGGATGACAAATCAAAAGCGGGAATTGACGTGGTTTTATAGAACATAGGTATCGATGTTGTTTTTACCTCAACGTTTCGACTATGCTTCGATAGCTCGCTCGCGACCACGGACCACTATGTTCTATGAAATCACGTCAAGTCCCGTTTACAATTTGTCAATTAACGACTGTCATAAAAAGAATTAGCTAGGCTAGACTCACCTCGATTTGAATGAAAATGTATGACTTAATAATGACCACCTCCGTAGCTCAGAGGCAAAGTTCACTGGCTTTACACAGGAGGTCGCGGGTTCGATTCCCGGCGGGGTCAATTGTAAGACTCGGTTTGGTTGGTGGTAGGGCATTTTCTAAGCCCGCCTGGCTAGCTACCACCATCTTATCTAAGTCTTGCCGCCAAATATCAATGTTGATATCATTGGTGTGTTCCGGCATGACGATAAGATAGCCAGTTCCCCATTGCGTTGGGGAATCTTGGTAAGACCGCTTCCATCTTCGGCAACATCGTCACTTACCACCAGGTGAGATGTTGTCAAGGGTTTACCAATTGTTAATAAAAAAAAAATGAAACCCTTTTACAATTAAAAAAGAGCCAAGTTTTAATGACAATCAACATTTAGACAAAGTGCTCATTTCGTACACAAGAAACATGAAAATTTCCTCCAAGACAACGTGCATCACAAATAACATCTAATCAACGAAATTTCTCAATTAAGAAAATTTAATTACCGCCAGCCTAACGCAAAGTAAACTTCGCCTCGATAACACAAAACAATGGGTTTTTCTCAAACGAGGGTTCTGATCCAATTAACTAACTTTATAAAGAACAAGTTAAGGCGGTTTAAATAATAGTTACGTCCCGAGTTATTAAGACAAAGGAGATGGCGAACTACTTAACCAAATGAACAGAAAAGCAGCTTGCGAGCATATTTTTATTTTACTTATTAGGGTTCCGTACAACAACAAAAAACGGAACCCTTTTAGAATCACTCGTGCGTCTGTCTTTCTGACCGTTCGTCTGTCACAGCCAATTTGCTCCGAATCTACTAGATCAAATCAGGTGAAATTTGGTAGGATGGTGTAATCCTATGACCCAAACACAGATGTGCAAAGTAAATAAATATATTTTTTTTTAAATAAGGGTCATTTTCGGGGGAAAAATAAGAAAATTAAACAAAAAGTTTTGCAAAAATTACTGTATAATATATCAAATAAAAGGGCTCATTATGTGGATCTGAAATATATTTTAGTTATTATTGTAAAATAAATAGTTTTTTTTTTTTAATTTTATTCATGAAATAAGACGAAAATTACAAAATATATTTCATTGCTTGTAGATTACAGAAAAACCTATAAGAATTCTATCAATTGAAAATAAAGTGGTAAACCCAATATACCTAATACGTTCACTTACGGAAAATAGTTTACTAAAGACCACTAGATAGCTTTAGAAGTATTTTTCTGTTGCTCGCGTTTGTGTCTTTTGTTTGTCATGTGAATAGGTTTCATAGTTGTGTGGAGAGGTGTGGTGGTGCGGAACCCTCATACCGCGAGTCCAACTCGCACTTGGCCGGTTTTTTACTATTATTTTTCATTGATATCCAGGATACAAGAATACCTTATTTGTTACAGACTCAATGGATTTTATACAGGCTGTTGTTTTTGGCTACAACTTATGAAATTATAATTATTTATTTATTTTTTATTTATGCAGTATTTACCAGTACCATATAGTCCTTGGGGCGCGGGATGTTTATGTAATAAATTATCACTAAGAAAGTTCATCATCATCAGCCATCATCAATCGCCATTATCAATCGCTATCATCAATCGCCATCGCCATCGCACTCATCATCATCATCATCATCATGATGATAAGATAGATGACACTGTAAGTTTTTTAGAATATATATATATTATATATTTTGGTGTAATATAAGGTTTAACAAAATTAGCTGAAAATATTTAACCGGTGCTTCTACCCGTGTAACTGAACAACTTTCCCCATGGAACCCATAGTCAAATCTCAAAAAAAAATTTGAACTTCTCATACTAAGTTTGCTGATCGAGTTAGTATGGGAGAGCCAATTTTTTTTGCGATTTGACTATGGGTTCCTTGGGGAAAGTTGTTCAGTTTCATGGGTAGAAGCACCAGTTAAAATAGTTTTAGCTAATTTTGTTACACCTTATATATTTACTATACGGTTGTGAGAAAACAGTTTAACAGAATAACTAAAAATTATAAAACTGCCATTATAACAACAGAGGACGAAGAGATGCTTTAGAATTATTGTTTGGTTTTTTTGCACAGACTGTGGTGACGTCACACAGTGGCGGCGCGGCGCTGCGCAGCGCGTGCGCTTCGGGCTGTGCTTAAGAGGAAACGCGGTCTAAAGAATAGGTATTTGAATAAAATGATTCTGTCTCCCTCCCTCATACCTCTCCGTATACAGCAAGAAAGGGAGATCTGCAGCGCAGACCCATATTAGGCACTAAAATTGACTATAACAGCCTTTCGTGGTCCCCTATTTCCTCCTTCAAAACTTGGGCAATAATAGTTTTTTTAACAATAATTAAAAAAAACGCTATATCTATGCCTCTATGTTTTCATTTTCTTGTTAGTATGGGTATTATTATTTTTGTGGGTTTCTGAAAGTTACGTTTCAATTGGGCAATTTTCTTAGTTATTGAAGGCTGCTACTTCCTATTATGATTAGAATGTGGGAAAAGACAAAACATAGGGGCATGTCAATGGTAGATATAGATTTGATAGAAAAAACATGTTTGCTCTATTGTCATTATCCAGGGAGGAAACATGGGACTACGTTTGTTTGGAAAAATGGCGCCCGCATTTCCTCTTAAAGATGAACTTACAACACACCAGTATACTGGCGTATAAAGTTATACTTTTTGAGCATCTGTATTGAAAAATAACCAGTTGAAAGTTGTAATTTTTACCTGAATTTGGGGTATTTTATTTTTGAATGTATGAACACTTTTAAGCATACCTAATGTACTGTACCATGCACGGATCAGATAAATAAGGTTGGGTTGGAAATGTGCGCTGGGCAGGCGCGCCTCAAGTATGATTAGACAATCATACTTCACCGAAGCACGCATTCATACTTTTTATTTGCGTGTGGTTGTGTGTAACGTACAGACTCTCGAAATGGTGTGAGACACAATTGCAGCCCTGTGTTCTAAGTGTGTTTTGCTTATTAGTGCGCGCAATTCGTGTATATTTATTATTATTGCTTGTGTAGTGAAATTGATGGGTGGGAGACAGGTGGCGACGCTGGTTTTCAAACAAAAGTGTGACTATTGCCAATCCAACCTTATTTATCTTATCCGTGGTACCATGCATGCGACTGTAATTATCATTTACGAAAACTACGATATTAGACGCAAACAGAACTACTTATGAACAAACAAAGACTCGTTAGCCAGTAACAATGTCCTGCTATTAATTCTATTACAGTGAAACAAATGCGGAGACATGACGCTGTAATGTTAGGACGCAGGGGCCCCTTAATAAATGTTCTTAATAATATAATGTTAGGCAGCTCCATGCTTATGTAATGGCAAAGCTAGTTATCTAGTGAAATAAGCAAGGCTATTAAGTTTAAACTATTATTTAAAATATCCTTTTTTTTACTTAATTCGCGATTGGTAAGCTCTTGGCAACATCTCACCTGATGGTAGGTTTTACTGAGAATGTTTAACTAATTTCTGAAAGGCTTTTTAAGCTGTCTAGAAATTTGACGACTTTATAAATATAAATTACTAGCTGTCCCGGCGAACTTCGTTCCACCTTACACTACACTACTCTACCCTACACTACACTGCCCTACCCTACCATACCCTACCCTTCCCTACCACTACACTATACTTCACTACACTACCCTACCCTACCCTACACTACAATACACTAGACTACACTACACTACCCTACCCTATCCTACCCTATCCTACCCTAAAACCTTCTCCTTACAATAGAAAACTTAACAAAAAAAGAATTAGCTAAAATCGGTAAAGCCGTTCTTGAGTTATAAATGGTGGAGATTTTGAATTTTCCCACGGAAACTTTTGAATTTTCTGGGATAAAAAGTATCCTATATATAAACCCGGGCTATAAGGGACTACCATACAAAATTTCATCAAAATCGGCCAGGTAGTTTTTGCGTCATGCGCGTACATACAGACAGACGGACAGAAAGACAAAAATTCCAATAGTTGTTGTTTTTAATTAAGTTATCGTTAGTAATGTTCACCACAGTTATTATTTTCCAAAAATATTTAATGTACAGACACGGCCCCGTTACAGTTTTATTATTATGTATATAGATTACTGTAACGTAGAATCTTTTTGCTTTGTACAGTGTCGTATTTTTTTATGTGTTCTATCTTTGGATTGCTAGATGCGTACATAATAGACACTGCTACACTCGGATCAAAAATAAAAGGAATTAAATTAAATTAAATAAATTGTTTTTAATCTGATCTGCTACATAATGTAAAGCAATAGGTACATCCAGTGACGTGATTTTTTTATTACATCTGCTTACTCGGTGGCTCAGTGGTTAGTGCCCTTGACTACTGATCCGAGAGTTGTGGGTTCGATCCCCACCCAGGGCAAGCATTTGTGTGATGAGCAGATTTGTTTGCTCTGTGTCTGGGTGTTAAAAATATCTATATATGTATGTATTTAAACGTATATAAGTATGTATATCAGTCTCTGGTAACCCATAACACAGGGAATCCTACTTTGGGGCCAGATGACCATGTGTGATTTGTCTGAGAATATTATTATTATTATTATTATTATATCCTAATAATGAATAACCTAATAAGATAACAAATAAAGTAAAAGAGCCACAGATACAGAAACTTTACAAATGATCAGACAATAGAGCACAATATGAGATAGTATCTCCTAAGAGTTTATCCTTGATTCCTTGATGGCTTTGTTAAAGCCAAAGTATTATGCTGAGACGGTGCCCTTTTTGGCAGAGTATTTAAATCTATAATATAAGTATATATTGATAATTCATTTTCTTTCTTTCTTTCTTTCACCTCCAAACTTTTTTTATTTTATTTTTTATTCACAATTGGTGAACCCTTGACAACATCTCACCTGGTGGTAAGTGACGATGTTGCCGAAGATGAAAGCGGGCTTACCAAGATTCCCCAACGCAATGGGGAACTGGCTATCTTATCTTCATTCCGGAACACACCAATGATATCAACATTGATATTTGGCGACAACACTTAGATAAGATGGTGGTAGCTAGCCAGGCGGGCTTATAAAATGCCCTACCACCAACAAAACCGAGTCTTAATTGACCCCGCCGGGAATCGAACCCGCGACCTCCTCTGTAAAGCCAGTGAACTTTGCCTCTGAGCTACGGAGGCGGTTGAAATCATCAGATCTATTGTCACCTACGATCCTCTAGTGGAGGAGATTGAACCTATTCAAGCAAACCTTTCTTATTCTTTTATAAGGCTACCAGACTGGAAAGAAACCACCGTCACTATTAGACACTTAGCTCCCCTGCCAGACCATCAAGTTGTCTCATCAACAAGGAGAAATCTGACTTAAGGCTCCTCCGTCCCTTAAATCAGCAACTCGATTCGAGATGTTTCAAACATCAAACGAAATAGCTTGGAAATAAAGTTCTTGTTAGTTCGTATGTGGCTGTTACGTCATTCGCTGCGGACGAGTTGTGCGAAAATTGTGGTTTTTAATTCATTATAAACAAAATAAGAATAATTTCCAAAAAGTAAAAAAAACTAAATTATTTTATATTGTTCAGTTAAGGAGTTCTTAATTTATCATAATATTTCGATTAAAATTGCAGCAGATCTACGGAAACAAATAGAAAAAGAAATCGTGCATTGGGATATTTTTTCCTTTAGCAATAATAATAATAATAATAATAAATATCCTTGAATACCAGAAAAAGCATTACAGAAACAAATTATTATTAGTAGTGAGTATTAAAATATAATTCGAGGAAATCAATATTACTCCTCATATTATTATAATCCTCGTGTAAATTACAAAACAATTCCTTTTTTCGTTAAAAAAAATTCATTATCATCATATCAGTCGAAAAACATCTACTGCTGGACAAAGGCCTCCCCCCAAGGATTTGCACGACGACCGGTCCTGCGCTGCCCGCATCCATCGGCTTCCTGCGATCTTCACCAGGTCGTCGGTCCACCGTAAAAAAATCCTTAATTGAAGTTAAAAGTGGTTACAAAGATGGTTGTTGGCGGCGGTATAAGCCTTAAAGGAAGAATTTGAGGATGCCCAAGATATGCCCGAGGTGTCTGAATGTGGACAACCTGACCCTAGTTGTGTGAGCCTGGGACATTGAGGCGCGCCGTTCGGGTAGAGAAATAAACTACCAACCCGCTTAAGGCCTTTAAGATAGGTCAAATGACAATATTCAATTCAAATTATTGAAAGACTGTGTAAAGCTATCACTGTGGTAAAAATAAATAATATACTTAAAGTAATAAAAAAACGATTAAATTTAATACAATTTTGAAAATATTACCACTATTGATGTAGAAAAATATACTGTAGACCCTATTTTTGGCATTTATTGCAAAATTTCTCGAAAAAACATAGTTAATGTTGAATGAAACCAACACACAAAAATCGGTGAATTTAAGACCTTTCATTTTAACTGAACACTAGAATTGGGCGTTCGGTTTCAACGTAGCAGACGCTCTGACGCCCACATTGATTTGAACTTAAAATGAATAAATAGACTTGCGTTCAATATTATTATAACAGGTATCAACCTGCTCGGATTGAGGCATCTTAAAGCCTTACACTGCTAGGAAGAATGATGTGTATTCCGTTCTCCTTGGTTTTCTTTACTATATTTTAATATGTTTGACATCTCGTAACTACGTGTATTTTAAAACTGAATAAAACCTTTTATTGTTAGGCTGTGTTTCTTTATTGTGTCGCAGAGTAACTTATTACTTGACATCGTCGACGTGAATTAGTAGGTAACACGATCAAGATTTACAAGAAAACTAAAGAAAAACTTCATAATTTTTGTAATTTCAGTTGGGATTTTAATTTTATACTTATTATTACGAACACAATACTTGTATGTGATAATTATCAACTTATAGAGACTGTTCATTTTATGTGAGTTTATTCTTAAGGTATTAATTGTTTTTATAATTACCTTCTAAAAAAACATTTTTTGGAGTTTAAATTTTCTAATGTTACTACTCTTTTATTAATACCCACTTAGTTTGTGTTGACATTTGTTAGAAATAAAATAATAATTTAATTTTCAATAAAGTTGCTCAAAACGTGGTACTTTGTATGCCAGTTTACTGTGCGAAAAATTTATGCTTTTTCAAGCGACTTTCAAAAAGGAGGAGGTTCTCAATTCGTGTTTGTTATTTGTTTTTTATGTATGTTACCTCATAAGTTTGGATTGGGTGAACCGATTTTTATGATTCTTTTTTTATTTGAAAGCTAGTGATTCCCGTGTGGTACCATATAAATTTTATCAAAATCGGTGTAGTTCTGCATTAGAAAATTAACAAATACCAAAAATAATTATGCAAAAATATACTAAGTTGTTGCGATGGAAGTCGGTTTTTTAACGTGTTTAGCGTTTTCAATTATACATTACCACTTTTTTAATTTCTAGCTCTCCTCGTAGATAAGACATTTCTATAACGCTAGCTGATAAGATTCTCTTCACGTTGTATCTTTGTGAAGAAAGGAGAATAGAAATATGAATGATATATGACGCATAGGTCATCTTTTCCAAGGAGGTTTTAATGCTTACTGTATTGTTATTCCAATCCTCATTGTAGTATTTAATAAAACTTACGCATGCGTACGTGTGCCTAGTTTAAATATGGCGCAATTTTCGTTAAACTGAATTGAGTTGTTTTAGTTGCGAATACTAATAAAATAATGAATAGTTGATCTATGTGTAATAAAAATGTACTTTTGTGTATGTATAGGAAAAAACAAGGGGTACAATTGAAGTGCTCAACAAAATATTTTTTTATACCCTAAGACCAAGTACCATAAAATAAGACTACTTGTATATATATTATTTTTGCTTGCCAAAACGGTTAAATGCTCACCAAATTTAGTTTTACTGAAGGTTCGGTCAGGATTGATTAATTATACATTATTGCTAATCTCCTCCCCCTCCCCCCCCCCCCCCCCCCTGGGTATCAGAATGCTTTGCAGAAGAAGAAAGCAATATTCGATTTGATATTAAAAAAATTGGTAACATCTATTTAGTGATAATATAAAATATTTGATCAGAAAATAACTGTAACGACGTTTACATATTTTTGTGGTATATAAGCAATAAAAATGAAAGTTGCTCCATTTCTACAATACAATGAAGCACAATTTGGTGAGCATTTATCCGTTTTGGCACGCATTTCAAATTTATTGGAAGTAACATAAATGCATTTCTGGTAGGGATTTGCACACAAGCTAAAAACAAAGTGAGTTACTCCCCGGAAAATCAGCTACAAGTCGCGTATAAGACGGAAAGATTCTCTTTCTGATTTTGTATGAGACACTTAACTTGGTGAGAGCCATAATAACATATAGGTATACTTGATATGTCAATGATATAATATCGCGAGAGTTGCAACCGCAAGCCGCAAGACGTAGGATGGGCAGGTAAGCCACACCCTGGACACTTCATACAACGGGCCAGAAATGACATTTCAAAAAAGAATGACGGAACAAACAAAATGGCAACAAAACGTTCGACAACCAAACTGTATCAATCTGGGTGACGAGGGGGAGAGGCCGCAATTTAGAGAGCGGCAGGGAGTGTCCATACTGTATGTTAGTACTAATATATACTTTGGGTAAGCCGACGATATAATGGTTGCAGAAGGGTACTGCTGGGGTTGTGCTAAGTGGAATCTTACTTGATTTTACACTCTTTGCTCTATAGTCTCTTTTTCGCATCGAAGCTCAATCTTTTATTTAATATCTATGGACTCAAGTCTGAGTTGATCGACCAAGGAACGTCATATATGACAAAAGAGCTCCCAATAATCTTTATCTATCTCTTGTAAAGATACAAGTTGAAATACTAGTAGGAGATTCAATCTTTAGAAATATAATTTACATTTATTATACGATTCAAATATTAGATTTTAGTTTGATAACTAGTGTTGTTAATTGTTAATATTTACTTTTTATAATAAAGAGGTATAATAAGTGTTTCACGTTAATAACACTTGTACGCGTAACAACATAAATCAAAAATACAAGTTTAGTTCATTTTTTTTAAATTGTTATTTAAAAAGTAGGTATGACAAAACAAGCAGAATTACTTAAATTTATGAACACCGATTTTGGTGACCCTGAGGTCATGGAGCGGTCTAACTATCGCAGTAGAAGAGCTACCATAATAGCGGAACTGGGTAATAAATAATTTTAAGGACAGGCCGTAGGTTATAAACTTTCAAGATTGGCTAGTGCCATGTTTAGTGTTTTATCAAATCAGCTCATACGTCCCCACCTAGGGGCTCGAGCCTTACCTTAATTGGGGCGATCGGGCCTTAGTCAACCACGCGGGCCCAGTGCGGGGCCCAGTGCGGGTCGACTTCACAAACAACCTTAGAGTTTCTTCGCAGGCGTGTGCAGGTTTCCTCTCGATCTTTTTCTTCTCCATAAGAGCGTCGGATAAACGTACATATGAAATCGAAATTCGAAAACACATTAGTACGTGGCAGGGTTTGAACTACGGCGTCCCGGACAGGAGGAAGCGGCCGTAACCGTTACGCCATCGATGCTCTTATGACGACTGAACAGATATTATGATGCCTCCAATAACATCGACTTTTGATTATACGTTTGAATTATTTTTTTTTTAATCAGTGTCATTTACACTGTATCTCAGAAAACAATGTTAAACATTTTAATGTTACGACAGCAAAAACCAGATGGGTAGTGTCTAACAACATAAAATCGCTAGCATTTTTGTTTTTCCTTGTAGGAACTTAACATCTCGTTACTCGCCTTGTCGAGTACCAGTTTAGTGCGTTTGACACAGGTGTACAGTACACGTCGAAAACCATAATCATACTCTGTATTTTTAATGTTTAACGTGACGTCAAGTCTCATCGATCCTGCCACGTACCAATGTGTTTTCGAATTTCGATTTCATATGTACGTTTATCCGACGCTCTTACGGTGAAGGAAAACATCGTGAGGAAACCTGCACACGCCTGCGAAGAAACTCGAAGGTTGTGTGTTAAGTCTACCAACCCGCACTGGGCCCGCGTGCACGACTAGGGCCCGATTGCCCTGATTCAGGGTAGGTTTGAGCCCCTTTGTGGGGACGTATATGAGCTAATAAGATAAGAAGAAAAATATCTGCAAAAGACACAAAATAAAACATTATTCCTATTTTGTTTAAAGTGGCGATGAGAAAACACCGACTTTATCTCACAGGTGAAGACAGATCCGTGACACCAGTTGACATCCAGAAGATGATAGAGGCTGGCCTTAACGTGGCCAAGATAAGAGGCACCCACATCACAAAGGAGGAGAGGATCCATCTTCTGGGAAAGATAGACAAAGCAGCCAGCTATTGTTCAAAAAAGTTTGGTATCACTGCCTTTCCTGCGGCCAGCTGTATAACGCTCAGGACTTATATCATGAGGACCGGACTACTTTTAGAGGTGAGCCTTATGGTGACTAAAGGAACAGATTTCATAATATTTTAGAGCATTTTTTTATCTCTCAGGCTTAAAATAAGTACTAGTATTCGTAAGTATTAGTATTCCTGGCGAACTTCGTACCACCTTACACTAAACTACACTACCCTACCCTACCCTACTTAAGAACCTTCTCCTGACAATAACGAACTCGATAAAAAAGAATTAGCGAAATCGGTCCAGCCGTTCACGCGTGATGCCGTGACCAAGGGAAAAAGGGATTAGTTTTTATATATATATATATATATATATACATTAGATAGACAGATTCGATGATCTGTAATTATAAAAGCTAGAGTTGTTTTTGTTGCTTTTGCTTAAAATATATTCATAATGCAATAATTGATATTGTTTAATATTCACAGGATGTAGAATACATTATGTTAGAAGACAATGATGAAGTTAAATTAACATGCGATGTAAAACAATACAACAAGTGTACACAAAGTCTTATTTTCGTAGACAATTCGCATCTTACTATAGACTGCAAAGTTGGTATGGAAATTGTTGTAAACGAAGGACAAATTGAACTTCAATGCCTTGACATAGTAGATGATAAAACTATACGGTGCGTTGTTAAAATGGGTGGTAAACTCAAACACATGTCCCTTGTATCCGTTAGAGGAATGGTACATTCAAGACCTAATGTTACTAACAAAGACTTAGAAATAGTCAAATTTTGCTTAGAATATCAGGTACGTAGATGTTCTGAGAATCTTATTGACTTTTTGTTTAAATGTATTTAAGGACTAATAAAAAGCAGTCAGACAATCTGTATTATAATACAACTTGAATAGTTTTCTTATAACCACAACATTAGCCACAGTTACATTGAAGTTATCGTTGAAAACATTAAAAAATGGCATAATAACTAGATGCATTTTAAACACAAAATAATGAAATGTTTAAACACAGATTTGTAAAAAAGGATAATAAGCAAGGTTCATTAGTTTATAGGGTAGTTATTCAAGGTAAGGTATTAGTGGCGACCGCGCACCGGAAAACGTAGCGTAGGCAGGCCTCCCACGCGGTGAACCGACGACCTGGTGAAGATCGCGGGAAGCCGACGGATGCGGGCAGCGCAGGACCGGTCGTCGTGGAAATCCTTGGGGGAGGCCTTTGTCCAGCAGTGGACGACTTTTGGCTGATATGATGATGATGATGATGATTCAAGGTAAAATTAGATAATTGAGATCAGATTAGTAAGAGAATAGGTGGAAACTTTAACTATGCAACATTAATTTAGAATATAGAAAATAAGTGACTTATTATGAATTCCTATTTGAGCATTAAGACTGTCATGAATAGTTGATCTAAAAGCATTCACATGTTGTCAAATATATCTATGTCTAACCGCCTCCGTGGCGTTATGGTTAGTCCATTTTCACACTAGGAGGTCGTGGGTTCGATTCCCGATGGGGTCAATTTATAAGATTTAGTTTGGTTGGTGGTAGGGCATTTTCTAAGCCCGCCTGGCTACCAAGTCTTGCCGCGAAACATCAGTATTAAAAACATTGATATATTCCGACTTGAAGATAAGATAGCCAGTTCTCCATTGCGTAAGCCGGTACACGATATCGAAGCTTGTTAATCATAGAAATATAGTCATATTTATCGTGACAATGGTCATATAAAAGAAGTACTTCCAACTGATGACGTCTATTCTTAAGACTTTGTATTTTGTACTTTAAAAGTAGTTGCTCATAAGGTATTTACGAAAATATTTATATTGCATTGATTTCATAAACTTTTACCTTATTCTTTCAATATAGTAAGGATTTCATATTGACTATCTTACTTAAGTGAATATTATATGACTCTAAAAGGAACGAGATAAGGTGTTAATACGTTTTTTTGTTCAGGTTGACATGATTATAATACATTACGTTCGCAACATCGAAACACTGATAACAGTGAAAAAATGTATGCGATTAATGAGTAAAACCATAAAAAGACCTGTAATTGTAAGTGCTATTTGTACACAATTGGGTCTTGATAACATCGATGGCTTGCTAAAGGTAAATAATAATGTTTCTATAATACCAAACATGTTAATCTGAGGCAAATGTGGTGTTATATTTTAATAAGACGTTATTGTTTCTATCTTGAAAAATGTTGTTTGCAAGTTGCAAGACACAGTACTGTCTTTCATCACCTTCTTGGTCTTATTGTTCCTAATCATTTGAGTTCAAATTTCTGCTCCCATTTCTGTTCCTGGTTGCTCCGCACTACGCACTTCTCATAATATAAACCTAGCTCTTTCGTTCTTAAGGGGATCCCCTACATAACTAGCGTCACCATCAGTTTAAAAGTATTTATTAGTTGAGCACATACTCTGACCAACATATTGAACGATAAAAGTGAAGAATAGGTACAGATTTTTTTTGATTAAATTTTGAGTTCGTTTGTCTATATCTCACCTGATGGTAGGTGACGATGTAGTCGAGGATGGTACACGAAAATTCAAATAATGCCTATACACTCGCCTTGAAGATCCCCAAATTGTAGGACTCGGGAAACACAGACGCAGGCAAGACGTTCCACTCCTTCGCTGTCCGCGTAATAAATGAGGAAGCGTAACGATTCGTGCGTATGGGCTAAATATCAACAACAAAGGGGTGGAACCTCCCCATGCATCTCGTCTTGAAATTATCACAACTCTATGAAATACAGTTTGCAAAAAAGTGGCCACTTTTGCCACTTATGCTATCTGTAACTACAGCAAACTATATTTCACAGAGTTGATAGTTTCTAACTAAACAACGGTTTATTTTCATACTAGGTGAGCAATGATAACAGGTGTCTCATATTGTTTTTCGTTTTTGGTCTGACCGTTATGCGCCAAATACAGATAGCAGGGGGAGGAGAATGGTCTCAAACGCTTGGTGGGCTTGTTTAGTTTAGTAATAATGAATCGCTTCACAGGATCGCAGCGCGCACTTTGCGTGCGAGCTTTTTTATAAAAATAACGATTCAGAGACGCTACGCTCGATTATAGTGACTGCCGTGGGTCGCTCATAAATAACAGACTAGCTAACGCGGTTATTACTAAACTTAACAAGCCCGCAAGCATCTGAGACCACTCTTCTCCCCCCGCTATCTGTATTTGGCGCGTAATGGTCAAACCAAAATCGAAAAACAATATGAGACACCCTTTATTTTAACTAATAGCGGTGCTAGTTAGCTGGGGCAACCTCTTAATTGAACTTCATACCATGCAGTAATATTTAGTTTTCTTTACCCTTGTTTTTATTAATTATTTCCTTGAAGTGACTTTATAAATGTTTTCTTATAAACTCTTCTATCAGCTATTACTACCTCATAGCTACCATGTGCAAAATAACTTGGTCTTTATTCTCTTGACTACTTATTTTTGAGTCAGTTCTTACTTTGTGGATCAGGACTTCCTCGCTTCCACTACCATGTACGTCTTTGTTTACTAAATTTGTTTGACCACGTTTTTCAGGAAAGTGACGGTCTGTTGTTGGCAAGAGAATTTATCCAATTCGAAGTAGCTAAGCAGTATCAGTTCCGATTGCCACTGATTCAAAAATATGTTGCAGCCAAATGTAGACAGGTCTGATAACTTGAAGTATTTTCTTTACTTTAATTAATTATATGTATTTTGTTCATTTTAGATAGTAGTTGATATTAATACAAGGTGGAATTTTATAAGTTTCTGACGAAAGACAAATTTGACCAATGTCGTGGCTACCGTCCGTCACTACTATCAACCAATGTCGTGGCTATCGTCCGTCACTACTATCAACCAATGTCGTGGCTGCCGTCAGTACTACTATCAACCAATGTCGTGGCTGCCGTCAGTACTACTATCAACCAATGTCATGGTTACCGTCAGTACTACTAACAAAAACAGGGTCCGATTTAAATCGTCTCAAAAAGTTTATCAATTTCCCATATTATGAAATGTACTTCATTACGCTGGGAGAACGATAGAAACAATATTTCACTCTGTATGTTTGTTTTTGTTTGTCACCTTTTCACGCTTCAACGCCTCGACCACTCTCGATGAAATTTGGCATGCAGGTAGCGTGTATCACTGGGAAGAACATATGCTACTTTTTATCCCGTGAAAATCGCATAGTCCGATACAGTTTACATAAGATCTAAAAAAATATTCTTTTTTTGGTTAATTTCTTTAACATCGCAACGGAACAATGGATTTTTGCGAATTTTCGCAGAGAGATATTTGAAGAGGTGGGAAGTGACATAATTTGCTGATTAACAATTATCCTAACATAGTTCCCGACGGTTCTGGAGAAAACTCATGACCACAATCGCGAGCCGTTTGTGACTCGCGCACCAAAGACAAAACAGTCATTAAAACGATGTCCACGCGGGCGAAGCCGCGAGCAAAAGCTAGTATTTAATAAAATTTGTCTAGTTGTAGGCACAAGAAACATATGATTTTAAATTTTTGATAGGTACTGTGTTTGTGGATTGCTAGAATTATAATTTTTCAAGAGGTTCAAGATATTTATTCAAAGTAGGTGCAGATAACACTCTTTCTATAAGTCATAAAATAGTAAATAAATAATGTCATATGTGAAAAATAAAGAAATAAAAAATCATTAGTTCATAACGTCAAAATATAATTATTGATATAAAACAAATTATGTAATTAAAACATGACAAGAGAAGTTATACATTAAAATCATTGAATATCATTAATGCCTTTGACAAGAGTAGGCCAGTTCACACGGACAGCACCCGGTCACGAGTATAACGCGAGAGTCAGCCATCGCTCTCCTCAACCTCAATAATTAGTTTTATTCACAAAAACCCATACAATAATAATTTTTAAAAGTATTCATCATACCAGCTCATAATTATACGTCCCCACCGAGGGTCTCGAGCCTATCCTGAATTAGGGCGATCGAGCCTTAGTCGACCACGCAGGCCCAGTGCGGGTTGGTCGACTTCACACCACAACCTGCGAAATTATCCGCAGGCGTGTGCAGGTTTCCTCGCGATGTTTTACTTCACCGTATGAGCGTCGGATAAACTTACCTATGAAATCTAAATTCAAAATCACATTGGTACGTGGCAGGATTCGAACCACGACCTCCCCGACAGGAGGCGGCGGCCCTAGCTGTTACGCCACCGACGCTCTTAAAAGTAATTACAATTTTATATTCACAAAAACCCATACATTCTTCTTCTTATTGTGTGGCACAATTAACCGTGCTATCCAAGCGATAGACGGAGAAACTCACAGGTTGTGTCACTGGGCCGATCGTCCTAATTCAGGGTAGGCTCGAGACCCTTGGTGGGGACGTATATGAGCTGATATGATGATTACTTTAATAAATATTTTTTAAAAGAAATAACAATTTTAATATTTGTTGAATCAGGCAGGAAAACCAATGCTCATCTCTGGTGGTGTTCTTCAAGATTTGGTTGTGAACGCTAAACTGAACGACAGCGAAGTAACGGATATTACTAATGCCCTCTTGGACGGAGTCACAGGCTTCGTATTGACCAGGTGTCATAATGTTGACAACACCATACTTGCGATACACAAGCTGAACGATCTTTGCCGAGCCATTGAACCTCTTACTTTCAATAAGAGCGACATAAGACTTATGAAATACGAGGTAAGTAAAATATTAAAATGTTGCTAGTTTTCAGAATTAGTTTGTAATGGGAAGCGTCAATGGCTTAACCGGTAACGACTCGGCCCTCCTCACCAGAGATCTCGGGTTCAAATCCGGACGGCCAATGTACTAATGAGTTTTTCAAAAAACTTAAGTACATATACTTACCGATTGCTTTAACGGTGAAGGAAAACATCGTGAGGAAACCTGCACATCTGATTCCAGATGTGTATGAAGGTCGAATTGCACACATCCGTAAGTATAAATCTAAATGCCCTACACGTGACCGCGGGTGATGCTAAGTACAACACCAGGCAACCACAGTTTATCCCTTGGATAGCACGGTTAATTGTGCCACACGATAAGTAATAATCGTATATACAGGTTGTAATAAAATTGGTGTAGGACCCGTTAGCTGGGGGTTCTACACATTATTCTGAACAACTAGCCCCAAGGAACCCATAATCAATTCTCCAAAAAAAAATTGAACCCTACATACAAAATTCATAAAATTGGTCGGTCAGCTGATCGATTAGTATGAAGTGATTTTTTTGCGATTTCAGTAAAGTCGTAGAACAAAAGTTGTTTAGTATAATGAGTAGAAGCCGCAGTTAACGGGACGTACACCAATTTTGTTACAACCTGTATATATACGTATAAATATCTTCTTCATTTCATTCATGAAATCAAAATCATATTTCGACAAACAGACGGAGATGGTGTGTATCATGATAATTTAGCCAGTGAACGTGTCTTGCATACATTCTAGAATTACCAGCCACCTCACTTTATTTTATTTTTAAAGTGAAACTTTTATTACATCGTCTCACATTTTTTCGTCTGTGTGTTGCATGTCGCGTGACAGTCGCTTTCGTCTGACGGTATGATCGTTTCGTCCTCTGTACCGTAGCGAGAGCAGCCATAATCGTTTCGTCCTCTGTAAAGTTTCACTTTTACCGTGGTTCATAAAACCACACACTTGCTTTTTTTTTAATTTCTAGTCTCTAATGCCAATGACAGCAGCCGACGCAGCAGTGATCTCCTGCGCATTCGTCGCACAGCAGACGAAGGCACGCCTTATAATTGTTCCGACGGTCACCGGCCGCACCGCCCGGGCCTTGCAGCACATGAGGCCCAACTGCGTCATCATCACGGTCAGCACCAAGATCAGTGTCACCAGACTGCTCTCTATGTATCGGTGTATTGTGCCGCTCGTTTACAAAGGTACATTTGGGTCTTTCACTTTTCTGCCTCTTGAAATCAAAATCATCACGGAATAACACAAAAAAATAAAATAAGAAGATTGTCGGTGGCGTAACGGTTGGGGCCGCTACCTTCTATCCGGGATGTCGTGGTGTGAATTCTGCCACGTGCCAATGTGTTTTCGAATTTCGATTTTCTAAGTATACGTTTATCCGACGCTTTTACGGTGAAGGAAAACATCGTGAGGAAACTTGCACACGCCTGCGAAGAAACTCAAAGGTTGTGTGTGAAGTCGAAAACCCGCACTGTGCACGCGTGGTCGATTGCTTGTCAATTGCCCTAATCAGGGTAGGCTCGATCCTCTCAGTGGGGACATACATGAGCTGATATGATGAAGAAACTATTAGTGTAAAAAGCACTGATTTGCTCCAGCATTGATATACAACCTACAACGTCTCCACTGAAAATAAGGATCTCTTTCTAAGCTCGAGAAGGTTAGGCCATACTCCACAAATGGCGCCAAGATCGGACTGGTGGAGGTTAGACGGCTTGTAGCAAACTCTACCGTCAAAAGTTTTCAAGCCACCTATTAGGCCTCAAGGCTGCCATCTTGCAAAAGCAACCGTCACTGGCTTAATGTTAATTGTGAACCACAGAAACGATCGAGATCAATGTCAGTAGTAGTCAAATCCATCCAAGTAATGATCGTGCTATAAATAAATTTAAATTAAAATTAAAAAAATATACAGGGTGACTTTTAATTAGTTCTTGATAAAAAAATATATGCATGTACTCACGATTACAAACAACTTTCCCAAAGAAACTATGTGTCAAATCACAAAAAAATTTTTGGTCCTCGATACATAATAAGTTATCAAATCGGCAAAAATGTATAAAAGAACAAAATATTTTTTTCATATTTGACATATAGTTACTTTGGGAAAGTGGTTTGTAATCACGAGTACATTCATATCCTTTGCTATCAAGAACTAATTAAAAGTCACCCTATCTTAAATATATATAACTCAAAGGTGACTGACTGACATAGTGATCTATCAACGCACAGCCCAAACCACTGGACGGATCGGGCTGAAATTTGCCATGCAGGTAGATGTTATGACGTAGGCATCCGCTAAGAAAGGATTTTGGGAAATTCCCACGGGAACCGCAAAAATCGGGATCTGCGCGGGCGAAGCTGCGGGCATCCACTAGTATATATATAAAAGCCTTATGTTTCTTACTAAATAAAAATACAAAATTAGCATTTCTTATTAATTACTACGTTATTTGCTACGTTACTTGGGAACTATCATGTATTAATGTTTTCATTGCGTGTAGGTAAGAACCCCTCGTTTTCGAAGGTGAAGCCTCCTCTGGAGATTTCCGGGTCTCCCTGTTCTTTGCTGTTTCCATCCACTGTTTGCCAGCCACTTGCATGATATCATCTGCCCACCGGGCATCTGGTCTGTATAGTCATTTAATCAGCGAGATCGACGCTCCTGTATCAATTGTAGCCGATTCCCAAGTCATCATCATCATATCAGCCGAATGACGTCCACTGCTAGACAAAGGCCACCCCCAAGGATTTCCACGACGACCTGTCCTGCGCTGCCCGCATCCAGCGCCGTCCTGCGACCTTAACCAGGTCGTCGGTCCACTACCTGCGGCCTGCTTACGCTTCGTCTTCCTATGCGTGGCTACTCGAGAACTTTACTGCCCCACCTGTTCTACGAGCTATGTGCCCTGCCCACTGCCATTTCAGTTTAGCGATTCTGTGAGCTATGTCGGTTACCTTGATTCTCCTACGGATCTCCTCATTTCTAATCGCGTAGGGAAATCCGAGCATAGTTCGCTCCATTGACCTTTGGGTGAACGTATATGAGGCCCATAGTAAGCGACCATGTCTCAGTTCCGTATGTCATCACTGGCAACACACACTGGTCAAATACCTAAGGTCAATATCTAAGTGTTGAGTATTATTGATAAGTTCACTTACACCTTCGATATCTACCATCATTTGAGATATCATTCATCAGTTATCAGCTAAGATGATGCACAGGACTTACGATCAATTTTTATGAGCAAGTCAAAATGAGGAGAAACGAAACGAATTCTTCACAAACCCTATAGGAGTTGTCATTTGAAATACATCGTATCAGCTCATATACGTCCCCACTGAGGAGCTTCGAGCCTACCCTGAATTAGGGCTATCGGGCCTTAGTCAACCACGCGGGCCCAGTGTGGCTTGGTCGACTTCACACATAATCTTAGAGTTTCTTCACAGGCGTTTGTAGGTTTCCTCACGATATTTAACTTTACCGTTAGAGCGTAGGATAAACTTACATATGAAATAGAAATAAATTTTAAGACACATTGGTACGTGGCAGGGTTCGAACCACGACCTCCCGGATAGGAGATAGCGACCCTAACCGTTACGCCACCGACACTCTTGTTTTGAAATACATCAGGTATAACACTTGTGATTTCCTTCGTGGAAACATTATAAAGGCCATTCCTTCGTGGAAACATTATAAAGGCCGTTTCGTTCGTAGAAACATTATAAAGGTCATCTAAAGGACAACGAATGTGTGTGGCGTGGTAATGTGGAGTTTTCTACCACTAGGTAATTTATCACTTGTCATCAATTCAGATAGTGTTCTAGGCTTGCCGCACGCATCCACTCATCATATTAACTGAAAGACGGTGTAGTCTCCACTCGGGAACTTAACTTAACGAAGCGCCATAATTACCTAGTCAAGTATAATTAGTACCTACTTCCTCATAAATTGAGCAATTAATGTAGATAAGCCTTATTTTATATATGTCTTACTAGCTTTTGCCAGCGGCTTCGCCCGCGTGGACATCGTTTTTGTGACTGTCTTATAGGGTGCGCGAGCGTGGACATGATTTTTTTTCAGATCCCTCGGGAACTATGTCAGAATATGCTTATTAGTCTACGAAGAACTTAGTTATTAGTAAATAGTGTCATTTCCACCCTCAACCTTATCTCTGTGCAAAAAATCACACAATCCATTGGTAGTCCAGTCTGTGGGGACATATAAAAGCCTTTGCTCTACAAAAGGTGGCGTAGAAAATGTTTTTTGTTATAATGTTGTTTAAGTATGGCGGCCTAATAAAAATCCAAGTTTTCGACCTCGAAGGGCGCAGGCGCGAGCCGTCATCTTGAATTGAAGGTGCCAAAATTAGGTATATTTTAAATAACGCCTCAACAGTTTACTTTATCACAAAAATGTCTATGAGAGGTATAAAGAAGACAATTTTTTTTACATTTTTAAAAAAGTTACAAGCGGCGGAAAGAATAATATTTGCTAAAAATCATATAATTTTACTCTGACTTAGCTAGTATCAATCACACGGCGCGTTCTATCTACTGTGTGTGTGTGTGTGGCGCTGGTTTGGTGGGAGACAACACTACTAACAACATTCTTTTTCTCCATGCGTTTAGTGGCTGCGATACCACATCGTCTCTCTTCAATCAAGGAAAAATGAACTTTTGTTCCCTTGTTGAGAAAAACGCGCAACTGAATGCAATCATTGGCGTCTACAAAGATGAAGAAGCAAGACTGGAAGAAATCGAAGACGCTGGAGCACGCTTTCTAGTAACTTTGTACGGAGGAGACACGGAAAAGGAATCCTTAAAAGAATTCCGGTATCAACGATTTGTAAAGTCATCAATAAAAAGTAAATTTAATCTGGCATCGTTGCCGCCGATAAAGGACGCTGCACGGTATCATGCGTTTAGGACATACCACCAAGTCCAAAAATGGTATGGAGTAAAAAAAACCCAGAAGACTGGGGCTGGAGATATGCTACCAATGGGCTCACTCCGATAACAACAACAGAAAAAGCAGCACCCCAGACGTTTTTAAATGTAATTTCTTGCCACTGTAAAAAAGGATGCAGCAAAGTATGCAGTTGCAGAAAAGCTAGATTACAATGCTCTATTGTGTGTGGATTCTGTAGTGGTCAGTTGTGCGAAAATGCGGTAGAGATTCGGATAGATAACGAGGACTGTTATGACGACGAAGCTTTATCATTGAAAACCCAAATTTTTAGAAACACAGACAATAAGACAGAAAATTTCAGCGAGGATAATGAAATAGTCAACATTAACCTACCCGGGCTATCAAAAAGGATTAGAAAATGATTGTTATACAATTTTTCAAAATTTTAATATAATTAATTATTTTTTTAAATATTGTTATTTCCTTCGCTCGTAACTTTTTACCTATGAGATATACAGAATAAACTTGTAGACAAAAAATATGAGTAATTTTATCTTCTTTATATCTTTTATAGACACTTTTGTGATATAATAAACTGTTGAGACGTAATTTCAAAATTTGAATATAATTAATTAATTTTTTAAATATTGTTATTTCCTTCGCTCGTAACTTTTTACCTATAAGATGTACAGAATAAACTTGTAGACAAAAAATATGAGTAATTTTATCTTCTTTATATCTCTCATAGACACTTTTGTGATATAATAAACTGTTGAGACGTAATTTAAAATATACCTAATTATGGCACCTTCAATTCAAGATGGCGGCTCGCGCCTGCGCCCCTCAAGGTCGAAAGCTTGTATTTTTATTAGGCTGCCATACCTAAACAACATTATGTCAAAACATTTTCTACGCCACCTTTTGTAGAGCAAAAATACCTACTGACTGTATTATGGTCCGTTGCGATGTAAATGAAATTAACCAAAAAACTCTTTTTTCAGTTCCATCAGGAATTGCATCGGGCTATGCTATTTTCACGGGATAAAAAGTAGCCTATGTCCTTCCTCGTGACACAGGCTACCTGCATGCCAAATTTCACTAAGATTGGTCAAGACGTTGAAGCGTAAAAAGGTAACAAACAAACACATTTACACATTTATAACATTAGTAAGGATTGCCAGGTCCAAACCACAGACTCTGGCACAAGACTGTCGAGAGACGGGTGGACTTCGCGCTACAGTACGCCTTGAAGCGAGAGTGGATAGCCCTTAACGAGTTTTACGTTACCCTGGAGCGGTACAGCGACACCAGTGGCTACTGCAACATGATCCGCATTTGGCCAATGGACATCGCCACGAAGTTTCCTGTAGAGTGAGTATCTGTAATAAGTGCTTTTGTGCTCATTTGATCTTTGCTTAATCGCCAGTACCAAAATGCCTGATAAAAACTTTAATCAGTGTATCCTACCCGTAAAGACGAGAGTGAATAGGCACTATTTGAGCTTGCGTGTTACATCCTCGGCTGCATCGGCACTTACCATCAGGTGAGGTGCAGCCAAACACACTCAATTTTTTAATAAAAAAAAGATAAAAAAATGACATACGGCGCAAAACATTAGTCCACAAACAAAGTAAATATTAAATTAGTACTAACATACAATATGGACACTCCCTGCCTCTAGATTGCGACCTCACCCCCTCGTCACCCAGATTGATACAGATTGGTTAAAGTTTGTTTGTCGAACGTATAGGACTTCGCCGCCATTTGGTTTGTTTCGTCATTATTTTTTTTAAATGTCATTTCTGGCCCGTTGTATGAAGTGTCCAGGGTGTGCCACAAGCTCAAAGTCACACACTGTACCATGGAGAGAGCGATGCTCGGAGTTCCTTAGCGGGATATAATTGGAGAACTAAATCTGCCGACAAAACTCAGCGAGTTAGGAATGTAAAGTATTTTTAACGACTCGTAAAAACCATTTCGAGACATTGATACACCTAACAAAATTTTCGAGCTTCTGATTTAAAAAGATCAAAGTTTAGGAATTTTGAAAAATTTTGACCTTTATTAGACCCCAAAGAACGCTAGATCACACTCTGGACACTTCATACAACGGGCCAGATATGATATTTCAAAAAAGTAATAATGGAAAAACAAAATGGCGAAATCCTATACGTTCGACAACCAAACTGTAACCAAAATGTATCAATCTGGTTGACGAGGGGGTGAGGTCGCAATCTAGAGAGCGGCAGGGAGTACCTATCCATACTGTATGTTAGTACCTACTAATATAGATACTATGAGTATACATTAACTTTTCAGTGTTTGAGCCTAAGTGGCACAGAATGTATTTTTTTTATTGTTTGTGAAAAAAGTAAGTTCAAATACACTTGACATAAAACAGTTCTGTTGTGCCAGGAGCTTACTTCGATTTATGTGCCTTGATTCAAAGTTCCGCAGACATGCGTATTTAAAAAACGGCTAAGTGCTTGTCGGACCACGCTTGTGTAGGCATAAGAATAAATAATATTCTAACGTATATCCCATACAAACTGAATATATTGTTTCATCGCTCCTCTTCTCCCTCTTTCGCCAATGACCCTAATGGTGATGGCCGTAGTGGAGTCCTTTGGTTTCATTATGACATCGCAATGTTTCGGATACCTTAAACTCGTGCAACTTATAATCCGCGCATGATGGAAATTTTGCGACATGGAATCTTGTTGTATTGACTTTGAAGTTCTATCCTATTTTCATCCCACTTTCCAGAACGGCATCTAGTAAATGTTATTTACTAGATTATAGTTAGTAATCGGTAGATTATTAATGTATCGATTTAGAAGAAAAAATAACACGATAACGACCTCGTTTTTGCAGTAGGTTCAAAAAAAGAAAAAAAATATATTTTTCTTTTATTTTCTTGAAACTTTTCTATGCTTTTTGCTCCAATTTTTTATTTAATTTTATTTGTGGGTCCCCGGAGAGAACCTTTCAAATGAGACTATTTTGAAGTCTGTACTGCTGCTGATTCAAGAGAAAACACATTTTTCAAGAACAGCTAGAACAAAATAAATTTAAAATAATAATGGCTGCCATTTAGAGGGAGAAAGTATGCGACCCTTTAATGGGGGGAAATGTGGTTTATTACATGCCCTTAAAATATCGTTAACCCTATCCGATACACACTGTATATAATTATATAAGTACCTAATGTTAGGTATTGCCCAAGGTATTTGTATATATTGATACCTAATATTAGGTACTAATATATAGGTATTCTTTGGGAAATTCGGAGTGGTGAAGGGGGGAAAGGGGAGGGGAGGGGTTAACAGACGTCATTTTCACCAAAAAGTAAAAAAAATACTTTTAGTCTCGTATAGAAAGCGTTTTTTCGATTTCTAGTGCAGTCTATGTACTCTTAGTGCAGTCTATGTACTCTTAGTGCAGTCTTATGTACTCTTAGTTCAGGGTCGACCGACTTCCACAAACGAGGAGGTTCTGAATTCGAATGTACCTATGTTTTTTTGTATGTTTACCGCGATATCTTCGCAGATTGTGAACTGATTTTCATGATTCTTTTTTTATGCTACTAGGTTCCATGAAATTTTTTTCAAAATTAGTGTAGTACTTTTTTGGAAAATTAGCAACAACCAAAAATAATATTGCAAAATTGTAAGAAGTTGTTCCGACTACATTTCGTCAAAAATAAATATTTACTTAACTTACAAATATGAAGTGGTCGTCAGAGTGACTTGCAAGGTCGCGAAGGTTAACTGCCTAAAAGCAAAGTCATCACCTGGATGGTTTTAACTGTTAGTGGCATTTGTCTTGACCACCCACTGCTGGGGTGTGGGTCTCCTACCAAAACTCCGGATGGAATCCACACACGACGGCAAGTTCAGATCGGTGAAGGTTGCAGGTCTGGTGGCAAACTCCACCGTCAGAGTTTTAAAGCTGCCTCAAGTGTCACACAATTTACTACAATCATCTACCACAGACAAAGTCCAGCATCCAGAATTGTTATTTAAAAAAATATATATTTAATTATCGTTCATGCATTCATTCAAATCAGCTCATATACGTCCCCGACGAGGGGCTCGAGCCTACCCTGAATTAGGGCGATCGGGCCTTAGTCGACCACGAGGGCCCAGTGCGGGTTGAGCGAGTTCACACACAACCTGCGAGTTTCTTCGCAGGCGTGTGCAGGTTTCCTCACGCTGTTTTCCTTCACCGTAAGAGCGTCGGATAAAAGTACATATTAAATCTAAATTCGAAATCACATTGGTACGTGGCAGGTTCAAACCAACACCTCCCGGACACGAGGCGGCGGCCCTAGCCATTACGCCACCGACGCTGAATTATTGTTAATACATTGATGAAATTTTTCCAGATGTCCCAGCGATGAACACGAAAAAATTAAACATGCTTCGATCGGCAGCTAAAGTCCTCGATAACTTTTTATTTTGTATTTGAAGTTTTTTAAGATATTTGTGGTTTCGTTGTAGCTGAAATATATTTAACTCCCTGGATGAAGGTCTGATTAGCTTTTAGATTTTATTAATATATTACCTATTTTAAATACTTCGGCGTTAACCGCCAACTTATTTTTATTTGTAATTTTGTAACCTACTATTAAATTTCTATGAAAAAGATAAAGCGAAAAATTAAATACGGACATACATGAAATGAATTGTACAGTCACCAATTGTACAGAGGTTAGCAGATCAAGCTAGACACTTTGTACCGTTCTTATGCCGTATGAATATGGATCAGAATCGCACTATGAGTGTCTAGCTTGGTGTGCTGGCCTCTGTACATTGATCTGTCGTAGTCAGGAATTCACAAATCAATAATAATTATTACACTTACTTGTTCGCAAATAACGATGATATCAGCTCATATACGTCCCCATCGAGGGGCTCGAGCCTACCCTGAATTAGGGCGATCGGACCTTAGTCGACCATGCGGGCCCAGTGCGGGTTGGTCGACTTCACACAACCTGCGAGTTTCTCCGCAAATGCAAAGAATACAGTTAGGTATATCAGACTTGAAAAATTTACAAATAACTTGGATCTGTATGGGATGCAAGATCGGGCTTGTGCTTGATATAAAGATAAAAGCAGTCTAGGTGTGAAGAGCGTCGGTGGCTCAACCGGTAACGACTCGGTCCATCTAACCAGAGGTACCGGGTTCAAATCTGGACGGCCAATGTACCAATGAGTATTTCAAAAACTTACGTACATACTTACCGATTGCTTTAACGGTGAAGGAAAACATCGTGAGGAAACCTACACACGCCTGCGAAGAAACTCGAAGGTTGTGTGTGAAGTCGACCAACCCGCACTGGGCCCGCGTGGTCGACTAAGGCCTAATCGCCCTGATTCAGGGTAGGCTCGAGCCCCTCGGTGGGGACGTATATGAGCTGTAATGATGAGGTGTGAAGTACCGTCTCACCTTAGAGAGAATACCCAGCTTAATTGCAGCAACTTTGGCCTTGGACTCAATATATCTACCAAAATTGAGATTAGGTGTTATTTTCACGCCAAGAACCTCAAGGTGGTAAGATTTAAATCGTCTTTACAAAGGGGGGGGTTATCAATTCGACCCGTAAATTTCATAAGTGTATATTTGTTTGTATGTATGTATGTAGGCACGTTTGTTTGTCCACGTATTTCTCAGAAACTAAAAACCGAAATGCAAAATTTTTTAATGGGTTGATTATCTTTCAATTTAAGTAACAGTAGTGCAATTTTCATCAATATCGGTTCAGTCATTTTCAAGATATGGTCTGTTAAGTGTGTACCAATCACTGGAATAGTATAGCTAACGCCGCAATTTTTAGCGTTTTCAAACATGAGATAAAAACTCTTTGTATGTATGTAGGCACGTTTGTTTGTCCACGTATTTCTCAGAAACTAAAAACCAAAATGCAAAATTTATTAATGGGTTGATTATCTTTCAATTTAAGTAACAGTAGTGCAAGTTTCATCAATATCGGTTCAGTCATTTTCAAGATATGGTCTGTTAAGTGTGTACCAATCACTGGAATAGCATAGCTAACGCCGCAATTTTTAGCGTTTTCAAACATGAGATAAAAACTCTTTGTAAGAGGTCAAAAAATAAAAAATAAAGTTTGTGATTTACGCTTCAACTTGATGACGATGATTATAGGTCGATGGCGATGACTGATTGCACAGTATTACAGTATAGCGGCTTACAGTAGCGAAACAAATGCACTTACGCAGAGCAGCGGGCCGCGGGGCACAACCTGGCAAACTCCGCGATTTGCCAGGCTGACTACAGGCTAGTAAGGGCTAGTACCTACGCCGGTGGCGCATCGTGGGACATCAAAGGCGTTGCGCTACTGTAACTAACAAAGAAATAAGTCCTACCAACTTGTCTGTGAAGTTGCAGAATTCGGAACTACGGTCGCCGAATGAAAACGTCAATTAAAATATAAAACAAACCTGTGAAACAAACGGATATCTATCTGAGGGATATCTGCCCGCCAACATCTATCAATTTACAAATAACTTTATAAATCTGTTATACAATGTCATAGAGTTTAAAAAAATTCGCACCAGAAATCTCATGTCTTATGGGAAAATCTTGAAATCAAGCTTATATGTCAGACTGACAGTATTGTGTGATCATATAACTTGTTTATTTTCATTTATACAAATTTGTTTTTACTGTTTTAATTATGGTATGGCCAACGGAGTACGATTCAAAACTCGAAGAAGTAAGTAATCTTAACGCATAACATTACACATGAGCTTCGCGTTTTATTCAGACATGTCTGAATAAATCGCGAAGCTCAATTCAGACATCTTGGACTCATCTTTCGAAGTAAATATTAAATGCTGATTTGGGAATTACTGTTGGGGCTATCTTAATACCTCACACTTGACTGCTTTGAATACAGGAAAGGACTATTAAGATGACGCTAAACAATTTTCTGCAAAGAATCATGGTTAAATCACAAAAAATCCCATGCACTTACCTAAAAATTGGATAACCAAAACCTGAACCTGATCTATCCGACCGATTTCGGTCATGGCGACCACTTCAACTCCTAGTCGGTTTGCCGCGCTTGCGCTCGAAGATGGCATATGTAGCCGATCTTCGCAGCGAAACTCCTCGCGCAATGAGGGCATTTAAGTATGCCACCCTCGTAATTGTATGAAATGGTCGCAGGTGATCGGGCCTTTAACTGGTCGCGTTTAGTATCAAGGTCAGCTTTACGCTGATCCTCGAACTCGCACACTTTTCTATTTACAATCCTGCGCTGTTCTGGCCGTTCTGCTGCCAAACTCTCCCATTGAGAGGGTTCTATGTTGCATATGTCGCTTCTGAACATCTTTGTACCGGAGGAGCTGTCCGCCATGTTTCCGCTTACCCTCCTCCAGTGACAGAGAACAGGAAGTGAAGGAGGAGAGAGTGGCGAAGCGCATCTTTTATTATTTTTAAAAATGGATAATCAGTTGATCGAATTGTATTAAAGGTCCAACTTCTTAGTACCGAGGTGAGAGTTCTTCAGTGTTGTTTTCTCGTTCACCACCTCACTGAAGGCTTCTGTGTTCAACTAGTCAGTCTGTTGTATAATTAGGTAAGTACAGGTAGGTACCTTCTAGAGCGTCGGTTGCGTAATGGCTAGGTAGAACCACGACCTCCCGGAAAGAAGGTACGCCACTCGCTCCGTGCAGTGCAGAACAGTAATTGGGAAGGATGCTGCTGTGCATCTTCCGGTTTTTGATCTCATAGTCGTCTCTTACGACAGCCTCGGAAAGAGATGGGATGGGACTATTTCAGGGCCGCACCACAGGCTAACGATTCAAGTTCCTATTACGGTTTAATCATATCATTTCCACGACGTCTGGTTCTGCGCTGCCCGCATCCAACGGCTTCCCGCGACCTTCACCAGGTCATTGGTCCACCGAGTGGTAGGCCTACCTACGCTACGTTTTCTGGTACGCGATCGCCACTCGAAAGCTTTACTGCCCCAACGGCCATCTATTCTACGAACTATGTGCCTATCTGCCACTTAAGTTTAGCAATTCTGAGAGCTATGTCGGTTACTTTGTATTAATTTTTATTACCGTTAAATAAATCTTCCTAAATCATATTTTTAGTAGTCCAAGCCCTCTCGTACATCTACCAGATACGCTAACTACCAGTTTTATGATAAAGCGTCCCCCACTTACCAACCCTTAGGGTATAAAGTGAGGGTCGCTATTCCTGCCAACACCATTGGCGAAGGCAAAGACCAACTGAGGTAGGTGCAAGGCGAGTGCCTCGTGGTAGATACCACTACCTACTCTTCAGGTAGGTACCGGAGCTGAGGCCAGTAGTAAACCTTGTCTTACATCTGTTCTGGTACTCTGCAAGGCGAGTGCCTCGTGGTAGGTACCGCTACCAACTCTTCAGGTAGGTACCGGAGCTGAGGCCAGTAGTAAACCTTGTCTTACATCTGTCTTTTTTGCAGTACGATGCGCTGGAGCTTCCAGGACAACAGCTGAGCGCAGCGAACGCGCCCACTCCTCTGGACCACGTTCTCAACCTGAACCTGAAGGCCCCAGCTGCATGTCAACGGCTAACCGGCATCATTGCTACTATAGGTTGTATTCATCATCATCATCATCATATCAGCCGTAAAACTTAAACTGGTGGACAAAGGATTTCCACGACGACCGGTCCTGCGCAGCCCGCATCCAGTGGCTTCCCGCGATCTTCACCAGATCATCGGTCCACCGCATGGGAGGCCTGCCTAAGCTACGTTTTCCGGTGTGCGGTCGCCACTCGAGATTTTTTCTGCCCCAACGGCCATCTGTTATACGAGCTATGTGTCCTGCCCACTGCCACTTCAGTTTAGCGATTCTCTGAGCTACATAGGCTACTTTGGTTCTCCTGCGGATCTCCTCATTTTTGATTTCTAATAGGTTGTAAAATATTGCATTCTCTGTTAGGATTTTGCTTATTTCCATTCTTCTTTTTCCTCGTTTAGCATAACCGTGAGATTCCAAGGGATTGGAACATAATCAGATTTTTTTATTTGATCACTCAATATGTAGAAAATTCATACCATTAAAATGTAAGATGCGTCAAAAAAGCCAGCCAAGTGCGAGTCAGAACCGCGCACAAAGGGTTCCGAACCATCATACTAGATGGCGCTAGTTTCTTCAGGTTTCAAAAAAAACGCGTTTTTTTTTGTATGGAGATTTTCCCTCTTTCTAATTTTTAATATTTGATGTTATAGCGGCAACAGAATAACATCATCTGTGAAAATTTTAACTGTCTAGATATCACGGTTCATGAAATACAGCCTGGTGACAGACGGACAGGCAGCGGAGTCTTAGGAATAGGGTCCCGTTTTTACCCTTTGGGTTCGGAACCCTAAAAATACGCATTAAACCATTTCTAACTTGAATAAATCATTAAACTGAAATGAGTAGAAAATTATTAAAACTGGCTTGGATTCTTGCCCTACTATCAGGCTGATTGTCAATGTGATAACAATTCATTAATTCGTTTTCATCGCAAGAGTGCCGTACTTTGGCAAAATCTACACTTATATATATTAGGTACTACATTTTGCCAGCAGCTTCGCTCGCGTGAACATACTCTCTATGATTGTCTTCAAGGGTGCGCAGTGCGTGAGCCGCAAGCGGCTCGCGAACGTGGGTAACAGTAGCCTATATGTTAATCCAGGTCCTAATCTATCTAATACCTACCAAATTTTATCCAGATCCGTTCAGTAGTTTATGCGTGAAAGAGTACATATATCCATACATACAAACTTTTACATTTATAATATTAGAAGAATAAAGAGATTATCTAAACTAATATTTTACTGAACCAATTTTGAATATTCTTTCACCAGTAGAAAGCTACATACGCTATATAGGCTATATACGCTCGACAGCCGCTTGCGGCTCGCGCACCACTCCACTCAAAGACAATCATAAAAACCATGTCCACGCGAGGTTAGACGCGGACAAAACCTAGTGTTAAATATTTTGCCCGACAACGATTAAGCATAACAAAAGTTATTTTAGCCTTTTTGGCCGCTCTGCCGCTTACTTACCTCCCTAACTAAGCTTTGTAAATATTCTTTTAGTAGGCTGTAGGTATGACCCGTATTTTATTGTAAATATTTGTTTAGTAGGCTGTAGGTATGACCCGTATTTTATTGTAAATATTCGTTTAGTAGGCTGTAGGTATGACCTGTATTTTATTGAAAATATTCGTTTAGTAGGATGTACGCATGACGTGTATTTTATTGTAAATATCCGTTAGTGATTTGACCTGTATTTTATTTTAAATATTCGTTTAGTAGGCTGTAGGTATGACCTGTATTTTATTGAAAATATTCGTTTAGTAGGCTGTATGTATGATCTGTATTTTATTGAAGCCTAAAAGCCAGACAATACACCATATTTTTAACAACCCTTAACTTTCCCACTTCTGGGGTACGGATGTCTTTCGATACCTTGAAAGGTCAGGCCATACTTTACTGTGGCCAAGTTCAGAGAGGTGGGAAGAATTACAATACGATCTACATAGCAGGCGTGTGAAGCGTCGGTGGCGTAGGCGTAACGGCTAAGGCCGCCGCCTCCTGTCCGGGAGGTAGTGACTCGAATCCCGCCACGTACCAATGTGATTTCGAATTTAGATTTCACATGTAAGTTTATCCGACGCTCTTACGGTGAAGGAAACCATCGTGAGGAAACCTGCACACGCCTGCGGAGAAATTTGCAGGTTCTGTGTGAAGTCGAACTACCCGCACTGGGCCCGCGTGTTCGACTAAGGCCCGATCGCCCTAATTCAGGGTAGGCTCGAGCCACGCGGTGGGGACGTATATGAGCTGATATGATCTAAATCGTACTCAAAGGTGGTGTGTAAAGTCGACCAAAACGCAGTGGGCCCGCGTGGTCGACTAAGGCCGTATCGCCCTAATTCAGGGTAGACAAAAATCAGTGTTAACAAAATTGATGTGTTCCAGCATGAGGATAAGATAGCCAGTTCTCCATTGCGTTGGGGAATCTTGGTAAGCCCGCTTTCATCTTTGGCATCATAGTCACCTACCATCAGGTGAGATGATGCCATGGGCTTACGAATTGTTAATAAAAAAAGACTCGAGTCCCTCGGTGCGGACGTCATCATATCAGCTCGTATACGTCCCCACCAAGGGGCTCGAGCCTACCCTGAATTAGGGCGATCGGGCCTTAGTCGACCACGCGGGCCCAGTGCGGGTTGGTCGACTTCACACTGCGAGTTTCTCCGCAAGCGTGTGCAGGTTTCCATACGATGTTTTCCTTCACCAGCCTCGGTTATATTTAGATTTCATGTTTATTTATATAAACATATGAAATGTAAATTCGAAATCACATTGGTACGCGGCAGGATTCGAACCACAACCTCCCGGGCAGCAGGCGGCGGCCCTAGCCGTTACGCCATCGACGCTCTTAGGTGAGGACGTATATGAGGTGAAATTATGAATCTACAATATTGTTGTGAAATAACCTAGAATAGGCCTCCCACGCGGTGGACCGACGACCTGGTAAAGATCGCGTGAAGCCGATGGATGCGGGCAGCGCAGGACCGGTCGTCGTGGAAATCCTTGGGGGAGGCCTTTGTCCAGCAGTGGACGATTTTCGGCTGATATGATGATGATGATGAACCTAGAATATCTCAACCCAGGCAAATCGAGCGGTGACGTGAACGTGATGGAGCGGATGATAGCAGCGGGCATGAACATAGCCTTGATCAACATGTGCTTCGGCACCAAGGAGGAGAACATCGAATACATCAAGAACCTTCGCCAAGCAGCCAAGAACTACAGCGTGAACATGGGCAAGCAATATCCTCTGTGCATTGCTGTGTTGTTGGCTGGCAAGAAGATTAGGACTGGAAAAATTTCCGAGGTACAGTTCCTAGCCTTAAGGGCCGCCAGGAGGCTCTAGTTTCCATACAAACGTAGTTCCGCTTTAATACAAAAACTTCATGCCAGATTGAATCTGAACTTTGCAAATATATTGAGGAGGCAGATATCGATGTTTGTATTTTGTTTTCTATGTACTAGTATAAAACGGAAAAAAATAAGAGCAGTTTCAAACTTTCAGTACAAAACTAATTTAAGCCTTAGTTTAATTACGTTAAAATTTACTATGATGAAAACTAATTACAAACATCTATATGTGTCTACCTATTATATTCGCAAAGTTTGGATTCAATCCGGCATGTAGTTTTTGTATTAAAGCGAAACTACGTTTGTATGGAAACTCGAGCCTCCTGGGGACTCTTAACTTACCTCGAATCTGAGGACTGCCAAAAGCAGAAGGAAGAGTTTTTTTTAAATATTCATAATTGGAAATCCCTTGGCATCTTCTCACCTGATGGTAAGTGACGATGATGCCGCTGATGAAAGCGGGCTTACCAAGATTCCCCATCGCAATGGAGAACTGGCTGTCTTACCTTCAAGCCGGAACACATCAATGTTGATAACACTGATGTTTGGCGGCAAGACTTAGATAAGATGGTGGTAGCTAGCCAGGCGGGCTTAGAAAATGCCCTACCACCAACCAAGGGTTTACCAATTGTGAATAAACTTAACCAAAGTCTTACAAGTTGACCCCACCGGGAATTGAACCCGCGACCTCCTGGTGTCAAGCGAATGAACTAACCATTACGCCAAGGAGGCGGTTATGAGTGATGTTTATACAGGGTATTTTTTATTTTACTTCTTATTTTTATGCAAATATCTTTTTTTCGATTTATGTCCTGACTTCTAAGCTTTTTGTGTGTGACCAGAACTGATTGGACCAATAGGACTTACAAGTTATAATTTTATCAATGCGGCTATATCGCTTAATTACATGAACCTTTGATAAATGCCGCTTGCCGCTGCCGGCTTGCTTCAAACACTTTTTTTTTTATTCACAATTGGTAAACACTTGACAACATCTCACCTGGTAAGTGACGATGTTGCCGAAGTTGAAAGCGGGCTTACCAAGATTCCGCAACGCAATGGGGAACTGGCTATCTTATCTTCATGCCGGAACACAGCAATGATATCAACATTGATATTTGGCGGCAAGACTTAGATAAGATCGTGGTAGCTAGACAGGCGGGCTTAGAAAATGCCCTTCCACCAACCAAACCGAGTCTTACAATTGACCCCGCCGGGAATCGAACCCGCGACCTCCTGTGTAAAGCCAGTGAACTTTGCCTCTGGGGTACGGAGGCGGTTAAAAACTCCGTCAAAGGGGTCGCCCTGAGTTCAGTGGCAGCACCGACAACGTCGGCGGCACGAGGGACGGCGCGATTGAACTCGGATCGGCCCCTTTGACGGAGTATGTGACGGTAGCTGTCAAAGTTACAGCTTTATTAAAGATATTTATTACAGGCACTGGGTCCGCGTGGTCGACTGAGGTCCGATCGCCCTAATTCAGGGTAGGCTCGAGCCCCTCGGTGGGGACGTATATGAGCTGATATGACGATGATTTATTACAGATGTACGGCGAATACGTGGAACTTAAAGCTGGTGAAACGGTGCGGTTGACAACTGATGAAACATACAAGGATAGATGTTCCATGTATACAGTGTACATTGACTACTTGCACTTCGCCGAGCAGATGAAGAGGGATTACATTGTGTTGTTGGACAACGAGACTATTGCCCTCAAAGTGGAGATGATATCGTCTACGACTCTGACTTGCAAGATCGAAATCGGTGGGAAGCTGCGGTCGTACAAAGACGTGTTTGTGCCTAACTGTGAGATGGACATGCCGAATTACTCTGAAAGGGACAGAATGGATATTGACCTAGCAGTGCATCACCAGGTAAGATATTTTATGTAAGAACCAAATGTATATTGACTTGACAGAGCCACAAGGGAGGACTAGCCATTCGCTTATCACACCAGGAGGACGCGGGTTCGATTCCCGGTGGAGTCAACTTGTAAGACTCGGTTTGGTTGGTGGTAGGGCATTTTCTAAGCCCGCCTGGCTAGCTACCATACCATCTTATCTAAGTCTTGCCGCCAAACATCAGTGTTAACAACATTGATGTTTCCGGCTTGAAGATAAGATAGTTCTCCATTGCGTTGGGGAATCTTGGTTAGCCCGCTTTCATCTTCGGTATCATCGTCACTTACCATCAGGTGAGACGATGCCAAGTGCTTACCCATTATGAATTTAAAAAAAAAATCCGTATGGATATTAACTTGACAAGTACATCCCCACGGACCGAACGAACCGAACGGATATTGACAGTGCATCGCCACGGAGGATATTTTATACAAGAAACGAACGGATATTGACAGTGCATCGCCACGGAGGATATTTTATACAAGAACCGAACGGATATTGACAGTGCATCGCCACGGAGGATATTTTATACAAGAACCGAACGGATATTGACAGGGCATCGCCACGGAGGCTATTTTTTATACAAGAACCGAACGGATATTGACAGTGCATCGCCACGCAGGATATTTTATACAAGAACCGAACGGATATTGACAGGGCATCGCCACGGAGGATATTTCATACAAGAACCGAACGGATATTGACAGTGCATCGCCACGGAGGATATTTTATACAAGAAACGAACGGATATTAACTTGACAGTGCATCGCCATGGAGCAAAATTTATGCAAGAACCGAATATTGACTTGACAGTTCATCGCCACGGAGGATATTTTTTTTTGAGAGAAAAAAATAAAAGTAATTTTTAATATGGTGGCAACCCTAAAAAATCAAGATAGAAAAACTAGAAAAAAAACAGCTAGAGATACGAGTTTAAAAATAATAGTGCCCTAACTATTCGAAAGTTCACCAAAAGCCGTCCAGTAGTTATAGCACTAGAGCACCGAACGAACGCACAAAATACATACACACATTTTTATTTTTTGTTTTTTAAACTCTTTTAGTGGAAGACAATGACTTCCCATCAGACTTTTTAAGTTTATTTTATTCTGCTATCATAATACCTTCGCTCGCTAATGCTCTCTCCTCAGTAGCTCGAAAGTAAAAATGTGGGGTTTTTAGTTATCTCTAAACCATTAGCTGGCACAATAGTCACGCGATCCTTGAGTAGGCATTCTCAATAACGTTCTCAAGAGAATTGTGAAGCTGCGACTTTTCATACAAACGGCGTTAACGATTTTCACCTCTTAAATGTTAACCGATTTGGACAAATTTTTGATAGATTGTCAGTCAGAACAAAAGATTGGCATATACGTTTCGTTTTTTAAATAACTGATTATAAATAAACAAAAAATGGCCGAAATTATTTTTGTATGAAAACACGTTAATAAAAATAAAATTAAACGTATTAACTTTATCAAAAAAACAAAAACGGATAAGCCTAGCTTTTGTTCTAACTGACAAACTATAAAAACTAAAAAATTGGTCCAAATCGGTTAACATTTACGAGTAAGAGGTGCAAAACGTTAACTCAGTTTGTATGAAAAGTCGCAGCTTCCCAGTCCTCTTAATTGGAAACGCTTAACACGTTAAAAACGAATTTAATCACAACAACCAAATACACTTTTCAGATAACTATTTGGGATCGAGATAAGTTATTAGGTTTAAACAAAGAAATAAATTCGAAAAACCGGCCATGCATCAAAATTATAGAAAACTTCTAAGTGACTTAAAAACCATTTATAAAATAGTGCAATGGTTTTCAGTTGCTCAAATGAAAACTTTTTATGTTCTGTGCTACTAAATGGTGTCACTAGACAGGTTTAAATAGTCAAGCCGTCAGGCCAGCAAATCTTTTAAAATATACGCCTAAATAGAATATAGTTGGTTAGTGAAAACTTGCCAATATACACCAGTAGCACAGAACAAACCAAATTTTCTTTTTTCTACTACCATTTGGTAATTTTCTTAAAACATAACCTCAAATCATATCACAAAAGTATTCATTCCTACAAGTCGTTTTATAATGATCACTTTAAAACGAGACAACTGTACTACAATGAAACTTTTTAAATATTTTTATGGCTTTGGCTTCAAAAATGCAATTTTCATGTATTTTTATTAATATCGTGGTCATAGAAAAAGTATACCACTGCACGCAATTAGGCATAACTTGGCAGTGGCATAAATAACTATTAAGCAACTGAAAACTAAAAAGTAAATATTTCAATTTGAAACCCTATAGCTATGACCTACAGAACTTGGTGCTTACTTATCATCATTATCATATCAGCCAAAGGACGTCCACTGCTGGACATAGGCCTCCCCCAAGGATTTCCACGACGACCGGTTCTGCGCTACCCGCATCTTCACCAGGTACTTACTCATTTACTTTTAAATTTTAGTAATGAATTTGGCTTTCTTTCGTATTTATATTTTTGTTGGGATGTTAATTACATATTTTTATCGTAAAGATAAATGTATAGATAGGATAATGTTTACGTTGGCGGGTTTCATTTTTTTTACTTTCACCTTGTTTAGATACACGAAGAGCTAGGCGGTTATCTCTCAAAATTTATGACCAAATTTTCTTCGCTTGGAGCACGAGCTTCAAACTCATACTCGATCAGCAATTGGCATCATTCAAAAAATTTAGTTATTTTTTGTAAAAAAAAATAAACTATTTGAAGAAACTGATTTAAATTTTTTTTTTTTCTATTTATTCACTAGTTATTTTTATGAGTTTTCAAATGTTAAACGTTCAAATGATTGTGATGACGTCACAGGCCCAAATGCTATGAAAAAGAACTAATTTCAATTATTGAAGATTATGAATGTTATTTAGTATGTGTTTACAGTACAAAATCGTTATATCAATTGAACAATGCCACAAAAAAACTAAGTTGAGATTTTGATGGGGATCGATTGTCTTACAATAGTAGAGTCTAAAAAATATAAAATAGAATAGAATAAATGTTTTTTCAGTGATAAGTACACACAAAATGTTTATGTGTGTGTACGTCCGTCATGTGCTCCAGTTCCCAAACTACTGGACGGATTTCGATGATATTTGGGTTAGGGCAATATTATTTTTATATCTACAGGCTTTTTTTAATAAACCCTATTTTGATTTTTTTGCCACCATAGTAAAAAAACTTATTATTTTTCTCAAAAATGGCTCTAACGATTTTAACTTTTGTAAATAACTAGAAGTCAATAAGGCCTACTATATTGGGTACTTCATAATACCATGAAAAATTCGAGCAAGGTACCTCCCATACAAAGCCAAATAATTGTTTGTAAATTTTTCATTAAGTTTGATACTTGATTTGAAGCTTTCTTCTTTGCTACCTAGCAAATGTAATGTTAGTTGTAGATTTTGTTATGCCCGACTATGACAGACGATGAAGGCTTTGCGAGAAAATATGCACAGCCTGGCTGTACAAATTGTTAATAAGTATACCAAATCACTTGGAATTTTTGAAATCTATTATGTGGGAAATTATCGCAAGAGCTATTCTTCGAAATGGTTTTCGAATCAAGTGGGGTTCATAAAAACTGAACAATTTATATTTTGTTTCATGATTGGTTAGCTCCTAGCATCATCGCACCTGATGTGAAGTGACGATGATTCCGAAGATGGAAGCGGGCTCACCAAGATTCCCCAACAACGCAATAGAAAACTGGCTATCTTATCTTCAAGCTGGAACACAATGCTAATAGCATATTTCTCGGTTTATGTTTTAATTTACTATTCATTTCCAGGTGGATATCCTTATAACTCCATTCGTGGATTCCCCGAAGTCCGTGACCGAGTTGAGGCACATTGTGGGTGAGAAGGGCAGGAAAATTGCCATCGTAGCAAAAATACAGACAATTGAAGGGTTTCGCAGCTACGACCACATACTTGAGGCGAGTTAATCTAAACAACATATCGAGCTTAAAACCTTATGAGGATTGTGAAGCTGCGACTTTTCATACAAACGACGTTAACGATTTTCACCTCTTAAATGTTAACCGATTTGGACCAATTTTTGATAGGTTGTCAGTCAGAACAAAAGCTAGGCTTATACGTTTTTGATTTTTCGATAAATTTAATATATAATAAGCCTAATTTTATTGTCGTTCACGTGTTTTCATACAAAACTAATTTTGGCCATATTTTTTTTATTTATAATCAGTAATTTAAAAAAACGAAACGTATAAGCCTAGTTTTTGTTCTGACTGACAACCTATCAAAAAATTGGTACAAATCGGTTAACATTTAAGAGGTGAAAATCGTTATCGCTGTTTGTATGAAAAGTCGAAGTTTCGCCGTAGGTTCACAGTCCCTCTTAAAGGTCCCCAGGAGGCTCGAGTTTCAATAAAAAAAAGTGTGCGTGTCAGCTCCAACGCACAACTGGAGTTTACTACTTAAGTATGATTGTCTAAACAGGCACAAAACAGGGCTTGACTTTGGTTTTAAGTTCACTCTGCACAGTTTTTATAACTGATGATACCAATTTCCGGCCTCTTTTCATAGCTGATGTGTCAGGTGTTTTAGCTCCCATGATCGCAGCTACTAATGATCCATCTGGTATTTGGCAGGGACTAACCTCATATGCTTTGCATGCAGTTATACGAGCATATCTTAGGTCATACCAGAAAGGGCTCTTACATTGGTTTCGAGTTGACTTTCCAATTAAATCAAGAGCATTTTTGTTAAGTTTCTCTTGTAATGTTTCTAGTAATTTGTTGACATCATTCTTTATATCATCACTCGCTTGAATAAGGAAATGATGAAGTGAAAACTGTCAAACATCACTATGTTTAAAGTCGTTCTGATACCTCAACAGTTCACAATTCATAATTTTCTTCAATAATTCCAGCCACAATATACACTGTTGTGTTTGTTACTGCTAATCTTTGATTTATATTCTTGAAATCCTTTTACAGAGTCTTGTTCCTGTATTTTTCTATGAAACTCTTCACAGCGCTGCTCTCTCACTGTTTGTATTTCAGCGGGATCCCACCCTAGACATCTTCGTTTTACTCAGATATTGAGGCAGGTTGGGGAGAATATGAGGCACAGCACCATCAACTATCTTTGGGTTTCTCAAGAGAACAACCTCGCGCGTTTCATCACTTTTTCTTGTATTTTCACTCCGTATTATTTCATTTTCACTAAAATGTTTGCAGCACACGAAAGATCCTTTCGAAGGCTGCCATTTGGCTCTTGGTATTGCCCTTGTCTTGCCTAGAAACTGGCTTTTCTCCATTTTTCAAACTAGAATCATAATTTGATTTGCAGCCAGGTACACAGCAATGTCGAGGCATCAGAAAAAAAATTGAACTTGTTACTTTGTTACCAATCAGCTCTAGAAAATGAATGGGTTTTTAACAGAAGATTGTATGAAATTACTTAATAATACGTACCTTGTTCGATAGCACAAGCTGTGAATATAATGTATAATAATGTTTTCTTAGGAAAAAGCATAAAGTTTCTTATAATTTTCTTTAAAACCCACTGAAGTCATATCGAAACATGCACCGAAACAACAATTTATTTTAAAATGACACTTGTGTATTATCCGACTAGGTTTGCTATGTAGGAAGTTACTAGCATATTATTACTTCCCTAACGCCTACGCAAATAGGTCGCATAATCTGTGGTGTGACGTCATCTTAAGGAGTAAACTCCAACAAAACATAGTTGTGCTTTAATACAAAAACTTCATGCTGGATTAAATCCAAACACTGCAAATATATTGAGTAGACACATATCGATGTTTGTAATTAGTTTTCATCGACATAAATTTAAATATCAATAAAGAAAGACTTAAATTAGTTTTGTACTGAAAGTTTGAAACTGCTCTTACTTTTTTCCGTTTTATATTAGTACATCGAAAACTTTACAAACATCTATTTGTGTTTACTCAATATATTTACAAAGTTTGGTTTCAATCCAGCATGTAGTTTTAATTTGGATGCGGGCAGCGCAGGACCGGACGTCGTGGAAATCCTTGGGGCCTCCCCTATGTCCAGCAGTGGACGATTTTCGGCTGATATGATGATGTAGTTTTATATTAAAGCGGAGCTACGTTTGTATGAAACTCGAGACTCCTGAAACATTATAATTCGTGACTTAGGACCATTAATATGAAATAAAACTTTGTCAATCGATCCAAAACTCTGTGCATGCTGTAATAAAATATTTATAAGTTTGAATCATTAATCATTTCCTACCCAGGTTGCCAGTGGTATAATGGTTGCAAGGCAAGAGTTAGGTTCAGATATAAGCCCTAAGAAATTGGTTGTTGCACAGAAGAATATGATTGCGAGGGCTAATAAGGTAAAAAACTATCCATTTTCTCCCTAAAAGTTCAGTGATAGTAATATTTTTGAAAGACAAGAGTAAAATAATGTTAAAATAAATAAAAATAAGCGCAAAAAAGTTGCCAGCATCGCACAAAAAAGTGGCCAGCATCACACAAATAATACCAATTGATTGTTGTCGATAAAACTATACAGGATGTAACAAAATTGGTGTAAGACCCGTTGACTGGAGCATCTACTCATCATCATCATATCAGCCGAAGGACGTCCAATGCTGGACATAGGCCTCCCCCAAGGATTTCCACGACGATCGGTTCTGCGCTGCCCGCATCCAGCGGCTTTCCGCGACCTTTACCAGGTCATCGATCCACCGAGTGGGAGGCCTGCCTACTCATCGTACTGAACAAAATTACCCAAGGAACCCATAGACCATTCTAAAAAAAAAATTTGTCGCTCGATACAAAAATGTGTAAAATCGGTCTATCAGCTGATCGATTTGTATGGAGTTCAATTTTTTTTTTTGCTATTATAACAAAGTCATAGATCAAAAGTAGTTCAGTTTGATAAGTTTATTCCCCAGTTAACGGGACCTACACCAATTTTGTTACACCTGTCTGTGTTTTGATTATTTATCGACATCTTTAATCAATGGATGGATGTTTGTTAACTCTTTCACGCTTCAACCACTGGGCGGATCGGGATGAAACTTGGCACACGTATATGTTAGGTCATGGATTAACATATAGGTTACTTTTTATCCAGATTTCTTAAGTCGTTCCTGTGGGATAGCTGTTAACTCTCTCTTTTATGGTAATTTCTGTCACTTCGCAATGAAGCGAAGGATTGACGTGCTAATTAATACTGATTATCGAATTGACTACTAATTAGCATAGCCCGACATACTCGTAGTTCCCACGTTTGACAGCACGACAGACATAACAACTATGTTCACGCGAAAACTAACTAACTACTGAACATATCAGGCTGAAATTTGGTAGGTAGACAGCTTAGGACCTGGATTAACATATAGGCTACTTTTTTCCACGCTCGCGAGCCACTTGCGGCTCGCGCACTACGCACCCTCAAAGACAGTCATAAAACTATGTTCAAGCGAGTGAAGCCGCTGGCAAAATCTAGTAAATAGATAAATATACCATCCAATAAGACCGACTCCGTGGCGTAGTCGCTAGCTCGCTGACTTCACAAAGTGTGGTCACGAGTTTGATTACTGTTCGGGTCCAACAATGTACCTAGGACCCGGTTTGGTAAATGAGACGATTTGGGTAACTTCATCATGTTAATGTTCAACATATATTTTGGAGATCATCATCATATCAGACGAAAGACGTCCACTGCTGGACAAAGGCCTCCCCCAAGGATTTCCACGACGACCGGTCCTGCGCTGCCCGCATCCATCGGCTTCCCGCGATCTTCACCAGGTCGTCAGTCCACCGCGTGGGAGGCCTTTTTTCGCTACATTTTTCGATGCGCGGTCGCCACTCGAGAACTATACGGTCCCAACGGCAATCTGTTCTACCAGCTATGTGCCCTGCCTACTGCCACTTTAGTTTAGCGATTATGTGAGCTATGTCGGTTACTTTGGCTCTCCTGCGGATCTCTATGTACTTAAAAACAGTTTATTTATACTTTTCAGTACATACTAATACAATAAATAGGTATAAGTATATATGATAATAACAACTTAGTTTATTTAAATGTGGTAGATGATTATAAATTAGTCAAATAAATTTTGAGTATCACACATTTAACCAAAGATATTGGCACAGTATTACGATGAGCCGCTATATTGTAATACTGTGATATTGGCAAGTATACTACTTAATGTTATCATAAGTTGTATAAGTAGGCGAATTTATTAAACGACTTCAAAAAAGGAGGAGGTTCTATGTTCGATTGTATATTTTTTTATTTTTAATGTATGTTCACCGATTTCTCCGTCAATTGTGGACCGATTTTAAAAAATATTTTATTATTCGAAAGAGTGTACTCCCGAGGGGATCCCATTCTCTCCGAGTCAGGATCTGATGATTGGATCCCAGGGAAATCAAGGGCAACCCTCAAATTTTATAGACACTTATTACGTGATTCATATGTTTTCTATAATACTTGTCTGTTAGTCATCATGTTATGTTGATAAGCTGATGAAGGAAGGTACAACTCCTTAACGGTTAGGAGTTGGAGGAAAATTCTTTCAATATTGTACATAGATATATACGTAGGTATGCATAGACCGATAGTTGCATTCTTTCAGGTTATTCAGATGAGCTGATGATGGACGATTTAACTCCATAACTTTCATGCTGCTAAGATGATGATGGAAGCCACAGGACTCTGTATCTGTGAATAAAACACGTGTATTTTGATTTGATAATTCCTATTGGTTAGTAGGTGATTGGGTTTAACGTTGTTAGATAGATAGAATTGTCACTAAAAATAAAGAAAATAATAAAAAGTTTAAAGTCGTAAGTTGGGCTTTAGTAAGAATTCTCAATCAAAACTATTTCGGCCACCTGTGATAAACAAACACACTCACAGAGAGAGAGAGAGAGAGAGAGAGAGAGAGAGAGAGAGAGAGAAAGATAGAGAGAAAAGAAATTATTTACAGCAAAACAAAGTTTAAAAAAACTAAAAACCGACTTCAAAATGAAATTCACTCAAAAGTATGAAATAATATTATTATATTCAAATACACAACATTAACCAACAATAACGAAATCAAAGGTGGGTACGACTTAAATTAGTAGATCAGTGTCAGCAAACCATCGAATCTAAGCCATTTGATACGTAAGTAACTGTGTGCTGGTACCGAACTCAAAAACAAATTTTAAACCCCTTATTTAAGTCGTACCCACCTTTGATTTCTTTATTGTTGGTTAATGTTGTGTATTTGAATATAATAATATTATTTCATACTTTTGAGTGAATTTTATTTTGAGGTTTTTAGTTTTTTTAAACTTTTTTTTGTTGTAAATAATTTCTTCTCTCTCTATCTCTCTCTGTGTGTGTGTGTGTGTGTTTATCACAGGTGGCCGAAATAATTTTGATTGAGAATTCTTACTAAAGCCCAACTTACATAAGATCAAGTTTCTAATTGTTTATAGGTGAAAGAGTTTAGAATTGGCAGGGGGGGGGGAATATTTTGTTACAACAACTACTTTGGTGGAATATAGAATTCATCTTGTGAACGGGTACACCTGATAAAAATAATATGTTCGTAGGAAATATACACGAATTATTCAACAGTGCACTTGAATTTTTTTTAATCTTTCCTTTACGGTAACTATTGATGTATGTATAAGTACTATGTATGGTTTACCCATAAAAATATAAACCACATTTTTTTGATATAAACTTGACATGGCTTTAAGTAAAACAGAACACATTGTTACTAGGTATTGTTATTTTTTCCTCTAAGTTTTGTTGTTTTATCTAAATATATTCTTCTATTTTATCTTTATTATTTTTGTGCTAAATGAATTGCGTTTCGGTTTAAAAATTATAATTTTCTGGCCGAACAAACGGACGCGCAGAACGATCTTAAAGAAAATAAAAGACGACTAAAAAAGAGTATTAATAAAGAGTATTTATCTTCTCTTATTTTATAACGTTTTATAGTAGGGTCATACCCTGGAAACTTCATACAACGGGCCAGAAATGACATTTCATAAAAGGAATGACAGAACATTCAAAATGGCGGCGACATCCTATACGTTCGACAACCAAACTGTAACCAATCTGTATCAGCCTGGGTGACGAGGGATGAGGTCGCAATCTAGAGAGAGGCAGCGAGTGTCCATACTGTATGATATTACTAATATATATATACTTTGGTAGGGTTTAAGAATCCATTAAACACAATAATTATGTACGTCTTTTTCCTCAGGCTAACATTCCAGTGTCGGTGTCCGCTCACCTACTATCCAGCATGCGTCACCAGCGACTTCCACTCCGTTCCGAGCTGTTGGATGTTGCGAACTGTATCCTGGATGGCGCTGACTGCCTAGTGCTCTCTGCTGAGACGGCAGTCGGCCAATATCCCGTGGAAACTATCGCTTGCTTGGCCAGTGTGTGTAAAGAGGCTGAAGCTTGCATGTGGACTAAGCAGATCTTCTACGATCTCGTTGACAAGGTATTATCAACTGAAAATTACTCTACCGATAAGATTTCTCGCCCTACCTCTCAGAGCAATAACTAAAGCATAGAGGGAGCGTCAAAATTACAATATATCTTTACTCTTCTTTCTTATTATCGAACACTGTACGGTAAAAAAAGATAAATATATAAGATCAGTTTATGCCTATAGCTACATGCATGGACAGTCTAAAATTGTGAAATGGTCACACTTGGTCTCTTTGTATATGACCAATTCTAAAATCTACCCAGTACTTTATGTAGTCGTATATTCCATCGTGAGTGAAGTAGATATTTCATATCGATATTTCGACTCTTAAATCGTGTTCTGTTTTAGCATGCCTTCAATCGTTGCTGTTTGCATCCGTGCTTTGTATGGAAATGTTTTAGATTTGAATTATTTTTATTTTATTATTATAAAATATTCCAGCTAACTGCTTTAGTTATTGCTCTGAGCCCTACCTAAGACAGTGAGAGAGAGAGTTACGTTATTTGAAACGTGGAATGTAGTATCGTTGAGACACAAGCTCGATACAAGGGTCTGTTGTCTATTGTAAACAATCAATTTTAAGAGTTGAACTGATTTAAAAAGGTGTATTCTAAATTTGTTAGTTCAATCTGGGGACACAGTAGTATCAAAGTATTAACTTACAGTATGGACACTCCTTGCCGCTCTCTAGATTGCGACCTCACCCTCTCGTCACCCATATTGGTTACAGTTTGGTTGTCGAACGTATAGGATTTTGCCGCCATTTTGTTCGTTCCGTCATTCTTTTTTTGAAATGTAATTTCTGGCCCGTTGTATGAAGTGTCCAGGGAGTGGTAGTACTCCCGCCAAGACGAGCCTAAGGACGACGGAGCGCTACTTAACTTTTCTGGAAGCGTTTCGTCGTATTTTTGATCCGTCATAGCTTCAATCCGGATTATACTAAAAAGCTTTAATTTTCAGGATAAGATATACTAGGCAGACTTTTTAAATGTACCGAGTATCAATGATCAAGCTTTTATGGTTTCAAATTTAATGACATCTGAAATACGTAGATTTCGTGAGAGATTCACTGATGATCATCAAAACCTCTAGGGTATTTTTTGAAGTTCTAGAAGACTGAAATTTGGTGTGTAGATTAGCAATATCAACGAAAAAAATTTAGAAAGCAGAAACTTTCCCCCCGCCAACCCCCTCAACCGCCTCCGTAGCTCAGAGGCGAAGTTCACTGGCTTTACACAGGAGGTCGCGGGTTCGATTCCCGGCGGGGTCAATTGTAAGAGTCGGTTTGGTTGGTGGTAGGGCATTTTCTAAGCCCGCCTGGATAGCTACCACCATCTTATCTAATTCTTGCCGCCAAATATCAATGTTGATATCATTGGTGTGTTCCGGCATGAAGATAAGATAGCCAGTTCCCCATTGCGTTGGGGAATCTTGGTAAGCCCGCTTCCATCTTCGGCAACATCGTCACTTACCAGCAGGTCACTTGCCTGCGTCAGTGTTTCCCGATTCCTATAATTTGGGGAAATTCAAGGCAAGAGTGAATAGGCATTATTTGAGTTTGCGTCCTTGACTGCATCATCACTTACCATAGTAATATTTTTTATTAACAATTGGTAAACCCTTGACAACATCTCACCTTTTTTTCTTTTTTTATTAAAAATTTGAGTGCGTTTGACTGCAACTCACCTGGAGTTGCAGTCAAACGCACTCAAATTTTTAATAAAAAAAGAAAAAAAAGGTGAGATGTTGTCAAGGGTTTACCAATTGTTAATAAAAAAACCCTCGTTTAGGGGTTTCATATCTGTACAGTCTGTGCATTTCGAACGTTTATAGCTTCGGTCCGAATAATAATAGAAAGCTAAAATTTTAGGATAAGTTTTCTTGGCAGACTTAACAAATACGGGAAAGACCAAAAACTTTTCTCATTGTTGCACTTGCAATAAAGATAAAAGTTTTAGGGGTGTTCAATAAATACTGATAATGCGACAAAAATAAATACTGGCAGGCATCGCCCAGATATTTGATATGATGATATAAAAAACAATCAATTCTCTTTTTTTTTAAAGTAAATACAGTTTAAGAAAACTTAAAAAACACGCTTTTATAGCACATCAAACTAAAAAGTGAAAAATAATTGTTAATATTAGCTGAAAACAATAATGAACGAAAACTACTAGTATTATTGTGAAAAAAGCGTATTTGTGCCGTATTTTTCGTATATCGAGCAACCCACGCTTTTTTAACAATAATACTAGTATTTTTCGTTCATTATTGTTTTCAGCTAATATTAAGAATTATTTTCACTTTTGATGTGCTCTAAAAGCGTGTTTTTTTTAGTTTTTTTAAACAGTATTTAATTTTTAGTTTTAAGTTCAGGATAATGAGATAAACTTACGAAATTATTGTATTATTACTGATTCTTGATAAATGTACAAAGTTGGAATCCAATCTGTCCGCTTAAAGTGGGTCAAAATCGAGTGCAAAGGAGTCGGTTACAAACATACATACATATAAGTGCATACAGGTGAAGCTAATATATGCGTGTTAATAAAAGTAATTAGTTTGCGTCATGTCGGAACGTGTTCTTAATTTTTATTTTTTTTATTCATTATTGGTAAGCTCTTGGCATCATCTCATGGATAAAATTGAAGTTCGCGCGGTTATAAAATATTTCTGCTAAAAAAAATTACTACGGAGCAGGTAAATCAAGACTTGAGAGCAACATTAGGGGTTCATGCTCCTCCAAATTCTACAGTTGCACGTTGGTGTGTTGAATTCAAGCGAGTAAGAACTTCCACAAACGATGGCCCACGCACGGGACGCCCTACATCAGCAGTGACTGAAAAAATAATTAAAAAGTTAACAACAATGTCTTGACGGATCGTCGTGCTGTTCGTTTTATAGCAGAAGAAGTAAAGATTTCGATAGGAATTATCTATTATATTATACACGATCATTTGGGTATGAAAAAAGTGTCAACGCGCTGGGTGCTCAGAATGCTTTCTGACGCGCAGAAACAAACGAGACTGAGAATTTCACAAAGCTTTTTGGATTTTTGGCTCAATTCATAACTATGAACCCGGAAACGTTAAAACAGTTTATGACTTGGAAGAGACCGGCATCTCCAACTTCGAAGAATTTTAAGGTGATTCCATCCACCGGTAACATCATGGGCTCTCTTTTCCGGGGCAGCCAAAGGGTGGTAATAATCGAATACCTTAATCATGGAGCCACTATTACGGGGACATTATACGCAGGAAAAAAAACAAAGCTGCGTGAGGAAATACGCAAGAAACGGCGTAGCGAACTGGCTAAAGTTGTTTTGTTTCACCAAGATAACGCCCCCGCGCACAAGTCCAGAGTTGCGATGGCTGCCATTAAAGAATCTGGCTTCACATTAATGGAACATCCTCCATATTCGCCGGACGTAGCTCCTAGTGATTTCTACCTGGTTCCGCGTTTAAAGGAACTTTTTTGTGGCCATACATTGGAAGATGATGACGCAGTAGTCGCCGCCGTACACGATTTTTTAAGAGATCAGGTTGAAGATTTTTTTAGAAAGAGAACTTTACGTTTAGAAAAAAGATATACATAGTGTATAAATCTGCAGAGGAACACGTCGAAAAATAAAATAACATTCAATAAAAGATAATTGCGTCAAACTCATTATCACTTATTATTAAACACCCCTAGTATACTAAGTATCAATTATCTAGAATTTTGTGGTTTTAGATTTATGGACATCTAAAATACGTCAATTAATAGAGCCCAAAAAAAACTATGGCCGTTTAATGTTTGTGGAACTATTACGTGAGATAAGATTTAATTCCTTAGGGAATAGTTTGTGCGACAATCACGAGACGGCCAAGCCATACCTTTATATGTAGAGTTCGTAAAGTCAGGGCTTAAAGGTAGAGTTAAAGGTAATTTATTGTTCTAAATGTGGTACAGTTAAGAACGCTTAGAGTTATTTACTCTGGACTTGGGACAGGCCCCGTGGGCATTGATCCGCAGCAAAAATGGGAATAAAATATTTTTGGTGGGATATATATTTAAAATTTCGGTGTGCGTGTGTTCGTAACTCTTCTCTTCCTAAGCGGCGTGACCGATTTTGATGATTTTTTTAGTTCTTATGGGGTCAACGGGTGGTTCTTAACTATAGTTGGAACTGATGAGTGGCGCTATTTTCAAGCGCCAGATTCTTCCAAGCTGAAACGAATTCATAGGAGTTCTCTATTAAAACACTAAAGATTGTTCCGGCTTGAAGATAAGATAGTCAGATTCCCATTGCATTGGGGAATTTTGGTAAGCCCGTTTCCATCTTCATCATCATCGCCACTTATTAGGTGAGATGATGCCACCAAGGGCTTACCAGTTGATAATAAAATTAATAAAAAATATATTTATATGTACTGATTTATAACCAAAGGAAAGATAATCAAGGAACTAGTGAACATTGCCTAAAATAGTACCAGAATCGAGATACCATGCGTACAAGACCCATTCGAAACCACTTTTACAACAAGTGTTATGAATAAATTTTCATTTTCATTTTCTTTGCACCCACTAAAATAAAAAGAGGTTTCAAATCATACATTTCCAGACCCAGGTTCCTTGCGACCAAGCAACGGGCGCAGCTGTTGGTGCAGTGATCGCTGCCCAGCGCGCCATAGCAGCTGCCATAGTCGTCATCACCACCACAGGGAAGTCGGCCCAGATCGTCTCCAAGTACAAGCCCCGGTGCCCTATAATGGCGGTCACGAGGTACCACCACGTAGCCAAGCATCTGCACTTGTGGAGGGGGATCATACCGCTCGTCTATGAAGGTACATAATTAACTAATGGTCTTACGTCCATGTTTTCGTGTTAATTCATAGAGTACCTCTTATAACTGTTACGTTAGGTAATACCACAGAAAAAACCAGCGATTTTTAGGGTTCCATACCTCAAAAGGTAAAAACGGAACCATTGTAGGATCACTTGTGTATCTGTCTGTCCGTCCGTCTGTCATAGCCAATTTGCTCGGAAACTACTGGACCGATTGAGTTAAAATTTGGTACACATATGTAAGTCGGTGACCCAAAGACGAAAATGTAACGTAAATGAATGAATTTTAAACATTGGGGCCACTTTTAGGGGTTAATTAGAATTTTCATTAAAAAAGTTTTATTTTATAATTATGTTACAAATCAAATAAAAGGGCTTTTAGTGAGAATTTCAATTTAATTATTTTTTTATTTTTAGTAAAGCTTTGAAGTTATTAAAGAAAATATGCGAAAATTTCCCCCATTTTATATCCGAAACTTGGCCGGTTTTTTTTTATCTTTGCTTAATACTTAACTAAAAGCAATTGGAAATTAATTTTTTGTTGGTATATTTATATATTTTTTTACAATTATTTTTAAAACATAAATTATAAGCCCTTATTGGCATCATCTCACCTGGTGGTAAGTGACGATTGATGCCGAAGATGGAAGCGGGCTTACCCAAACTCCCCAACGCAATGGTAATCTGGCTATCTTATCTTCAAGCCGGAACACATCAATGCTGTTAACATTGATGTTTAGCGGCAAGACTTAGATAAGATGGTGGTAGCTAGCCAGGCGGGTTTAGAAAATTCCCTTCCACCAACCAAACCGAGTCTTACAAAGTTAGGGAATCGAATCCACGACCTCCTGATGTGAAGCTAATGAACTTAACCATGATGCCACGGGGGCGGTTATTTATTAGGTTTTAATGATGGTTCAATGATTAGAGTCCTCACATGGGGAATCTTCACTTCATATCAGCTCATACACGTCCCCACATAGGGGCTCGAGCCTACCCTGAATTAGGGTGATCGGGCCTTAGTCGACCACGCGGGCCCAGTGCGGGTTGGTCGACTTTACACACAACCTTCGAGTTTCCTCGCAGGCGTGTGCAGGTTTCCTCACGATTTTTTCCTTCACCGTAATCTATTCCGGATGATTTGGAATAGATAACTTCAATTTCATAACTTAAAGTGATTTTTCTAGAAATTCTGTGGATATTCTTTAGATCAACCGGACGTGGAATGGCAAACGGATATCGACAAACGCGTGTACTTTGCCACCAAGTGGGGCATGGAGCAAGGCTTCATCAGGTCTGGTGATCCGGTGGTCATCATCTCTGGCTGGCGACAGGGATCAGGGTTTACCAACACCATGAGAGTGATATACGCAACCGCTGAGTCTAGGGAGAAGTAGACTTAGGGATGACGGTATTACTTAATTGGCAAGTAGCTTGATAGATTACTGTTATTGGTTTGACGCGACTTTTCTTAAATCAGATTGTAAATAGCCTGCCTCATTTAGTGAATTTCCTAGGTAATATTATTATTGTTGAGATATGTTTTAGAATATTTACAATTAAATTTGTAACACACAAATTCAATTTTTATTTTTAACACATTAGTACATTTTATTTAATTGTGACATTTTTTTTATTAAAGAAGTAATTGTAGGTAGATAAAAAATATTTTCTAAAAACTTTTAGGTACAAGCTTTAACTTTTAAATAAGTTTAATTATTTTGTATTCTTATCAGCAAACCGTTTAATTTGATATCCATATCAGGGGGGTAAATAAAAAAATAACTGATCCGCCATCTTTGGAAGTCCGCCATATTGGATTTAGAATGACGTCACTTAGCTAATCATGCATCGTTCTCCAAACTTAACGTGTATGCAAAATTTCAGCTTAGTCGGAAACCGGAAAGTGGTTCTAATTTAGCTTCCAAGATTTGTCCCAAACTAACAGACAAACTAACACGGAAAGCTACTCATAAATAAAGCTTTTAATAAATCACTACCGGACCTGTTTTACATACAATGGAACATAGAACACAATCGCAATATTAACTCCTCAATCTCTATTTGAATACATTGAACAGGTTCAAAATTTAGATCACCATTCCCCCTTCGATTACCTGTAACTACGGTAGCGTGCCACGTTTTACGAGACCGGACCGGACCGAACCGGATCGGACCGGATCGGACGGCGGGTGGGCGGCGCGGCGATGTCAAAGGGTTAACGACAGTGGCCGGGCGGCGGCGGCAATTTGCAACGCTCTTTGAGGTGTCGAATTGAATTTATGTAACCTCGCTTTGAAGCGATGTGCGCTTGCTCAGTTAAGGTATTAGCCTGATATGTTGGTTGCAGACTCAGTGGGCTATGCACTGCTATGATATTTGATTGATAAGAACGAAGTAAATTATGACGAGGCATTTGTAAAACAGTTGTCTCTGTTTTTTTCTTTACGTGTAAAGAGTCAAGACAATAACCACACTTTTGTACTTTTTCAATGTTTTACGTAGTTAGTTCTCTTAAGAGTTCAATTTAAAAACTAAAATTTAGCAGATTCTCTGTAGTACTTAAAAAGAAATATCTCCATATAAAAACTATGTGGAAATTTAGAAAATTTTATTAATAAACAATTCGCTTTAGACATTTTTTTAGACTTTTTAGACCCGTTTTTGGGATTTTTTATGATCGAGTAAAGTAAACACTATCGTGTAACATATTAGCACATTCCTCAGACAATATCCTTAAGTTTGTCCAATATTCTTTGCAAGACCGATATTTAGTAGTAATTACCCAAAAAAAATTATCTAATACTACTAATACCTCGCCTTAAGCACTGCACGATTTGCGGAATTTTAAATATCTTCAGTTGAACAAAGACCATGAGAACTGTGGAGCGTTAATCAAGAAATCTTACAATGTCGTTTGAAACGAACCGTGCCGTCCTCAAAGGTTTCCATTCTAAGCTGCGTTCGTCTTTCCGCCACTGGACCGTCTCTGAAGTACAGTCAGAACACTCTTAAGGCGGTATTATTACAGACTAGCTTTTCGTTTTTATGACTGTCTAAGAGGGTGCGCATGAATAAGAAGAGCGTGGACATGAATTTTCTCCAGATCCCTCGGGAACTATGTCAGGATATGCTTATTTGTAAATCGTGTCATTTCCCACCCCCTCAACCATCTCTGTGCAAAAAATCACACAATCCATTGTTCCGTTGCGATGTTAAAGAAATTAACCAAAAAAGAGTATTATTTCAGTTCCCTCGGGAACTGCGTCGGGCTATGCTATTTTCACGGGATAAAAGTAGCCTGTGTCCTTCCTTGTGACACAGGCTACCTGTATGCAAAATTTCATTAAGATTGGTCAAGGCGTTGAGGCTTATAAAGGTAACAAACAAGCACATTTTCACATTTATAATATTAGTAAGGATTTCCGTTATTTTTGACGTCAATTACTCGTAAACGATAGAAAACACAAAGTTGAAAAAAAAAGTGTGTGTGTCAGCTCCGACGCACGACTGGAGTTTACTACTTAAGTATGATTGTCTAAACAGGCACAAAACAGGGCTTGACTTTGGTTTTGAGTTTACTCTGCACAGTTTTTATAACTGATGGATGATTCCAATTTCCGGCCTCTTTTCTTAGCTGATGTGTCAGGTGTTTTAGCTCCCATGATCGCAGCTACTAATGATCCATCTGGTGTTTGGCAACAACTAACCGAATATGCTTTGGATGCGGTTCTACAAGCATATCTTAGGTCATACCATAAAGGGCTCTTACATTGATTTCAAGTTGACTCTTCAATTAAATCAAGAGCATTTTTGTTAAGTTTCTCTTGTAATGTTTCTAGTAATTTGTGGACATCATTCTTTATATCATCACTCGCTTGAATAAGGAAATGATGAACTGAAAACTTTCTAACATCACTGTGTTTAAAGTCGTTCTGATACTTCAAAAGTTCACAATTCATAATTTTCTTCTTTTTTGCTTCTTGAAGAAACTCGTGGAAAAGGTCTGTGCTGGTTTCATGATGTGGAGCTGTTTTTTTGCAAATTTGATCTACAGTGACGTATTTTATAGTAGTCCCTACTCTCGAGAGGATGGGTTTTTCCAGTAACATTCAACCTCGGTGCAGGAAGACTGCGACGATGGGTCCACATTAAAAATGTCACTGCATGCTTACAACCACCAGTTGAACCTGCACAGTCCAAGCACTGGCAACTGACGATTTCACCTTTAGTCTCGTCTATCACCATAGTGACTCTGTATGAACTAGCCCGCAATTTGTGCTCGGGGCAAATCTTGCAATTGAGTGTGCAAAGTCCTGATCCACGATGTAGTTGCACGTACCCAATAGCATCGTCACCATAAGATTCTCGTGCAGCCCTGAAAATGCAAACTAATTACTTACTGTAAACAAAATTTATTCTTTATAACCTAAAAAACTACAATTGAAAGAAAGACCATTATTTTGCCTTCGCAGGATTAAGGTTAAATACGTAGGTAGTGTTATATTATTTTATAGTACTTACATTGCTGTTTTTACATTTCTCAGCTCTGCAGAATAAAAATCGGGGTCATTTTTGAAGAACATTTAAATCCTTGATTGCGTACACTTTGGGCAAGTTTCTGCTATCTGCTTTCACAAAATTGACATCCATGATGGAGTGGAATACCAAATTATACGATGGAGATTGTAAAATATCACAAATTTTCAGTATATTTATAATCATAAATATTTTATATTTTATATTATAAATATACTGAAATTATATATACAGATCAAAAATAGTAAAGGCGCGTCTCCTCCGACCTGTTTTGCAAAACAATACACAGATACAGTACAATTATACTCCCCGCGCGGGTGGAGAGGGGAAGGATTTGTTTCATTTTTCTACAACTGCCGTGACGCGCACATTTTTTGTTTCAGAAACATTTCCCTGTAGCAGGAGACGGCTTGAGTATGAAAACAAATGTTTTTGTTTCATATTTTCTGTGTAATGTTTCAAAAAAGCGGGCGCAGGAGACACGCCTTAAGACTGCAACAATGACAGAACGTCATCTTAGAATTAGCCTGACTGTTTTGTGTCACGTGACAGAGGTGCGCACAATAGGTTGCGCGTAAAAACGTAACGCGCAAAGAGAATATAACAAACTACGTTTTCGATCACTAGATTTTACTCCTCATATTTTTTTCATACCGGGCGCCTTATATGCAAATCGATTCTTAAGGAGTAAACTCCAAAAATACCTTATTGTAGATGATGTTCCTTAAAGTCAAAAGCTATTACAAACACGATTGAGCAGTTTGGGCTCGACAGAAAAAAAAACCCAAAGATGGGTCTACATCGTTACTTTCAACTCTAGTAATGACTAATATTTTGAAGTATAAATTTTAAAAAATACACAACAATATTTGTTATGATAATACAAAGTGAGCAATGTTATTATTTTTTATAATTTCATTGTAGTTTTTGATTGAAACAAAAAACCATTGAAAAAGTGAAAAATTGTGGTTATTTTCTTTACTCTTTACTCGTAACGAAAAATAAAGAGACAACTATTCCAATTTTTTTATAATTTTATTGTAGTTTTTGATTGAAACGAAAAACCATTGAAAACGTGAAAAAGTGTGGTTATTTTCTTTACTCTTTACTCGTAAAGAAAAAGACAGAGACAACTATTCCAATCAATACCTCGCCTTAATGCTGAATTGAATTTTTGAACTTTGTATGTGTTTAATAAATTAAGGGTATCGAGTGTACGTGTCACTAGCGGATGCAATTACCCTATGCAGCGCCCCTTGTACCTTGTATTGTCACCTAATGTCAAAGCAGAAGAGGTCATCCGAAAGCATCAAATTGGATTGCAACGGAGTGTTTGAACAACGTAAATTGCACAGCCACGCTATCACAGTTGGACATAAACAAATCTACAATAAACGTTACACCTGCTTAGTAGCAAAGAATAAAGCTAAGTATGTCAGATTTGATGAAAAGTTGACAAATAATTGGGGTTGTATGGGAGAAACCTTACTCAGATTTTTTTTGGAAAAATGAAGTAACCAGTATAATAGGTCTTATTAAGTCCTACTTATTCACAAAGTTTCATCAAAAACGTTACCATTTTTGAGAAAAAGTTACAAACAACCTGGATTTGTGTGGAAGGTACCTTATTCCGATTTTTCATGGAACAACGAACTACCGCGAACTGTAGGCCATGAACAGTTATAGTAAAATACCGAGTTTCATCAAAATCATTTGAACCATTTTTGAGTTTAAAAAAGTTATTTTTACTATGGTGACAACAACCCTAAAAAATTATAATAGAGAAAATATGATAAAAACCCTAGAGATATAAAAATGATATTGCCTTGACCCTTAAGGGATAAGTCCGCTTTTGCTTTATTTATATTCTTTTGTTAACACCTGTTTTAAATGCAATAAAGAGTTTACAAACAAACAAACAAACCTAATACCGTTTAGTAGGTTGAAAATTACACACACTACACACTAAGTTTACAAACACACACACACTAACACATTTTTTATTTTTTAGACTCTATTAGTGTAAGGCAATCGTTCTCCATCAAAATCTGAACTTCGATATTTTTGCCATCACAAGACCTTTTTCACTCCTTCGTTGCTCGAAAGTAAAAAGGGAAAAAAAGGAGAGGCAATAAATGCACGCTACTGAGTGTTCCCGTGAAACGTTTATAATACGTAACTTAACTAATTAAAAATTAAAAACACGACTCCATAAAAACTTAACCCCTCTTTTCTGGACAGTCGGATTAAAATGTATCCTATTTCACTCACGGCAAACCCTGGACACTTCATACAACGGTCGTGAAATGAAATTTCCAAAAACAAAGAGTTGATGAGATGATGCCAAGGACTTACCAAAAAAAAACAAATGACGGAGCAAACAAAATTATGGCGAAATCCCATACGTTCGAGAACCAAACTAACCAATCTGTATCAATCTAGGTGACGAGGGGGTGAGGTCGGAATCTAAAAAGCGGCAGGGAGTGTCCATACTGTAATACTATACTTTGCTCACGACGTGAAGACGAATCTAACTATACCTCGCACTCCATAATCCATCAAGACGTTTAGGCTACAGTGCTTAAGAAATGTACCTACATAGATACATACAAAAATAAACTCGAAAAACATTGCCCTCCTTCTGGCACAATCGGGTAATTAAGGAAGTTAGTGAAGTAAAATATACTTAGATTAAAAGCAGCATAAAGTTATCTGAAATCTGTATGGAGCTGTACAAGAATTCTTTAAAGACATTAGCGTATTTGTTAGTTGCATAAAGTTATCTGACGGTTGTTTGGAGCTGTATAAGAACTCTTTAACGACATTAGCGTATTTGTTAGTTGCATAAAGTTATCTGACGTCTGTATGGAGCTGTATAAGAACTCTTTAACGATATTAGCGTATTTGTTAGTTCCTTATCTGACGTCTTTATGGAGCGTTATAAGAACTCTTTAACGACTTTAGCGTATTTGTTAGTTGCATAAAGTTATCTGACGTCTGTATGGAGCTGTATAAGAACTCTTTAACGACATTAGCGTATTTTTTAGTTGCATAAAGTTATCTGACGTCTGTATGGAGCTGTATAAGAACTCTTTTAACGACATTAGCGTATTTGTTAGTCGCATTAAGTTATCTGACGGCTGTTTGGAGCTGTATAAGAACTCTTTAACGACATCGGCGTATTTGTTAGTTGCATAAAATTATCTGACGTCTGTAAGGAGCTGTATAAGAACTCTTTAACGATATCAGCGTATTTGTTAGTTGCATAATGAAGACGAAAGACATTTAGCTTTTAATAATGATAGGTCTTTGTCTATGAAATTGGCGATTCAGTTTTTGAAGTACAATGCCAATTTTTATTAAAAATTAAAAAAAATGTTGTTTTATTATCGACCTCATAGTGACACTACTTATGGTCTTTTATTAGTAACCAGTGGCATGTCTTTCATGTTCCAATCCCCTGAGCTATGTACCATTGAATGGAACAAAGGCGTTTTCTAAGTGGTCAGATGGGGGCAATTTTTTAGACTAGTTAATTTTCTTGAGTTTTCCTGAAAGTGACGAAATCTTATGCGGGGTATTCCCAAATATGACAATAGTAACGAAGAATGTGCTGCGATAACTCTAGAGCTTTAAAATTAAAAATGTGTATTTTTTTCCTCAAAAAAGCCGATTTTTTCAGGTGAAAAAACCCTACTTCATGGGGTAAAGCCACCGTGCTCTCAAAATATCTAAACAATAGGCATATGTTTACCACCATTTAATATCTAATAGTCTAATGCTATTTTGAGAATAAATTTTGTTTTAATAACTATTGTTCTAGTTATAAATTTTCATCTTTAAACTTTTTTATACAATCGGCAATTTCATAGGTAAACGCCAATATTGTATTGTCCATATATTCTCGCGCTACTCTTCGGTTTGACGATACGAAAAAACTTTTGATAAATCCTCGATGAAATAATTTAAAACTCTAAGTTCCAAATTTGGTTCCAATCAAACTAAAGAACAAAAGCGAAAACTAAAGCCTCCAGAGCCAAGCGTGATGAACGGACACACGCACGGACGCATGGACAGAATTGAGATCGGTTTTTCTGTATGTATTAATGATATAATATAACACATTTTCACTAAAATTGGAAAAACTTTTTTTTTGCGACTACAATACTTTATCTATCCCAAGTACGTTACATACTACGGGTCGAGAAAGTAAAAATCAAGTTAGAAAAAATTTTAGGCAAAGATTACATCCAAATCCGTCTAGTAGTTTAGTCGCTAGATCACCTGACGTGATATACATTTTTTTAATTTCATAATTTTTTGGACTATAGAGTCCTTGTAGAAGTGAAGACAATCGATCTCCATAACAATCTCATTTTTTTTACCGGAACAATACTTTCTTACACCTTAGTCAAAGTATACATGTTGCAGGCATACAGCATAATTAGTCATTATACATACGGTCGGGCAAATGTCAGGCAAATTATACGGGGTCAGTTAAATCAATCAAACCTGACCGAACCTAACATCGCTAGAGCTCATTTACAATCTGCCGCACGGCATTTTGACAATTTGCCTGACTCAGCATTGACCGTCTATATATAAATGAATTATTACAATTTGCCTGGCTCGGCAATTTACAATCTGCGTATAGAATTTTACATTTTGCCTGACCGTTTACATACGGACGAATTATTACAAATTGCCTGAATCGGCGTACAGCATTTTACATATTGCCTGACTGTATACATACGGTCAAAGCATACAATTTGCCTGACCGTATGTAAAATTACTTATCATACAATTTGCCTGCCACATATATATAAGTACTAAAGTACCTTAGTCACTCGCTGCCGCTCCACAGTCGTACTTTAGTAATATCTACTCTCTGACAGTCGCTTGAGAGTAAAAATATGTGAGAAAACCCATTTGTAAACCTTTTTATGTTAAATACAATTGAACTCAACTGAAAAAACCTTCTGAAGCGTCGGTGGCGTAATGGCAAGGGCCGCTACCTCCTGTCCGGGAGGTCGTGGTTCGATCCTGCCACGTACCAATGTGCTTTCGAATTTCGATTTCATATGTAAGTTTATCCGACGCTCTTATACGGTGAAGGAAAAAATCGTGAGGAAACCTGCTTACGCCTGCGAAGAAACTCGAAGGTGTGTCTGAAGTCGACCAACCCGCACTGGGCCCGCGTGGTCGACTAAGGCCCGATCCCCCTAATTCAGGGTAGGCTCGAGCCCCTCAGTGGGGACGTATATGAGCTGATATGATGAAAATACCTTAACAGTTCCCTTCCACAAGTTAACAATACATTTCTCTGAGACAGTAAAGAAACGTAGCTTAGGTACCTATACGTATAGCTATGTTTCAATTTTTACTGCTGAACGTGATCTCGTTCCCTTGACTCATATAAGTTTCCCAGCGAGAAAGTTATCCGCTTAAAGTTTTTGCAGCCTCCCAGCTTCAAACGTAAAGTCACAAAGAAATAACGAGGGACAAAGAGGAAAATAAAAATACAAAAATAAAAGTAAAAAAATTCTGAAATGACGGTGGAGAATGGCACTTTCGGAGGCATCAAGCGGAGATGGGGGCTAAATTGTTATGTTTACAAGTTAAATTAGACGGAGGGCTGCGAGGTTATTCATAATGGACCGCTCGCACCTTCCAGGCTCTGGAGATTACGTACAATTTGTACTGTCAGATATTCGCGAGCTCCTTCGCGGTTAGGACCAGGGATGGATTCAGCCTTCAACGGATTCAACTTGTCCTTACCAAAGTATATATATTAGTACTAACATACAGTATGGACACTCCCTGCCGCTCTCTAGATAACGACCTCACCCCCTCGTCACCCAGATTGATACAGATTGGTTACAGTTTGGTTGTCGAACGTATAGGATTTCGCCACTATTTTGTTTGTTCCGTCATTCGTTTTTTGAAATGTCATTTCTGGCCCGTTGTATGAAGTGTCCAGGGTGTGCCCTTACTTCGGTTTGTGTGCCAGTTTCGGCTCCCTTTCCTTTAAAGTGGAACAGTTTTTATTTGCCTTTTCTACACTGGATTATTCGCAAACTATAGTGAATAAAGGCTTATAAGAAATACTTTTTTAAAGAAAAAAGACAATAGATTACTAAAATATGTAAATCATGGTATCTGTGATCGGCTTTGAAAATAAAAGGTGATCGACAGTTTTGGCGACGGACGGAGCTCTAGCAACCTCATTACTTGACTGATACAATTTTACGTTCAAGCTCAGAGTCAAAAACAAAATTAATATTGAACTTGAATGCAATTGATCGGTCATTTTGTAAAGTTTTACATTGACGAACCACGAATTTGAATAAAATTTCGAAAAAAAAAGATCTCAGTTTAAACGGCATCCATTAAAGACAAGGAATTTTACAATTTAAGGGACCTAGCGCACTAGACAGCCACGACACAGATGAGATACTCGTTACTTGCCACGACCACAATCAGTGGCCGTCTAGTGAGCGAAATCCCTAAAACTATGAAGTTAAAAAATCACATAATTCTAGGTAGTATTAATCCTTATAAATTTGAAGTTAAATCACTTTCACACATACTGGTATATATCTACACTAATTCCACATTAAACTCAAAAAAAGTGCATTTATAATTTGTCAGCGACCGGTTTCGAACACTATCTTCACTGTGAGTTAAGTTAACTAAGTTTACTGCATCTCGGGCAACAGTTTTTAGATGAATAACACCCCTCCCGAGGACCTCGTCTACTTTCCTATTTCGACTACTTTCCTACTTCGTTCACTATTGCGCTTTGTCCACTTGTTTGTCCTACCTCGCCCACACTGCTGCCTCGTCCACTCTCCTACGTCGTCCTCTTCCTACTTCGTTTACTTTCCTACCTCGTTAAACTTTCACGATTATTCATAACTGTTTTAAATAAATTATTTGTATTTGTATTTGTATTTATTTGTATTTATAATGACAAAATTGAAAGCGGGACTTGACGTGATTTTTATAACATATGAGCAGGTATTGATGTTGTTGAAACGTTGAGGTAAAAACAACATCAATACCTGCTCATATGTTATAAAAATCACGTCAAGTCCCGCTTTCAATTTTGTCAATTTTTAGATGCTTCAGTGAATTTAAAAGTGGTATAACGAACCTTGAAGATGACCACAGAAGCGTTCACCCGTAGCAAGTAACTGCAGAAAACGTGTGGACGACAGAAGTGTTGGTGCGAGAAGATACACTACATAAGTACATACACGGAGATCGAGAAGATTCTAGGCATTAATTCGGGGAGCGTTAACATAATTTTACATCAACATCTTGGAGTGAGAAAGCACTGTTGTAGTTAAATCCCGCGTTTGCTCTCCGATACTGAAAAACAGGCTCGTTATTCAACAAATGGTATGTAAGCTGGTTCAGTTTTTGAAAATAGTGAACTGAATTTAGCGGAAGCGGGTGGAGTATGGCGGCCTATCAAATACAATGTGTGTCCAGTCTATCATACATGCTGTAGAAGACTGTTCTGCCTTGGAATTAAACAGGAAAGAACAGAAAACAGAACAGTAAAAAAAGGAAGAGGAACTCACCTACAACACAGGGGAATCTGCGCGTGAACACCGGCGCCGGTTCAGAACCTGATGGTTCGTGGTCCAGCTGCAACTCCTCGCGGTACTTGAAACTAGCACTTAACAGTACTATTACCGATAACGTTAAATCAGGTGTTGTCGTATTGATACATCAAAATGATGTTCCCCCGCTTCGCTGGCCGTTAGGCATTATACAAGAGGTTTACCCGGGTAAAGATGGTAGAGTTCGTGTTGCTTTAGTTAAGACTTCTTTTAAACGTCCTATCGTAATACTTTACCCATTACCTTCTCAATATTTTTTTAATTATAAACTACTTAAACTTAGTATATTTCATAGGTATAGGTAGGAATAATGTCTTTCTTAATTTGTTTGGTGCCGTCAAATGCATTTGCGATTTGAAAGCGGGTCATCGAGACGTGTTTCGGAAATCATCACAGGTGACGAAACACAAATCTATCAATATGATCCGGAAAGTAAGGGACATTCGTCAGTATCGGTCTTCTCAGAGGGAAAGTTACCGACAAAACTCCTAAGACCTAGAAACGTTGGCAAAAAAAAGGTGGCTAGTTTATTTTCTCGGAGCGGACATCTGTTGACATCAATGATGGAAAATTATAGGTCTGTTAACTCAGATTTATATACAACAGTAGCATTACCGAAAGTTTTCCAAGCATTGCGAGAGAGGAGACCAAAGGCCGGGCTTCGGGGAATCATGCTGCATCACGACAATTCCTTTTCACATACGTCCCTCAGAACAAAGGCGTTTATTAAGGAATCTGGTATTGAAACCCTACCTCATCCACCCTACAGCCCCGACTTAGCTCCCTGTGATTTGTTTTTGTTCCCAACAGTGAAAAACAAAATAAAAGGCAAGTTTTTTTCGAGTGCTGAAGAAGCCGCGGCTGTCTATGAAGTAGCAATTTGTGACCTATCGGATCAAGACTGGCAAAACTGTTTTCAAAGTTGGTTTAGACGAATGGAACTTTGTATAGATAATGGCGGAGTGTATTTAGAAAAAAAAATCTACTCTCATATCGTAAAGTTCGCATTATCAACTTCAAAGCGAGTTTATATTGGCATACTTTATAAACACAATACCGTAATTTAAAAAAATTACATTATAACATTATTTTGTTAGAGAAATAATGTTATAATGTATTTTTTTTTCCATTACGATACAAGTTAAACCAAAGAGATAATATCACCAACGAAGTTCCATATAATTTTTTTTTATTGGAACGCACATGCGGTTCGCGCCATTTTTACAGCAATACAAAAAGTTTTCATTCCATTTTTTACTTGTCTATGACAGCGCCCGCTTTAACGCATGCGCGGTGGTGTGTTGGTTTTTCATTGAATTTTGTTGTAGATACTGAGTTTCGTGTATAATTTTCATTCTTGTTTAAAAATGTCTGAGATCAGTGAAAGCATTGTTTTACCTGTCTGTGATACCGTCCGCTTCAGTGCAAGGGCGGTGATGCGCTAGGGTTGTAGGTACTTACTGAGTCCAACTTCGTAAAACTCGGTTAAGTTGGGGGAAGGGTATCTTCTAAACCCGCCTCTCAAGCTACCACCACCTTATGTAAGCCTTGCCGCCACACACCAATGTTAACAGCATTGATGTGTTCCGGCTTGCAGATAAGAAAGCCAGTTCCCTATTGCGTCGGGGAATCTTGATAAGCCCGCTTCCATCTTCGGAACAGGTGAGATGATGCCAAGGGCTTAACAAATGTGAATAAAAATAAAAGAAAACCCGTCTACGCGGTTTTTTGAAATATTTTTAGCCTCTCCATTACCACGTGAGATAAAAAAACACACCTGGTCGCACTAAAGTTCCTTATTCCAGCCCTGGTCCCGCGGCACCTATTTGTACACTTAATTCGATTTTCTCGCCTCAGAACGAAGGAAATAGACAATCTTGCGGCTACTAATTTAATTTAAAATGTAGGTAACTTATATTTTTTTCTTCCTTTGCCTTCAGATAAGGAAACGACACTTTCTTTATTGTTTAAAAAGTTTGTTTGTTTCGAAGTTTAACGAGCAAAGTCTAGTCCAATAATGGGACCAAAAGAACGTCGAATGATCTTAATTCAGCGACTCATCATAAATACTCAAGAAACTCCTAAGGTGCCTTTTGTAAAAGGCGCAGCGTCGTAGGTGAGAAAGACTTTTGTAGTAGGCGTAGTGTCGTAGGTGAGAAAGACTTTTGTAGTAGGCGTAGCGTCGTAGGTGAGAAAGACTTTTGTAGTAGGCGTAGCGTCGTAGAAGAGAAAAAATTTGTAGTAGGCGTAGTGTCGTAGGTGAGAAAGACTTTTGTAGTAGGCGTAGCGTCGTAGAAGAGAAAAAAATTGTAGTAGGCGTAGTGTCGTAGGTGAGAAAAACTTTTTTAGTAGGCGTAGCGTCGTAGGTGAGAAAAACTTTTGTAGTAGGCGTAGCGTCGTAGGTGAGAAAACTTTTGTAGAAGGCGTAGCGTCGTAGGTGAGAAAAACTATTGTAGTAGGCGTTGCGTCGTAGGTGAGAAAAACTTTTGTAGTAGGCGTAGCGTCGTAGGTGAGAAAACTTTTGTAGTAGGCGTAGCATCGTAGGTGAGACAAACTTCGTAGCGTTTGCTACGAGCAAAATAAAATATAATAATAAAACCTCCGGTGAATGAGAACATCGTAAGGAAACCTGCGAAAAAACTCGCAGGTTGTGTGTGAAGTCGACCAACCCGCAATGGGCCAGCTTACCAATACTAAAAATAAGAAAAAGTGAAAGTCTCCATACAAAAAACGTGAAGAAACTAGCGCCATCTAGTATGATGGTACGGAACTCTTTGTGCACGGTTCTGACTCGCACTTTACCGGTTTTTGCATAAATCAATTAAACTTTGAATACTTCCCCTGTGGATTCCATTTGATCGTGTTTTGTCCTGTGAAAGAATGCAACCAAATTTAGTTTGTGCACATAAACACGACTTAACTTTTGACTCGTATTTTCTAGTTTTGTATGTCGTGTGTTTTGTTCAAATCGCCACCATCATAATATATCGCACACATGAAATTTGCTCCCTTAGTTTAAGTTCCAAATAAATAAATTTTGATTTGATTATTGAACTTGAAAGTTTAATCAAATAATAGGGTAGCAAATTTCAAATCGATCAGACCTATGGAAGTTGCTCACATCCCTTCATCAACTAGATAACAGCTGATTATCTTCAAACGGCTAAACAGATGCTCTTGAATCGTAGCACAAAACACTTACGATTAAATTCTTTCTCTTTCTCTTTGTCCAACCCTCTTCCCAGTTTATCTGGTGTCGGGTCTCCTTGTACGCTTGCGCCAGAGAGTTCTATTCTGGCTTGTCTGTGTACAAAGGTTCTCGCTCTGGATCTCTTTCTGCATACTTGACCACCAGGTGGCCGGTGGTCGTCCTCTCCCTCGTGGTCGTTCAGGGATGTTTAGGGCCTTTTTGACAGGGTGTTCGTCTTGTCGTCTTAGAATATGGCCGAACCAGCGTAGTCGGCTTTCTTTCACTTTTTCGGCGATTGGTGCTACCTTAAATGATCCTCTGACACACTTCCGATTAAATTAACTAAACAAAAAGAAACTAAATCAAAATCGGCTCATTCGTGTGGACGCTACGATGCCACAGATAGATATAATCGCAACCACCGCAATATGGACAGACCCCGTTCTGCCTTCGTTCTGTTCTGTGCTTGGACCGTCAATTTTTAACAAACTCCCGGTAAAAATTACTCAATTTACAAGTTTTAAGACAAAACTTAGACGCTGGCTTATTGAGCACACGTTTTATACATTACAAGACTTTTATAATTTACACAACGTGTAAACCATTTTTTAGCTTTTAGTTCTTTTAAGTTCCTTCATTTATTAATATCAGCTCATATGCGTCCCCACCGAGGGGCTCGAGCTAACCCTGAATTAGGGCGATCAGGCCTAAGTCGACCACGAGTTCACTTAGTCGAATTTGTGACATATTATTTTGAATCAATTTATAAAATGACGAGTAAAATATTTTTTACCAATAAATTATTCTGATTATAGTTATGACACACAGATACACACATTAAAATTATAACACTTCTCTTTTTGCGTCGGGGGTTAAAATCTCACTATTTTATTAATGTGTGAGACATAGTTTTCTCTAGTATAAAGAGACATAACTTATTTTAAAATAGGAACCTATTTCTTAGCAATAATGACGAAGTCATTGAAGTCAGGATGGAATAACGAATAACGATACATAAAAAATACATTTAAAAAAAAGAAATGATGCCAAGGTTTTACCAATTCTGGATAACAAAAAAAAATCTAAGTGTCAATATTCATCACGTGGTAGCATCACGTATTGCAGGAATTCAGGATATGCTAATTAGTAAATTATGTCAAAATTAACCCAAAAAGGGAACTGCATCGGACTATGCTATATTCACGGGATTAAAAAGTAGCCTATGTCCTTCCCAGTAACACAGGCTACCTGCATGCCAAATTTCATCAATATTGATAGAGGTGTTGAAGCGTAAAAATGTAACAAACAAACAGACACATTTTTACATTTATAATATTAGTACCTAAGGAAGTAAGGATTTCGAGTTGGTAGTCAAAAGCCACAAAATACTACAATTTTTCCCCACTTTTTATCAAGGGAATAACTTTAATGTTCTGACTTTCATATAATTGGATTCATTTTTACCTAAATCTCCACTACATTGTGACCATGTATATTCATTTGTCACTAAAGGTGCGTTTCGACTGTTCACCAGCAGCCGTTCGTCCACTCGATGAGGCGACGACGAGGCGATACGGCACAACCAGCTCACTCCGCCCCACTTGTTTTTCCTTTGTCCCTCCCTTCAGAGAGACCTGTGCCTGTGCTGGACGCCAGGGCACGCCAGGGCCTTTTGAGTTTAGCTAGGAGGTTTTTGGAAGTATCCTTTTTACTGAGGAATAGACAACTGTTATGCGATCTTGTCCTTTTTTTACTGATCAATATTTATTAGTATACTAGCCAGTGTTGCCAACTCGGATTTTGAAAAAGGCGTAGACCACATTAGAAAATTAAGTAGATTTAGTAAAATTTGCGTATGTAAAGTTCGTAGATCTACGAACTTTTTTCCCGAGTGAAATGAAGAGGGTAGGGTAGGTAAAACTGAATAAAATGGGTGTTTTGTTATACAATTTATTCATTTTCAGTCAAATTAAATTTATACATATATTCATTAAACAAATTTAGGTGTTCTTGTGAAGGCTCGCGGTTTTTTTTAAGCCACTTTTCGTAAAAAGTAAGCCTGTTGGCGTTTCAGTAGAAAGTCTATTTCTGATATTATTGATCGATCGCAGAAAACAGCCGCTCGACATTGGCCACAGATCATCTACGAGCTGGCGAGATGAGATGTTTCGTTTTACAGTCACACAGCTCTATGGAATGGAATGAGAACTTTTGTATACAAAATGACTGAATGACGCAACGCAAGTGTTGTGTTGGCGAAGCGAGTTTGCGCTAGTATAAAACGGAACGTTTATTAATTTTTTTATGCGAATGAAAGGGAAATGACTATGACTTTGACTAAATTATGCCCATTCAGCCTAATGAGTTTGTTATTTTTACAATTTTAAGAAAATACGTAGATTCTGGGACTGAAGTTCGTAGGTTTGCAGGAAAGGCCTAAAGTACGTAGATCTACGTTAAAAGACGTAGAGTTGGCAACGCTGATACTAGCTGCCCAGGCGAACTTCGTTCCACCTTACACTACACTACACTACACTACACTACCCTACCCTACCCTACCCTACCCTAAACTAACCTACACTACCCTACGCTACCCTACACTACACTACCCTACACTACCCTACCCTACACTACCCTAACCTACATACACTACACTACACAAACCTACCCTACACTACACTACCCTACCCTACCCTACACTTCCCTACCCTACCCCACACTACCCGGGTACCCTACCCTACACTTCCCTACCCTACCCCACACTACCCGGGTACCCTACACTACCCTACCCTACACTACCCTAACCTACATACACTACATTACACAAACCTACCATACACTACCCTACCCTACACTATACTACCCTACCCTATCCTACGCTTCCCTTCCCTACCCCACACTACCCTACCCTACACTGCACTACCCTACAGATTTTAACAAAATTTGCACTCCAAAATAGCGGGAAAATATGTGACATTTAAAAAGTCAAACCAAAAAGATCGCATTTCTTTCGAATTCCGAAATGTTTGCATTTAAATTTTGTCAACGTATTTATGGACCACCCTGTATGTTCGAGAACCAAACTATAATCAATCTGTATCAATCTTGGTGACGAGGGGGTGAGGTCGGAATGTAGAGAGCGGCAGAGAAAATCCATACTGTATGTTAGTACTATCACACTAATATTATAAAGGCGAAAGTTTGTGAGTGTGTATGTTTGTTACTTCTTTACGCAAAAACTACTAAACGGATCTGGGTAAAATTTGGTAGGTAGACAGATTAGGACCTAGATTAAATGTGCACTGCGCACCCTCGAAAAGACATATAAACGTTGTCCACGCGGGTGAAGCCGCGGGAAACTGCTAGGTATATATACTTTGACGTAGGTAAGTACACCACTCAACAAAGTTTCATTTGGAAACGTCTCTAACGTCTCCCTTAAGCAAAACAATGATCCCAACGAAACACAAAGCAACCACGGTGAGCATTCCTAATGAGTCCATCTACTTAAACTTTTGTCTCCAAAAGGCCAGCAGACGGAAAAAAAACTAAGAAGTACGCAATTAGCGTGCCACAAACGTCCTCAGTAATTAACTTGATCAAGCTCCGTTGTCCTGTTGTCGAACTTTGTTTCCTGAAAAACAAAACTAGACAGTCCTGAAGTGAACTACCTACTTTGCAAAAATGTGAAGCCTCTATTTGTTCAAAACGTATTACCTCCCTATATCTATGTTTATCCGACGCTCTTACGGTGAAAGAAAACATCGTGAGGAAACCTGCACACGCCTTCGAGGAAACTCGAAGGTTGTGTTTGAAATTGGCCAACCCGCACTGGGCCCGCGTGGTCGACTAAGGCCCGATCGCCCTAATTCAGGGTAGGCTCGAGCCCCTCGGCGGGGGCGTATATGAGCAGATATGATGATTGAGTGGAAATTTACGAATTGATCCAAAAAACAACCCAGTTGCTTGCTCATCTTGCTGTACCACACCCCGGACACAACATACAACAGTCGTGAAATGAAATTTCTAAAAACAAATGACGGAGCAAACAAAATCACGGCGAAATCCCATGCGTTCGAGACCCAAACTATAACCATTGTGTATCCGTCTGGGTGAGGAGGGGTTGAGGCCGGAATCTAGAGAGCGGCAGGGAGTATCCATACTGTACCTAACTATCGTTTCGAGCCGATCTCTTTTGTCGCGTTTCATAATTAAATTCTTTTTTGATGTCGTTGCTCTATGGTATTTGAATTTGAAAATTGTTGTTATTTTTTGACAAGAAAAACAAAAGGTTGACCGTGATCCCGTCTACAGATGCGAATTTAATTTTTTTTTTATAAATTGTTTTATAAGTCGTTATTGAGGCCCACAATTTTATTCTGTGGTAAGTAATTTGTATAAGGAAACCGCTTTGCGTGTATTTTTGGTTCTGCGGCGAATTACATTGTTATAACTCCGTAGGGTTTCATCCAGCCCCTACGAGGTTGACGTCCCCGAAGTTTTACAATAAAGGATTAATCCTGGGACGGAGCAGTGCTGATCACCAGCCACTCCTTTCTACTGCCCGCCCAGCTGCTCGCCATAAGGGAAGTGAATTTATTTTATCTTTTATCCCGAGCGACTCTCTGACTCTCTGACCTTTCCGCCGACCTAGAAGATTTCCTGTTTCCAGTTTCTGACCATTAGTTATTTATTTTAAATTTTAAAAGTGTTTTGTATCTGATACATATTTTGTTAAAAAGATAGGGTAATTCAGATCAAACTGAAATTTTAAACTTAGTAACTTATTTAAGTACCAAAGGGACGGTGACGATCGTTGCCTGCCGGCATACTATAAGATAACCATTTTATATACAGATAAAATTGTAACCTTAAATTTATTCCCGTAAATTCTCCATAAATATATTAGGTCATTGTTTTTAATTGTCTACACGGTCAACCATTGTATATTGTTCATATTGTTGGTCATATTGTTTATTGTTCCTTTTTTTTAGGAAAAAATCATAAAATATATTTATTCTAATTTACCCCATAATATTTTTTTCTTCAAACTCCATTTAGGCCTGAACCTCTAAATCGTACGTATCGTATGTGGCAAATTCCGTGAGGGTTTTTATCCCCAGTTCCCTTTATTTTTGTCACAGTTAGTACTAATATACTCGTATGTATATATTTTGGTTGTACTTGAGGCACCTAAATAAATTTTAGCGAAAATAATTAACTTTAAATTGCAAAAAAATAATATATAAATGATATGATATAAATAATGATTTCTCATGTTTCCTTCACCTAAAGGTTGTCTGGAAGAGACCGCTTTTTAGCGATAGGACCGCCTATATGTACAACTTCCTTCATTGTATTTTTTGCTTTCTCTTATGTTGTGCAATAAAGTGTTTTCAATCAATCAATAAAAGATACCCTACCCACCAATACAATACAATACAATCATTTATTTATAAATTTGAATAAATTTACATGTCACAATTTACAACATAACATCAATTAAAAATAAAATATAAATTTATGATTAATTAAATAAATCATTTATATATTCTACCTTCGTAGTGCTGAGTCACTTGGACCACGTTTTATTAAGGAATTCATTTGTGTCATATAATGCCGCATTAACCAACATTTCCTTTAATTTAGTCATAAAGGTCGCGTAGCTAGGGCTGTCTCTCACTCCTTGCGGTAGTTTGTTGTACACCTTCGGTGCCATTGCTTTTATACACATCTTCGACTTAACTTTTTATAAAACGGTGCATCGGTAATCGAAGTCGATTTCCCAGCTTCAATCGTCCAGCTTTGTAGTGAGGATTGCTATTCCTGCCACCGCCGTGTGCTTGTCTTGGTACTTACTCGACAAGGCAAGTGCCTCGTGGAAGAAACCAATACCTACTCAGAACGTACCGGAGCAGTGAACAGTACCTAGGAAGACCACGGGATATTTATTTTTATTTTTATTCACAATTGGTAAGCCCTTGGCATCATCTCACCTGATGGTAAGTGACGATGATGCCGAAGATGGAAGCGCTTACCAAGATTCCCCAATGCAATGGAGAACTGGCTATCTTATCTTCAAACCGGAACACATCAATGTTGTTAACACTGGTGTTTGGCGGCAAGACTTAGATAAGATGGTGGTAGCTGGCCAGGCGGGCTTAGAAGTTTGAAGGCAACCAATCTTTAGTCAAAGTATATACAGGGTGTAACAAAATTGGTGAGGGTCCCGTTAACTGGGGCTTCTACTCATCATACTGAACAACTTTTGTTCTAAGTACGACTTTGCTGAAAACGTAAAAAAAATTTTTACTGTTCATACAAATCGATAGTATGGAAGTCCAAATTTTGTTTTTTGGGAATTGACTATCGGTTCCTTGGAGAAAGTTGTTCAGTATGACGAGTAGAACCCCCAGTTAACGGGACCTACACCAATTTTGTTACACCTCTATATTAGTACTAACATACAGATGGACACTCCCTTCCGCTCTCTAGAATGCGACCTCACCCTCTCGACACCCAGATTGATACAGATTGGTTACAGTTTGGTTGTCGAACGTATAGGATTTCGCCGCCATTTTGTTTGTTCCGTCATTCCTTTTCTGTAATGTCATTTCTGGCCCGTTGTATGAAGTGTCCAGGGTGTGCTTTAGTATGGCCTACCTTGTCTTTACAGAAACTGTAACACAGATTTCCAGCTGTAAAGCTAGTCGTAAATCTAGACTTGGCAATTGTTTAGGGCGAGACTTGATACAGAACAAATATCGAGCCAATACATCGGAGCAACGCCTACTCCAATCGGTGGCGGGCCGATTGTGGACAAATTCAATTTTCCCGCGGCGATAACAGTAACAATAACCGGATTAGGGACAGGAAACCGGATTCCATAAACTTGTGCTTTTTCTGTTGAACAAGTGTGACCCTGGGCACCAATCATCGGGGGACAGATGGAGGAGAGGCACGGTTTTCGGAAAACAAAAGCCTATAGAAACTTTTTTCTTTAATGCAAAATATCAGCGATATACGTCCCACATATTATTTTAAGGCCCTAGGGGTTTATGCACAAATCACGCGAGGTTTTGTCCGCTATTTTTTGACCCCCCCTAGTCTTTGGTGATATTTGGTGAGGGTCTTGGCTACCTCCCTCCCCCTCACAACCTCACGTGTATTTTTTTTTTCAACCAGGCGGGCGGGGTCAAGCGCGGTCACGACCGCGCGCGCCAAAATTTCGTAAAATAGACTCGCTATTTTGAAGTATTTAACTAGTGAAGATTTATTTTTAATGAAACGGAGAAAAACTGTGTACTTATGTGGTAGACTTTTTTTTAGAAAATACACGTTAGGTCTCCTTTAGGGGAACGAGGGGTAATACCCCTCTCCCCCAACGTGATCTGTCGTGATTTTTTTCTTGACCCTCCCTTTTGAACCTCACATGATTTGTGCACAAGCCCTAGGCGTGACGGAAACTTGGTAATTGCATGGTAATTGCAGTTAGTATCATAGGCATAGCTGTACATTTACCACACAGTCTATAAATTGTATTACGTAGGTACTTAACTGCATTCAAAATGACCTAAACTAATTCCACTTGCGGTTATCATGTAAAACTATTGAAGTCGAGTGGGTTATAAATTTATAATATAGTCGTGAGCTAAAATAAAGGGTTCGTTATATGATAGTGAGTAGTTTTATGAAGAGGCGTATTAAACACGAGTATCATAGTATCATCTATAGTATCCTATGAGTGTTTTTATATCTAGTTGTGTGCAGTTTCTACTTAATCTAATCTCATACATTAGCATTGAACCTATACTAAATAAAAGATCAAAGTTAAGAATAAGAACAGCGAGCTTAGAAAAAAAATGTACACACGAAATTCAGTACAACGAATGATAGTGTCAACACCCAGCACGTCACCGCGCATGCGCTAAAGCGGGAGCTGTCACAGACAGGTAAAAATTAGAATCAAAACTTTATTGTAATGCTTTAAAAATGGCGCGCTCCGCGTATACGTTCCATTAGAAGAAAATCTTTGATAAAATCTCCTTTGGTGATTTTTTTTTATGGATTTGCCATTTATCGCAATGGCACACCCTGGACACTTGATTCAACGCGCCAGAAATGATATTTCGAAAAACGAAAGACGGAACAAACAAAATGGAGGCGAAATCCTATACCTTCGGCAACCAAACTGTAAACAATCTGAATCAATATGGATGACGTGGGGGTTAGGTCGGAATCTAGAGAGCGGAGGGAGTGTCTATACTATATGTTAGTACTAATATATATACTTTGGCAATGCTAAGGTACGTAACAAACACAAGTAGTACTCTTTTGAATACAGTATAATCCTACTAATATTATAAACGCAAAAGTTTGTAAGAATGTATGGATGTAAGATTTTAACCGCCTCTGTGGCGTAATGGTTAGTCCATTCGCTTCACACCAGGAGGTCGCGGGTTCAATTCCCGGCGGGGTCAACTTTGTAAGACTCGGTTTGGTTGGTGGTAGGGCATTTTTATAGCCCGCCTGGCTAGCAACCACCATCTTATCTAAGTCTTGCCGCCAAACATCAGTGTTAACAGCAATGATGTGTTCCGGCTTGAAAAAAAATAGCCAGATTCCCATTGCGTTGGGGAATCTTGGTAAGCCCGCTTCCATCGTCGGCATCATTGTCACTTACCACCAGGTGAGATGATGCCGAGGGCTTACCAATTCTGAATTAAAAAAAATATAAAAAATATGTTTGTTACTCTTTCACGCAAAAACTACTGAACGGATCTGGCTGAAATTTGGTAGGTAGACAGATTAGGACCTGGATTACCACACAGGCTACTGTTTTCCACGCTCGCGAGTCGCAAGCGCACCCTCAAAAAGTAAAAGTCATAGAAACGTTGTCCACGCGGGTGAAGCCGTGGGAAACAGCTTGTAGGTACTATAATAGCTACTATCAAGCACTTTCGTCGTTTTTCCTCAATCACCATCACAGTTAATATACGTAAGTGCATATTTTTTTCCAAAATGATACTAGATATTACAGGCAAAGATTTACATAGCATATCTCTGATGTGATTACAGGTATGGTTGACAACTATAATGTGATAGTTTCTTTAAAACTTATTTAAAAAAGAACTACTCTGTCACTACTTTCAACGATTTCTCCTAATAAAAAAAATGCGTACTTAAAATCCTCCATTTATTAGTGGTTATGGTTTTTTCCCCTTTTAGAACGCAATGAAGTAAATTCAACGCGAGTATTTTTCGTTTTTCTTATGATAAATACTTTTGTAGGAAAAGTGCTGTGGAGGAAAATACAAAAATTATAAAAAATGATAAAAATCCGGCACGAACATCATCGTTGACTACGGCGGGAGTCTCCATTATCAGGCCGAATGGACTGAACTTCAGCACATGGGCGTTAATTGTAGAGTGCTGGCTAACCAACCAAGATTTGTGGGATGTTGTCATCCAACAAATTGATCTCGCAGACCCAGTCGCAAGACGGAAAGATACAAAGGCTCGTTCAAAGATGTGCCTAGCCTGTGAGGAGTCGATTTACCCATTTATTCGTGTTTTGGTAAAAAAAACAGCGTTGTGAGTACTACGCTTTCCTTTACGTTCCTTTCCCTCTAATATGGTTGAGAGGAGCGATGGCTGACTCTCGCGTTATACTCGTGACCGGGTGCTGTCCGTGTGAACTGGCCTACACTTGTCAAAGGCATTCATGAAATTCAATGATTTGTATAACTTCTCATATTTTATCATATTGTTTTCATGTTCTAATGACATAATATGTTTTTTTTTATATTAAGGATTGGATTTCGACGTTATTAACTAATGATTGTTAATTTTTTGATTTTTTACAGATGAAATTATGTAATCACTATTTTATGACTACCAGAAAGAGTGTAATTTGCTCATCATCATTACAGCTCATATACGTCCCCACCGAGGAGCTCGAGACTACCCTGAATCAGGGCGATTAGGCCTTAGTCGACCACGCGGGCCCAGTGCGGGTTGGTCGACTTCACACACAACCTTCGAGTTTCTTCGCAGGCGTGTGCAGGTTTCCTCACGATGTTTTTCCTTCACCGTTAAAGCAATCGGTAAGTATGTACGATGTACGTAAGTTTTTGAAAAACTCATTGGTTCATTGGCCGTCCAGATTTGAACCCGGTACCTCTGGTTAGATGGACCGAGTCGTTACCGGTTGAGCCACCGACGCTTAATTTGCACATATTTTGAATAAATATCTTGAATCTTGAATCTTTGCGACCCACAAAATTTATGCTGAGCCTGGACCAGTTTCGCTAACTTGGCACCACTGACACAGTTCCATTTTTTTTATTAATTTAGTAATATTTGTAACTTAGTTTAAATTCTTTGTTTGTGATATGTTATTAGTCATCATATCAGCCGAAGGAAGTCCACTGCTGGACATAGGCCTCCCCCAAGGATCTCCACGACGACCGGTTCTGCGCTGCCCGCATCCAGCGGCTTCCCGCGACCTTCACCAGATCATCGGTCCACCGAGTGGGAGGCCTGCCTACACTATGCTTTCCGGTGCGTGGTCGCTACTCGAGAACTTTACTGCCCCAACGGCCATCTGTTCTACGAGCAATGTGCCCCGCCCACTGCCACTTAAGTTTAGCAATTCTGAGAGCTATGTCGGTTACTTTGGTTCTCCTACGGATCTCCTCGTTTCTGATTCGATCACGCAGAGAAACTCCGAGCATAGCACGCTCCATTGCCCTTTGGGTGACCTTGAGCCTTCTTATGAGGCCATTATTGTTATTAGTATTGTGCCTTATTTAAAGAAAAAAAGTTTTTATCTATATACCTCTTTTTTACCCGACTGCCCAAAATAAGGGTGATGTTTTTCAGGTGTATCTATGTATGTCTGTTTCTTTGGTTCCACCCCTTTGTGGTTGATATTCAGCCTATACGCACGAAGCGTTACGCTTCCTCATTTATTATGTGGACAGCGATGGAGTGGAACTCCTTGCCTGCGTCTGTGTTTCCCGACTCCTAGTATTTGGGGATCTTCAAGTCGAGGGTGAATAGGCATTATTTGAGTTTGCGTGTACTTCGTCACTTACCATCAGGTGAGATATAGTCAAACGCACTCAAATTAAAAAAAACCTGCAGCCAAAACGGCTAGATGGATTTTGGAGTGCGAGGTGTGTCGTTAGATTCGCTTTGATCCCGTTAGTGACATAGAATACATTTTTACCCTACTGTCCAAAAAAGAAGCTTAATATTTTTTGCAGTCGGGTTTTCAACTTTTAATTAAATTGGTTGGGTTATTACAAGACAGCTTATAGTTAGAGGCGACGCTGTGTAGTGAAACCATAGATAACTAAATCTGTTATTCTATACCTAACGTGGACAGGCTCTTAGCAAGTTTTAATTACTTTACGCTCGTCTCAGCGACCTCACCGCCGCCCCGCCCCGCCAAGCCCCGCCCCGCTTCGGGTCAGGAATAGGTAAACTCTGAAAGTGACTCTCAAACTACATCAAAATAGGTTGGTTCCTACCTACATAACAATTACTGGTGGCGCATCGGGAGCCGGGTCGTTCCTTTCCCTCTAATATGGTTGATGGGAGCGATGGCTGACTCTCGCGTTATACTCGTGACCGGGTGCTGTCCGTGTGAACTGGCCTACTCTCTTGTTAAATGCATTTAGTGATTTTTTTTATGTATAACTTTTCGTGTCATATTGTTTTCATGTTCTAATGACATAATCTGGTTTATATCAAGGATTTAATTTTGACGTTATTAACTAATTATTGTTTATTTTTGATTCTTCACAAATGACATTGTTATTATTATTTTATGACTATCAGAAAGAGTGTGATTTGCACTTTTTTTTTTCCCCGTGAGATGTTGTGTAGGGGAGGGAGGTGAATGCATTTACGCATACCTGTGCAGCGGTAAAACTGCACCGGTTATGTGGGACTCACAGTTTTCGGACCGCAATACCCACTAACACCCCCCGAAGAACTTTGGCAGCATAAGCCACCCTAAAAGTATATCAGAGCGACGCCCAATGATTTGCACTTATTTTGAATAAATATATTGAATTGAATTGAATTACCTACAGATATCAATCATCATCTTCATACCAGCCGAAAGACATCCACTGCTGAACAAAGGCCACCCAAGAGGATTTCTTCAAGAACCGGTCTTTGCTTTGTCCGAATCCAACGGCCTACCGCGACCTTCACCAGCTCAACTGTCCACCGAGTGGGAGTTCTTCCTACGCTATGTCTCCCAGTGCGCGATTGCCACTCGAGAACTATGTCTTAAACAGGGTGTAACAAAATTGGTGTAGGTCCCGTTAACTAGGGCTTCTACTCATCATACTGAACAACTTTTGTTCTACGACTTTGCTGAAAACGTAAAATTTTTTTTTTACTCTTCATACAAATCGATCAGCTGATCGACCAATTTTGAGCATTTTAGTATGGAGGGTCCATTTTTTTTTTTGAGAATTGACTATGGGTTCCTTGGGGAAAGTTGTTCAGTATGACGAGTAGAGCCCCTAGTTAACGGGACCTACACCAATTTTGTTACACTCTGTATAAAAAAGTCGATCAAACAGAGCAGAACCAAAGAGATTTTATTTGTTACCGGCAAGAAGATTCCGTTACAGTAGGTAAAAGCACTTAAGAACGTAACATTATTAGGTAGGTACGTGGAACAACTAAAAAGATTAACTAAGAGCATGTCGGACTACGCATGGCATAGGGTTCTGCAGTCATTTCTTCATTAGGGTGGTTCGATTGGCACATTAGCGCCGTCAATAGAAATAAATAATTTACTCATTCTTATGGACTTTAATCCAGATTATTGAGTAGTTTGCGCATATAAGGGGGCAACAACTTTGTGTTCATCTCTCCTGTTCGGAAAGTTTAATTTTCATGAGTCGATATCCGGGTGGAAAAATGTTTTTTTCATCCCTAGGATGGAAAGGATTTTTTTTTTTGTTTCCACGGAGACAAAGATAATTGAGTTACGTCATAATATTAAATTAAATTAAAATAAGAAGTTTTCATATATCTAAACTCAGCTATACATTAAACGACGTGTCTATTACGATCTATAGGTTGATATTAAAATCATTTTTCCTCACAGTCGAAATGAAAAGTAGAGTGTTTAACACGGGTGAAACTACCCATTTCACCCTTGAACTATTAGAAATATCTCGGGTGAGATGGGTCACTTTCTACCCTTGGTTAACAATCTACTATTAACGGTTATTGTACTTATAACTGTAGTGTAGATATTAATTAGCAACAAGTTATATTTTGCAAAACTATTAAAAGTGTTGTTGCCCCCTATATACGCAAAATCTTTAATATAATAAAACTGTAACGGGGCCGTGTCTGTACATGAAATATTTTTGGAAAATAATAACTGTGGCGGACATTACTAACGATACAGAGGCCAAAACAACAACTTTTGGAATTTTTGTCTGTCTGTCTGTCTGTCTGTCTGTCTGTATGTTCGCGCATCACGCAAAAACTACCAGGCCGATTTTGATGAAATTTTGTATGGTGGTTCCTTATAGCCCGGGTTAACATATAGGATACTTTTTATCCCAGAAAATTCAAGAGTTTCCGTGGGAAAATCAAAAGTATTCATTTATAGAGTGGCTCACCACGCAAATGTGGCTTGACCTATTACAATCAAATTTTACACGTTGATACCCTTATCGCGAACTAAAACTGGGACATTGTGAATCCCAAAAAAATTAGGGTTCCTACAGGAATGCAAAAAATTGTATCTTTAGAATGACTCAAAGTAACAATATGAAACCTTTACATTGGGATGGGGTGTTTTGACCATCATTGTATAGTCGGGTATTCTTTATCCCAGAAAACTGAAGAGTTCCCGTGGGAAATTATCTATCGATACATACAATAATAACAAAAGAGTAATTTTTTCTATATATTAGCTACACATACCAAACATTATGATCATAGTAGCAGAATGTCAATAGATGGCACTGCAGGGATAATAAAACGCGCTTAAGTTGTATTAAAACATTAAAATATTATTTCATACTTTTGAGTGGATTTCTTTTATGTATTTTTCAGCATACGCTACTTTAAACTCTGGAAATATGGTACGTAGCGATGTGTTTCATAGACGAACAGAGAGGTATTTTTTTACAGATTCCAATCGTGTAAAAAAATAAAAACACATAAATCGAGTTTAACATCTTTTAACAGGAGGCACAGATATGGGAACTCTTCTGACGGCGACTATTTGCGTGTGGCAGTTGCTCTCCGCCTGCAATATCAATATCTGTGAACCTCATCAATGTATTTGCGGGTCTTCGGTGGAGGCAATTGGCCATCACTCACTGAGTTGCAGTCGTGTTTGTGAAGATTACCACGTCATCAATTCCTTAATGACCTCACTCGGAGGGCACTGGTCTCGGCCAGATGGAATATTGCATCTTTGATGCAGCCGCCGGCTGGGCTTTAGTCGATCTGATGGCGAAAGGCCGGAGGGTTTAAACAGGTGCTATGGCAGAGAGGAACGTGTCTGCTTTGGGAAGCCACTTTTTCTGCCTCACTCCTCACCCGTACGGTATTGCTGCTCAATTTGCGGTGAGAAAGAAGCATAATAAGTACTCGGTCTTAGAGGCAAATTACTGCTTTGTGCCGCTGGTCTGTGAGACAACCGGCTGCTGAACCCTCAGAGGCCTTTGCCTTCACAAAGAAGATTGGCCTTCGCCTTCGAGAGAGGAGATGTGACGTGAGGTCCTACCTGCTGCTAAGGTTGTCTATTGCTAGCCAGCGCGGCAACGAGAAGTGCGTCTTGGGCTCCTTTGGAGCTGATACGACTCGAGGATTTGAACCATATTAATATTGTTAGGAAATTTTATTACTAGATTGATACCTATAATGATTTGAATTAGTTTTTTGATAATATTTCATCATATCAGTTTATATACGTCCCCACCAAGGGGCTCGACCTGCCCTGAGTTAGGGCGATCTGGCCTTAGACGATCACGCGGGCCCATTGCGGGTTGATTGACTTCACACATAAGCTTCGAATTTCTTCGCAGGCGTGTGCAGGTTTCCTCACGATGTTTCTCTCACCGTAAGAGCGTCGGATACCAGTATGAAATCGATATTCGTATAGATATTGGTAAGTGGCAGGATTCGAACCACGGCCTTCCGGACAGGAGGTAGTGGCCCTAACCGTTTTGCCACCGACGCTCTATATTTTATTTAAGATTTAGAAATCCTTACTTTATTATATTATAAATGTGAAAATGTGTTTGTTTGTTTGTTACCTATTCACACTTCAACACCTCTACCAATCTTAATGAAATTTGGCATGCAGGTAGCCTGTATCACTGGGAATGAAATAGTCAACCTTTTATCTGTGGAAATTATCATAGTCCGATGCAGTTCCTGAGGAAACTAAAAAAATACTCTTTGTTCGTTTTATTTAAAATCTTAACGAAAAAATGGATTGGTGTGATTTTTCGCACAGAGATGAGGTGGAAAATGATATAATTTACTAATAAGTATATCCTGACATAGTTCCCGAGGGATCTGGGGACAACTGTTTTCTACGCTCGCGCACGTCGGTGGCGTCGCAACGGAGCAACGGATTAAAGTGATTTTTTGTATAGAATTTGTTGAGGGGGTGGGAAGTGACAAAGACTGCTAATCCGAATAGCCCGATACAGTTCCTGAGGTACCTGGAGAAAACTCATGTCCACGCTTGCGAGCTGATTGCGGCTCGCGCACCACTCACCCTCAAAAAGAGTCATAAAAGCTATGTCCACGTGGGCGAAGCCGCGGGCAAAAGCTAGTCTATAATATAATAAAACTGTAACGGGGCCGTGTCTGTACATGAAATATTTTTGGAAAATAATAACTGTGGTGGACATTACTAACGATACAGAGGCCAAAACAACAACTTTCGGAATTTTTGTCTGTCTGTCTGTCTGTCTGTCTGTCTGTATGTTCGCGCATCACGCAAAAACTACCAGGTCGATTTTGATGAAATTTTGTATGGTGGTTCCTTATAGCCTGGGTTAACATATAGGATACTTTTTATCCCGGAAAATTCAAGAGTTCCCGTGGGAAAATCAAAAGTTTTCATTTATAGAATGGCTCACCACGCAAATGTGGCTTGACCTATTACAATCTAATTTTACACGCGACTTTTATCGCGAACTAAACCTGGGACATTGTGAATCCCAAAAAAAATTAAGGGTTCCTGCAGGAATGCAAAAAATTGTATCTTTAGAATGCCTCAACGTAACAATATGAAACCTTTACATTGGGATGGGGTGTTTTGACCATCATTGTACAGTCGGGTATTCTTTATCCCGGAAAACTAAAGAGGTCCCGTGGGAAATTATCTATCAATACTTACAATAATAACAATAGAGTATTTTTTTCCACATATTAGCTACACATACATATTACCTACCACATTTAAAGCAAATAAATCATTATCATTATCATTCATTTTCATTATCATTATCATAACACACATTATAATCATAGCAGCAGAATGTCAATAGATGGCACTGCAGGGATAATAAATCGTGGTTAAGTTGTATTAAAACATTATTTTTATACTTTTGAGTGGATTTCTTTTATGTATTTTTCCATTTACACGCATAAGGACCAATATTTGTTAAAGTTTCAATCGCAAAAGGACCAATATTCAGCATACGCTACTTTACACAACTCTAACTCTGGAACTATGGAACGTAGCGATGTGTTTCATAGACGAACAGGTAGGTATTTTTTTACAGAATCCAATCGTGTAAAAAAAATTAAAAACACATAAATCGAGTTTAGCATCTTCAGATATGGGAACTCTTCTGACGGCGACTATTTGCGTGTGGTAGTTGCTCTCCGCCTTTGGCCATCACTCACTGAGTTGCGGTCGTTGTTTATGAAGATTCCATATTGACCTCACTCGGAGGGCACTGGTCTCGGCCAGATGGAATATTCCATCTTTGATGCAGCCGCCGGGCTTTAGTCGATCTGATGGCAAAAGGCCGGAGGGTATAAACAGGTGCTATGGCAGAGAGGAAAGTGCCTGCTTTGGGATGCCACTTTTTCTGCCTCACTCCTCACCCGTACGGTACTGCTGCTCAATTTGCGGCGAGAAAGAAGCGTAATAAGTACTCGGTCTTGGAGGCAAATTACAGCTTTGTGCTGCTGGTCTGTGAGACAACCGGCTGCTGAACCCTCAGAGGCCTTTGCCTTCACAAAGGAGATGTGACGTGAGGTCCTACCTGCTGCTAAGTTTGTCTATTGCCATCCAGCGCGGCAACGAAAAGTGCGTCATGGGCTCCTTTGGAGCTGAAATGACTCGAGAATTTGACCCATATTAATATTTTTAGGAAATTTTATTACTAGATTGATATAATGATTTGAATAAGTTTTTTGATAATATAGGTATATGTGTTATTTCATCATATTAGTTTATATACGTCTCTACCAAGGGGCTCGACCTGCCCTGAGTTAGGGCGATCAGGCCTTAGACGATCACGCGGGCCCATTGAGGGTTGATTGACTTTACACATAAGCTTCGAGTTTCTTCGCAGGCGTGTGCAGTTTTCCTCACGATGTTTTTCTCACCGTAAGAGCGTCGGATAAACGTACATACCAGTATGAAATCGATATTCGTATAGATATTGGTAAGTGGCAGGATTCGAACCACGGCCTTCCGGACAGGAGGTAGTGGCCCTAACCGTTCTGCTACCGACGTTCTATATGTTATTTAAGATTAAGAAATTCTTACTTAATATTATTATAAATGTGAAAATGTGTTTGTTTGTTAGTTACCTATTCACACTTCAACACCTCTACCAATCTTGATGAAATTTGGCACGCAGATAGCCTATATCACTGGGAATGAAAAAGTCTACTTTTTATCTGTGGAAATAATCATAGCCCGATGCAGTTCCTGAGGAAACTAAAACAATACTCTTTGTTCGTTAAGTTATTTAAAATCGTAACGAAAAAATGGGTTGGGTGATTTTTAGCACAGAGATGAGGTGGAAAATGGTATAATTTACTAATAAGTTTAACCTGACATAGTTCACGAGGGATTTGGAGACAACTGTTTTCTACGCTCGCGCACGTCAGTGGCGTCGCAACGGAGCAACGGATTAAAGTATTTTTTTGTATAGAATTTGTTGAGGGAGTGGGAAGTGACAAATACTGCTAATCCGAATAGCCCGATACAGTTCCTGAGGTACCTGCAGAAAACTCATATCCACGCTTGCGAGCTGATTGCGGCTCGCGCACCACTCACCCACAAAAAGAGTCATAAAAGCCATGTCCACGCGGGCGAAGCCGCGGGCAAAAGCTAGTACTCAATAATTTCGACTTAAGTCCATAAGAAAGAGTAAATTATTTATTTCTCTTGGCGGCGCTAGTGTGCTAATCCCCAAGCTCCATTGCACCTTCGGTCAACGAGACGCAGGAGGAGTTTCCACCTCTTTGTTGTTGATATTTAGCCTATGCGCACGAAGCGTTACGCTTCCTCATTTATTATGCGGACAGCTCAATAATTTCGACTTAAGTCCATAAGAAAGAGTAAATTATTTATTTCTCTTGGCGGCGCTAGTGTGCTAATCCCCAAGCTCCATTGCACCTTCGGTCAACGAGACGCAGGAGGAGTGTGGAAACTCTTTGTTGTTGATATTTAGCCTATGCGCACGAAGCGTTACGCTTCCTCATTTATTATGCGGACAGCGATGGAGTGGAACTCTTTGCCTGCATCTGTGTTTTCCGACTCCTGCAGTTTGGGGATCTTCAAGGCAAGAGTGAATAGGCATTATTTGAGTTTACATCGTCACTTACCATCAGGTGATATAGTCAAACGCACTCAAATTTAAAAAAAATATATAAAAAAAATTGAACCGCCTTAACTTGGAAACTGTTTATATTATTACAAGCTTAGAAGAACTGTCTTAGGTTCTAATTCTCCTATTCCTAGGATGTCTAGATTATTAAATAATTGCAGTGACATAGTCGATGTACATAATGACACCATGGCTAAATTTTACAAGGCGGTTCATGACCGTCTTTTATGTCAAAGTTAATTCATTTATAAGCTGTGTATACTTTTGAGCATTATTACCTTAGATACCTACTAATAATTGGTTATTTTCTAGGCAAGTGTTTGAGTGCATGTGGTGTTTACCTATAAGAGATTGTTACATTTAGTAAGTTTTTCTTTGTAATAATTAATGTATTGTATGTATTGATGTTAACAATCACTGGTGAACCTAATAAAGAAAATAAAATAAAATAAAATACCCGAAATAATTGTGGTTCAGTTCCCACTTAGGCCCACTCACAGGAACGATTTCAAGTTTCTAGATCAAAGAGTTTAGATACGTTAGGCTCGCGTTGTTATTGACTTTAATGGCATAAGAAAAAAACACCGGATAAAAAGTTTTTCTCAGAAAACACTAGTATACCTACACTTATTCAACGTGGCACATGTGTGCACACTCGAGAACAGTTTTTATTCCCCATTTACATATACCTGCCTTGCCTGCGTCTGTGTTTCCCACTCCTACAATTTGGGGATCTTCAAGGCGACAGTGAATAGGCATTATTTGAGTTTCCGTGTACCATCCTCGACTACATCGTTATTTACCATCAGGTGAGATGTAGTCAAACGCACTTAAATTTAAAAAAAAAAACCCTAAAAATATATTTCAAGGGTCTTAATTAATACAGGGCATATTTTTGAAGGGGCTTTTATTCATGGAACTAAAAAAAGTTTTTGTTCTTGGAAGTTTACTGATATCGTAAAAGATTTTTTTGTAATTGATCCAAACCAATCGACTGTTTTAGCATATGCTCTATTTAACTTAACTCTCTGTATTATTATATTTAAGTACTAGGTATACAAATATAAAATGATTTTGTGCCTATCATGCCATTCTGTTCAACAATATAAAATTTATAACGCAGTGATTTTCTGCGACGGTCGGAATGTACGATCTTATAAATGTTCCTCGTAATATACAGACTTGGAACCCTCAAAATACAAACCTAGCTACTTTGTTGTTGTGAGTCAACTCTTAGGAGTTACTTTCAGTTGGATGAGCGTCATAGTAAAAACGTGGCGTGGCGACGGACTTTATACACCTCTACTCCCTTAATTATTGTTGACATGGGGTCAATTCGACCCCAGTGTACCTTTTATAGTTCATATTTCCTCAGTTTTTGAACTACACGCCTTGTATCTTTTGTTAGATTAGGCCATGCGATGCGCGCCAAAATTTCATAAAGTAGACTCGCTATTTTGAAGTACCGAGAAAAACTATCTACTGATGTGGTAGATTTTTTTCTTTGTTTTTTCGCTGTAGAAAAATACACGTGAAGTCTCCTTATACCTCCCCTCCCCCAAAGTGATCTGTCGTGATTTCATCGTGACCCCACCTCCCCTATCGAACCTCACGTGATTTGTGCACAAGCCCTACTTTATATGTTACATATCTCCCACTTCTGATATAAATGAATAGGGAGTTAAAACTACATCCCTGCATGGCCTTGATACCTGGTAGGTACCTACCTACTTTGACCCTTCGTGTTTCCCAAATCAATAACAAGAAGATTCTAATTCTTCTACGTAAGTACCTACATTTCATTGGTAAAGTTGCCCCGTTCGTCTATGTTTCAGTACGACAAAGTTAAATAAAACCGCAACTATAAAAACTATGTACACACATGATACTAGACATTTACAAGGCGTCTCCAGCATCTCTGGGGACACGAACACTATTAAAAGTTGTACCAACTCGTGAGAGAGGAGACTCAACTATTTTGCTTCAGCTATAGGTATAATAAACAGGGTGTTGGGATTCATGTGGATCAAATTAAAATCATCGATGGACCACCTAATAATGAGCTAATCAAAGGACCCCGATGTGTATTCCGCGAAAATCAATAGTTTTCTAGAAAATCGACGTTTTATAAAAAAAAAAGCTGTACAAAAAATTACTAAAGAAATAGGTCTCAGATCCAGACTGTTGGGTGTAGACATATTATGTTTTAAGGGTTCTGTATCCAAAGGGTAAAACCGGGATCCGACGTTTTATAAAAAAAAAGCTGTACAAAAATTACTAAAGAAATAGGTCTCAGATCCAGACTGTTGGGTGTAGACATATTATGTTTTTAGGGTTCTGTATCCAAAGGGTAAAACCGGGATCCGACGTTTTATAAAAAAAAAGCTGTACAATAAATTACTAAAGAAATAGGTCTCAGATCCAGACTGTTGGGTGTAGACATATTATGTTTTTAGGGTTCTGTATCCAAAGGGTAAAAACGGGACCCTATTACTAAGTCTTCGCTGTCCGTTCGTCCGTCTGTCTGTCTGTGTGTCACCAGGATGTATTTCATGAACCGTGATAGCTAGACAGTTGAAATTTTCACAGATAATGTATTTATGTTGTCGCTATAACAGCAAAGACCAAAAATTTGAAAAAGCGAAAAAATAAGGGTGTCTCCATAAAAAAACACCTGTTTTTTTTTGAACGTGAAGAAACTAGCGCCATCTAGTATGATGGTACGGAACCCTATAACCCTATGTGTGCGGTTCTGACTCGCACTTGGCCAGTTTTTTTTATGTAGATGCTGAACTAGAAAGTCTTTTAGAAATAGACATTTGCTTTAGACCTGAACTTAAACTAAGAGTGAAAAAGAGTGAAAGAGTGAAAAAAAATAAAAGTGGAAATATTTTACTTAGATGGTATCTTTCTATCAAGGGTCGCCTCCGTGGCGTAATAGTTAGTCCATTCGCTTCACACCTAGAGGTCGCGGGTTCGATTCCGGCGGGATCAACTTGTAAGACTCGGTTTGGTTGGTGGTAGGGCATTTTCTAAGCCCGCCTGGCTAGCTACCACCATCTTATCTAAGTCTTGCCGCCAAACATCAGTGTTGAACAACATTGGTGTGTTCCGGCTTGAAGATAAGATAGCCAGTTCTTCATTGCATTGGGGAAACTTGGTAAGCCCGCTTACATCTTCGGCATCATCGTCACTACCATCAGGTGAGATGATTCCAAGTGCTTAACAATTGTAAATAAAAAAAACGCACTACCACAAAATTACACTGAATAAAAATACCTGGACCTAATCTCCAAAATTTGTCTAGTGTTAACTAAGCCATTATAATATTAAGCTAAGTTAGTTATATATAACTTAGGTATTTCCTGCAAAATATTATGCGGCTGCAATTAGGAGAACGTGTAAAAAATAGGTAGATTAGTTTGGAAATTGAAGCTTGATTAAATGTGTTCATAACTTGTAAGTGCCAAAATAAACATTTTCATTTTCACCCTGTATACTTCGGTTGTAAATATCAAAAGCGCTTAGCGTGGCGTGCCCTTCTAGCGACCTTAGGTTAAAGTTATGTGTGTACCTACCTACCTAAATTTCTGTCTTTGTTCTAGAAGTTGTAGAGTTATCAAAATAAGAGTAAGAAGGTCGAGCTATCTTTGACCTCTAGGTGGTTTGACACGCCGCTAGGGAGGGACATTTTCATTTTGACTAGGACGAGCTATGTCAGATTCTTCTTCCTTATCCCCAACGCACCAACGCAGCATTAATGGTCATCTTCACGCAAACGAGAAAGTTCTGGGATCATCAGAGAAACCTACTAAATACCCGTTGCCGACTCGTAGTCACATCAGATTATCACACCAGTATACATTAGTGTTACAAAATTCCTTAATGTATGTAGGTACTCAAACTAAATCTTCCCGCAGTATTTACTGTAGCAGATCAGGCCAACACCGATTCTCCGCCTTCAAAAACTCTGTCAAAGCCTCCATCAGGTGATCCTCCACCTTCAAAAACTCTGTGAGAGCCTTAAGCAAGGGATCCTGCGCCTTCCAAAACTCTGTGAGAGCCTCCATCAGGGGATCCTCCACCTTCCAAAACTCTGTGAGGGCTTCTACCAGGGGATCCTCTGACTTCCAAAATTTCGTGAGTACCTCCATGAGAGGCTTTATTTAAGAAGTTAACCACTGCACAGTGTATGTGATTCATAGCAAGACGCGCGAAAGAGCAGATTTTTCTTGTGTCAGAGATCTAGGTTCACTTTTCCACTTTGGGTTGCTAGGTGGCCAGCCAATTAAATGGGACCTGGTCAAGAAACTGCTTTGAAAAGACTTACGAGAGAAAGATGAAAATTGATAGGTAGGTAATCAATTATTCACTGCCAGTAGACATATTATATTTATTATGGGACAGGGGTAACTGACCGACGATGTAATCCTTTAGGGCTTCACTGCTATGTTCTACTATTGGTCTAGACATTTGGATGATAGGGCCAGGAGGAATTTCCATCTTCCTAAAAAAAGATAGAGATCGTCGATATAAGAGAAACTCTAGGGCCACCTACGTCGATGGTTGAGACTACGTGAGACGTAGTTCTTATCAGTGACCTTATGCCGCTGTAACAGAGTCTTAGATACATTGTTTTGTAGGTAAACTTAGTTAATACTTACAAGGAAGGGTACCCAACTGTCCGACTCCGATTTGATTTATTTTGATAAATGTTATAGAGTAGTCTAAACTAACGGACACGATAATTTTTTTTATATACAAAATCATTTTTTATATTAAAAAAAATGTATATAAAAAATGAGTTTGTGGTGAAATGACAAAACACGTCCCCATTCTTTATTCATGTTCTCTAACATAAAGCGAAAACAGTATTTAATTATCAATTTTTTTGAACAAATCTCTTCTCAGAAATTAGAAGGTTTGTCAATTTTCAGTACTTTGAAGGCCATTTTCTCCTAACAGGTTGAGTTTGGGCAGCTAAAAAAAGATACGTGTCCGTTATTTTAGACTACTCTATAACATATTATATCAAAATAAATAAAATCGGAGTCGGACAGTTGGGTACCTTTCCTTGTTAGTAAAATAAGAATTGTGTTCCATTTCAAAAGGAATCCAAAACGGGACTTTATTTTTGAAAATTTCAACTTAATCTTGCCTCAAAGAAACCCTATGTTCGCACATTTCTTCACCTTTCTTGATACAAAATATCTGTAAGCTATCACCGGTGGACACTTCCCTTTCTGCGGCGCACTTGAACCCGTCTTTCAGCAGACATATCGCTTTTTTCTCATCTATCGGCTGCTTGCGAGCCAACTGGTTATCCAGAAGAGGCTGCAGTAGCGCTCCAGCGCTTCCCGTAGCAGTGAAAGTGTTTTTTTCGTGGTGTCCAATACAATCATAAGTGTAGACGACACCTTTACCTTCCTCATCCAGTCCGGCGAGGACACTGCCCACAAAGTAGGGAAAAAATCGCTTGTAATATAAATTTACGGAGATCAGCTGCGCCAGCGCTGAAGTGGAGATAGGTTTGTGGTTTTCGTAGACGTACGTGTCCACTCGAAGTTTCAGTGCCTTGGTGAAGGAGAGGACGTCAGCCCAGCAGCCGCACGCGCCGTGAACTATGTTGGGGGACAGTTTGAACAGCCTGTCTTGCTTTCTGTTCAGTATCGAATTTCGCAGGACCAACCGCGTATCGGCTCCGATCACCACATAGTCCTCTCCGGCTATAGCGACGAGGGTCCCTCCGTTTTCTTCGTAAGGTACGAACGGATCTTTTTCGGGAATCTTCACATTTTTAAAATTAAAGTGATAAGTAGACATATTATATAAAGAGCAAGAAAAAAGAGATAAAAATGAGATCGATATATATAAAAATAAATAGGTATATATAACCAAAAAAGGCGTCTGTCACTTTGAGTGTTTGGCGGTGGCTTGACGACACTGTGATTATTTTAAAACTGTCAAGGCGTGATCAAAAAAAAACCCTGTAAGGAGATCTGTCAACCAAGCTAATTTATGCAATACTAGCTTTTGTCCGCAACTTCACCCGTGTTGATACAGTTGTGCTGGGGGTGTTCGGTGCCACATTTTTTTAATTTACAAAATAAAAGAAATCCCCAAGCAAAATTTCAAGCTTCTAGCTAACTAAATCCACTAGTTTAGTGTGTTCGTTGTCAATCAGTCAGTTCTTAAAGATTTATGTTATTTTTTACCGGATTGCGCAAAAAGGAGGATAATGTTTTTGGGGAGTATATTTCTTTGGCTGCGCCTATAGCCTAAACCGCTTGATGAATTTCGGAGTACGAGGCGTCGTAAGGTTTGTCTTGATCCTGTGAGTGACATAGTATATTACATTTTTAAGACGAGGTATTGATTGGAACAGCTGTCTCTGTCTTTTTCTTTACGTGTAAAAAGTAAAGAAAATAACCATACTTTTTCAAAGTTTTTTCGTTTCAATCAAAAACTACAAAGAAAGTATAAAAAATAATAACAATACTCACTTTGTATTATCACAACAATTATTCTTGTGTATTTTTAAAAGTTTATGCTTCAAAATATTAGTCATAACTAGAGTTGAAAGTAACGGTGTATCCTATCTTTGTGTTTTTTTTCTATCGAGCCAAAACTGCTCAATCGTGTTTCTAAAACCTTGGACGTTAAGAAAATTCATCAACAATAAGGGTTTTTTTTCAATCTTAGGTTTTCTAGTAGTTGACGTCAAAAATAACCAAAATCTGTAATAATACCGCCTTAACCAACTGCCCAAAAACCAGGGGTAATGTTTTTATGCAGTCGGGTTTCTTTACTAAATTTAATTGGCAGTTACTTTATATACATAAAATAAATGACCCGGAATTTGTAAGCGAAATACCTCATTCCGTTTTTCCCTGAATGAACATTACATATAAGTAAAGTAGGTCTTTCAAAGTTGTAGTAACTTACAAAGTTTAATTAAATTACAGATTTTTTAAATAAAGAGCAATTTTTGAGAAAAAAAAATGAGTTTTTTTACCATTTGGCATCAAAATTTAAAAAAAAAACTGCTGAAAGTATAAAAATAATAGTTGCCTTCCTTACCCAAATTTTATTGAAATCCGATGAGTAGTTTATGAGCTAAAGACAGGACGCGCGCTCGCGCGCGCTTACACACACATACACACGACGTTGTGTGTAAACAGTTTTTTTTGGCCTGCAAGGTAGTAACTAATTAGTAATCTGTGCTGCAAGTGTAAGACGATCGATCCCCATCAAAAGCTCAACATCGGTTTTTTTGCCAACACAATACCTTCTTCACTCAATCGTCGCCCGCTACCAGTCGCTCGAAAGCAAAAATCGGCAAAGTGTGCGTTGAGCGACACACATTAACTGTTGTCTCAGGATATCGTAAATCGTATTCCTAGTTCTACTAGTTTAAAAACACCAAGGGCACTTTTTAACGACTTTTTCTTTATTAAAATTTGAGTGCGTTTAGCTGCACCTCACCTGATGGTAAGTGCCGATGCAGCCGAGGATGTAACACGCAAGCTCAAATAGTGCCTATTCACTCTCGTCTTGAAGATACCTAAATTATATATGAATCGGGGAATACAGACGCCGGAAGGGAATTTGACGAGCTTTATCTTGGGAACGGTACATCTGAAAAAATATGTTGTTAGCTCTATTTGCACATTTCTCAGCCGTCCCAAAGGTAACCTTTATAAAAATGTGTGATATAACAACGGCGAAGTGCGCATCTGACCACGCAAAGTGTAAGGTTCCGGAGTCATTACTGGAAAACTGTTCCGTCTCAGGATAACCTTACTAAATAGTTTAGACACACAAGGGATACTTTTATAACGAATTTGACGAACTATTATGTCTAGGTAACGGCACATCTGATTTTGACAAAATGATACTCGAGGAGGTTAACAAAAAAAATATGCTGTTTTTACTTGTACATGGGAGGCACCCTTAAAAAAATGTATTTGAAATTTAAAATGTACCCACAAAAAAATATAAATACAGCTGTTATAAACATAAGATACAGATCATTAAAATGAGGTGATCAAAAAAAATTCAGTTTGTATTGAAAAAAAAATTATCATTAAAAAGTTGAGTTAGCTTATTTTGGTAATGTTCAGTGTTTTTTTTTGAGATGACAGGACGGAGCTCAATAAATTGTCAATGCTACTTTTATTAAAATAATCAACGTTTTTTAATAAAAATAGCATAGACAAATATTGAGCTCCAGAAACGTTTCATTTATAACACCTATTCAACGAAATCCCATTCGAGGGGTACACTATAAAAAAATCATCCCCCTCTTAAAAAGTAAAGCACATGGCTAACTAAAAAAATTTTTTTCGACATATTGACTTTTTTTTCCATAACTTTACATATGTGTACAAAATTTCATTACTTTAGGTCTAATGTTGGCAGACAAAATGGACTGAGACAAACAGACAGACAAACGGACGGACATGACGAAATTATAAGGGTTCCGTTAATTGCCATTTTGTCTCCAGAACCCTAAAAATAAAACTGTAGGTAGACAACAGCAACATGGTAATAGATTGACGAACCGTTACCTTACCTTACGAATATCTCGCGATTCCGCGGCGTGGCAGCGCAACGCCAGCGCTCGAGGCTACATATCGGTCGCCCCAGGAGACTTCATATCCTTAAATTATAAGGGTTCCGTTTATTGCCATTTCGTCTCCGGAACCCTAAAAATAAAACTGTAGGTAGACAACAGCAACATGGTAATAGATTGACGAACCGTTACCTTACCTTACGAATATCTCGCGATTCCGCGGCGTGGCAGCGCACCGCCAGCGCTCGAGGCTACATATCGGTCGCCCCAGGAGACTTCATATCCTTAAATTATAAGGGTTCCGTTTATTGCCATTTCGTCTCCGGAACCCTAAAAATAAAACTTTAGGTAGACAACAGCAACATGGTAATAGATTGACGAGCCGTTACCTTACCTTACGAATATCTCGCGATTCCGCGGCGCGGCAGCGCACCGCCAGCGCTCGAGGCTACATATCGGTCGCCCCAGGAGACTTCATATCCTTAAATTATAAGGGTTCCGTTTTTTGCCATTTCGTCTCCGGAACCCTAAAAATAAAACTGTAGGTAGACAACAGCAACATGGTAATAGATTGACGAGCCGTTACCTTACCTTACGAATATCTCGCGATTCCGCAGCGCGGCAGCGCACCGCCAGCGCTCGGGGCTACATATCGGTCGCCCCAGGAGACTTCGTATCCTTAAATTTCCGATGAAAACAAAAGAATCCGCGAACAGGATCGCGGGAGCGGCGAACGTACATTTACATCCTAATTTCCCAAGTGGGTTCCGTGGAGCGCGGTGTTCGTCAGCGATATCAAAAATCAAATGGTAATGTTGGATGGAACTCTGAATTTGCGAAAATACTTATAGGAACTTGTTTTGTGAACTTTTAAACCGCCTCCGTAGCTCAGAGGCAAAGTTCACTGGCTTTACACAGGAGGTCGCGGGTTCGATTCCTGGCGGGGTTAATTGTAAGACTCGGTTTGGTTGGTGGTAAAGCATTTTCTAAGCCCACCTGGCTAAGCTACCAAATATCAATGTTGAAATCATTGGTGTGTTCCGGCATAAAGATAAGATAGCCAGTTCTCCATTGCGTTGGGAAATCTTGGTAAGCCCGCTTCCATCTTCGGCAACATCGTCTGGTGAAATTTTGTCAAGGGTTTACCAATTGTGATTAAAAAAAAAAACAAAAAAAAGGAAAGGAAAATAAATATTTGCATACCAAAAATATTATCATGCTTAGCATGAAAAGGAATTGTAAACTGACTGGAAAGGTATTTTTCAATACAGGTTGCTCGAGAAGTGGGACTTTACATGTTAGTTAACTGTGTGCAAACTTGATTTTACCGCACACGTGCTTTTTACTTTGCTACTTTTTTAATATTTCTACCTCGGATGAACAAGGTCTTTCTAGCAATTATTAAAGACTAGCTTTTTCCCGCGGCTCCGCCCGCGTGGACATCGTTTTTATGACTGTATTTAAGGGTGATTAGTAAATTATGTCGTTTCCCACCTACTCAACTATCTCTATGCAAAAAATCACAACAATCGAGTATTTTTTAGTTCCCTCAGGAACTCCATCAGATTATGCTATTTTCCCGGGATAAAAAGTAGCCTATGTCCTTCCCCGTGACACAGGCTACCTGCATGCCAAATTTTATAAAGATTGATCCAGTCGTTGAAGCGGGAAAAGGTAACGAACAAACACATTTTCACATTTATAATATTAAGTAAGGATAATATACAGATACAGAATTTTCTTTGAGACTTTTGAAAGGATAATTTTAAATGAGAGAGATTGTTCCTCTGTAAGGTTACATAACGCAGCTGGTTAGAGCATCTTTAGGTTACATCTTTGTGAAGGAAGAACAATAAATACCTATGTTAGGAGATCGATTGATGATGATGTGATGACACACGCATAGGGTTGTTATACCAAGGAATAGTCATATTTTCCAAGGTGTTTGAAATGCATATAATATTATCCCAAGCCTTAGCAGCTCAGCTCAAATACGTCCCCACTGGGTGCTCGGGCCTACCCTGAATTAGGGCGATCAGGCCTTAGTCAACCACACGGGCCCAGTGCGGGTTGGTCGACTTCACACAAAACTTTCTAGTTTCTTCGCAGGCGTTTGCAGGTTTCCTCACGATGTTTTCCTTCACCGTTAAAGCAATCGGTAAGTATATGTACGTAAGTTTTGAAAAACTCATTGGTACATTGGCCGACCAGATTTGAAACTGGTACCTCTGGTTAGAAGGACCGAGTCGTTACCGGTTGAGCCACCGATGCTTTATTATGCCCAAGCCTTATTGTAATCTATTTATTTATAGTAAAATAAAATGAAACTTTCGCATGCGTATATATGTGTGCCTAGCCAAAGAATAAAAATGGTCTAGCTAAAATAAGGCGCAATTTTCGTAAAACTGAATGGAGTTGCTTTAGTTGTGAATAGAAATTGAGTTGAACCTTGTTATGTATGTACCCATGTATTTTGCTTTTCTTTTACAGTCCTTTTAATTTTACCTGTTTTCTCGCAACTGTATTGAAAAACGTCGTATGATACATGGGTATAAAGGTTATTTACCTGTTTACCACCCTGTAAATATCATCTGGGACTTGACTTGGTTGTTTGGTGGCAAATTGCACACAAGGCCCCACTAGTGGGGTCGTATTGCAAAATAATTTTCGAAAAACTTTAAAACTTTTTCAAGCTTTTATTGTAAAAAGAGTTTTTATGCTCAAAAAGCCAATTGTCCAAATGAATATATAAATACACGTTTCCAAATTCAAAAAAGGCAAGGACAGTATTTTCTACGATTCTATCCCTACTACTCCTTACTATAATATAATATATATATTATAATATATTAATATATAATATTATAAATGTGAAAGTAACTCTGTCTGTCTGTTACGCTTTCCCGCAAAAACTACTGAACGGATTTGACTGAAATTTGGTAGGTAGACAGATTAGGACCTGGATTAAGACATAGGCTACTTTTTACCACGCTCGCGAGCCGCTTGCGGCTCGCGCACTGCGCACCCTCGGAAAGTCATAGAAACGTGGTCCACGCGGGTGAAGCCGCGGGAAACAGCTAGTTGAATATAAAAGATGATCCATGGTCCTTGCCTTGATTCCACCTCCAAAGTTCATCATCATATCAACTTCAAAATAACAAAATCTATTGTCACCGAGAATACAGCTTCATACCAAATTTCAGCTTCATATTTCATATGTCACACAATATAGTAAGTATGCAAAACGGTTTTTATTTTCTAATTTACTCCCCAAAAGTGGCCATCAATTTGAAATGGCGTTGAAGTTCGTGTTCAAAATTCATTTATTTACGTTACACGTCCGTCTTTAGGTCACCGACTTATTAGTGTGTACCACATTTCAACTCAATCGGTGCAGTAGTTTCGGAGAAAATTGGCTGTGGCAGACAGACGGACGGACAGACAGACACGCGAGTGATCCTATAATGGTTCCATTTTTACCTTTTGAGGTACGGAACCCTAAAAACTGGTTTATTATGAAAAACTAGATTTTACTTTCCAATCACATAATTTAAAAAAACCGGCAAATGCGAGTCGGACTCCGCCCCGAGGTACTTTTTAAAGTAATAATCGGGTACTCTAATATTATTATAACAGCTCATATACGTCCCCACCGAGGGGCTCGAGCCTACCCTGAATCAGGGTGATTAGGTCTTAGTCGACCACGCGGGCCCAGTGCGGGTTGGTCGACTTCACACACAACCTTCGAGTTTCTTCGCAGGCGTGTGCAGGTTTCCTCACGATGTTTTCCTTCACCGTTAAAGCAATCGGTAAGTATATGTACGTAAGTTTTGAAAAACTCATTGGTACATTGGCCGTCCAGATTTGAACCCGGTACCTCAGGTTAGATGGACCGAGTCGTTACCGGTTGAGCCACCGACGCTTTTCGTTACCGGTTGAGCCACCGACGCTTTCTAATATACAGGTGTATAAAAAAATTAGTGTAGGATCCGTTAACGGGGCTTCTACTCATCATTCTGATGAACTTTTCCCAAGGAACCCATAGTCAATTTGCAAAAAAAAAATTGACGCTCCATACAAAAATGCACAAAATTGGCCAATCAGCCGATCGTTTTGTATGAAGAGTTCAAAAATTTTTTTGCGAAGAGTTCAAATTTTTTTTTGCGATTTCAGCAAACTTACAAAAGTTGTTCAGTTTGAAATTTTGTTACAACTGTATATACTTTGCCGAGGGTTCCGTGCCACCGCCATCTGTCGAGGTGTAGATGAATGTTTTTGTATGTGGCGAATGAAGCAACCCCTTGTTGTTGTAGTTGACATTAGTCGTCAGTCGTGACTCGTGAGCTCTGTGGTATGTAGTAGCTTATTACATGTACTGTAGGTGTCGCCACAGGCATCAATGAGACCAACAGTAAATAAAAAAATGGCAAATCGATTGTATACGTGTATAACCGTTGGGCACACCAACACAAAAAGTTCCTAAAAATATTTTCCTCAGATTAATCTATATATTAGGTCGGGGAAAAAGTTTTTTCGTATTTTGTATGCAAACTCAAACAGGGCGAACAAAATGAGCTGCATCTTGAACGTTCAGATTTCCATACTGGAAACGCTTGAACTAAATTTGTGCTACTGATTGATACTGCATTAGGTCCTTAATTGGCACAAATTTTATTCGAGGCCAGTGTAGCATTTTTACCTTTTTTACATAAAATTTCAAAATGTCGCTACTTTTCTCGTTACTTTCACTCATTTTCATAGCCAGAAAAAACTATTTTAAAATGGCGAGATTTTTTTTTATTTATTATTAAAATTTCGAAAGTTCACTTATTTAATTTTATTTTAACCAGCCAAGTACAAATAATACAAGCAAAGAGATTTGATTACAAAGTTTTAGTTACAAAATACGAAGAAACTTTTTCCCCGACCTAAAAGAAAGTCGTGTTAGTTAGTTAGTTGTATGGTGTAATCTATATATATAATAAGTTATAAATTATATATAACTCAAGAACGGCTGGACCAATTTTTATGATTTTTGTGTTTTTGCAATTGTCTTCGTCCGGAACAGGATAATAAGTATTAAAATATGATATTTATCAATAAAAAAAAATATCAGTCAAAAAATAATTGGTTTTAGGGTAGGGTAGGGTAGGGTAGTGTAGTGTAGGTGTAGTGTAGTTAGGGTAGGGTATGGTAGGGTAGAGTAGTGTAGTGTAGGGTAGGGTAGTGTAGTGTAGTGTAGTGTAGGGTAGAATAGGGTAGGGTACGATAGGGTAGTGTAGGGTAGGGTTGTGTAGGGTAGGGTAGTGTAAGGTAGTGTAGGATAGGGTAGTGTAGTGTAAGGTGGAACGAAGTTCGCCGGAGCTAGTTAGTTATGTATGACGTCTTCTTCTTTTTGTATGAAAAAACATTTTTAAAACCTTTCGTATGGGGTATCAAATAAAAGGGCTTTCTGAGCCGGTTCTAAAAACATCCACATCATTAGCTTTAGTCTCTTGTTTTAAATTAAAACATAAACAATACAAAACTGCAATTTCAAGAATGAATTAAGAAAAATTAAAAGAATGTATTAAATGTATGTATACAGGGTGTAACTAAATTAGTGTAGTTCCCGTTAACTGGGGGTTCTAGTCATCATACTGAACAACTTTCCCCAAGGAACCCATAGTCAATTTTCAAAACAAAAATACACTCCATACATAATATGTACTAAAATGCACAAATCGGTCGGTTTTTTGCGATTTCAGCAAAGTCGTAGAACAAATGTTGTTCTGTATGATGAGTAGAAGCCCCAGTTAACGGGACCTACACCAATTTTGTTATACACTATATATTTTCGAGATTGCATTCATGAGGTTGGTTACATATAAAAATACTGAGAAAACCTCGGAAAGCCGCAGCGCGGCCGACCCCCGCTGATCCGGCGCAATTGTACCGGTCGCGCTGGCGGCGTCGGCGCGTTTGAACTGGTCGTTGAAAAGGATATGAGGTTATTAGTCGTACGTAACATTTAAGGTATATCTTACAAAAACTAATTCAGTCGCACGCAAGTAGGTATCCAACTGGAGGAGCCCAAACTTGGTATGTTTTTAAAATGTTTTAGATTTTAATTTAAAAACAAGTGACTGAAACGTAATGATGTGGTATGTTTTTAGAACCGGCTCAGAAAGTCCTTCCATTTGATACCCTACACGATAGGTTTAAAAAAAAAAACAATTTTTTTCGTACAAAAAAATGAAGACTAAGGAAAATGTTTTTAGGAACTGCGGGTTAAAATTAATGTGTGGACCTCAGGTACAAGTGTGCCAAACGGCTATTCTGTGCATCGATTTCCCGTGTTCCAACAACATTGGGCTCGTACAAGCCCTTGGTGCTTAGCTCGTGTCGCTTCCGGTACGAACTGTGTCGTTCGCTTAAGCGAAGTAACTAGTATCTCATCTGTGGCATATGTAAGCAGTGTGCGTCATTTATCTAGTACAGCTCGCGCCAAACTTAATTACTAATCTGAACTGTGATGCGAGTGCTTACCGCGCCGGTATAACCGAGCAGTAAGTACCTTTCATCATATCAGCTCATATACGTCCCCACCGAGGGGCTCGAGCCTACCCTCAGTTAAGGCGATCGGGCCTTAGTAATGTTAGTGAGGGTTGGTCGACTTCACACACAGCCTGCAAGTTTCTTCGCAGGCGTGTGCAGGTTTCCTCACGATGTTTTCCTTCACCGTAAGAGCGTCGGATAAACTTACTTTTTCCACAGATGAGATAGTAGTTTCCTTACGTCCTACTAACACCCAAGTGTAATGTAAGTGGTAGTGTAATGGTAGTGGTAGTGGTAGTGTAGAGGTAGTGGTAGTGGTAGTGGTGGTGTAGTGGTAGTGTATTGGTATTTGGTAATGTAGTGGTAGCGTAATGGTAGTGGTAGTGGTAGTGGTGGTGTAGTGGTAGTGTATTGGTATTTGGTAATGTATAAGTGGTAGTGTAATGGTAGTGGTAGTGTAGAGGTAGTGGTAGTGGAGGTGTAGTGGTAGTGTATTGGTATTTGGTAATGTAGTAGTAGTGTAGTGGAGTGGTAGTAGTAGTGGTTGTGGTAGTAATAGTGGTAGCGGTAGTGTAGCGATAGCGGTAGTGTAGTGAAATGTACTGTAGTATAGTGAAATGTACTGTAGTGTAGTGAAATGTACTGTAGTGTAGTGTAAGGCGGTACGAAGTTCGCCGGGACAGTTAGTAATTAATAACTAGTTTTTCTCAAAAATATTTCTATCGTACAAAGGAAAGGTAAAAGCTCCAAAAATACGATAGCATTTCCTAGTTTCCTACCAAATTACGTCTCGCTGTTAACTGCGAAATATCATAGCAGCGAACTTATGGAAACCCATTACGGTGGGCGTCTGCGCTCTAATTGCAATCAACATCTACATCTACAGCCGAAACGACAGCTGAAACTAAAGCCTCGCACTAAAGCTTTACAGCCGCGTCTACTCCGGCGCCACTCGAGACGGGAATTCGTCACCTGTTGAAAATAATTAGGCAAAAAAATCAGCGGGTAAAACAAAAATACTGGTGGCGCTCACTTTTTGCCTGTAGATCGAAAAACCCAAGTTTTCTACTATACGACACACGAATTTCGGAGATTGTTTCGTCGACAAAAGAATTGTCATAGTAACAGAACTACTTTTGTGTACAGGTCGAATCATCGACGAAGTACAGGTTGATAAGATAGACACGAAAATTAAGGTGCGTCTGGATTGATAGAAATACGCAAAACGCTATTTATGGTCATAAAGCTACAAAGTTTATTATAAAAAAGTGGCTAAGTGCGAGACGGAGCACGCGCAAAGCAGGGTTCCGTAGTATTTTCAAAAAATAAATGTTTACAGGGTCTTAACAAAGGTATGCACTTCTTTGCTGGAGCTTGTACTCATGAAACTGAACAACTTTCCCCAAGAAACCCATGGTCAATTCGCATTTGTTTTTTTTTAATAAAATTATTAAAATGCGTGGAATACGCCAGAATAGTACGGCGCGGTATCATAAAGTGAGTGACCGTGGGGTCATTGAACTTGCGTGGCCTCAGCTGGTAGTTGTATTCTGAGCAGTTTGAGAGTTTAATTAAAAAATAATACTTGCGAATTGACCATGGGTTTCTTGGGGAAAGTTGTTCAGTTTCATGAGTACAAGCTCCAGTTAAAAAAAGTGCATACCTTTGTTAAGACCCTGTATTTTCAACCAACTTCCAAAAATACAAAAATCGCCACTTACGAACTTAATATTTTTGTAAATAAATCATTTGTAAGAAAAATTATCTTGGCAAGCTCACGGTAGGTTTAAAAACTGAAAAAAATCTCCCCCACTTTACATGCAGAGGAGGTACCCTAAAATATTTTTATTGGAGTTTATTTGAGTCTAATCCTTAAGAATTTATTCATTTATAGAACCCGATATGAAAAATATATAGGAGTGAAATGAGTGTTGTGATCTACTGATCACAACTCATTTCACGTTACTACGCGTTACCAACTTACCAAAAGTGATACTAACTTTTAGTGTCATTTATTACGTTTTTAACCGACTGAAAGGAGGAGGTTTCTCAATTCGACCGTATATATTTTTTTATGTGTGTTCGCGGATAACTTCGCCGTTTATGAACCGATTTTGATGATTCTTTTTTTGTTGTTAAGGAGATATCCCAAAGGTGGCAACATGATAAGCTAACCAAGATCTGATGATGGCATCCCAGATAAATCGAGAGGAACCTTTGTTTCCTGTTTAAAGTCGGTTTTTTTTGTTCAAAATTATTTAAATTAATTACAGTTCTCGGCTTGACTTGGTATTTTTAATGAAGCAGCCCATTGCTGTTAACTCATAAACATCCGCACTGCTGGGGCACGGATCTCTTCCTTATTTCAGTCAAGAAGGCTAAGGAAACATGGCCATGCCGCTGTAATGCGAGGCCGGAGGCCGAGCTCCGCGTAGGGCGAAGCCCGGAGCGCTCCCTGTGAGGCCGGAGGCCGAGCTCCGCATAGGAGCTCCACGTAGGGCTAAGCCCGTAGCATTCCGTGCAAGGCCGAAGGCCGGAGGCTGAAAGCAGTTATTTCATGAGTATACTCCTGTCGACCGCACCGGAAAACGTAGCGTAGGCAGGCCTCCCACGCGGTGGACCGATGATCTGGTGAAGATCGCGGGACGCCGATGGATGCGGGCAGCGCAGGACCGGTCGTCGTGGAAATCCTTGGGGGAGGCCTTTGTCCAGCAGTGGACGATTTGTGGCTGATATGATTATGATGATACTCCTGTCGCGCGTCGGAGCTGACACGCACACTTCCTAATTAGACTACGAAAGAAACCGTAAATAAATACCTATAGTTAAAAAAAAACTAAAAAGCACGCAACTTCCACGGGTCTGATCGATTCGAAATTTAATGTATGTACTGTTACTTCAACGATTTTGCAAAAATATGGTAACATTGACCTGATGCTACACCATCACCTGGAATCACCAACTTACATCAGAGTTATCGTGATTGGCCGCATTTGAATAGGTTATAGATAGATAATAATCACAATATCAGCTGAAAGACGTCCACTGCTAGACAAAGTTCTTCCCCCCCAGGATTTCCACGACGACCGGTCCTGCGCTGCCCGCATCCAGCGGCTTTCCGCAACCTTCACCAGATCGTCGGCCCACCGAGTGGGAAGCCTTTCCACGCTACGTCTTCCAATGCGCGGTCGCTACTCGAGAACTTTATTGCCCCAACGGCAATCTGTTCTAAGAGCTATGTGCACTGCCAGTCGGTTCCCTTGGATCTCCTCATTTCGGAAACTCCGAGCATGGCTCGCTCCATCGTCTTTTGGGTGACCTTGAGCCTTCTTTTGAGGCCCATACAGTAAGCGACCATGTCTCAGTTCCGTAATCCGTATGTCGTCACTGCACTGGCAACACCTAAGTATACTCTTCACATACTGATCAAAGACCTTAGTCTTGAGACACTGCGGTATTTATTGGGAAGCTTCCCGAAGTCCCGAATGCTGCCCAGACGAGTTTGATTCGTGGATTGATCTCCTTTTTGAAGTTGGACCTACCTACCTGGACTATTTGTCCCAGGTATACATATACATATTCGTCAACAAATTCGAGTGTAGCGGCACAGTATTACAATATAGCGGCTTACAGTAGCGCAACGAATGTACTTACACAGAGCAACCGAAGGGTACAAGCGGGGCGGCGGGCGGCGGGGCAAAGTATATACGGGGTGTTGTTTTGGTTGACAACGCCATTTTCAGGAGGGCTTCTACTCACGAAACTGAACAACTTTCCCCAAAGAACACAGTCAATTCTCATAAAAAAAATTGACCTCTCCATACAAAATTGGTCTACCAGCCGATCGGTTTGTAAGAAAAGTCCAATTTCTTTTTTGCGATTTCAGCAAAGTTGTAGAATTAAAGTTGTTCAGTTTCATGAGTAGAAGCCCTACTGGAAAGGGCGTTGTCGACCAAAACAACACCCTGTATATTCGTATTATCAGACAGTATGGACACTCCCTGCCGCTCTCTATATTCCGACCTCACCCCCTCGTCACCCAGATTGATACAGATGATTGGTTATAGGTTGGTTCATTTCGCCGTCATTTTGTTTGCTCCGTAATTTGTTTTTATGTCATTTCACGACCGTTGTATGCAGTGTCCGGGGTTTGCTACAGGCTAGTATGGGCTAGTACCTACGCCGGTGGCTCATCGTGCTACATCAAAGGTGTTGCGCTACTGTAAGCCATATCGTAATACTGTGGTAGCGGGAGCGACACGGACATTTAAAATTATTTTCGTCTTGTCCTTAATCCCTACTAATATTATAAATGTGAAAGTAACTCTGTCTGTCTGTTACGCTTTCCTGCAAAAAATACTGAACGGATTTGGCTGAAATTTGGTAGGTAGACAGATTAGGACCTGGATTCACATAGGCTACTCTTTACCACGCTCGCGAGCCGCTTGCGGCTCGCGCACAGCGCACCCTCGAAAAGTCATAGAAACGTTGTCCACGCGGGTGAAGCCGCGGGAAACAGCTAGTAATAATATAAAAATAATTATAATGTTATTGCTATCGGGGGTTTTCAAATTTTTAATTTATATTATTTGTTTCTGCCTGTACCTACCTATACAGGATGTAACAAAATTGGTGTAGGTCCCGTTAACTGGGGCTTCTACTCATCATACTGAACAACTTTTGTTCTACGACTGCTGAAATCGCAAAAAATTGTTTTTGCTTTTCATACAAAATGATCAGCTGATCAACCAATTTTGTGCATTTTAGTATGGAGGGCTCAATTTTTTTTTGAGAATTGAATATGGGTTCCTTTGGAAAAGTTGTTCAGTATGACGAGTAGAATCCCCAGTTAACGGGTCCTACGCCAATTTTTTTACATCCTGTATATTGTTAGGTAGGTTGGTACTTGGTAGTATAGAAAAAAGGCAATCTTGAAAAGCAATGCTCAGTGAATGCATGTTATATAGATAAAAATCGTTTATAACTGAAATAAAACAAATCAAGTTTATTATTAAAGCGTGCTTTATTTAACATGTAACATTAATTGAAGCAAATAAAATATGTAAAGAAACTACCAATTTTAAGCACCCAACGGGTAGGTGCCGATAATAGGACTAATTGTTAGCTATCTAGAGACGACATTCTATGCCAAAAATTGTACCGAGCATTCTAGGGAACGCTTTAATAATAGGATTAAAATAAGGGCTCTACCATATTTAGTGAAGATTAGCGTTATTTTTTTGAGAATGACGACTTCACACGTGTCGCGGGTTATTTAAATTTACAAGAACGTATTACATTGTCCTTAGGTTGGGTCTATAGCGAGGCGCGGTTCGGGAGCGACTGCCGAGCCGAGCCCAGTGCAATGGCAAGCTGCATACACAGCGCAAATATAATAATAGTACATGTCGTTACACACGCGTCATCAACTCTTCATTATATCATAATGATCAGTTTTAACGGTATTTTAGTTTGTGCCTAGCTTTCAGAGGTTTATTTTTTCGAGTTACACGTAAAATTTCGATTTTTTTTTATGATTTTTTGTTTGAACCTCTTTCAGAACGGTCCAACAGAATCGTGTTTTCAAAATACAAACAATTATGAACCTTATCATAATATACTCAGTGTATTTCACTAAAATCTACAAACTTAACATTGTTTTTTTTTTGTGACGCAACCTAACATTTTTTTTATTCACAATTGGTAAGCCCTTGGCATCATCTCACCTGATGGTAAGTGACGATGATGCCAAAGATGGAAGCGGGCTTACCAAGATTCCCCAACGCAATGGAGAACTGGCTATCTTATCTTCATGCCGGAACACATCAATGTTTTTAACACACTGATGTTTGGCGGCGAGACTTAGATAAGATGGTGGTAGCTAGCCAGGCGGGCTTAGAAAATGCCCTACCATCAACCAAAACTATGTAGTGACAATAGAGTTCATTTAAAGAGTACATCCTCTTCCCTTGAAAGCACATCAGAGCGGACACTCACATCAAGCATGGTACAAGTCTAGTCAAGACTGTAAACTTTGTATGTGTTAAAAATGGTGGAAGGTGAGGACAGTCCTTACTGGGTAGTTACACACACTATTATATTACGTCTTCTTATATTGTGCCTCAAGTGAGGTTAGTACGTACTGAAACCTTTTCACAAACCCAACACCGAAAACAGCTTTTTCATAAAAAGTTACCAGAATTTCGATTGGAGTCGACCGCGAAGTTTAGCGTGATGCTGAACGTGAACAGCGTGAACAGCGTGCTTATTAATACGTAGTGCATATATTTGTAAAGTATTGTTGATTTTAATTATTGTATTTTTTTTATTGTATCTCTGTGTTCTTTATTAGTTATGGAAGTGCGGATTCTTCTTGCACAAATATTGTTATACTTAAAAGAAGTCTCCTGCAACATGTAATATTTTTTACAATGAGATACCGCAATAAACTTTTTTCATTTTTTTTTCAACATTAACGCAGAGATTACAACATTAATATCATGATCAGAGCCCTGAAGCCTAGATTAATTAGACATGTTTACGTGAGACATTAATTTTAAAATTATAAATGCAGATATCTCGCCGATAAGTGCACGATAAAAATAAATGTATGTACTGATACTCTTCAGTGAAAGCTTGAAACGTTTTAGTAGTAGCCGGTCCAAGCGTTGTAGCTGTCCTTCTCGGCCAGCTTGCGTTTCTTATCCTCTTCCATCTGATTGCGCAGATCCTGGGCGTACGCGAGGTTGCTTTCACGAATTTTGCGCTTCTCTTCCAACTCCTTAGCATCACCTTCGGCGAGTCTCAAATCAGTCTGGAAAAAAAAACCTTAGTTGCAGTTAAAGCGATATTTCCTGACATAATATACAATCGCTAAACTTAAGTGGCAGTGGGGATAGAACAGATAGCTGTTGGGGTAGTAAAGTTCTCGAGTGACGACCGCGCACCGGAAGACGTAGCTTAGGAAGACCTCCCACACGGTGGAGCGACAACCTGGTGAAGGTCGCGGGAAGCCGCTGGATGCGAGCAGCGCAGGTCCGGTCGTCGTAGAAATCCTTTGAGGCCTTTGTCCAACAGTGGACGTCTTTTGTTGATATTATGATTATCATCTATCTATAACCCATTCAAATAAGGGCAAAGCACGATAACTCTGATGTAAGTTGGTAATTCCAGGTGATGGTGTAGCATCAGGTCATTGTTACCATATTTTTGCAAAATCGTTGAAGAAACAGTACCTACACTAAACGAATCGATCAGACCTGTGGAAGTTACTCGTGCCTTCATCAACTAGATAACTATGTAACACGACACACACATTAAATTCATTATTTAGCAGTTGGGTAAAAAGCAGGTCTCACCTTCTTTCGATAGGCCACTGCCTCTGCCCTCTCCTCCACTGCCGCACATCTCTTGTACTCTATCTGACTGTCCAGCCCGTCCGTCATCTCCTTGTTTAGTCTATCAGTATTGTCCTTCTCGTCAACATTGTACTGGTCGTATTTGACATTGTCTTCTACTTGATGGAGCAGGGTTCTCATGTCATCACGGTCTTGCTGCGCCTCCTGCAACAGCTAGATGATAGTAACACACGTTCTGTTAAGTACAGTTTATAGGTTGTTTTGGCGAATAAACTACAATGTAGCGGCTTACAGTAGCGCAACGAATGTACTTACGCAGAGCAACGTAAGGGTACTTTCGGGGCAGCGGGCAGTGGGGCACAGCCTGGCAAACTAGCGGAGTTTAGCCTGACGGCTTAGGCTAGTACGGGCTAGTATCTACGCCGGTGGCGCATCGTGTGACATCAAAGGCGTTGCGCTACTTAAGACATATCGTAATACTGTGCCTAAACCCTTAATGTTGCATCATAATTCTGTATTTTGATACTCAACTAGTACCTTCCCTTAGTTTTTATTAAATGGTTTACACACAATTAGTGGCTTTATTTCACATGAGTGATAATTTTAATATACATTTTGACATATTTCCAAAACTAGTTGGTTGAGGTGAAAATATAATTATGTAGCTTTTCAAATTAAGATAAAGCTACAATCAATTTGCAGTATTATTACCTGATTGTGCATCATTTGCTCACAAACAACATCATTATTTGCTGTCTTTTCGTCCAAACGATGCTGTTTTTCCTCAGCGCTATAACAAATAATATAAAACAATAAAACATCAATTTTCACCAAGTGTGGGAATGTAATTCTCACTCCTGACAAGAGATGAAGTGTATTTTCTTTTTACTGCTCTTTTAAAAATATTATTCCAATAATATGTACCACCACCATAATATTGATTGCTAGACTTTCAAGCAAGCATTTAAACAAAAATTCTTAAACACTAAATTTAAATTAGTATCTATTAAATTTACCTACATTCGTAATTCCATACTAAATAAATAAATGATAATTTGTTTGAAAAATACAGACATAACAACAGAATCATAACAGTATTATACTATAGTGCAGATCACATGTACAGGGTGCCCATTCATAAAATGTACAAACGAGAGGGAGTGAAACTAGACTCTCATTGCGAATTCTAAACAGAACCCACTTACATTGGTAATTTCAAGTTTCTAGGTCAAACTATTAAGACATGCCAGGGCCACATTTTATAAATGACTGGCGGAATATATCTTGCAAAAGGCTTATTAAATAATACTCTTTTTTATCACCCCTTTACATGTACGGAATGTAGTACTAATAATTTTTAAATTATATTTATTTTAATTACTTAAAAATGAGATCTGTACTCAAAGCATATTAGTGCAAAATTTCACGCCATTTGGTTTAAAAATTTACGAGTTTTTGAAGTTTGTGATTGATAGAATAACATAATAAGGACCTGTTCTTCCTCGGCCCCTTGATGCTGAGGATCTCTACTACAAGTGAGGTCTTTACATTGGCTGTGGTTGAAGACACTGTGGACTGCCCTTTTAGATGTTCCCATTCACAGTTTACAGCATCTATCCATTACATATCAATGTTTATTATAAGTATATATTATACAAACAAACGATCTGGCCCAGGATGTTATGTTTCTCCAGACTATGCTTTGGATACCACATAATGTGTCCGAAGAAGCAAAGTGTACAATATATATCTAGCGTTTTTATTTAGAACCCTAAAATTTGTGCTGACTTTGAATATGTCGTTTTAAAATAATCTTTTTGCATATGACTTACACATGGAAGCTTCTATCCAAGACCGTTTGCACCTGGTCCTCAATCTGCCGGTCCTCACGGATCTCAAACTGCCTGTCCTGCTCCTTGCTCACTTCCCGGTCATGCTTGGAGTTGGCCATGTCCTCGCGTTCATGTTGAACTTGGTCTTGTTTGTCTTGGAAGTCTCTATAATTAGAAAAAAAAACCTCATATAATAGTTTCATAAGTCATAACAGAGGCAGATGATGTATGCTTACGTTGTGGTCTGATGCCATCAAAATATTACCAGCTAGCCTAACATTTTGTCATCTATCTCATGATTTGTCACATATACAAGACAAGCGATGACATTTTTCTCATGAAGCACAAGTTAGCCCAGCAGGACGTCAATGGGGTTTGCTAACACTGCTGTACTCAAATGTACGGTCACATCTATTAGGCCTTAGTCATGAGGAGACAACAAAGAACAAAAAGAAATCATAATTTAGTCATTTGGCACAACCCTCATGCACATTGAAGTGTACTAGAAAATTCAGTTACGGGTCCCCAGCAGGCATAGCATGAGGTCCATTTTGTCTACCCACTAATGTCAAATGTAGACTTCGAAGCGCGACAAAACGGTTGTATCGCGACACCGAGCATGGCCCTCGCGAGATAAGACTGGTCTCGCTCTCATCTGTCATTTGTAGAGAGTGTGTAGAGATTTTTATCTCGTGCCGAGCATGAACGCAACGGAATAGGCTTATTTTGAGGTTTGATTGAAGACATATATGTCGGCAACCCCTTGAGGTGTCAACAAACTTCTAGCGACTGTTTATAGATTTTTCGTGTTTTATTATTGTTTTATCATCAAATAACAAATTAGGTACTTCCTTTTTCTTTGCTTTAGTGTCAGAAACTTGCACGAAAAACCAACGGAGTCAGACAGTCCCCTCACCTCCAAAGAGCATATAATCACTATGTTTGCCCACCTCACAAACGATAACAGTTGTTTTTGTGTCAAATTATTACTTAATCAAGCAAATTTTCATACCTCGGTCTCTTTATGGAAATACAAACCAAGCAATTTGCGAACAACAAAACAAAATCATAAACAGATTTGTCGCCTATCAAACTGCTACGTGGCTGCGACTTTTCTCTCTACACACTCTCTACCTGTAACAGCATGCTCGCACACGCGACAAAAGCCCGTAGAAAGAGATAATTTTCTCTCGTCGCGCGCGACACATGTCTATGACCTCATGCTACGCCTGCTGGAAACTCGAGTTTCCATACAAACATAGTTATGCTTTAATACAAAAGGTACATGCCGGATTGAATTCAAACTTTGCGAGTATATTGAGAAGACGCATATCGATGTTTATAATTAGTTTTCAATGTACTAACTAATATAAAGCGGGAAAAAATAGGAGCAGTTTCAAACTTTCACTACGAGACTACTTTAAACCTCTGTTTAGTTATGTTTATATTTACTATGATGAAAAACATTGATATGTGTCTACTCAATATATTCACAAAGTTTGGATTCCATCCGGCATGTAGTTTTTGTATTAAAGCGGAACTACGTTTGTATGGAAACTTGAGTCTCCTGGTGAGCCTTAAATCTATATATGATGCCTGTCAAGTATGGACAGGGCGCAATATTATACAGTTAATAAAATATTAAATACGTACCTTTCCACTCGATCTGAATAGTTTTTCATGGACACATTCATTGTTTTCTGCTCCATGATAGCTTCTTGGTAGTCAGCCTGAAATCAATTAAAAAATAGATACTCAAAAACATACCAGAACAACATAACAGATATGTATTAAATAGTGTATTTTCCAGTATCAAAAATAAATAAAATATTATTCATCAAATAGTATACCGTCTGAAATATCTGACCTTTATTTTTTTATTTAATCAAACCACAAAATTAGTTATAACTACATATTTCTGAGCTCATATTTGTGTACCACATATAATTCTGTCTCCCGCGTTATACTCGCGACCCGGTACTGTCCGTGTGAACGTTGACAAAGGTATCGTTGACATTCAATGATTTTTATGTACAGTAAGACCTCTATAAGTCGAACATCAAGGGAGACACCAAAAAATTCGAGTTATAGAGTTTTTGACTTATGGAGAATTTTGACTTAGGCAGATTTTGATTCGACATAAAGAGGTTGAGATTTGTTCTTATAAATTTTGAGTTAAAAGAGAGGTAAAATAATAAAAAAATCAAGTTGCAGAGGTGATTTCATTTGTAAACTGTTGTACAAATTGATGTGTATTGCAGTAGAACCAAACTATTTCTGACAATATTTCAGCCGACAACAAATGACTTGCTTCAATAAAGTTCAAATGAAACCAAAAATAATAAAATTAAATACCTGACTCCAAGCAAGCAAACACATGCTAACGATTCGTGGTATTTAATCCTATTAAATGTATTCTCCTTTATTTTCTAAGATACAATGGTGTACTTACATTGTCGGCAAATTCTTAGTCAGCAAATAATAAAGACTATTTACAAGTCGGTAACTTATTTTTCTTTGATCTATACACGTAATAAGTTTCAAATAATTGACTTGTAAAAAAACATTGCTATGTTCGAGATACAGAGGTTCAATTTAATTTTTCGAGTTATGGAGGAAAAATATGTGCCAAAAGGGCTTGCAGGGACTCACTGATTACTTTGACTAATAAAGGGTTGAGATTTCGAGTAATGGAGGTTATGGTGTTTGAAGGGAAGGGAACAAAACATTTCTTCGAGATTTGAAGGTTTTCAACTCATCGAGGTTCGACTTAATGAGGTTCTACTGTATAACTTTTTGTGTTATATTGTTTTCATGTTCTAATACAATAATCTGGTTTATTTCAAGGATTGAATTTTGATGTTATTAGCTAATGATTGTTTATTTCTTGATTTTCACAAATGAAATTGTTATTATTTTATGACTATCAGAAAGAGTGTAATTTGCGCCTATTTTGAATAAATACCTTGAAACTTGAATTTTAGAACAAAACAGCATTCTTAAGATAAGATAAGATAAATACTCTTTATTGTACCCAAAAATATAAAAAAAAAAAAATAAACACAATGTAAAACTTAGAAACTAACTCAAAAATTTAAACAAAAACACAACTTAAAACAAAATCTTATAAGCGGTACAATTTGGGCGGTCTTATCGCTCAAAGCGATTTCTTCCAGACAACCCAGTGTTTGAAGACAAAAGCACAAAAAAAATGGTAGTGCACGAGTATCGAACTATAACAATAAATTATGTAATATACTATACATTTGTAAAGTTAAAATACTTATAATACTTATAAATACTTATAATAGATAAGACTGTACTAAATAATAAATAATAATTATATATTATTCTTGACAGATGATTAAAAGTAACTGATTTAATTTTACTTAAGTGGAAAACATCCTACTGTTTACAACTACAATTTACACCACTTGGGTACCATAGGACAGCACAATAACAACATCTAGAACTTATCTCCATCTGTGTAGGTAGATACCTAGGTGTCATAACATTGCTTGTCCATGAGTCAACAACAAGGGCAGCTGCTTACATTCATGTACATGGAACTGTGTAGGCGGTATTAAAATACTTGATAATGAGCATAACAACTTTTCAAATTGTGACACACAATTGTAGATCAAAATCCACTTCAAAACACTTAATAAATATTATATTTTATTTCAAACTCCGCCCATGTGGGCATCGCAGCCCTACCTCGAATTTTTAGGTCACGCATGTCTCACTTTTATTACAAGGACAGTTCAAGGATGGCTCAGAAAGACGCACTGTCATACAAACTACCTATAAACATGCAAAAGTACATATTCAATGCCATTTTTACAGCTATAGACAACCACTAGACAACAGTTTATTGATCCAATTTGGGGGTCTCTAACGTCGTAGTAAAGAATGGAAATTCCGAAATTTGAATCAATAGTTTCGATAAAAGGAAGGGAAAGTTGATTGCGTACCTGTCTCTCGCGATCAACCCGATTTTGCTGTTGCTCCTGGCAGTAATACTGATTCCACTCCATTACGAATAATTTGTTTAACGAATCAAGTCTTGAAGATGCAAACAAACAGGCTCAACTGCCGATCTGAAATTGGAAGAACGAACGGTAAAAGACAGTTCACTAAACTCACAATGAATTTTATTGTAATACGACGTACATAAAGGTTGGAAAGCTGCACGGAAGCCGGCCGGTTAGCGGTTAGGTTATCTATGTACCTAGGTACTTACTACCGATCACTATTTATAACTGCACCCCAACCGTTTGATTGTGTCTTCTCTGATAGTTCCTCGTTTTCGCTGAAAAAAGGTAAAATTACTGCAGATTTACCTTTTTGGAGTTTTCTGACTGACGAAATTTGGTCAAATCTGTGTACTTAGGTGTTGTAGTAGGTACTGCAGGAAGTAATCACTGAGCATGTAATAATCACATACAACTTGTAACTAGCAACCTGGCAATAACAACTGAACTAAACGACCGACGACGCCAACGACGCGCAATAATCAATTCAAAATTCAAACAAACGGTGTGACCAATTTTTTAATAATCTACTGTGGCACTTTATAAAATTCTACTAAATTCTACTGAACAGAAAACTTAATTTATCAAATATCTAGAGTTACTCTTCTACTTTTGCGTTATTTTTTTATTCCTAATTGGTAAGCCCTTGGCATCATCTCACCTGATGATAAGTTTAGTGACGATGATGCCGAAGATGGAAGCGGGCTTACCAAGATTCCCCAATGCAATGGAGAACAACCATAAAACACCAAAAATACAGAAAAGAAGTTTTATTTAAAAAAAATGTTACATAATTTATTTATCCAGGCATAAAAATTAAATAAAATGCAAATAACGCCTTAATCTGTATATATATAAGGAAAAGGTTACTGACTGGTATATCGACACACAGCCGAAACCACTGAATGGATTTCGCTGAAATTTAGAATACAGACATTTATGAAGACGTAGGCAACCGCTAAGAAGGGATTTTGGGACATTTCCACGGGAACACCAAAAATAGGATCTGCGCAAGAGACGCGATGATTTACTTGTGAGGTAGCAGTTAATCCATTAATTTTGTTCCGATGTTTTGCTGTAGACAAATCAGAGACCACGTTTCGAGAGCATCTACGTTCCGGCATACATAAGTAACAGCGGATACCTACAAATTTTTCGCGCGCAACTACGATCCGAAATACGACGTATAGTAAGTTATGAAGTAAAGTTAATAAATGAATTATGTAAATAAAGTTACACGACTCACAGTGAGCACTTCACCATCGTCTTCGTCTTATGATTTGTACAACCATTTTGAAAAAAAAGGAGATGTTTTCAAATTTGGCGCGGTAAACAAAATCTTTGCCTCAAAATGAAAAGTCATCATCATATCAGCCGAAGGACGTCCACTGCTGGACATAGGCCTCCCCCAAAGGATCGCCACGACGACCGGTTCTGCGCTGCCCGCATCCCGCGACCTTCACCAGGTCATCAGTCCACCGAGTGGGAGGACTGCCTATACTACACTTTACGGTGCGAGGTCGCCACTCGAGAACTTTACTACCCCAACGGCCATCTGTTCTACGAGCAATGTGCCCCGCCCACTGCCACTTAAGTTTAGCAATTCTGAGAGCTATGTCGGTTACTTTGGTTCTCCTACGGATCTCCTCGTTTCTGATACGATCACGTAGAGAAAGACTGAGCAAAGCACGCTCCATTGCCCTTTGGGTGACCTTGAGCTTTCTTATGAGGCCCATAGTAAGCGACCATGTCTCAGTTCCTTTTGCATCACTGGCAACACACACTGGTCGAAGACCTTGGTCTTAAGACACTGCGGTATCTGGGACGTAAAGATATAGCGAAGCTTCCCGAACGCTGCGCAGCCGAGTTGGATTCGACGATTGATCCCTTTCTCGAAGTTGGACCTACCTAACTGTACTGTTTGTCCCAGGTATACATAATCGGTAACAACTTCGAGTGTATAGCCTCCAACCTTCAGAGGAGTAGGTATGACACGGAAGTTTGACATAATTTTCGTATTGTCCTTGTTCATTCTAAGACCCACTTGTTGAGAGGCTCTACTGAGGCCATCGAGCATTGTGCCTAAGTCGTCCATAGTCTCAGCCATGACCACGATATTGTCAGCGAATCGAAGGTGGGTGATGTACTCGCCGTTGATATTGATTCCGAGTCCACCCCAGTCCAAAAGCTTAAAAATATCTTCCAGGGCGACGGTAAACAGTTTCGGAGATATAACGTCTCCCTGTCTCACCCCTCGCTGCAGCTGGATAGGTTCTGAGTTTTGATCCTGGAGGCGAACCGATATGGTGGCGTTTTCATACAAACACTTCAGCACTTCGATATATCGATAGTCAATTTGGCACCTCTGGAGAGACTGTAACACAGCCCAAGTTTCGACCGAATCGAAGGATTTCTCGTAGTCCACGAACGCCAAGCATAGTGGCTGATTGTACTTTTTGGTCTTCTGTATAATCTGCCGCAGCGTATGTATGTGGTCTATGGTACTAAATCTTTTTCGGAAACCGGCTTGTTCGGGAGGCTGGAAGTCGTCAAACCTGCGTGCGAGACGATTCGTAATGACTCTCGAAAACAGTTTGTAGACATGGCTCAGAATTGAAATGGGTCTGTAGTTCTTCAGCTGGGTATTGTTGCCCTTTTTGAAGAGAAGCACGACCACACTTCTGTGCCATGCCTTAGGCGTTTGTCCCTCAAGTATAACGGAATTCAATAACTTCTGAAGAGCTTTAAGTACCGGTGTTCCACCTGCTTTCAGAAGTTCAGTCGTAATTCCATCATCACCCGGTGCCTTATTGTTTTTAAGCTGTTTAAGAGCCATTCTAAACTCGCTCGTACAGGCTGACGTCCGGGATATCTTCGGTATAGTGTCGGGTAAGTCTAGCTCTTGGGTTTTTAGCCAGATTGCTGACAGGCAGACGTGTGGTCGTGTACAATTGTCCGTAGAACTTCTCAACTTCTTCCACCAACTCAGTCTTAGACGATATGATCCTGCCATCCTCAGTCTTCAGCTTGGTCAGTTGTCTTTGACCAACAACAGACAGATCTCTCGCGAACACTTTTGAGCCTTTGTTGTTCTCATTCGCCTCTTTAATACAAATTTGTATTATAGTTGCACAAATCGCGAGTTAGAGATTTAGAGATCTGCCTGTTTAGTTGCCGATACTGAGTAGCGTCTTCAGAGGACTGCAAAACCAATCTGCGTCTTTATTCCATGAGGTTGCTGGTGAAGTCCGAGATTTTTTTGGTTCTGTTTGAACGGCGAGTTTTAAAAATCTTAGACCAGACCGTTTGGACAATTTTCACGAACCTGTCATTATAATCGTCCACATTCTCACAGTCTTCTAAGCATTCGAAACGATTGTGCAACTCGAGCTGAAAGCTCTCGGGGTTTTGGAGCTGGATGGGCGCTGGTCGGAGCGTGGACTTCATCAGTCGACATGTGCAGGTCCCAACCTCCTGAGACTGGTAGCCTGTGTCTTAGTGTCAACTTGATCGCCTAGTATATTCTAAAGGTTATCCTGCGCTAAGCTCCCTACTGATAGACAGTTATACCTATGGAATAAGAGGTTCCACAAGATGCATTGCACCTATCGTCTAGTATCATATCAGCTCATTCGCGTCCCCACAGAGGGGCTCAAGCCTGCCCTATTGTATATCATTTGATTTTCTTCTAAAAAAAAGCGAGCTGCAACCTTACTTCTCAAATTAAGGTAAAACCAGCATTTCCTAGGGAGACTTAATAATGCGTGCAAGGGGTAAAATAAATAAAATATCTTGGTTGAGTCTTAAAAGAAATTAAAGTATATTGGACTCAAATTGTGGAGAAACCTTTGTTTATATAGGCGTAAAACTCCACGTTACATTGATTTTAACTTATGATATTGCTCTGTTTACACAAAATATTATTGAAAAAGTTGCCCAACGGCTTGGTATTAACTTGGATAGTTTTAATTATAAGCACGGCCGTACATCAGTGTTTACACACTTAATAGGCAATTCATTTTCGAATCGTAAGTTTCTCTTTTTCACAAGTATGACAGAAACGTTACGCTAAAGTTTACAGATGATTTAATGTAATTAGATAAGTTAGTTACAACTCTACATTTTATAGTTAATTATTGGCCCAAGAAGATATCACATTTCTTCTTATATTTTACAGAGCTTAGATAGTGCATTGAACGGTACAAATATAGTATGATACTGAGTTATGCAAGCTCGGTGCGGTGTCTCGCACTGTCTTATGGACGTAGATTAATTAGGATTAAATTTTTCTATATTAAGTAAGATTAAAAGGTAAACAAAATTAAATAGATTAGTTACAGTGCTGAAATCGTTCGTCCCTGGGCGAGATAGGAAAAAAATACCTAAAATATAAGGAAAACTAGCCCCGAATACGAACTTTATGTCTCTGAATTATTATAAGTGAATATGAACGGTATTAATATTATTTAGTATCGTTCGTTCAGTGATTACAACCAACCCGTAACAGTTTTAAAATTGTTGCTTTTAGCAATTCTTTAGGTAATTTCAATTATCGCAGATTATACATTTCTGTCAAGCAAACTATACTACAACCACCTTATGCGTGGTTGTACAAATCTAAAAGTCAAAGAATCCTAATTTTTAGAGAAATTTTCTAGAGTTCCATATTTATATTCTTATGGGTTCAGCACGAATTTAAATTTAGTAATGTCTATAACAAACATGGTTACTTAGTGTGTAATTCCAGTTACACGTAGCTGCAAAACGATTGTACAATCTATCTATATATATAAAACTCAAAGGTGACTGACTGACTGACTGACATAGTGATCTATCTACGCACAGCCTAAACCACTGGACGGATCGGGCTGCAATTTGGCATGCAGGTAGATGTTATGACGTAGGCATCCGCTAAGAAAGGATTTTGGGAAATTCAAATAAAAAAAAAACCAACAATATTCAATCTCTTGGCACACGACTCTTTCGCCTCGCCACTTAATTCTGCCTCCCTTCTCTGCACTCACGCATACCCAAGAGGCAGCCCTTTGTCCTCCCTTTCACACAACATCACAATCATCTTTTCTCTTTCGCTCTCATCTACACTCTCGTGCAAACCTAAACCGTATTTCATTGGTCTTAAATGCCAAAACTTTCCATAATCAGGCCAAAGGAGATAGGTGCCAACCCCCCCAAGGCTTAACATAAAAAGTTTAGCCCGTGTGGTGTCACGCAGCAGCTCTATCACACATCCCCCCTAGGCAACGTGATAGCTGGACCACAGACAAGCGGGCACATTCCCACACTGCAAACAGATACAATACAGTCATATCGGTTTATTTCCAATTGCTGGACATTCCAATTGGAACTATATGAGATTTTATTCTGGTTGTAGAATTGAAGGTATCTGAATGGAGGTTTCAAATTACTATTTTACTTCTTGCTTTAAGAACGGGCTTCCCCTCCCGAAGGCGGTTAGAGAAGCCAAATTTTATCGTGTGTCAATCCTTAAGCAAGACGCTTGGAACAATTAAATTTCATATGCTGTTACCTCTCCTTTTTAGCTAACTCGCGGCACAGGCCATCGACCTGTGCATCTACTATGCCTAAAATCTACCTACATATACTCGCTTGGACCATAACCCTACGCTCCCTACTAATTTTTAGAATACCTCTGTAGGTATCCTAGTATTTGCTCAGAGCTTGACTCCTTAATATTCGTTTGTTGTTAGGGTTTTATTTATGTTGTTTGGTGGTAGTTTGACGCGTCTAGACCCTATTGTTTTGCGTACGCTGGAGTTTTTATTTCATTGTTCGGTGTATGTAAGGGAGTTTTTAGCCCAAATGAAACCTAAAACTCTACGTTAACCTAACTCAATTGTAGCAAAACAATTTGGTCATATAGCTGTGACCATCGAATTATTTTTTCCTCAGATCTTTGGTCGAACAAAAAATTTTTAAAGTCTATCCATTGATAGTTGCAAACAGGGAGATAACATCATATATTATTAAACCTTAACCAACAGTCTCTTCAATTCTACAGTCTGTGTAGGACTTTAGCGTTCAGCTTACCATTTCCTTTTATATTATTAAAAAAAACATATCTAGTATTTCCTTTTTTTTTTATAGTAACATTGATTGTATACGTATTAGCAAAAAAATATTTAAAGGTTGGTTGTGTCTTCATTTCTAACGCTTCGAACCCCATTCAGAAGTGTGTAGTATCCTGTATCGACTACAGTTATTTCAAATAGTTTTGTGTAGTTTTTCAACAATGTCTGTGTTGAAGCCGCTAGACATTGGCAGCTGCGCCCCAAATACGTCAAAGACGAGACAGGTGCGTGCCAAGAAAGGGTGTCTTAAAGTTTACGAAAAAACTTTGATAAAATGTTTGAAATAGGTGATAATTCAATTCAATTTTTTAATTCAATATATTAATTCAAAATAGGTGCAAATTACACTCTTTCTGATAGTCATTAAATAATAATAACAATGTCATTTGAAAAGAATTAAGAAACAAACAATAACTAGTTAAAAACGTCAAAATTAAATCCTTGATATAAACCAGATTATGTTATTAAAAAAGCTACGGTGGCTCAACCGATAACGACTTGGTCCATCTAACCAGAGGTACCGGGTTCAAATCTGGACGGCCAATGTACCAATGAGTTTTTCAAAAACTTACGTACATATCATTACCGATTGCTTTAACGGTGAAGGAAAACATCGTGAGGAAACCTGCACACGCCTGCGGAGAAACTCGAAGGTTGTGTGTGAAGTCGACCAACCCGCACTGGGCCCGCGTGGTCGACTAAGGCCTAATCGCCCTGATTCAGGGTAGGCTCGAGCCCTTCGGTGGGGACGTATATGAGCTGTCATGATGATGTCATTAGAACATGAAAACAATATGACACGAAAAGTTATACATAAAAATCATTGAATGCATTTAACAAGAGTAGGCCAGTTCCCAAGGACAGCACCCAGTCATGAGTATAACGCGAGAGTCAGCCATCGCTCCCATCAACCATATTTGAGGGAAAGGAACGACCCGGCTCCCGATGCGCCACCATCCGCACGAACATTTAAGCGAGCGATAATTTAAAATTATGTACTGGTTGTTCCAAGCGATGTTCTGGGTAAGAAAATATTACCAAGCTACCTGTCTTGACAATATAGATTACACAAAAACAATCGCATTAAAGGCAAAAAAAAAACTTATTTTTCAAGCTATTGATAAAAAAAGAAACATTTCCGAGCCCACTGTATGTACAGGGTATATGAACTCCCAGATTTATCTTAAAGTGTGCATAATGAAAAGATTGATACCATTTATAGACATGTTTTATCAGAAGGAAAGATGTTTTGTTTTGGCTGGATAATCCAGGATATGTATTGGTAACATTGCCATTACTATCGAGTTCATAACTAGACAACGAAATGCCCTAAATGTGCCTCAAGCTCGTAGTAGGTATTTTTGGGCTCTGTTAAAAGTATACCGATACCTACGCTACAACCACGAACGTTGACATCTTTCAAATACCGATGACTAATTTAGCCAAAAGAGTGGCAACTACGCCTGAAGAAGCAATTAAGAGACGAGCAGCTAATTATTACGAGATAAATTTGTTACAAAGGTATCGCAGAAGCAAATTTGATATAGATTTTAAAATACAATTATGGGTTTGATCTTATGTTAACACATTTTAAAATTATTTTGCCTCTTTACTTCTTGGACACCACAGTACGGGATCGAAGAATCATATAAAATATTTTTATAAAATACTCCTAAAAGTACTGGCAAAAGAAAACATACCTAAAATAATATTTTACTACTTGAAAGGCTATTGAAAAAGTAGAAATCTGTAGCCTCTGGACACACTGAAAACCAACAAAGAGCAAACCAGTTTTTTTTTTATTTAAACTATGGAATCGAGGCATTCCTCGGAGGCCTTCAATCTAACAAGCAAGTTGTACAGACTTTTTGGCGGGAATTTGTAGCCTTCAGTTTGTCATTTTTCTTTTATTATCCGAAAAATTACATTTAGTGGTTTTCGATGTGTAATATTGATAGTGTATTTATCAGCGAAGTATCATTTATGTGTTTCTTGTGTAGGATAATGAAATAAAAGTGTGTATACTGTGTTTCGAGTTCCCACAAGAAGTCCGAGCAAGCTTTAGCAAAAGTGCTATCATTTTGCTAGAGTATGTAGGTTAGGTTAGTTTATAAACAATGATATGATGTGAACGTGAAGAAACAGTGACCTTGAAGACTGAAAAGGAGAAAAATACTACATAATCTGAAAAATATACTAAAAATTACTGAAGACCTGAATTCTACAAATTAATACTGCTGAAAAACATATACTGAAGACTAGGCGGTATGGCCAATGAGCCTTAGCCTGCCAAAAAAGGGCGAAAAAAAAAGCAAGTTGTACAACAAAAACATATTTTAAGTTTAGTTTATGACGAAAGGAAATAAAAACATATTTTATTTTATTTTTTATTTATTTTATATTTTACATAACTATCACTATCATTACAGGTTTACCCCAATTCATTAGTGTAGTAACATTAACTAAAAACAACAATCATAATTATAAAAAAGAGAAGGTTAATTATGTTACATAAATAACTTACAACTACTTTTTCGGATTCCGTCAGTGAATATATCTATATCCTGCGCCACCCTATTAATAATTCCAACTGCCGCTGGGATAGGAGCGAACTTCCCTATGTTTGTTCTAAAGAAAGATTTTTCAAACACTCTGTTCCTCGGACCAATCCTAAGTCTCGTGTTTGGGACTAGTAGTCTCAAGGAACTCAAAACGTCAGGGTTGTTTATTTTACCACGGAAAACCGAAAAGATATATTTTGCCAAAGCCAAATTTCTCCTTATCTCCAACTTATAGTATCCAACCATCCCTAAAACAAAGAGGGTTATTTATTGCATAAGAAGCATAATAATAACTACAAAAAAATCAAATATTACGATATACTTCATATGAGCGGGTATAAAACAGGTACCTACAGGTCAAAATCAAAATCAAAAACAATTTATTTCAAATAGGTGTTTACACACACTTTTAAATAGTCAAAACAAAAAAAAATACAATAAAAATAAAATTACAAATAATGTCATGATTCAGATTACAGTCTCAGGTAATGGTATTTGTTATAGAATCAACATATATATCTTTGTCATTTACATAATCTATTATTTTATAATATCCTCTAGAGCACAAAACTTTTTTGACATGAGTCTTGAATTTATTCTCTGACAAACTAGTTACATTTTCTGGAATTTTATTGTAGAATCTTATACACTGCCCCACAAATGACTTTTTAACCTTACTCAGTCTCGAAAAGGCTATGTCTATTTTATTTACATTTCTTAAATTCAAATTATGCCTGTCACTGTTTTTAGGAAATAAATGCAAATTCTTACGAACGTACATGATGTTTTCATATATAAATTGACTAGCAACAGTTAAAATATTGATTTCTTTGAACTTATTCTGTAACGAGTCACGTGATCGCATCTGATAGATTGCGCGGATAGCTCTTTTCTGCAGGATGAAAATAGTTTCTATATCAGCCGCATGCCCCCACAGTAATATGCCATAAGACATTATACTATGGAAGTAACTAAAATACACTAGTCTCGCAGTATCTACATCCGTTAACTGTCTTATTTTCTTAACGGCATAAGCAGCTGAACTAAGCCTTCCCGCTAAAGTTTCAATGTGTGGTCCCCATTGAAGTGAAACATCCAAAGTTATACCAAGGAACACCGTGGTATTTACAAATTCTAATTTATTACTGTCTAATATTACACTATTATTGACCTTTTTTACATTTGGCAAACAAAATTTTATACATTTTGTTTTCTTAGCATTTAATAATAAGTTGTTCACAGTGAACCAGTTCAGTATCTTTGAAAGAGTGTTGTTTACTTCGTCAATTTCGTTTTCTTTCCTATTCACTTTAAAAATAAGAGAAGTATCATCCGCAAACAACACAATATTTGACAGATGTTGCACCATAAAAGGCAAATCATTAGCGTAAACAAGGAAAAGAAAAGGCCCTAATATGGAACCCTGGGGCACACCCATTTTCACTTTAGATCCAGATGAGTTCGTGCCATTCACTTGTACTTTTTGTATTCTGTTGTCTAAATACGAATTTAAAAGACTGAGAGCCCCTTCCTCTACACCATAATGCTTTAATTTCATAAGTAATGTTTGGTGTTCAACACAATCAAAAGCCTTAGATAAATCACAAAACACTCCAATTGCATTCTGCGATTCCTCGAAGGCATCATATATGTTTCGAATGAGTGCTACTCCTGCATCGGTTGTTGATCGTCCTTTAGTGAAACCGAATTGTTGGTTATGCAGTAGTTTGTTTTCTGTAAAATACTGTAGCATTTGGTTAAGCATAATCTTTTCAAACACTTTACTAAGAACTGGCAGCACAGAAACTGGTCTGTAGTTGCCTGGATCTGGTGGTTACAGTGTTCAATTTTGACCGTATGGCTCACGGTATAGAATGGGAACAACCATCTCTTCCAATGGGGGTGGCATCGATCGAGGCCTTATCAAGCTAGTACAACAGAAAAATCTTTTAATTTTAGTTTATGACGAAAGGAAATAAAAACATATTTGTTGCAAAAGAAGAAAAACAATAACTACAAAAACATTTCAAATATTACGATTTAAGTACTTCATATTAGCGGGTATATTACAGGTGGTCTCAGTGTTCAATTAACAATCGTTCTCAACCTCGTAATAACTTCAACGTCAAAATACACAAGTGCCTGGTAAACTAATGTTCCTGGTTACATAACAGATAAAGTTAGTCGTACGTAATATCTAGGAGTAATGAATGATAGACCAAAGATTATCTTGGCCTCAACAACTAGAAGTAACTACCACTAGGACTAGAAAACTCATTTGGATTTTTAAGATGTTGAGACTTGTAACTTCTAAAGAGTTATCAACTAAATTTACATTGCTCTTGTGCAATCGATCTTAACTTATTGTATTCCAATCTGAAGAGGATCTTCTAAAATCAAATTCCTTGAACTAGAGAGAGCGTAACGATCACTTCTTAAAATAATATACTTCAAAAACAAACGATTTCCTACCAAATAGCTGTTCCTTCTCAACATGTAATCTACTTTCAGTAAGAAAACTGTACATTCTTCAATTACTCTTAAAAAAACATAAATCACTTCCCTATGATAAATCTACATTTGCCAGTCATAATTATAAATGTCAATCAGTCTTTGTATATAATAAAATAAACAAGATTTTGAACATCTATCCCCTCAAAATATACGAATTAAAAAACTATTTGCTGAATGGTTAAAAAACCTTACTTACTGTGAGGTGGAGCAACTCATGAATAGAATAACATAACGTAAATCACACATACATACACCACAACAAACATACACACGTGCGCACACACACACACACACACACGCACACAATTACACACACGTTATTCAGAGTTCTTTTATTATTTGTTTCATTTCTCCTTTTTCTCTTTTATGTACATTTTTGATTTACTAATTCGAGCAATGAACAATGCTAAGTTATAAGTACGTCTGTTTGATCTGTTTGTTTTTTATTTGTACTTAGTGGATGTTAGTGGTATGGAAGAACTGGGCATCCTGTCACAAGTATCTTTTTTACTTAAAAGGATGTCCTAACACAAAATATCATGTACAATCTTACCGTTACAAAATAATCAATTTTTGATTTTTTTGAATTTAGGCCGTATGGCTCCCGGTTTAGAACAGGACCACCCCATCTCTTCCAATGGGGTCATATGATCAGACTAAGGAACTTAAAACTGGAGGATGGGCAGCAGCGTCCTTTTTGTGCATTACAACACACCGGTATTCGCTGAATGTCATACAGGTATACGCGCCGATCACGGAACACTACGACGACGACGAAGTAGAGACATGTATGAGGATATCTCTACAGCCATACATAGCATTGTTATGGGAGACTTCAACGCGAAACTGACAAACGAAGCGATGGTGAGCTGAGAGTAGGGCCATTTGGACACAGAGTAAGAAATGCACGTGGTCAGATGCTCGCCGACTTTATGGAGAAGGAGAGCCTCTTTATGATAAACTCCTTATTCAAAAAATCAAAACAGCGAAAGATGACATGGTTGCATCCCAATAGCGTAACGAAGAACGAGATTGACTTGATCTTGTCGACGAGAAGGCAAATATTCAATGATGTCTATGTGATAAACTCAGTAAAAACAGGAAGCAATCACCGAATTATGGGTAAGAGGCAAAATCTAAAGACCAAGCTAGAAATAATGTCAACTGATAAAGTCTAAGCTCCGAACAGCGCCCATCCAGCTCCAAAACCCCGATAGCTTTCAGCTCGAGAAACACAGTCGCTTCGAATGCCTAGGAGACTGCAAGAACGTGGGCGATTATAATAACAGATTTGTGGAAATTGTCCAAACGGTCAGGTCTAAGATTTTTAAAACTCGCCGTTCAAACCGAACCAAAAAATCTCGGACAATAACTGCAACCTCATGGAAGAAAGTAAAAGTAACTATCGTTCTTAACTAAAGGTATTTCCATTACAAACATAACTTCATGATTCTTAAAATAGGACTTTAATGTAATTGACCGTTCAATTTCAACAATATTTTCAGGAATCGACGGAAATATGAGTTTATCTGTTTTTTCTATAAGCTTGAGCAACTTAACAAGTTCATGGGTATTTACAATAGATTGATGTAATATTCCTATTCTACTAAATGCTATAATATTTTCAATCTCATTCAATTTGGTGTAAATTATCTGAAAATTGTGTAAAAACAAATCATATGCGTGTATTATTTGGTTAATTTGAGAGGTAAATGAAATTTTAATAATGTCTTTATTAATTCTATTAACGGCTTCGTCTAATTGTATGAGATTGTTAATTATATTTACAGTAGAGTTTGAAGAACTTGAGCCATTTCAGCTATTAGAGTTGTTTTTTTTTCTATTGAGTGCTGTCTGGTTTTTACTTCTTTTATCAAATTATCATATTTAATTGCGTCGTCGTGATCCAAATTACCAGTAATAGTTTTGATTATAGATCCCAAAGAGTTGAGTAGTCCACTTTTCTGTCTGATGTTCGGGAGTAGTTGAACGTATTTTTTTAAGGACATATTTAACGTATAATTTACTTGTTGCTTTACGTCATCAAAATATACTAAAAAGATCTATTGGTACTGGAGAAAGAGCCGACCTCTCTATTCATTTCTTTAAGTCTAAGTCTTCTATAATAAGCCTTACATCTAAAATTTTAATTAATATCCTCTTATCATAACAAACAAGAGCAGTTACTTGCCTTACCTGGAGAATGTCAGGGTTCTTCTCAATCTTTTGAAGTCGAAGGACCCGGGTCATTAGTGCTTGGATCAGCAGCAGGAGTAGTAACCTGTGAAGGACGTCGCATATCTTTAATGGGAACTCTAGTATTTCTCGCGTTTGTCTCTACCAAAACTACATTTCTTTAAACCTTTTCTTTTACCTTGACTTATCTTTAGCACGCCGCGTGTTAACGCCCTTGATAAATAATACGTCATCATCATTAAGGTCAAAGTCAGTCTCTCCTGTTCTATCTTGTTGTACTCTTTCTTTCCTAGCTACCATTTTATCTGTTAAATACTTAGTTCTTTTACTATGTTCTCTAACTAGTTGTTGGTTGTATTCCTTTTCAAAGTCAACGTTAAATTGACTGTTACTTTAGGTACGTCCAAACGCTACTTCAAAGGGTGTGAGCACTGTTACGGAATTAATTGTCTGATTGTAAGCCATAATAGCATACGTCATAACTGATGCTGCGTCTGTGAATTTTCTTTCATATTTTGCGAGTCTGTATATTTCTGTGATGGTTGATGGTGGAATGAAAAAGCTCTATCAGTCCCATAGAATTAGGGTTGTGTGTTTATATGAACATCTATTTTATAAAATAAGAGCATTTCCTTCATAAGCTTGTTGTTAAATTCTGAACCGTGATCTGAGCTAGTTTTGTAGGAAATTCCATAGAATGAGAAATGCTAAGAGCTCTAACTACTTCAGGAGATGATCTTTCAGGAATTTTAAAAGCTTGGGTCAATTCAAACGGTTTAGTTTGAGTCTGGGTAAGCTGTAATTGGGGTTTGAAAGGTCGCCTATCGTATTTCATACGTTTACAAGTTTCACATGAGTTTATGATACTAGTTATGTGAATGGTGGCATGATAGCAGGTACGCACAACATCCTTTGGGACTGTGCGTGCTAGGCGCCACAGTAAAAAGTATGCACCTCCCAGTTTACTACACAGTTTGTCGTGTCGATGTGACAATCCCAAGTGAGCCCGCCATCAATTTCGAAACCCAAGAACGTCGTTGACTTGATTTCAATGATTGGAGTACCATTAATTGCTACTGACAGCTGGTCTGTACTCTTTCCTGTTAGGTTTGAACGCATGAAGTGAGTTTTAGTCAAATTCAGCGCTAAACCGTTTGCAAAAAACCACTTGCAGTGAGGACATCATTTGCTGGTAAACAATTTATTAAACTATCGTCTCAACTGTATAATCACCTAAACAAGCTCTTAAATATTTACCCGATGACATCATATAACTGTAAGAAATCAATTACAGAATGGATAAAACCCCTAAAGTATGATGCTGTTGAGTCCTTACTAATTTACCTTACTTAACGATAAAAATATAAAATTTCAAGTATCCATTCACTTTTTTACATATCCACGCACTAACACACACGCGTACATACCCACATACACACACACGTGCACGCACACACACACCCACACACACAAACACAAAGAGAGAGTATGGCAGATTTAATGTATGAACAGTCTTATTTCTTTTACCTTTGTTTTTCATAAAAATCACATTACTATTAATATTTCAACTTCAATACAATTAGTCACTATAAGTTTTCTTTAGCAACATCTCTTTGTCATCGCTATAGTTTGTAGTTAGTCATTTGTTTATTTGTTCCAATATATTAAATTAACTTGATATGTCTTCCATATCAATGGAGAGCGGTTTCACCTAATACAGGTATTTTATATTTACTTGGTGTTCCCAACATTGTTCTATGACACAAATATTTTGGTACAGAAATAAACTATTTTAAATTACTTGGCCATCTGCCTTGCTACCTTATTCAACCGAACCTCTAACTTGCCGGAGCTTTGCGCAGTCACCACGGCCGCGACGTCGTCGGCGTACATTAAATGTCACCACAGCTCATCGTATCTGGAAGATCATTAACGAGAACAGAAGATCCCTGTGGAACTCCCATCGTTGTGGGAACAGGGTAGACTTGGTGTTTCAATTATCACCTACCACAATTTGACATCTATTTCTCAACAGATCACATAGCAGTGCATGTGCTGAGTGTTTCAACCCATAGTGCGTAAGCTTAACAGGAAGCACATCATAATCCGCCACGTCAAAGGCTTTTGAAAGGCTTCAGCATAGAATTAAGTTATATACTATTGTTATATACTGTTTTAAAAATTAATAAATTTCCTACATATTAAAACTATTATTATTGTTAGTAATAACTCACCTGATGAAGACATTTTGTGGTTTTCATCATCAGTGTAAAAAAAATATTTATCCTTGCACTTTCATACACTGAATGCACCCACTTATCACAAAATTATTATACATTTTCATAAAAACTAACACTATCATAGCATAATACACTTTCAGAAGTGTATATAAACTAAATATTTCACTTCGAAACAATAGTTTTACTACAAAATTAGGATAAGTTTCCAACGACAAAAAAACGGAGTTCATTACTGTGCCGTTCTGCACAGTACCTCGTATTTTTCACAAATTATTTTTGCAAGTATTTCAAAAACTAGTAACTTCCAATTTTTTCCGAGTAATTTGATATGAGATTTATATAACAAAACGTACTATTTACGTCTGAAATTAATTTTTTAAGTGTTCAAAAAATAAAATTCGCCAGTTTGCCGTTACCAAAATTTGATCTCAAATTTAACTAATTATTTTGCAAGTATTTCACAAACTAATCATTTAAAATATAATCTTCATTTTTTTCCCAGTAATTTATTATGAGATTATTATAACAAAATAAACCGTTTACGTATAAAACTCATTTTCTTACTTTACTAATCTCACAAGAAAAACGACACGGCAAAACAATATGGCTGACTATGACCGCCCTGCTTGGAAATTATTTATTTTTATGATTTATTTATTTATTTGAATGAATTTCAAATGGCTAAACGATAAAAAGAGGATAAAATAGGTCACAACATCCTATTGGTGGATTAGAAAAATATTGGCCCCTAGATCATTCATTTCAGTTAAATTCCCCAAGGGTGCCAAAGTACAAGAGAGTTATTAGGGCACTTGGTGCCCTAAACACACTCAACGAAGACATTTTATTAGGGCACTTTTTTTTATTTTTTTTTATTCACAATTGGTAAGCCCTTGGCAATAATACTTGGTGCAATAATAACGCTCAAGCAGTTAAGTCTGTGGATCCCACTGGGTCCAGGCCTTGTGTAAATAGTTTTTTGGCGGGATTTGTGGTGAACGCATTCGTAGTTTTATTTTATTGTTTTTGAATTGTTTTCTGTTAGTTTTGTTTCAAAAAGTGGTGCATTTTGAAGTAAATTGTCTGGTGCACGTGAGCAATGTGGAGAACAAAAAAATAAAATGAAGAAGGGCGTGAAGACCCGACTTGCACAGAGTGCAGTTTTATTGACGTCCTACTGTGACCAGGTGTTCCAACTCAGAATACAATAGCACATACTGAAAAGAATGCAACTACAGTCAAGAACTACAGATAAGATTCGTAATACACTGGCACTAGCATTTCAAATCAAAAAGAAATGAAATCTAAAAATGAAGATTGTCTCAAAAGGGCTTGTATCTAGAGACGTTATTATATTTTAACCAACACTGACTACAGCCTTGTGTAATAGCAGCATTGCCAGACGTACGATAATTATCGTATATGTACGATAATTTCAACACTATTCGATGTAAGATACAATATGTATTATCGTACGTCAAAGTACGATAATTTTCAACCCTCCTCCGAAGTAGGATGAAAAGACTAATATCCAGTGCCTTAAAATCATCTAAAAATACAAAATAATGTCCATGGTCGGGAACTTCTCTTCGAATCTACTAAATCAACAAACGAATTACAATGATAGCTGGCTGTTCACTTCATTTAATATTAATCTTTAGATTGAAAGTTAAGTTCGCTAGCCGAGTGTAAATGTAAAAGAAAATGTTAAAAATTGATAGTTAATTTCATTTAATCTTATTCCTTAGGTTCAAAGTTAAGTTTGCTAGCCGAGTGCAAATGTAAAATTGTTAAAAAGTTCCAAATTACTTGGATCACCGTACTTATAACTCTAAATATCGTGTTTTGTGCGGTTCTGGAATTTGTACGAAAATGTTTCATCTGGTACGATAATTTTCGAATACTGGTACGATAATTCACTGGCACTCGTCTGGCAACCCTGTGTAATAGTGTTCGTTCTGCTGTGGTCCAGCCAGAGCAAAGCGAATTTAATACCTACTAAGTACTCTGTGGCCTATAAAAGGAAAAGGAGTGAGTATAGAAATCACGCCTTTATAGGAAAGTGGAATTCAGATTGGTGTTTTTATGATATATTTAGTAATTCGTGGATTTATCAATCAATCTATTGATTTCTACTATCGCAATGAGCGCCCGTAAGTTTAGTTCAATGTTCAGCCAAAATAATTTGCTGTCTTCGCCGAACCTGGCCTGTTTTTAATACTTAAAACCTACTCCTCGATGACCATCCTTTTGCAGAGGATAGAGGGCCAGCCAAACGAAAAGTGAAGCCGGTGGAACCTCAGAATCTATTAGACTTTGATATCGGCGAGGGGGAGAGCTCTGATGACTCGGACTTCCGGATCGAAGACCATGCCGAGGAGAGTGATGATTACTCCTTCAATTCTGATGATGATAAAAGTAAGTTTATTATTTATTTATGAACAGAAAGTGCAGAATGATTTTTGCATATGTTTAATGATAAAAGTGAGTCCCCTGGGTCAAATTTCTAACACGTTGACCAAAAAAGCGTCTGATGCGGTTTTTGCAATTGGACAATGTTTTTTGTTGTACTCTTGGCCGGGGACCGCATCAGGAAGATTATATGTTGCGATCCTGCAAGTGAACGCAGGGGATGTTTTCCATCCGTCTGGGATAACTTGTTAGGATGATTGTGATTACCAAACAGTTAGGCCCCACATTTGGTGAGAATAACATGTAAGGTGTTAGAAAAACATGAAAACATGGTGCAGTTGATGCATCTTAACAGAGGGTGAAATGCGATGAGTGTGGGGCAGGGTTGGGGTGCACATAACCGGGCTGCCGCAGGAGAGAGCCTACAGACGTGATGACAAGGTTCTTGCACACTCTTCAAGGGCAGTAGCTGTCTTATACTATCTGTGTGCACTGGAACAAATGCAATAATCATCTCTTGCTGTTTGCTTGTAAAGCTGACAGTTTGTTCATCCAGTGGAGCATTGGTAGAAAATTGTTACACTATATTTGTACACACAATGGGTCAATTTGACCTTATTAAGGTTTAGGCCAAATTATTGAGAAATAATTACTCAACTTGTATAAGTACTTGTATGTTTGCAGGTACACCTGGGAAGGTTTTTGCCAAAATATGCAGGCAGAGTGCTAGTAAATAATAAACAAACCTGCCCCTCCAAAGAACATTTTGCACTGGCCCTTGGGGGGATCGAACCCATGTATCAACTTAGTAGTCAATAGCACTAACCTCTCGACCATCGAGTCAATCAATCACAGATTTTACCTACCTATTTATTAAATTGCTGCCTTTTTGTAATTTGTAAATATTCATTCATTATAGAAAACAAAGGTGATAGTGACAGTACTGATGATGATTCTGATGAAGACGATTTCAAAAGTTCCAGCAACAAGATTGGTGAAGAGATATCAGTTGCAGAATTATTGGAAAAGGCAAAACAACAAGAGTTTAAGGTACAAATATCTAAATCACACCATAACACAGAGATAACACCATTTCACTGGCCTGGCACTTAATCTCTGCAAATTTATTGTATTTTACTGTATTTATTAGTAAGTAGCTATAAGTTAGTCTTAGTGGTGTAACCTAAATTTCTTATTATTACCAACTTATTACCTATTGTTTTTTGTGCTTGGTCGGTGAATAAATGGTTTATCTATCTAAGTATTCATCCTCAAAATCCAGTCAAAATCATTTCTTAGTATTTTTCTGTTGGATTCTTTCTATTTAAAATGTTGATTTTAATACTGTTTTGTTTATTAAACGTGATAGTCTTGCAAATTTACAAAATTTATATGAATGAGGAAATACTTAAGATTTATTTCCAAGAGCATCAACAAACACCATGAAAAGTTTTAATAAAAGAATTTCATAAAAATACTCAGCCAGAGCGTCGGTTTCGTAAAGGCACTGCCTCCTGTCCGGGAGGTAGTGGTTTGAATCCACGTACCAATGTGATTTCATATGTACATTTATCCGACGCTTTTACGGTGAAGGAAAACATTGTGAGGAAACCTGTGGAAAGTTATGGATCTGAAGTTAGTAGAGGCCTGTTGAAAATGTCTTTTTTGCACAGTTCTTAAAAATGGTGGCAAGATGGGTAAAATATTTCAGATTTGAATGCATTACTAAGGTGTCCAATACTATAAAAAGAACTTTTAGTCTTATGCACGGAACTAGTATGAAAGCACCTTTTTTATAAAAAAAAAAATCTAAAATATTAATAATCTAATATAAGCCATCTTCATCTCAAAGATAAACTTAACATATAAAGAAACCAAATGTATTTTGATATTGCAATCCGGTATTTGACTACTAGTCATTTGTGTAACTTTTTATGCACTGTCAAAAACGACATTTTGTTCTGAAATTGTTTGTGTTAAAAAGTTGTGACGTCATTATCCATAACAAAACGAGAGAAAGCAATAAACTAAAATGGCTACCTTGAAAGTAATCGCGTATAGATTCCGATGACGTCTAGTTAATTGCAAAATATATGCCCTAGATCAGGGTAGGCTCGAGCCCTTCGGTTGGGAAGTATATGAGCTGATATGATGATGATGATGATGCATAAGTCTTTGGTAAGTGCGTAATAATTACGTATACTTTTTAAAACGTTTGATATGTTTTACAACTTAAAAGTAACTATCCCAGCCTCTGGGTTCTAGCCTTGTATACTATCATAAGTCGCGGCACCACTCGTCTCGACTAACTTTACTGTCTCAACAGTCATCTATTAAATATTTTTAATCTATGTAATCCATTAAATTTTAACATTTCAGTTCCCAGGTGACCTAGCTAACATGTTAATATGCGCTGGGTGCTTGGGCTCGCGCAGTGATGACTTCAATGAAATAGTTGAGTGCGATGGCTGTGGTGTTACTGTCCATGAAGGTATGCTTATCTACACAAATAAAATATTGAGTACCTACTTCTTAAAAAAGATGCACAAACCAAAAGAGATGAAATATAATATAAGAAAACCCAACTTAAATTTTAGGTTTTAAAGTGAACGAAAGTCTTTATGAAAAATATATTTTTTTAAATCACAATAGGGGATTGGTCTGCTAGTTACTTGAGTAACTTTTTATGATCTGTCAAAAACGAAATTTTGTTCTAAAAATGTTTGAAATACCCACAAGTGACATCATAGATTTTTAGCGTCATTGTCTAACTTATTTTGTGAATTGAAAACAAGTAAGGTTTTTGAAACTTCAAGAGGAGAGCAATTTAGGAAATCATATTTCATAATTTAGAGAGCGTCGGTGCCGTAAAGAGCGTCGTCAGTGGTGTAACGCTTATGGCAGCCGCCTCCTCGCCGCGAGGTCGTGGTTCGAATCCTGCCACGTACCAATGTGATTTCGAATTAAGCTTTTATATGCAGAAACAGTACTATGGCCTGGACGAAAGCCGGATTGAAATTCACTTAGCAAGCTATTATGATATAAATAGGTGGAAAGTTGTCTATTCACAATACTTTCGAGTGCTTTTGACAGGAAAGGAAGGATGGAAATAGGTCGAAATTGGGTAGGAGAAGATGGGTTAGATATTGTTGGGAAAGGATATTTAGCTTTTTTCCAGACCTTTTTCATAACCGCAACAACTACACTACACTACCCTACCCTACACTTATACCTTCTCCTGACAATAACGAACTCAACAAAAAAAGAATTAACGCAAGTTATTTATAGAGTGGTGCTACAAAACCCCTTGGTGCGCGTGTTTAACTCTTACTTTGCCAATTGTTATCAAGACAAAATTATCCTTGTTTCCATCTCGTTGCTGGGCAGGATTTTTCTGCACAAAACGGTCATAAAAATGTTAAATCATTCCAGGGTGCTATGGAGTTTCTGACGTCACCAGTGAGTCAAGCACAGTCAGTTCAGCTTCCACTGAGCCTTGGTTCTGCGAGGCTTGCAAGGCAGGTGTGAAAGATCCCAGCTGTGAATTATGTCCCAACAAAGGTATGTGATAACTGTTTTCCTATGAAATAAATCCTTACTAAATATTATAAATGTGAAAATGTGTTTGTTTGTTACCATTTCACGCTTCAACAACTCAACCAATCTTGGCGAATTTTGACTTGACTTTGTAGCCTGTGTCATGAAGAAGGATATAGGGTACTTATCATCTCGTGAAAACAGCATAGTCCAATACAGTTCCTGCTGAGAGAACTTAAAAAACCCTTTTTTTTGTTCCTGCTGTGGAAACTTAAAAAATATCCTTTTTTTTGTTTATTTTCCTTAACATCGCAACCGAGCAACGGATAGTTGTGACTTTTTACACAGAGATGGTTTAAGGGAGTGGGAAATTACATATTATATAGTTCTAATAGCGTAGCCCGACGAAGTCGATCTGGGAAAAACTCATTTCCACGCTCGCGCAACTCGTCATCGCAACGGAACAACGGATTGATACTAGATGGCGCTAGTTTCTTCACGTTTATAAAAAAACACGTTTTTTTGTAAGAAAACCCCCTTATTTTTTTACTTTTTCAATTTTTTTAGTATTTGTCGTTATAGCGGCAACAGAAATTCTGTGAAAATTTCAACTGTATAGCCTGGTGACAGACGGACAGACGGAAGGACAGCGGAGTCTTAGTAATAGGTTCCCGTTTTTACCCTTTGAGTACGGAACCCTAAAAATAAAGGCTACGTGAAAAAGCATGTACACCTTAGCTGTACAATTTGTTTTGGTATTTTCAATACAAATGCCAAAGTAAGAAATAAATAGCAGAATGAGAAATATGTGTATCAAATGTTGCATATTTTTATCGTTTGGATAAACATGAAGGTTAGAGCGTTTTTTTCATTTATACTAGAAGGTAACGACAAATTTTGTAACGACAAAGGAAATGAATAAACTTAGGTTGAGAGGTTAGATGGCAACCCTCTGATGGTAAATATGTCGGTCTGCCTGCGCAAAGTGGTTGCGTTATGTACTTATAGCGCCTGAAATGGATCCTGGTACAGAACTCCTACTACTAACGGGCGTTGCTTCATAACGCAACCGAATATTTGGTCATTTTTTGCATTATTGTCATGAGTACAACTAGTACTTTCATTTTATATCTTACTTAGCCATTTCCCTTATCGTTTTTTTTGGTCACGATAACTAGTTTTTCAGGCGCCATAAGTACACACGCAACCACTTTGCGCAGGCAGACCGTCATTTTTAACATCAGGGGGTTGCCATTTATCCTCCAAACCTAAGTTTATCCATATCCGTTATCGCTACCAAATTTGTCGTTACCTCCTAGTTTAATTGGCGGGTTTAAGTTTTTAAACTTTCAACTTTTCTTTGTTGGGATTCAGTCTTTACCAGCTATCTGTATGATGTCATCGGTCCACCGTCTATTTTTAGCCAGCCAACATTCCTTTTGTCCAGCGTTAATTTCCATCTTTTTGGTTGAATTGTCCCCCTCTTGTCAGTGTATAGTGAAATATGCCCAGCCCATCGCCATTCCAGCGTTAGGGCTTTCGAGAGTGCATCCTGAGGTTAAATGCTCGTTTTTATATTTTAGTAATTGCAAATAATTTAATTCCAGGTGGTATATTCAAAGAGACAGAAGTAGGAGCATGGGTGCATCTTGTCTGCGCGTTGTATGTTCCTGGCGTCGCATTTTCAGAGGTAAGACAGTTTTGGTTTTCTATATTAGATACGTACCTAGGTAATTAGCTGACATTACTGTAACAAAAAGCTACGGCTGCTGCCTCCTGTCCGGGAGGTTGTGTTTCGAATCCTGCCACGTACCAATGTGTTTTCGAATTTCGATTTCATATGTACGTTTATCCGACGCTGTTACGGTGAAGGAAAACATCGTAAGGAAACCTGCACACGCCTGCGGAGAAACTCGCAGGTTGTGTGTGAAGTCGACCAACCCACACTTGGCTCGACTAAGGCCCAATCGCTCTAATTAAGGGTAGGCTCGAGCCCCTCGGCGGGGACGTATATGAGCTGATATGATGATGACTGTAACTAACGTTACTAGGATAACCTTACCAATTTATTTCAAAATTCAAAACCCGTCTGCACTGCAAATATTACTCCTTTTTTGCATCCCATTTTGGCAGTCGGGTTAAAATGGAACTGTGTCACTTTCGGCATCATGACTAATCTAACGACACTTCTCTCCAAAATCATCAAACCGTTTAAGCTACAAGCTCAGCCAAAGAAATATACATACATACTACAGGAAAACATAACCCGCCTTTATGGGCGACTGCCCGGGCACAGATAAGATATTAGTTACTTTGTAACAGATATTACACTTCCTTATAAAACGAAAATACCTACGCATTTATTCACCTACTTCTTACCATACACGGAAACATGGGTATTAAGGCGCTTGACTTAGCGGTTAAACTGCGTACACGGGCGGCGCGCGAATTGCGGCCTGTAGGCCGCGCCAATGTGTAGGTACTTATCTTGTCTGCTCGACCGAGTGACGGGGGCCTGGCCCTGGTAAAAAGTGTTTTTTTCAACGCGCAGCCGAACGTGAGGCAAGATACGATCTATGTGTACGTTATTATAACAGCTCATATACGTCCCCACCGAGGGGCTCGAGCCTACCCTGAATCAGGGCGATTAGGCCTTAGTCGACCACGCGGGCCCAGTGCGGGTTGGTCGACTTCACACACAACCTTCGAGTTTCTTCGCAGGCGTGTGCAGGTTTCCTCACGATGTTTTTCCTTCACCGTTAAAGCAATCGGTAAGTATGTACGTAAGTTTTTGAAAAACTCATTGGTACATTGGCCGTCCAGATTTGAACCCGGTACCTCTGGTTAGATGGACCGAGTCGTTACCGGTTGAGCCACCGACGCTGTGTACGTAAAGAAATTATATTTTCATCCCCCCATCTCGGAAATTGTATTTTTGCTCTTCGATATCTGAGTGCAAAAGCTTTTTTTATTCGCCAGAGGATAATGTAAATATCTGAGTGCAAAAGCCGTTTTTCTTCGCTAGAGGAGAAAAGTAAATTGAATTTAGAACATCGTGAATTGAAAACAGTATTATACTTATTTACTTCTACCTCCATGGTGTCGAATTTATCATACAACCTTTTTTAATTTGTTAAAAACTCAGTCTCGGAACCTTCTTGGTGTACTTTTTTTTTATTTGCTTTGCGCGCGCCGTTGTCTTTTCACGTCATATTGTTAAAAGGGTGTCAATTAAATGGTTAGCATAGTATTGTTATTTCTGTGAGCAGAAAAATATAATCGGTGAGCAGAAATAGCTAATTGGTCAGCAGAAATAGCTAATTGGTCAGCAACTCATGGTCAGCAAACATTTCAAAATCAATCAGCAATTTATGTCATTCTGGATGGCTGTAATTATTTTAAACATCCCCGTACTACACTCTTCCTACAGTGTTGAGTGGTCGACGGAGCCCCTTCGGGGCTCCTACTTCTGTGTTCTCATGTTAAACCTAACACTACGACTGTGCGGGGAGGCGAGCTTAGCTCGCCTCCCCGCACAGTCTCCGAACCTAACGGATCCGAGTCGGGGTGCTCCGCAAGTCCGAGCTCGCTTCGCTCGCTCCCGCTTCCATTTAGAACTCCCCGTACCACACTCTTCCTACAGTGTTGAGTTGCTGCTTATAGACATGTTTTTCTGCCGCTCAATCATGAAATCTTGCCGCTCAAGTAGTTATTTTGCGGACTGAATGTTTATTATGCGTTACATTATATTTATTCCCTTGTTAAAACCTTAGGTTAAAAACAAGAAACTTGAAAACAAGAGAAAAACCTAAAATGAGTGATTATAGTGACGAAGAAGTTTATTTGACGCCAACAGGATTTACTGAAACTGTTTGTAATGCGCAAATGTTTTTTTTTTCCATTTAGTAATTTCCTCGCTGAGGTGGAATGAAAAGTTACGTGTTGCACTCGAGTGCAAAGATTTTTCACCTCGTGCTCTTTTGATTCCCTCGCTAACGCTCAGAATTCTAATTTTTACTTGCTCGGTCATCAAAATTGAGCACGCGGTTAAAAAGCAAATTTGCACTCTTGTATAATACCGAAAAATATATATATATACCGAAAAAATACTGATGGAATGTGACATTTAAATTTTTTTTCGCGAGACAGAAAAGTGTTGGGATCTTCCACCGCGTCTTGACTTTGCGTAATGTAGTAAGATATTTTTGTCTCACTTTTAGGCGCCACAAAAACTTGCGACGCTCGTTCTCTGCGTTCATATTACAAGCTAAACTACGGTGGCGTTTTCACTGAATCGTTAACGAAACGAGCGGTGAGGAGATGTGCGAAAATAGGGTATATGCATGATTTTTTTATCGCATTTCTTCACAAAATATGAAAATTCCGTAAAAACAATGTCAAAAAGTGAAATGAAAATTTAAATCGGTCAAGAAATACCGAAGATATAACCTGTTTCAACTACTAATTAGACAAAGAGATCCGATATGTAAATGTGACGACATAAAACACACGGTCCATATAAACTCTATGCTACATTCTGTTTTGCTACAACGAGATAGAGATAAATATTTAATGGCTTATAGCTTGGTTATTTTTATAGTTATTCAAAAATATTTTTGGTACATCGTTTCTTATATGAATGGGCTTTTATTAAAGCAAAAAAAATCATGCATATTCCCCATTGACCAATCGTATTGCTCAAAATGCACATCTCGTCTCCGCTCCCTTTTAGTGGAAACAGTAATAATGGAGAGAAGTATTTTTTTTTTAATATATAAATAATTATTCTGGGACAAATCACACATGGTCATCTGGCCCCAAAGTAGGATTCCCTGTGTTATGGGAACCAGAGACTGATATACATTTAAATACTTACCTTAAATAGATATTTAACACCCAGACACAGAGCAAACAAATCTGCTCATCACACAATTGTTTGCCCTGGTGGGGATCGCACCCACAAACCTCGTATCAGTAGTCAAGGGCACTAACCACTGAGCCACCGAGTCAGTCAATCATAGCAGAGCGGCGAGGGTTGCGGCGGGCAAAAGGAGCAGGGCGGGGTAGAGCCAAGCGGGGTGGGTTCAGTTGCTGTTTTATTACACTCCTCGTCTTCTATTAGAGAAAGATAACAAAAGAGCTTTTTCACTTCTCATGCTCGTTAAGTTGTTATTTATGTCGAGAGGAGGCTCTCATCTATCAGCTCATATACGTCCCCACCGAGGGGCTCGAGCCTACCCTGAATTAGGGCGATCGGGCCTTAGTCGACCACGTAGGTCCAGTGCGTGTTGGAAGTAACTATTTAGTAATCTGTGGTGTTGGTCGACTTCACACACAACCTTCGAGTTTCTTCGCAGGTGTGTGCAGGTTTCCTCACCATGTTTTCCTTTACCGTTAAAGCAATCGGTGAGTATATGTACGTAAGTTTCGAAAAACTCATTAGTACATCGGCCGTCCGGATTTGAACCCAGCACCTCTGGTTAGGAGGAACGAGTCGTTACCGGTTGAGCCACCGACGCTTAACTTGGCATTAAGGATCTCACCATAGTCAAACGTCGCAAGTTAAAAAAAATAAAACAAAAAAAGGCTGTAAACTAATTATTCGTCAAAACTACCCAACTATGTTGTATTGCGGTAGAATTTTTTTTTTTTTGCAATCAACGCGAAAAGCAGAGTGTAAAACTCGAGCATAAAACCCATTTTTTTAACTTCGACGTGACTATCCACCCTCGCCGTACTGGCCTTAATGGCTATATGAACGTCTCGGGTAAAATTGCTTGTTTTATGCTCTTGTGGTACAATCTACTGTCTTCTTGTTAAGCGACAAAATTGCTGCCTCTTAGTCAGACACAGTTTCACTGAATTACATACAAACATGCCAAACATCAGTGTTAACAACATTGATGTGTTTCCGGCTTGAAGATAAGATAGCCAGTTCTCCATTGCGTTGGGGAATCTTGGTAAGCCCGCTTCCATCTTTGGCATCATCATCAATTACCATCAGGTGACATGATGCCAAGGGCTTACCCATTGTAAATAAAAAAAATGGCTCAGGTTAGTTCGACGTCGTCCCGCTCCGCTCGCCTCCACTCTTCTTCTCTTTGCTTTGGTGGGAACCCTATCTCTTTTCACCACTATGTTCCGCTCCGCTACAGTGGAAATACAGCCTTAATCTTTCTATTGCATGTCCCGATGGCTCACTTTATTTATTTATTTTTAATTTATTTTCAGGCTTCATTGACCCATAAATGTGTTTATAACAAATACAAAAACCTTGAATAACTATTGTTAGTAGGGTACAACTAAATATTCAAAGAAAATAATAATAATAATTATATAAGTAATTATATAAAGTGTCAGTCTTTCGATGGGGAGCGGTAGACTGTGTGGAGGTGCATCCACCGCTCCAGCATTGGGCTGTCCCACCTAACAGCGACTAAGCCCAGGATACTTTAGCCACAACTGGGTATTTTAGAATAAGTGATTTTCCTGTATATTTAGTACCATTAAATGTCCAACGGATTTGTGTTTGCAATTTTTTTTATGGGTTTTTTGAAACAAATTCCATCAGGTGGAGCGTCTGTCCGGCGTGACACTGTTCGAGATGGCGTACTCGCGGTGGGGGGCGCGCCGCTGCGCTCTGTGCGAGGACGCGACCCTGGCGCGCACTGGCGTGTGCGTCGGCTGCGACGCAGGCTTGTGCAGGACCTTCTTCCACGTCACGTGGTAACAATGACGTTCTTTATCTTACAACTAGCTGTTGCCCGCGACTTCTCCCCCGTTTATATCGAGAGTGCGCGGAGTTTTTTTAGCCTATTTCCATCCTGAAATTCCATTCTAACTGTTGGTGAACATTTTTATTTAAATCGGATGAGTAGTTTTGAAAATTACCTTCTGCATACAAAAATATAATTATATATTTTAACTCTTTATTATATTATTATAGATAGAGAAGCAATGTTATTTCACGGTTCGACAGAGCAGTGGCGTCAAGTAACAGATTATGCGATAAAGCTTAGAAAAATAAATTGTATGAAAATTACACTAAGTATATTTGTCACACCCACTATAGGAACATATGAGGACGAGTATCCCATAAGGTGTACTCAAACGTGGGGCCATTTACATACAAATACAAAAAAAATATATTTAAACAGAAACTTCCATAGTATTTGTACATATCTGGCCGCGCCCCTCCCCCGCCGCTGCCGAGTGCATCTGGGTCTCCGTTCCGTGTCAGTCACGTCCAGGTCGTGCGCAACAAAGTTATTTGAATATAGGATGTGTTTACATTCCGCGTGGGCAAGGATATAAAGAGGTGTTAGGTGGTTATTTTGATATTGCTAGTAAGCTAGTAACTGACAATTCCAATGACGTGTTTTTCATTGTAGGCGACTTTAATATTCATGAAGCTGTTTGGAAAAAATCTAATTCTCTAGACGTCTCTTTGAGAAACAGCGGTATTAGTACTGCTCAAACTTTAAGCGAATTTATGTCCTTTACTAATTTGCAGCAGTACAATCACATTTGCAATACCAGTAATCATATTTTAGATTTGGTTTTTTGCAATCAGAAATGTACAATTACAGCCTGTGATCTGCCACTTACGCATGAGGATGTATCATAGATCCCTTAAATTGTGATTTATTTAGAACTCAAATACACATTACCACTTAAACCAGCTACCACTTTTGTTTTTAATTTTATAGCAGGAAATTATGAACAAATTAATAATGAGTTACTCCAAATTAAATGGACAGACGTTTTCACAAATTTAGATCTTGAAAATCGAGTAAAAATTTTTTATAACATACTAAACAAATTAATAGAAAAATATGTTCCGCGACGTATGCTGCGTACCTCTGTTGCAGTCCCTGCGTGGTACAGCAAACCCCTTAGGAAAATACTGAATGAAAAGCGGAAATATCATAAGCTCTGGATAAACTACGGAAACAGATTAGACTATAATATTTTTAAATTATTAAGAAAACGCGCTTATAAAATGGAGTCAGAATGTTATAAAAATTATATAAATTATTCAGAAGAAAAGATAAAAACAAATCCAATTTTTTTCTGGACCTACATTAAGTCAATAACTCGCTATTCTGGTTTACCACAAACCATGTACTATAGAGGTAACGCTACCTCGGACGGTGTACAAATCTGTGATTTTTTCAATGAACATTTTCAGTCGGTATTTGAACCAGCAGACCTTCAGCCAATTAATATTGATTCCTTGCAACCAAGTCACGATTCTGTGCTAAATATAAGTACCATTGAAATAACTGAGGCTATTGTACTTAAATGTTTGGAATCTGTTAATGTTAAAAAAGGTGCTGGTCCTGATGGTATCCACCCATTATTAATAAGTAAGTGTGCTTCTTCCTTGGCGTCGCCAATCACGATCCTTTACTTAGATTCGCTTGCTCAGGGCTATGTGCCAACCTTATGGAAAAAAGCGTGGGTCACCCCTATTCCAAAAGGAACTGCAACACAGAATATAGAAAAGTATCGCCCCATTTTCAAACTTTGCCAGTTTGGCAAAATTCTTGAGAAAATAGTTACAGACCAGTTAACTAGTGCAGTACGTAACGTAATAGTCCCTAATCAGCATGGATTTATGAAGGGGCGTGGTGTCGAGTCCAATCTCCTTTGTTTCACAGAAATTACTCTGAATGCCATGAATAATAAATATCAAGTAGATGCTGTTTATACAGATTTCGCAAAAGCCTTTGACAAAATTTCACACAATAAGCTCTTAATGAGGCTATGGCACCTTGGTATTCATGGCGATCTCTTTCGCTGGGTTAAATCATACATTGAAAATCGTTGTCAAGCAGTCGTATTGGGTGGATATTCGTCTCAATATAGAAATATAAGTTCTGGTGAGCCTCAAGGTTCACAAATAGGCCCACTGCTGTTCATACTTTATATAAACGATATAGCTAGAATTGTATCACATGATACAAACATTTTGATGTACGCTGATGATACAAAAATATTTAGAATAATCCGTGAACCTATTGATTGTGAGCTCTTGCAAAGGGATTTAATTATTTTTGAAAACTTCTGCAATGAAAATAATCTTTTTCTGAATCCTGACAAATGTCATTTTATTAGTTTTACTAGAAAAAAGAATATAATAAAATACAACTAAGGTCTGTGCAACAGCGAACTGACTAGGGTCTATGAAACTAAGGATTTGGGTGTAATAGTTGACTCTAAATTAACATTTGTGCAACACATTGATAACATTCTAGATAAGGCCTACAAAATGTTAGGATTCATTCTTCGTGTAGGTAAACCATTTCGAAAAGCTAGTACTTACAAATTACTCTACAACTGCTTAGTTAGAAGCCGTTTAGAGTTTGCTTGTTCTGTATGGCATCCCTTCTATCAAGTCCACGTCGATAGATTGGAAAGAGTTCAGAAGAAATTTATAAAATCCGTAGCATATAGAACTCATTTTTCTGAATACAACTCTATCAAACTTTATGTTATAAATATAAGCAGGACTTGTTGTCACACAGAAGAAATGTGGTGGATATAGTTTACTTCTATAAAATTCTTCACAACTTAGCTGATGCTCCTACTCTGCTTGAACTCATATCTTTGAAGGTGCCTCGTGGTCGTGTGAGAAAAGTGTGTAAGAAACCCCTGTTTCATATAAATTCTAGCGTTACTTGCTTTGTACAGAATAACTACCTGCGGCGTGCGTGCAGACTGTATAACGAAAAACTTGTGGATGTCGACATGTTTGGCGAAACATTACCTAAATTTAAGAGTTTGATAAGAAAAAAACTACTTCAAATAATATAGTCTTGAATCATATAATCTTGCTATATTTATACTTGTGTGTAGTAAATATGTTGTTTGCGTTTCGCAATTTGAGGTTAATTTTGCTAAAACTTAAATATAGGAAACTATAGGTCTGTAATCTACCAAATTTAAGAAATATTTATATATTAAGTTACGACTGTTTGTTTCTCAATAAAATAAAATAAATAAAATATCTGTCCAAAACTAGGCACAGCCTGTATCTTAGGCACCAACAATAGATTAGACATACTGTTTGTTGAACTATCTGCGGCGTCGTCGCAACCTCCAACTACGCCGACGCACGCACAAAAAGGTAAGTAGGTTGTGGAGGGTACTTTTTAAAAAAATAGGCAAATTCCACCAAAACTGAATATATACGATAAAAGAAATAATCGTAAAATATATGGAAAACAGACATCTGTTCTACAAGTCATGTTCCCCGCCCACTGCCACTTAAGTTTAGCTATTCTGAGGGCTATGTCGGTTACTTTGGTTCTCTTACGAATCTCCTCATATCTGATTCGATCACGTAGGCAAACTCATTGCCTAGTGTGATTCCATTTCATGGTGAGGTAGCATGAGGCGTAGACAAAGCTGTTTGTCGCCTCCGCTGTGAGAAAACGGTTTTTTTATTGTAAATTTGGGAGCGTTTGACTCCAATCTAACCTGATGTTAAGCGACGATGGAGTCGAAGGTGGAAAACGAGATCCCAAACAAGGCATTTTAACTCTCGCCTTGAAGACCCCCATATTATCATCATAATATCAGCTCAAACGCGTCCCCACCGAGGGGCTAGATCGGACCTTAGTCGACCACGCGGGCCCAGTGGGGGTTGGTCAACTTGACACAACCTTCGAGTTTACCATATTATAGTTCTCAGGAAACCAAGAAGTCCACTCCAGTTCGCTTGTCTCTTTCATTAGCTCGGTGTAAGATTTAAAAACTTTGAAATATAAAATTGAAAATAGATTAAAATATCAAATGAATAAGTTTGCGCTTTTGTAGGAGAGAAGCTATTTAGTGAAAAACATTTATAATTTATTTTAGATATTGTCAAATACCCTCCTTTCCAGGCCGACCGTTGCGCGCCCCCGTGGCCGATAGGCCATGGAATTTAGTTAGTTTGTTAACATTTGAAAAAAGTATACAAACCTGTTTCGGATCTTTATCAAACTATACCATAATACTGTGGAGGGACTGATATATGAATATTTATCGTTTATTTGAGTAATTCCACATATTTTTTACAAAATAAAGGTTTCTAAACTTTAGCGTCAGATTTCATATAAAAGTGAAATAAAAACAAATTGTTTAAAAAAAAATATCAAAAATATAAAAAAAATGGAATCTTGCTTAAATTGATATAAATAGGAAGAATATTTCATTAGCTAACTAGAACAGTAATTAGTTTGTATAGGTTTTATACAAAAATTCTGAGAAATCTTGGATATCGGCAAAGCGTCGAACGGACTGCCGTGCGTCCAAATTACAGTGGGTGCGTGAGCCTCAGCGGCGCGCTTGAAGGGATAACTATATACCCTCGCGGTTTGTTACCTAGACGGAAGTGAGGAAAGAATAATATGTTGTAGCAAACATATTCTTACCTCACTTCCGTCCAGGTCTCCCACTTGGTACCCCGGCGTCCAAAAAACGATTTTAGTATACAAACTACAGGGTTGGTTAGACAGAGAAGTCCGACATAGTTTGAATCTACATACGCCTTATAACTTCCATAGTAAATTCTGTTTTCACCATAGCTATTTTATTTATATTATTTGATGAATCGTTTAGATAAAAAATAAATCAATCAAATATGCTTTATTGTACAATAAATAAAAATATATCTATATATTTAAAATTCTCGTTTCACAGTGTTAGTTGCCATACTCCTTCGAAACGGCTGGCCGGATTTCCATGAAATTTTGTGTGTATATTCGGTAGGTCTGAGGATAGATATATTTTTTTTTATCGGGATCTGAGCGGGCGAAGCCGCGGGAAACAGCAAGTATATATAGAGAATAAATAGTACAGAAAACTCAGTAAAAATGTATATTTCATGCATACATTAAATTCGTGTAAAAATATTTTTGTTTGACTTTAAAATATTTTGTCAGTCATTTTGACTGCCTTACACTAACAGAATTTTTCAGTGAGTCAGTGATGAGCGTAAATCTTACCTACATTAATTGTGGATGAAATTAAAAGTGAACTAGTAAAGTTTCATTGTTGTCGCTGACCAGCGGGCAGCGCGAGGGTCTGCTGGCAGAGGCGCACTCCGAGGAGGCGGAACAGGCGGATCCTTTCTACGCGCACTGCAGGCTGCACTCCGACAAGGAGCTCGTGAAGAAACGCAAGAGGAACTGGCTGGCGTTGCAACTCAGGACTGTTAGAAGGTGATACATTACTTGAGAATCCTTACTAATATTATAAATGTGAAAAGTTACCTTTTCACGCTTCAACGCCTTGACCAATCTTTATGAAATTTGGCATGCAGGTAGCCTGTGTCACGGGGAAGCACATATGCTACTTTTTATCCCGGGAAAATAGCATAATCTGATGCAGTTCCCGAGGGAACTAAAAAAATACTCGATTGTTGTGATTTTTGCACAGAGATGGTTGAGTAGGTGGGAAACGACATAATTAACTAATCACCCTTAAAGACAGTCATAAAAACGATGTCCACGCGGGCAGAGCCGCGGGAAAAAGCTAGTTTATTGTAGTTTATGAAAATTATTATACTTTCCTCACGATGTTTTCCTTCACCGTAAGAGCGTCGGATAAACGTACATACTCACCGTTTGTTTTAACGGTGAAGGAAAACATCGTGAGGAAACCTGCACACACTGAGAAGAAACCGAAGGTTGTGTGTGAAGTCGACCAACCCGCACTGGGCCCGCGTGGTCGACTAAGGCCCGATCTCTCTAATTCAGGGTAGGCTCGAGCCCCTCGGTGGGGACGTATACGAGCTGATATGATGATGAAAAAAGTGGCTATGGGTGTTTAATTTCTATAACTAGCTTTTGCCCGTGGCTTTGCCCGCGTGGAAATCGCTTTTATGACTTTTTTGATGGTACTTTTTTGACGTGCGCGAGTCACGATCGGTTCGCGAGCGTGGATTTTTTCCAGAACCTTTGGGAACTGTCTTGCTGTGCTAATGTCACTCACTTCCTATTTGCGTGCAAAAAATCACGTTGGTTCGCTGCTTCGGTGCGACGAAAAATAATGTCAAAACCAGCTAGTGCCATTGTAACTAGATGTCGCTAGTTTCTTCACGTTTCAACAAAAATCACGTTTATTGTATGGGGACCTTTCATATTTATTTTTATTATTTGTTGTTATATTGATATAAGAAGTACACACTGTACAAATTTCAACTGTCTACCTATTACGGTTCATGAAATACAGGCCACTGACAGACAGATAGACAGACAGTCGGACAGCGGAGGCTTAGCAATAGGGTCTCGTTGGTCACCCCTTGGGTGTACGGAACCCTAAAAACAGAATTTATTTAGATCCTCCGAGAACTGTTGGGCTATGCTATTTTTTCGGGACAAAACTATCATTCGTTACTTCCTGCCTCGTCACAGTCTATTTTTTCGGGATGAAAAGTACCCTTCGTCTCGTTAACTATCTGTAAAAAACAACACGTTGATCCGTTGCTCTGATGCGACGTGAAAGAATAACGAACAAACACACTCTAATTTATCAATAAATATGAGTTAGGAAAGTTGGAATCTAAGTCTATTATACCTTTGCTATTATTAGTTTTAAGGAAGTCTTTATGTGCGAATAAACATTTTATGGCTCCTGCAGATAAGATTAAAAACATATTATTTTTTTCTATATTTGTACGAGCGAAGCGAGTTCTCAGTGTACTGGAACAATCCGGCATATGTATGCATATATAAATATTTTAGACGATCACTAGAGTATCGTTAATCGGAACGTCGTGTTTGGTGGGCGAATTAATAAGTGAATTAATTTTTCTGTACATTATTACAATCTACCTATCCTGTTTGCCATGCCCTAGCAGGGCCCATGTACCATGCTATATTTAATTTATTTTAAGACCTTATTTTGTACATGATTGCAAACGATAAATAAATGAAATGAAAATAAGACAAAAATAATTCTCAAATTCGAACATTAGCCAAATCGGTCAAGAGATTGCTGAGATACAAGGGGTTGTGAATGTTGAAACACCGCTAGATGGCGCTGGATGGATCCTATATCGTGTAAGCGTTAGTGAGCGTACCTTCATTTTTTAAAACGAGGACATCGCGAGTTTACAGTTCGGGGCGAACCACTAGTATAGGTCAAATAGAAAAGCTGTCTGCTAAATCTATCCTACCATTCACTATGGTTATATTATGCAATCAACATACTAGGCATGACGAATGCTAGTTACCTGATTTACTTTTTATCATCTAGCAAAAAGAAAATTTTGTTCTAAAAATGTTTGAAATACCTAGGCGTGACGTCATAGTTTTGCAGCGTCATTTATGTACTCATTTTGGGATTTTGGTGAATTAGAAATCAAAGACTTAATGGAAAACAAAACGAGTAAGGTTTTCCGAAGTTTAAGTAGGAGGGCGATATAGTGATCAAGAGTTCATAATTTATTTCTGATACTGTCGTCATCCCTATTGGTGTCAATCTGTGCTGTGGAAATAAGTCCCTCCGGTTCTGATATACTCGATAAAAAAAGGGTTTTGTGGCAAAAGAGGACTTGCCTGCTTATCTATGAAATTTTGAATTAATCTAGCTAATGAAGACTAATTACTGTGGATATCTTATTTATTACAGGAGTGTCGAGCTTCGAACCAAGCTGAATACAGATGAAAAGTTGAGGATTGAGCGAAAACTTCTAAAGTACAAGAGGAAATATTTGCAGCAGAAGGAAAATAGGAATCCACCTTGGGGTAAGTAGAAAAATTAAATAGTTACGACACAAAATACTTATATTATTTTCTTTTTTCTTTTTCCCTACCAGATAACGGAACCCTATTACTGAGTCTACGCTGTCTGTCCGTCCGTCCGCTTGTCTTGCCTTTTTAACGACGACGGACAGCAACCTTAAAAAGGCGGTAGCTTTTTAACCGTGATAAATAAATAAATAAATAATAATAAATATTCTGGGACAAATTAGGGTTCCCTGTGTTATGGGAACCATAGACTGATATAAATACTTATATACGTTTAAATACATACATATATAGATATTTAACACCCAGACACAGAGCAAACAAATCTGTTCATTACACAAATGCTTTGCCATGGGTGGGGATCGAACCCACAACTCTCGGATCAGCAGTCAAGAGCAGTAACCACTGAGCCAACGAGTCAGTCAATGATAGGTAGTTGGCTGAAATTTTCACAGAATATGTGTTAAAAAATAAGGGGGGGATCGCCATATAAGGAACTTGTTTTTAGGGTTCCTCACACCCAAAGGCTAACGGGACGCTATTATAGCGAATCGGGAAGTGCTCAAAATTTTAGTTGCAAGATTCCATCCGGAACGACAGACGGACAGACAAACAAGAAATTGACTTAATAAAAACGTGTTAATTAAAAACTGGCATAATCCGAGTCGTACTAGCGCTAAGGTGTCTGAACTGAATAAAAAAAACCTTCATTTTTATGTCGCTCTCGTTGATGTATTGTGTTTGTTATGTAAATAGGTATCATTTTCATAGTAGCGTGAAGAGTGTGTGAAGGTGGTTGGTACGGGACCCTCGGAGCGCGAGCCCAACTCGCAAATCGCAATTGGTCGGTTTTTTCGAAGGTTTTTTTGTTTTTCTCTACCGTAAAAACGGTTATACATAAAACTTGGTGTTTTTATTTGTAGGTACTTATTTTGAAGTAAAACAACAAGATTAAAAAAAACTGGCCAAGTGTGAGTAGTACTAATGTATACTTTGCTTAAGCTCAGCTTTACATTTGTGTAAGTGATCACCACAATTAGTATGGAACATTTTGAATGGAAAATCCATGAACTTTTTACAAATCCAACTGCACATCTTAAGTTGGTCGACCATAGATAGTTTTTGTTTTAAATTGCTCCTAAACAGTTTTTATTAGTAGGTACTTATTTTAAAGTAAAACAACAAAATTAATAAAAACTGGCCAAGTGTGAGTAGTACTAATGTATACTTCCATACAAACGTAGTTCAGCTTTATTACAAAAACTACATGCCGGATTGAATCCAAACTTTGTAAATATAATGAGTAGACACATATCGATGTTTGTAATTAGTTTTCATCGTAGTAAATTTTAACGTAACTAAACGAAGGCTTAAACTAGTTTTGTACTGAAAGTTTGATACTGCTCTTATTTTCTTCCGTTTTATATTAGTACATCGAAAACTAATTACAAACATCGATATGTGTCTCCTCAATATATTTGCAAAGTTTGGTTCCAATCTGGCTTGTAGTTTTTGTGTTAAAGCGGAACTACGTTTGTATGGAAACTCGAGCCTCCTGGCGGCCCTTGCATTTGTGTAAGTGATCACCACAATTAGTATGGAACATTTTGAATGGAAAATCCATGAACTTTTTACAAATCCAACTGCATATCTTAAGTTGGTCGACCATTGCTCCTAAACTAAGAAAGCCTACTTAGCCGTGATAGTTTTTCTTTTAAATTAATCATATGTCCTACTATTTATATTTTTTTATCAGATCTGCTGTGATAGCGGTTTAGCTGGTAGCGGAGGGAGACACTTGACTCTTAACAAAAATTAGCATTTAAAAGCTTAATATTTCGCAAACGAAACCATGTATCGAAAAATAGTTGTAGAAAACTCTCAGTAGTTTTAATAGACCTGTCCAACAATACCCCACAACGTTTACAAAAGAATCATCCCCTCTTTATATGTGGAAGAGGTACGCTAAAATTTTTTTTTAAAGATTTTATTTGACCACTATCGGCGTGATAATTTGTATATTCACGCTAAATCGCAGCTTTCTAGTGCTAATAGTCTCATCTTTTCATCATTCATTCATATCATTTTTGGTATGGTCAGTTTATATACTGTTGATACAGGTACTGCGCATACTTTATACTATACAAGTATCAGCCTTGCTAGTGATTGTTCATTTTTGGTAACAATAACACGTCTTATCTAGTCTTTTGGCCAACCGCATGCGGGCGGACCGTCACCATTCACACCAGAGGAGCGCCCTACACCCACTGAATCAAAATCAGCCTTACTAGCGATAGTCACCAAAAGTACGGTTATCTCTTATACTAATAGTCTCAGACCAAAGAGAATATAATACATTACAAATTACAATGTTTTATATTCTCTTTGGTCTGAGTGACAGACAGGAGTGACGTCATCGGAACTATACGTCCGTTTGCGCGCGCAAATTTAAACGGTTACTTTAAAACCGCATTTAAAATTAAAAAAACAAGTTTTTTTATTTTTTTAATATACTCCTGGTTTGAGTTCTTTAAAATTAAAGCAAAAATAAAAATATTGCATGTTGCCTATTGGGCGGGTCGCGCGGCGCGGCGCCACAAGCCGCTATCCTATCCGTGTGCACTCACACAAATGCATAGCTGAGCTTAGGCTTCGCTTTAAGTTTCCCGAACTAAATAAAAAAAAACATTTTTCTGTCTCTTGCGTTGATGCCTTTTGTTTGAAGTCTTTCTTTCTTTTATTCACAATTGGTAAACCCTTGACAACATTTCACCTGGTGGTAAGTGAATAGGTATCAATATTTACTTGTGTGGGAGAGGTATAGCGGTATTGTTACCTCTATGCGCGAGTCCGACTTGCACTTGGCCGGGTTTTTTGTAAAATTTCATAATTTATTTTGACTGACTCGTTGGCTCAGTGGTCCTGCTCTTGACTGCTGATCCGAGAGTTGTGGGTTCGATCCCCACCCAGGGCAAGCATTTGTGTGATGAACAGATTTGTTTGCTCTGTTTCTGGGTATTAAATATCTATATATGTATGTATTTAAACGTATATAATAAATAATAATAATAATAAATTTTTATTTCATTACCAAAAACACGTATATAAGTATTTATATCAGTCTCTGGTTCCCATAACACAGGGAATCCTACTTTGGGGCCAGATGACCATGTGTGATTTGTCCCAGAATATTTATTTATTATTTATTTATATTTTCCTTTTTGTAGTGCCGACACAGAAAATGGCGCGAATGCTGTTCAGTAGTGCTTCGGCCATGAGAAAGTTCCAAAAGAAAGCTGAATGTATGGGGATAGACGTGCATGCCCTTGAATTTCAAGATGCCCAGGTAATATTAGACATTATCATTCATAATAGAATACACAGATTTGACGAGCATTATAATACTTTTTTAACTATCTACGCAAGTAGGAGGGTAAATGTAGTGGTGATAAGCTGGTGTCTATAGCACAGTATTTTTACTTTCGAGCTACTGAGGAGCGAGCTTTAAAAAATCGAAGTTAAAATTTTGATGGGGACCGTCTGCCACTAATAGAGTCTGAAAAACATAAAAATTAAAAAAAGTGTGTATATGTGTCTGTCCGTCCGTCCGGTACTCTAGTTACCAAAATATTGAACAAATATGGATAAAATTTGGGTTTCAGCAATATTATTTTTATATATCCAGCATTTTTTTCCAAATCTCCTATCTTGATTTTTACGGTTGCCACCATAGTTATGAAACCACTTTTTATTTATTTCTCAATAATGTCTGTAACGATTTAGATTTTTCTACGTTACTTTAACTTTATATAGCCAACTATACGTTGTACAATACAATACATTATTCTTTATTGCATCACAACATAAAAGAAGAAACAGCATAGAAGAAATATTGATGATGATGATGATGATGATGGTCCTAGCCGTTTTCGGCTACAGCGACCGCAGAGTTGTCCGGCTCAGCTGCAAGCGTCCCGCTGCTCCGCCTTCTCGTGCGCCCGCATGTGGCTGTTGTAGCCAATCTTCGCTCGGAACGTGCGGTCACATAAAATAAATATTATACATTAGGTGGCCTTCGAAGCATATGGATGCGGGCAGCGCAGGACCGGTTGTCGTGGGAATCCTTGGGGGAGGCCTTTGTCCAGCAGTGGACGTTTTTCGGCTGATATGATGATGATGAGGTGGCCTTATTGCTGTAGTTCGTTTTTCCGGAAAAAATCGGAATAAGGTACAAATCCAGGTTGTTGCTCAAAAATTATTCTAACGATTTTCATGAAACTATTCGAATAACGAGGATTTAATATGGCCCACTGCACTGGGTAGTTCATCATTAAAAAAAATCATAATGAGGTACCTCCCATACAAACCCAATTATTTGTATAATTTTCATCAAATCTAATACACCTCTTTTTATTGGTACTAGGTGAGCGTAATGTTTATTGTTGATTTGGGTATAGCCTCCATCGGCTTGGCGAGAAAGTATGCATACTGTGGCTGTACAATCCATTATATTTACAATTGATAAGCCTCAATTCTCATTTTTTAAATGTTTTTTTTTGTTTTAAATTTGGTTGCGTTTGGCTGCATCTCACCTGATGGTAAGTGCCGATTGCTGTCATATACAGGGTACAGAAGATCTTAAGTGTACTTAGTTACATATTATAGTATGTATATTACACCCGGCTAGGGCACTGCAACTTTAGGTAAGTAAAGCCCTTGTCATCATGTTAGGTAAGTGACGATGAAGCCGAAGGTGGAAGCGGGCTTACCAAGATTCTCTAACACAATCGAGAACTGGCTATCTTACGTCCATGCCAGAACACATCAATGCTGTTAACAGTAGATAATATGGTGGTAGCTAGCCAGGCGGGCTTAGAAAAAGCTCTACTATCAACCAAACCGAGCCTCCGAGAACCCTCCTCCTTTTTTTAAAGTCGGTTAAAAAGTTAGACTCCGTTGGGATTCGAACCCGCCACCGCCTGTACAGTTTTAGGTATCGGCCCATCGCGTTTTTGATGTAAAATCACTATTTCTAAATTTTACTTTTGCGGAATGCAAGTGCAAAATAAGCATTTTTTATTAATTAACTAACTTGCCCGCGGCTTCGCCCGCGTGATCATCGTTTTTGTGACTGTCTTGAGGGTGAGTGGTATGCAAGCCGCAAGAGTCTCGCGATCGTAGGCATGAGTTTTCTCCAGATCCCCCAGGATAATATTTTGGGCTATTCTGATTAGCAGTCTATGTCACTTCACACTTCACACCACAAGATTCAAGGTATTTATTCAAAATAGGTGCGAATTACACTCTTCCTGATAGTCATAAAATAATAATACGATAATTTCATTTGTGACAAATCAAGAAATAAACAATCGTTAGTTAATAAAGCCCCCCTAATAAAGTCCTAAAGTTAGACCCCCTCAACTATTTCTATGCAAAAAATCACGTCAATCCATTGCTCAGTTGCGACGTAGACGTACGCGAGATTAGTAATGAGTTCTACTCAGATCCCTCGGGAACTATGTCGGGCTTTACTAATTACGAGTTGTAGTCTTTGTCATTTCCCATCCCCCTGAACCATCTCTGTGTAAAAAAGACAACAATCCGTTGCTCCATTTCGATGTTAAAGAAATCAACCAAATAGTATTTTTTTTCAGTTCCCTCAAGAACTGTATAGGACTATGATATTTTCAAGGGATAAAAGTAGCCTATGTCCTGCCATATGACACAGGTTACCATCATGCAAAATTTCGTCAATATTGGTCGAGGTTTTGAATCTTGAAGAGGTAACAAACAAACAAACACATTTATGACTTTCCCCTGTCAGTACATTTATGAAAATACTAGCTGTCCCGGCAAACTACGTACCGCCTTACATTACATTACACTGCCCTACCCTACCCTACCCTACACTACACTACCCTACCTTACCCTACACTACACTACACTACCCTACCCTACACTACACTACCCTACCCTACACTACACTACACTACCCTACCCTACACTACCCTACCCTACCCTACATACACTACACTACCCTACACTACCCTACACTACCCTACACTACCCTACACTACACTACACTACACTACCCTACACTACACTACCCTACCCTACCCTACCCTACACTACACTACCCTACCCTACCCTACCCTACACTACCCTAACTTACCCTACACTACCCTACCCTACACTACACTACACTACACTACCCTACCCTACCCTACACTATACTACACTACCCTACCCTACACTACACTACCCTACCCTACCCTACTCTACTCTACCCTACCCTACCCTACATACACTACACTACACTACCCTACACTACCCTACACTACACTACACTACACTACACTACACTACCCTACACTACACTACCCTACACTACACTACCCTACCCTACCCTACACTACCCTACCCTACCCTACACTACACTACCCTACCCTACATAAAAACCTTCTCCTGACAATAACGAACTTGACAAAAAAAGAATTAGCGAAATCGGTCCAGCCGTTCTCGAGTTATGCGCTTACCAACACATTTTGCGATTCATTTTTATATATTAGATAATGTATGTACGTAAAAATATGCATCTCTTCTCACTGAATAGTGACAGGCAAAGTCGATATCGTCGGAATAGGAATAAACTTCAAGTAACTTATACCAGACTTAGCAAAATCAATAAGTCATTTGTGGGTCAATGCACACTCATGTATAACAAATTACCTGTTGATTTGATTTGCACATTTGCACCTATTTTGAATAAATATCTTGAATCTTAAAATTAGTAAGGATATGTCTTTGAAAAGTGGCTCCTACACATAGCTTTCTCAAACATTTGGAGCTATCTATGTTTAGGGCGGGGATTCTACACATAATGAGGAATATGCATGATTTTTTTTACTTTAGTGAAAGCTCATTCATATAAGAAACGGTAAACAAAAAGTATTTTTGTATAACTATAAAAATAACCAAGATATAAGTCATTTAAGATTTAGCTCTATCTCTTTCTAGCAAAACATAATGTAGCATAGAGTTTATATGGACCGTGTGTTTTATGTCGTCTCATTTACATATCGGATCTCTCTGTCTGATTAGTAGTTGAAAATGCTTGTGTCTTCCGTATTTCTTGGCCGATTTAAATTTTCATATCACTTTTTGATATTGTTTTTACGGAATTTTCATATTTTGTTAAGAAATGCTATAAAAAAATATATGCATATCGGGTGAGGTTGAACCAATGACAATAAGTGAATAAGGAGACCTAACATTTGAATTCGTACACATTCCATTTTTACTCCTTACTCCCCCATCAGATGGCAGCCCTGCGCGATGTCTCCCGCCGCTGGCACGTACCGCCCGCATTTTCCGTGGAGTTCGTTGGCTACTATTTGGAGCGGAACTCCCGTGTGACGTCACTACGTCGCTCCCTCGAACGACTCACCAAGGAGAACGAGAAACTGCTTGCCGATGATGAGAAGCTCAGGATAGAGTATGATGAGGTTAGTTTCTTAAGTTTCATCTGTCAGCTACTTTTACGAGTGAAAGTTCCATGTGACGTTACTACGCCGCACTCTTGAACGTCACCAAGGAGAAAGAGAAACTGCTTGCTGACGATGAGATGCTCAGGATTGAGTGTGATTAGGTTAGTTCCTTCAGAAATCTATGTGTCTTATTTTCGTGTCATTTGCTAGAGCGAGTCAATAAGAATGAGAAAGACCGCCGTGAACAAAACAAAGAAAAAAAAAATCGAGCGAGACCTACAGTACTCGCATATGATGTGTAACATGTGACAAAATACTTTATAAAAGGACGGCAAAGATACGGCAGACTAGGCTGTATGGTCATAGATACCTTTGCCTTTTCCGCGCTTTTAAAGCCTGAAAAGACGCGACTCCCTGGGACACATTTCCGTCCCATGGGACACTTTTCCGTCCCATTTCACGAAATCACTCCCACAAATTGCAGGAAAGCGAGAGCAAAGATGTTACACATCAAAAAGATCATAGTCGGATTTTGAGATCGTTAGTTCTGGATTAGTTCTAACAAAAATTCGTTTGTTGCGGCACGCGAAATAGCGATTCTTTAAAAATTTTAGTGATGGCGGCTATCTTCACGCTTCATCTGTTTCGTATACATTTTGTTTGTTCTGATTACAATTTCCGCAAAAAAAATATCAGAGTAGATCAGACTAACTTCACGTGAACATAGCCGCTCCACTGGATTTAAAAAAAAAACCATGATTCGATAGATATTCGTAAATTCCTGTTTGTTCTCTTCTCGCACAATTTGGTTTGTTCTGATAAGCATTTCTACGAAAATAGCAAATAGCAGGATCCATCTGCCGCCGATACATGATTTAAATGTGAATCCTATGTAGATGGGTTAAGGTTTAAAGTATTCATGAAACTATGTCTTATTAAAAACGTCGTAGTCTCTTCACAGGGTTTTGGCGGCACCAACTTATTCACGGCATTTTGTACTTTTGAAAGTTAGTTTGCTTAGCAACCAAGAGATTTTTCCTGCACAGTAACTGATTTTCATAGAACTGTAATATAGGCTAAGTTTACGCCCCATTTTCTGTTTGTTCTGGCCAGTGCCCGTTATTTTAACATTACACTGATTTAGCAGAGTCCATTCTCTTCCGTTAGACAAATAATTGCGTTTATTGTGATGAAAGATAAGTATCAGAGAGTGTTAACTGCAGTAACTGATTTTCATAGAGCTGTAACATAGGGTAAGTTTGCGCTCCATTTGCTATTTGTTTCGGCAGAGGGCCCGCGATTTAACATTGACCTTTAAACATCCAAATATCTAAATATCTGGCTTCGCAATCCGGCAAAGACATAATACACAGGTAGAAAATAGCACAGAAAGCAGAGCAAAGATCTGTGATTTATAATTTTGACATTGTCTTTTGTAAATTAGGAAGATACGATCAATATTCTGCCTTGAACCTATTCTTAGTTTGCAAGTCACGGAAAGGGAAAGGAATATTATTCCAACACTTTGAAGCCAGATATCTAAAAATTCCGCGAAATGCGACAGTTCTGTGATGCGATAAATCGATAAATTATTTTAAATTTTAGGTCAGGTTTATTTTAAGATAAGAATTTAGGAAGAAGTTTATAGGTAAATCTGGAGGCCACACTCTAAATACCTAATTGAAGCAAAGAAATATGGCCTTGAAGTTTCTCGTTACCGCTCTGTCTCTTTCTAATTAGGAGGTGTGAACAAGACGTGTATAGGTAAAGCTCTTGCTCACACCTGGTAATTGAAAAGAGATGGAGTTGACTTTATTTAATATTATTTTCTGAAAATTGACTTTTACTTTATTTTTATTATACCAGTTTGTGTGCATTTCCATGATTTATCTAGTTTTTATTTTAATTTCGTACGTCTTTATGACGGATCATTAATTTTGTTTCACACGTGTACATTTACTTATGAATCACAAATTTTATTTGAAATTTCAAATTTAGATTTAAGCTGCTACTAAATATTTTTTTCATATGTTCCTTAAATCATTAAAGTTTATTTATTATTTTGTAGAAAATCTCATTTTTCTTCCGGGTCACCCGCAACGCATGTTGTGATTCTTGAAACTAAATTAAAATGTTGTGTTTCTAGGGTTAGCAATTTTTGGTGCAAAAACCATTTATTTATTATCTATTCACCTACTCGTTTCCTTTTCATCAGGCATCAGCTGAAAACACAGAGAGGCTGGCAGATCTCTCTTCGACCCGGCAATTGCTGCAAAAGCTATACGACACAATATTGAGCGTGTGTCCCAAAAAGACCGCGCCGGCCATATTGGAAGACAGGCCGCTCTTGCCGCCGGTTGTACAGCGGTCTACGCCGAAGGTCACGCCGCAGCATCTGCACAAACGGTACAGTGCCTTTGTGGACGTCATATAAAAAAAAATCTTTAACATAGGGTCGTTCCGAAACTAGAAACAAACGATTATGGCGCCAGATTGCGTTCGGTTGGTATTCTCGTGCTCACATCGATACCACACACCGGACACTGCATACCAATGGTCGTGAAATGACATTTCTAAAAACATATCGGAGCAAACAAAATCACGGCGAAATCCCAGACGTTCGAGAACCAAATTATAACCGATCTGTATCAATCTGGGTGACGAGGGGGTGAGGTCGCAATCTAGAGAGCGGCAGGAAATGTCCATACTGTATGTTAGTACTAACATATACTTTGGCGATACTAACTAATAGCGTCTATCGGATTCGGAACGCTAAAAAGCGTGACAACGAAAATGTACCCATCTATAACATGAAATGTTTTGTTCCTTACTGGGGAGTGGTATGTTCGTTCCTGTGATAAAGTCCGGAGATAAGTGTAGGAAGTACAAAAAAAAATAAAACTGTTTATTTACATTAAAAAAAAAACACTTCATTGCACACAAAAAACGCAAATCTTGATATAAAAAGATTATGTGCGTTTAGCGTTAGTTGCACAGCTCGCAACTTGAGCGTCCGGATGTCCACCAGCCTCGACAGTTAGGTTCTTTTTCTGAGCTAGGAAACTTTTAAGGATGTTTTTTTGTTTGATTATTATTACTATCTTCTATTTTTTCTACTAAATCTTTAGGTTGATTGTTTAGGACACAAAAAAAAGAATCACTAAAGGATCCATACAGTCGTCCAACAGAGACGTCTCGTTTCATAGTCAAATCTTGGGTCACTTCATACATTCAAGCAGCGGCTACCAAACAAATGAGCATCTTACTAGTGATGTCGGCTTTGACGCAAACATCAAAGGTGGTGGTCCAGAATATAATATAATATTTATTTGCTTGAAATGTAGTACATTATTTTGGATGTTTATATAATATAGTAACTAGTCTCTTTACATTTCACCAGCCACTGGCATGCAAATTAGTCCAGTGTGGTCCTTCCACTGTGGTACTACTGCTTACTAAAGTATTTGCCATGTAGCATGACCTAAAAGTTCATTGACACCCAAGTACCAATGTATCCCGTTTTTAAAAACGACACTAATAATGTATGAACTTTTGCGATAAATAAACTGTCGCTCGATTTTCGTGGTTATTAGCGCAGATCGTAGCCGATAGTATGGATCGCCTTTTTTATCCACAATTGATCCGCCCTAATTCAGGGTAGGCACGAGCCCCTAGGTGGGGACGTATGTGACCTGATATGATGATGATGATGATAAGCCCTTGACATCATCTCACCTGAAGGTAAGTGACGATGATGCCGAAGATGGAAGCGGAAGCCAAAAAAGTTTCATGAGTAAAGTCCTGTCGCGTGTCGGAGATGACACAATGATTGTTGACATGATGTTTTAAATAGAAATACCTACTTCTTGTAATGGAAATCATTGTCGTTCGGATATTGAGATAGTTTTAGACGACTCAAGTGAAAGAAAATTTCTCACACCACATAATCATCATATCAGCCGAAGGACGTCTACTGCTAGACATCGGCCTCCCTCGAGGATTTTCACTACGAGTGGTTCTGCGCCAGCGGCTTCCCGCGACCTTCACCAGGTCATAGGTCCACCCAGTGAGAGGCCTGCCGTTTTCCGGTGCGCAGTCGCCACTCGAGAACTTTACTACCCCAACGGCCATCTGTTCTACGAGCCACTGCCACTTAAGTTTAGCAATTCTGAGAGCTATGTCGGTTACTTTGGTTCTCCTACGGATCTCCTTGTTTCAGATTCGATCACGCATAGCACGCTCCATTGCCCTTTGGGTGACCTTGAGCCTTCTTATGAGGCCCATAGTAAGCGACCATGTCTTAGTTCCGTATGTCATCGCACACACACTGGTTGAAGACACTGCGGTATTTAGGTAGGATTCGTCGATTGATCTCTTTCTCGAAGTCTCAGGTAACAACAACAACTTCGAGTGTAGAGCCTCCAACCTTCAGAGGAGTAGTTGCGACACGGATCTTTGGCATAGTTTTCTTGTCCATGTTCATTCTGAGACCTACTTGTTGAGTGGCTCTACTGAGGCCATCGAGCATTGTGCCTAAGTCGTCCATAGTCTCAGCCATTTTCACGATATCGTCAGCGAATCAAACGTAGGTGATGTACTCGTCGTTGATATTTATGCCGAGTCCATCCAAGTCCAAAAGCTTAACAACATTTTCCAGGGCGGCGGTGAACAGTTTCGGAGATATGACGTCTCCCTGTCTCACCCCTCGCACGGATAGGTTCCGAATTTTGGTTCTGGAGGCGGAGCGACATGGTGGCGTGTTGATACAAGCATATCAGTCATCATCATCATCATTACAGCTCATATACGTCCCCACCGAGGGGCTCGAGCCTACCCTGAATCAGTATCTCGATATATCAATAGCCAATTTGGCACCGCTGGAGAGACTGTAACACAGCCCAAGTTTCGACCGAATCAAAGGCTTTCTCATAGTCCACGAACGCCAAGCACTGTGGCTGATTGTACTTGTCGGTATCTGTATAATCTGCCGCAGCGTATGTATGTGGTCTATGGTACTAAAGCCTTTTCAGAAACCGGCTTGTTCGGGAGGCTGGAAATCGTCAAACCTGCGTGCGAGACGATTCGTAATGACTCTCGAAATCAGCTGGGTTTTTCAGCAGTTCTTCAGCAGGGTACTGTCGCCCTTTTTGAAGAAAAGTACGACCACACTTCTGTGCCATGCCTTAGCCGTTACAACGTACACCACATACAATCAAAATAAAAGCAAGGAACCGAAGTCGAGAACAAAATATGTCACTTTTGATAAGACGCTCATAGTGTCAACGCTTCGAGGTATGGATCGCGCTAATCGCCACTTCTTGTAATGAATATCAGTGTCGTTCGGACATTAAGTTACTCTTGGACTAGTGTCTCGGTGAGCTGTAGATCTCGTAATTTTTTAGAAGTGGCTGTAATATAATATTTTTTTATGTTTTCAACACCCCCATGTATCCGCCATTTTAGAAAATTTCCAAAAACCGAATCGACCAAAAAAAACCATATAATTATCGAACCTGCTCACAAAATTTTACGAGAATCGGTTAAGAAATGCGATCTGTAGAGAAGAGCCGGACATTAGGACAGACATACGAAAGCATTTTTCGCCCAAGCTGAAACGGAGGCGCTTCGCGCTCGCTCAGATCAATAACTCAAAATTACAGTGAAAACACTTGTTAAAAACTTTTCTCATACCACACACGGACAAAAAAATCCATGGAACCGAAGTAGAGAACAAACGTCACTTTTGACAGGACGGTCGTGCCAACGCTCCGAGGCGTAAACGGTGTTATCGCAAGATGGTGGAATTGATAGACTTCACCATAGAAAACGTTGGCGTTGGAAAGTTTTAGAATGCTTTGCCAGCGCGCCATAACCGACTTTTTCTAGTTTCGGAACACCCTTACTGTTGGGGTTTGGTTCTCTTCCCAAACTTGGGAAGGTTAGGCCATACTCCGCACATGGAGGCCAATTCCGGATTGGTGGAGATTGATGGGCTAGTGGCGAATCCCACTGCGAAGTTTTCAAGCCGCCTGTAACGCCTAGGATACGTTTTAACGATTGCCATCTAGTGATGCACTACCGGTTTAAAGTTACTTGCGAAGCATGGAAACGGTCGAGATAATTGCCACTGATTGAAATCCGTCCTGGTAAATCTGGTGCTTGGTCAACGGTTAACTGCGTGATCGACATCACCACGCAGTCGCTCTAGGGTACGACCTCTAAAAATAATTATTGTTGATTTCCATATTTTGGAGGAAATATACCAGTCATAACGAATTGATTTTTAACGATCCATGAAGACGTGGAATCGTTTTTGTTTGGGTAAAGAAAAAAAGTTTAGTCCCAACAGAATACGGTGAACGTCAAAGACAATCTAAATTACGTTCTATCTGATCGGGTCAAGTCGATTTCGGTTCGAGAAAGATTTTGAAAGACTTTGTACAGCCATTGCGAGAAAATTGTAGTTTCAAATCGGGGATCCGATTCAACCTACAACTACAAACTTAGTACGCGCTACAATATCTGTTTGCATGCTACCAAAAAACTCACGGCCTAGCGGAGTTAGATTCTGTTTCTATTGCAACACAGAATTCATTTCCTTTTTAACCGACTGCCCAAAAGGGAGAGTAATATTTTCCGAGGTGTATGTATGTTTGTAAATATCTGGCGGGCGGCGCACCCTCCATCCACTACGTCGTCGCATACACAATACGGTAATTGGTAATTTATGGAGGGAAGGGCAGGGTTCTTTAAAAATAGTGAAACCACCACAACTGAATATATATATTAGCAAAATAGGCAGAAATCGTATAGATGATGGGAAACGGAATTGAATGACAGAATGAATTTGAAAAATAAACAGAATAACAAAAAGTAAATGATATAAAAAGAGGTTGAACGTAAAAATAACCAAAAAGATTGACTTCGTCACAAGTATGTATGTCTTTTTTTGGCTGAGCCTGTAGCCTAAACTGCTTGATGAATTTTGGAGTGGATGTGTCATTCATTAGATTCGTCTTGAACTCCTCAGTGACATATAATACATTTTTATCGGAATTAGTTAGGTTATTTTTAATTTGGTATCGCATTTTTTGCCGTTTTTGCACGTAAAAACTATTTTTAAATAAGAACTTGAACCAAAAAGTTTTTAGGTTTCTTTATAACTTACTAGCTTTTTTCCGCGGCTTCGCTCGCGTGGACATCGTATTTAAGGGTGATTAGTAAATTATGTCGTTTCCCACCTATTCAACCATCTCTGTGCAAAAAATCACAACAATCGAGTATTTTTTTAGTTCCCTCAGGAACTACATCAGATTATGCTATTTTCCCGGGATAAAAAGTAGCCTATGTCCTTCCCCGTGACACAGACTACCTGCATGCCAAATTTCATAAAGATTGGTCAAGGCGTTGAAGCGTGAAAAGGTAACAAACACATTTTCACATTTATAATATTACTAGCTTTTGCCCGCGGCTTCGCCCGCGTGGACATCGTTCTTATGATGAGGGTGCGCGGTGCGCGAGCCGCAAGCGGCTCGCGAGCGTGGACATAACTTTTCTCCAGATCCCTCGGGAACTATATCAGGATATGTTTATTAGTAAGTCATGTCATTTCCCACCCCCTCAACCATCCCTGTGCACAAAATCACACAATCCATTGTTATGTTGCGATGTTAAAGAAATTAACCAAAAAAGAGTATATTTTCAGTTCCCTCAGGAACTGCATCGGGCTGTGCTATTTTCACGGGATAAAAAGTAGCCTATGTCCTTCCTCGTGACACAGGCTACCTGCATACCAAATTTCATTAAGATTGGTCAAGGCGTTGAAGCGTGAAAAGGTAATAAACAAACTAACAGACAAACACATTTTCACATTTATAATATTAAGTAAGGATAGTATATAGTATATATTATATATAGTAAGGATAAGGATTTTCATATTCTTTCAATGTTGTGTATGTAATAGTAATATGTTTAACGCTGTGAGTCGGCCACAGGTCAATGTCTGTGCCCACTGCGGCTGCACTTAAGATGGGCGTTGGTTTTCCTCTTAGCGACAACCCGGACGCTCGCCAAGGAAAAGTGCTATCCACTTCTCTAGAAGGTATGTTAACCTTTTTGTTTGATGATTTACCGCTCAAAGACTTAATTTACTCTACTTATTTGAAGTGAGCGCGCTAACAGCTCCGGTACCACACTGGAGATGTGGGAGCCAGCTTCTCTGTCACGAGCGGGGATCGAACTGCCAGCAGCGAAAGCCGCGGGAGGTGAGCGTGCCTACAGCTCCGGGACCTACCTGGACAGTAGGTAGTGGTTCTCTTCCACGAGGCACTCGCCTTGCAGAGCACCGGGACAAGCGTCTTGGCGGCGAGACCTACCATAGTTGGTCCTTGCCCTCGCCTCACGGCGTTGGCAGGAATAGCGGCCCTCACTATATGACCTAGCTGTCGGTGAGCGAGGACGCTATATCGTAAACCTGGTAGTTTAGCGTATCTGGTAGATATACGAGAGAAATTTACTTATTTAAGGTAATACACTCGGCGTCAAAAAATAGCACCTCTTATTTTTATCAGTACCCTTTCATTCAAAAGGGTGATCCAAATAAAGACGATTACTTTCTTAAATAAAGAAAACTAAAAAGTGGTATCAGTAGGTTAGATTCCAGGCTACAAATTTGTCGGAAGAGCACAACATTCTGCAGATCCTCGGGAACTCGGTAGACTGCTCAAAACAAAGAACATGTTTTTTTTCTGAAAGATGAATGTAAAATTTGCCACTTTACCGTAGGTTCTCTCCTGAGCAGTGTACTGAATTACCGTAAAAAAGATAATATATAATAATAAATAAATATTGTGATTTAAGACAAACTTGTAGCCAGGGATCTAACATACCAATACCAATTCTGAGTCTTTTTTAGTTTTCTTTATTTAAGAAAGAAATCGTCCACACGTACACCGAAATGTACACCAGAGAAAAAATAAGAGGTGCGATTTTTTTTTAAACGAGTATACTTTTCAATTACTTTTGCCCGCGGCATAAAGACAGTCGTATGGCTAGTGTTGTGGTAATTTATTTCGGAAAGTAGGTGTGTGCTGGACATACTAAAACAATTTAGAAAAATACCGCTAAAAACTTACATTTAAATGGTATTTTCTCAAAACAGTTTTACGATGTCCAATCCACATTCTTTCCGAGATAGCTACGATATTAGATACGCTCAATCGAAGGAAAATCAAAGGATTTTTTCGTTCCCTCGTGAGTCTAGAACACCTCGATTTTCCAGTGTCAAAAATATGATTTCGTAACTGTACTTTATTAAATACGCTTAATTAACAATGAATGTTCCATCTCAATACGCTAAGCCATTCCAGAGATACTTTTAGTTTTTTTTTTTACTTTTTTGCGATGTTTTTTTTTCACAGGACCAGTGGTATGGTTTCCCGTTTTTATATCGTCTGCCCACCAATACAAAATTTTATTTGCCGCTGCAACTTATATTTTGTTTTGTTAATACAATTTTTGTATTCATTTTAATCCACTAGCTATTGCCTGCGGCTTCACCCTCGTAAATATTGAGTGAGCGGGGATTTTTTAACCTATATATCATCATTACAGCTCATATACGTCCCCACCGAGGGGCTCGAGCCTACCCTGAATCAGGGCGATTAGGCCTTAGTCGACCACGCGGGCCCAGTGCGGGTTGGTCGACTTCACACACAACCTGCGAGTTTCTTCGCAGGCGTGTGCAGGTTTCCTCACGATGTTTTCCTTCACCGTTAAAGCAATCGGTAAGTATGTACTTAAGTTTTTGAAAAACTCATTGGTACATTGGCCGTCCAGATTTGAACCCGGTACCTCTGGTTAGATGGACCGAGTCGTTACCGGTTGAGCCACCGACGCTATATATATATATATATATATATTTCGGATCATCAGAAGGGTTTTGGCCAGATCTACGAAATAAACTCGTCTTTGAGAAGTTTTGGAGTGTACAATCAATATTCACACACGTTTGCAACACGAGGCTTCACGATGATTCGGATGAAAACCGATTATTTTATAGACTGCGATGAGTTCGGCACGGGGCTGGCTTCCCAAGTTGACAGTTCAGCTGCTCGATCAAAAGTGCTCGTAAAATAACTGGCGCCTCTGTCGTAGCCTCTGTAGGTAGGCTGCATTGTCTTTAATGGTTCGATAATCACAACGATTCTGATTGGCTAACAAACAAGTACCAACACTACCAACTTCCGGGTTCCGGTCTCGCACAGACCACGCCTTGGCCAAAGATGACTATTATTACTACCCTAGCTAACCGCTTGACGTTTCAAGATAAAACACACGGTGCTTCGACGCATGCATAGATGGCGCCACGTCCTTGCGCTCCGACACGGCCATCCTGACGGCGATGCGTGCCCAGCAGCTGCCATAATCTGTAATGAGGAGTGGATGTGTGTTTAAGTTAGGTATTGAGATTACCTAACTTATCATAAATCTACTACAGATAAGTAGGCCTGTGGTATGGCCCTAGAAAAGTACCACCCATCTCTTCCCGAGGGTGTGGTAAGAGGTGACTAATGGATCAAAGACCGGAGGATGGGCAGCAGCGTCTTTTCTGCGTACCGTGCCACACACTACGATCGCCCACCTGCCTGCCAAGCGATTGCGCCTTTGTACAGCAGTGAACGTTGCCTGGCTGATATGATGACGATGAGCTGTGCAGGTACTTGAACTCCCCTTCCACAGGGCAAAGCTCACAAAAAAAAAGGTAGATACTTGAACTCCCCTTCCACAGGGCAAAGCTAACAAAAAAAGGTAGGTACTTGAACTCCCCTTCCACAGGGCAAAGCTCACAAAAAAAAAGGTAGGTACTTGAACTCCCCTTCCACAGGGCAAAGCTCATAAAAATAAAGGGAATACGTAGAGGTCGATGCTGTGTGACACACAGAGGCTCTAAAATGATAAAGGTCAGGTCGATGCTGTGCTCTAGGCGCATATGTCCATATGCGCCGTGGTACACAGGGGCCCTAAAAAAAAAGGAAAGGTCGATGCTGTGCTCTGGGCGGTCTTGTACGCCGTGGTACACAGGGAAAAAGGAATGACGGTAAAAATGTGAAATAGTTTGCAGTCGTTACTACAAGCATCATCAGGAAACCTGACCAAACAACACTGGCTGTAAACAAATCTACACGGCAACGACCAAATCATACGGTCGGCACCATCTTTTTCTTTGTTACAGCTTATGGTTAGTTAGTTTATGGTCAGTTAGTCTATGATGGTTCCGAACCAAGGTGTCGTGTCGACTTCGTGCGGACATTGAGTCGTCAGACTAAAGAGTCGGACAACCAGCTGTCGTCAGTCTGTAGCATTGTCAAGGGTAGTCGTGTACCTACTCAGTGCCTCTTAACTTGCACTGACGCAATAGATAACAACAGATTTCTCTTTAATGAAAACTGCTCACCCGATGGAATTCCAGTATTGTGCATCAACCACGCAAAGGTCGACTCTCTTCTCCATCACTGAGGCAGCTTCGCAGGTGCTTCCCTCTTGGCTGCATTACTTCAAGCAGCTAGACATGTAGTGGCCCTGCCCCGTGCCTATATGGGCCGTAGATACACAGATCCGTAGTAGCAATCCATGCACAACACATCACATCCAATCTATAGGGGTTAAAATCTGGTAACCTCAATTCATGGGACGATGATGGCGTCCGCGTGGCTAGTATCAGCGTCAGAAAATTCTGATTTCATTGTTCCAGAAGCACTTTCTATTTTGTGTTGCTCACATCACTATCTGGAACACGTGGGGCGTCCATGTCCTATCCCAATTCTGATTTCGGATCATCAGAAGGGTTTTGGCCGGATCTACGAAATAAACTCGTCTTTGAGAAGTTTTGGAGTGTACAATCAATATTCACACACGTTTGCAACACGAGGCTTCACGATGATTCGGATGAAAACCGATTATTTTATAGACTGCGATGAGTTCGGCACGGGGCTGGCTTCCCAAGTTGACAGTTCAGCTGCTCGATCAAAAGTGCTCGTAAAATAATTGGCGCCTCTGTCGTAGCCTCTGTAGGTAGGCTGCATTGTCTTTAATGGTTCGATAATCACAACGATTCTGATTGGCTAACAAACAAGTACCAACACTACCAACTTCCGGGTTCCGGTCTCGCACAGACCACGCCTTGGCCAAAGATGACTATTATTACTACCCTAGCTAACCGCTTGACGTTTCAAGATAAAACACACGGTGCTTCGACGCATGCATAGATGGCGCCACGTCCTTGCGCTCGGACACGGCCATCCTGACGGCGATGCGTGCCCAGCAGCTGCCATAATCTGTAATGAGGAGTGGATGTGTGTTTAAGTTAGGTATTGAGATTACCTAACTTATCATAAATCTACTACAGATAAGTAGGCCTGTGGTATGGCCCTAGAAAAGTACCACCCATCTCTTCCCGAGGGTGTGGTAAGAGGTGACTAATGGATCAAAGACCGGAGGATGGGCAGCAGCGTCTTTTCTGCGTACCGTGCCACACACTACGATCGCCCACCTGCCTGCCAAGCGATTGCGCCTTTGTACAGCAGTGAACGTTGCCTGGCTGATATGATGACGATGAGCTGTGCAGGTACTTGAACTCCCCTTCCACAGGGCAAAGCTCACAAAAAAAAGGTAGATACTTGAACTCCCCTTCCACAGGGCAAAGCTAACAAAAAAAGGTAGGTACTTGAACTCCCCTTCCACAGGGCAAAGCTCACAAAAAAAAGGTAGGTACTTGAACTCCCCTTCCACAGGGCAAAGCTCATAAAAATAAAGGGAATACGTAGAGGTCGATGCTGTGTGACACACAGAGGCTCTAAAATGATAAAGGTCAGGTCGATGCTGTGCTCTAGGCGCATATGTCCATATGCGCCGTGGTACACAGGGGCCCTAAAAAAAAGGAAAGGTCGATGCTGTGCTCTGGGCGGTCTTGTACGCCGTGGTACACAGGGGAAAAGGAATGACGGTAAAAATGTGAAATAGTTTGCAGTCGTTACTACAAGCATCATCAGGAAACCTGACCAAACAACACTGGCTGTAAACAAATCTACACGGAAACGACCAAATCATACGGTCGGCACCATCTTTTTCTTTGTTACAGCTTATGGTTAGTTAGTTTATGGTCAGTTAGTCTATGATGGTTCCGAACCAAGGTGTCGTGTCGACTTCGTGCGGACATTGAGTCGTCAGACTAAAGAGTCGGACAACCAGCTGTCGTCAGTCTGTAGCATTGTCAAGGGTAGTCGTGTACCTACTCAGTGCCTCTTAACTTGCACTGACGCAATAGATAACAACAGATTTCTCTTTAATGAAAACTGCTCACCCGATGGAATTCCAGTATTGTGCATCAACCACGCAAAGGTCGACTCTCTTCTCCATCACTGAGGCAGCTTCGCAGGTGCTTCCCTCTTGGCTGCATTACTTCAAGCAGCTAGACATGTAGTGGCCCTGCCCCGTGCCTATATGGGCCGTAGATACACAGATCCGTAGTAGCAATCCATGCACAACACATCACATCCAATCTATAGGGGTTAAAATCTGGTAACCTCAATTCATGGGACGATGATGGCGTCCGCGTGGCTAGTATCAGCGTCAGAAAATTCTGATTTCATTGTTCCAGAAGCACTTTCTATTTTGTGTTGCTCACATCACTATCTGGAACACGTGGGGCGTCCATGTCCTATCCCAATTCTGATTTCGGATCATCAGAAGGGTTTTGGCCGGATCTACGAAATAAACTCGTCTTTGAGAAGTTTTGGAGTGTACAATCAATATTCACACACGTTTGCAACACGAGGCTTCACGATGATTCGGATGAAAACCGATTATTTTATAGACTGCGATGAGTTCGGCACGGGGCTGGCTTCCCAAGTTGACTGTTCAGCTGCTCGATCAAAAGTGCTCGTAAAATAATTGGCGCCTCTGTCGCAGCCTCTGTAGGTAGGCTGCATTGTCTTTAATGGTTCGATAATCACAACGATTCTGATTGGCTAACAAACAAGTACCAACACTACCAACTTCCGGGTTCCGGTCTCGCACAGACCACGCCTTGGCCAAAGATGACTATTATTACTACCCTAGCTAACCGCTTGACGTTTCAAGATAAAACACACGGTGCTTCGACGCATGCATAGATGGCGCCACGTCCTTGCGCTCCGACATATATATTAAAACCACAATTGGTTAAGCCCTTGCCATTATCTCACCTGATGGTTAGTATAGACAAAAGAATGAGAAAAACCGAAAAATATTTGTATGAAAGATAAAAAAATATATGTATGAACATTCATTTTTCCTTCCTAGGATTATTTGTTGGAAAAATCTGTCATAGTAATTTATATTCTATAAAAATTTAAACTGCCTATTTTTACGGTTTTTGTATATTAATAGATGTTTCATATTTTTGCGAAACGTAGGTCTTAGTCAACTTGTTCGCACTAAAGTTTGGAACTAAAATGAATGTTAGTAATTTATGTGTTAGGCAATTTCACTAGAAAATTCACGAAAGAGTGGGGTCTAAAACCTATGTCTTCCCTTTTGGTGGCAGCAACAACAGGTGCCCTGGCGGCCCGCGAGTGCGCCGTGTGTCGCCGCAGCAGCGAGCGCCACCTAATGGCCGCCTGCGACACCTGCCGTCACCACTACCACCTGCACTGCCTGCGCCCGCCGCTGCAGCGCCCGCCCAAGAAGAGCAAGCTATACGGCTGGTATAGTCTCTAGTGTAACAGATAGGAGCATTAATGTAACAGCACCGAGCGCCACCTGATGGCCGCCTGCGACACCTGCCGCCACCACTACCACCTGCACTGCCTGCGCCCGCCGCTGCAGCGCTCGCCCAAGAAGAGCAAGCTATACGGCTGGTATAGTCTCTAGTGTAACAGATAGGAGCACTTATGTAGCAGCACCGAGCGCCACCTAATGGCTGCCTGCGACACCTGCCGCCACCACTACCACCTGCACTGCCTGCGCTCGTCGATGCAGCGCCCGCCCAACAAGAGCAAGCCGTAGCACTGATATAGCCACTAGTGTAACAGACAGTAGCACTAATGTAACAGCAGTGAGCGCCACCTGATGGTCGCTTGCGGCATCTGCCGCAACCACTACCACCTGCACCCCTATAGTCATCAACTCTTTGTTTAATATTTCTAGTTCCCATTTAGCTTCGCTACCTTTATGAACGTAAACTTGGTCACCATAAAATGTGGTGAGTCAATTAGTCTATCTAAATATTCTAAGGCAACTGTGCATGTGTTCACTAGGATGTACTGATGAATTTTAAGATACTTTTAGTTCATTCTGATTCACTTATCGTTTTATTCCTGTAGGCAATGCTCAGAATGCGACAAGACATCTGAATCGGAACCAGAAGTTATGGAGAAGAAAGTGCCGCGGCGTTCCCGCATTAGATACAGCAAAGACGGCGCCATCATCACAGATCCCCAGAGCCCCGCGTCCGCTACCAACTCTCCGCCACCCAAAACCAAGCCACCGCACAAAGCTGAGAAACCTATGATAGTCCCCGCCTCCGCAGAGAACGCGTCCCCAATCAAAGTGACGATAAAACCGTTCGAATTCACAAGCGACGATGCGGCAGACGGCCCTGAAACTAAAAAGAAAGATAAGAGAATCAAGAAATCGAAATCAAGAGACCACGCAGTCTCCGCTATCGAAGAACCTCCTTCTAAAAAGCTGAAACGAAGTTTCACTTCCCCAGCTTTAACAAATACACCTCTAATGTCAATAACGCCGATAGTAGTTGACAGTCCCAACGATTCTCACAACGAGAACTCAAATGCGTCAACAGCGGGTCCGTTGAAGCGAGATGCTACTCCACAAAACATGTCGTTCTCATCTCTTCTCTCTGAAACTAAAGAGCGAGATAGCAAAGCTATTGAGAGCTCCATAGAGAATACTTTGGCCAATCTGTCTTCGGATATCGCGACGTATAAAGCGAACAGGAAGAGAAGAAAAGAAAAGCACAGGTCAAGGTACTCGCCGGATCTTCTGCGCTCTCCGTCTAAGTCGCACAAGCATAAGAGGAAGAAGAAGAACCAAGACATGGAGAACCCTGGTACACCACATCCCAGGATCACAATAAAGGTCAGTTACTCAAAAACTAGGTATATTCAAAACATTAGCATGAAACTACTAGGGTGGATTTACTCGTAACTGCATTGTTCATTATTTTATTAGGCATATAAATGAATATTAGTTGTTTGTTATGCAAGGCTGCAAAATTGTTGATTTGCCGCGAGTCACCACTTGAAACATGAGCAAGCGAAGGTTCGCGAGTGGTTCAAAGATAGAATCCTGAGCGTAGCGAGGGTTTCAAAGATATAATCCTGAGCGTAGGGAGAGTTTCAAAGTTATAATCCTAAACGTAGCGAGGGTTTCAAAGATAGAATCCTGAGCGTAGCGAGAGTTTCAAAGATATAATCCTGAGCGTAGCGAGGGTTTCAAAGATAGAATCCTGAGCGTAGCGAGGGTTTCAAAGATAGAATCCTGAGCGTAGTGAGGGTTTCAAAGGTACGAGACGCAAAATAACTGCTGTCGGCACTAAAGTTATTTTGCGTCTCGTACCTTTTACCTTTTTTCCCTCGGGCGAAACATACAATTTTTACCTCACTACAGCGAGTTAAATTTTTAAGTGCAAGAAAATCTGCTTAATAGTTATTTGGTTCTAATTTTAAAAACTGTTGAAGTCGGTTAATAAAACTTTCCGAGCGTTTGAGGGGAAAACGAATGCAAACAGTAATTTAATAACAATTTAATGAGGCCGTTTTTTCATACTATTTGAGCCTGTGACGTCATGACTTTTTATCGTTTGAAAAAACCTTGGAAAATAGTCAGCGATTAAAAAATAATAATTTCCAAAGTAGTTTAAAAAAATACCTTAATTTTTGAGCAATGAGATTGTCCCGTTCATTCATCCAGCTAAATCTTTTTTTATCACGAACTATACTATAGTTTGGGAAATGGAGACCACAAATTATCAAGTGGGCATTAGTTGCAGATTATTTGCCATCTCACTGCCACGATACAGGTTAACTCCTAGTGTGTGGTGTCTTGGTTGTATATTTGTATTGTGTACTTTAACAAGTTTTTGGGATTTCATCCATGCGATAAGTGAAAACAAACAGCTGTTGTAAATTATACAAATGAAAATATTTTATTTATTTAATATAATTGAGCATCTCTTCAGATAAAGGGGTGACGTATAAGAATGACTGACAGGCACCAAATCTTGGCATTGTTCTTATGAGCGAAGTCAGATTTTATTATTAAGTTTTTAAATGTTGACCGTCGGTCAAAGAATCAAACAACATAATATTAGCAGCGCAGCGCTCCGAATATTTTCCCTCTGTTTTACTCTTATAGTCCACCAAAGTAGATTTATTATGTAGACATGGATATGGATTGCGTTATTTTTGCTAAACCGTCTCTGTAATTATTTTTTTTTGACAGATCAAGCCGATTCCTAAACCGGACGGATCCTTAGACCCTCAGATGTTCTACGTGCCCACGGAGAGTAATGATGGACCACCGCCGACAGTTATCAAGAAGCTCATTAAGGTAATTTTTAGGGTTCCGTACACAGGGGTAACGGGACCTTATTACTAAGCCTACGCCGTACATCCGTCTAACCTTTAAAGAGCAAACGTAAGAGTTCAAACGTAATCATGACTGGTAGAAATTTTCACATTATATTATGTGGTATTATGGCGGATTTTCTAACAAATATTTAAAAAAACTCAAACGTGTTTTTTTAATTTTTATTTTTACGTTGCCAAAACGGAAATATCTACCACACGTTCAGCCGGATTTCAATTCGGCTGAAATAAAGTGCGCCGAATTATAATAAATAATAATAATAATAAATATTCGGGGACAAATCGCACATGGGTCACCTGGGCCCAAAGTAGGATTCCCTGTGTTATGGGAACCAGATTCTGATATAAATATTTAAATACGTTTAAATACATACGTATATAGATATTTAACACCCAGACACAGAGCAAACAAATCTGCTCATCACACAAATGTTTGCCCTGGGTGGGAATCGAACCCACAACTCTCGGATCAGCAGTCAAGAGCACTAACCACTGAGCCACCGAGTCAGTCAAACTGTATGCGCACTTTGCGTTCGTCAAAGCGGCTTAGTAAAGTTGCGCCCTCATACCAACCTGTGAAACTGCTGAACAAGACGTGCTAGCCTAACCTAACCATCTGTCAGTTCGTCCGTCGGATTCTGTTGTATTCGGAGTTTTTTACTCAGTAGTTTCCGAAGCGTTGCGCCGTTTCGTAATAGTCACCCTACATTGCTTCTTGCTGACAATGAAGCTAAACGTTGAACGCCGCTTTGTAGTCCGTATCGCCACCACAATCACACTGAACGTGAGGTAGCCGCATTACAAAGCAGCGACGCGACGTTTTTCAATCCGGCGCGCCTACTCGTGATACGGCGTGTTGTACGATATGGCTGCGACCAGGGCTGCGACATATATAATCTTCAGATTTCATGTGATTACAGTGCAAGTATATGTTTGGGATACGTCCGCCTTTGTGCATGCTACTTCTATTCTGTATATATAATTGTATATATCTTTGTACAATAAATAATTCACAAACAAACCCTAAAATAAGACAATAAATAATATTATAAACCGGCCTATGGTTAGTCGTACTTAGGATCCCAAACTGAATCAAAAAAAACATTTTTTTGGTATACACAACGACCAAATATAATGGACCGGCCCTATCCATACATTAATATCTTAAAAATAGTCAAATGCAACTACATGCAAACAAACACAACAGTATATTCTACAGAGTCTCGTTAAAATATTAGCTATTACAGAACTAGATACGTAAGTACTCGAAATGTAGCACGAATGAGATAATAAATTTCACTAATTTCGACCTTTAACCCATTTGGGGAATACTGATCGACTAAGGCGAAATTAGCGAATGCGCTCATTCTGTTGGCATCAAAACCGCTGTTCGCGTAGGCCGGTCTAAGGCTGTTATAATGGTCGACGAATTGTGTTTGGCCGCTTTATCGGGCCATTCGGTTTGTGAGCTAGACTCGGTAACCGCTCGGCTACGAATGCTTCAAAAAGTTTTGTGACAGTATGATACAGATTGCGCAGGTTTTTACATTTTGACGCCAGTACGTTTATCTACGAGAAACGGGTTTTTCCAGAGAAGAGAATATCTAGATTGATTTTTCGTATATCAATTATATATTGTGTATCGGATAGAGTTACCGATATTGTAAGGGCGGCGGCGGTGACGTTCAGACTGAACGCACGATTCTCGATTTTACATATTTTAATACTTTTCTTCACTTCCAAATAAGTTTAGAAAAAAAATATGTGTTAAACTCGCCGATTTTTGTGTGTTGGTTCCATTTTACATTAAATCGTTGGTTTTCGAGAAGTTTTGCAATTAATACCAAAAGCATGGTCCACATGATATTTTTGTTTTTGTAGATATAAAGTTTTCAATTTATTTTTTTGTAGCTGTTAATGAAAAATATGTTTTCTCTTCAACTAGCTGCAGTACAGACTTCAAAATGGTCCCTTTTGAAAAGTAATTTAATTTCTCTGGTGATCCACACATAAAGCTAACCGAAATATTTGAGGAAAAAACCCCAAAAAGTAAAGAAAAAAAAATGCAAAAATTATAATTTTCTTTTTCTTTTTTTGAACCTACTGCAAAAACGAGGTCATTAACGTCTAATCGATTGATTTTGAGCTAAGCTATAAAACGACACCGAATTATGTACCACTAGCTGTTTCCCGCGGCTTCACCCGCGTGGACATCGTTTCTTTGACTATTCGAAGGTGCGCAGAGCTTAATAAGAAGTAGCCTATGTGTTAATCCAGGTCCTAATATGTCTACTTACCAAATTTCAGCCAGATCCGTTCAGTAGTTTTTGCGTGAAGAAGTAACAAACATACACACTCACAAACTTTCGCCTCTATTAGTGTGATGTGATTAGATTTTTACTCAGAGTGCCAATTTATGTTTAATACGCGACCCTCGCGGTTTGTTACTTGGATATGGTCAGACGGGCCACACAGCAGGTTGCAGTGCTGAATGGATGCAGTAACTTACAATAAAGGTTTTAAGTAGTATTTCAGTTAAAACATGTGAAAAGGCTAAATAGCTGTGAAATTATAATTAAAGGATTGTCACAACCATCAATTTGCATCATTGCGTAAAGAACTGATGGTAGTTAATTTAGCGTCGTTTTGTAGCTTAGCTCAAAATCAATCGAACAACACTTTGCGGCGGGCGCTTCCTGACACTTACCTCTATTAATCTACTATTCCATCTCACTTCGCTCGAATGAGATGGAATAGTACATTAATGGAGGGAAGTGTCAGGTTCTTTAAAAAAAAAGTGGAATCCACCAAACTGAATGTTTAATGAAATAATCACATATAGAAATTAACAAAAATAAGTTAAAAAGTAGAAATCCGTTTTTACACAAAACAATTGTGGTACGGACCCTCGGTGCGCAATTCCGACTTGTACTTGGCCAGTTTTTTATTTTTATTTCATTGTATGTGTAATATTGTATGTTTAAATATTTTATTATAATATGTTTTATTCTAACAATGTTTTTTTTGTAACAGTTACATGTCCCCACCGCCTATCAGTTATACCGCTTCTTCAGCAAAGTATTGGAAATAGTGGGACATATACTTACTTAAAATGATAATTATCACGGCTAGTAGGCTTACTATAAGGAAAAATGGTCGACCAATTTAAGATGTGCAGTTCGATTTGTAAAAAGTTAATAGGTTTTTCTAAACCAACTGCAAAATTAGTACCTTTTAAAAAATCTTTAATTTGTTTAAGACTATGTACTTTGTGCTTGGTCCGACAAGCAGTTGGCCAATTTTTACCACACACACTGGCCAGTTTTTTTAAAATTACATATGTATTTTTGCAGCAGGCTGATCAAGGAGCCGCGGCACAAACTTCTTTGTCCGAGGCAACAGCCGTAGCTTTGTCAGAAGCTGAAGCCGTAAGTCGACAAGAAAACTATATTTAACCGATTTAAAAAAGTGGAAGTTCAGAATTTGGTTATTTTTTTTGTGACTGTACGTTACGCGATATCCGCCGATTGTAAACCGATTTAATGATTCTTTTTTATTAGACAGATGACGCCGTCAGGGCAGGGTCCCATATAAATTGTATTAAAATAGTTTCAGTACTTTTTTGCAAACAAATAAAAAAAAAACAAAAAAATAGCAAAATTGTAGTTTTTGCGATTGAGTTCTGTTTAGCGTTGCCAATATTTGTAGGCAGAGCTTCACTTGTAACAAAGATAATCTAATTCTTAGTCAGAAATCATAAAATATTGCTAAACTTCATATTATATGCTTCATACTGAGGATCGTAGTCCCCTCTTAAAATTTAGGGGGCGCCACGCCATGTAATTTCAGGTCGCTTAAAACTAGTACCTATAGGACGCTATGAGTTTATCCAATTAAATAATTTGACGTCTTAACGACTTTTTTTATTTATTTGATAAAGTTGTAACATTTTTCAAAATGTAATACAGTTACGTCGATATGTATATCCACCCGAAGGCTTCGTTAGTTTAAAATATCTCCTCTAGGCGTTAATGTATACGTCTTCTTACCAAGGCCGAGTTTGAATGCTTTTAATAAAGTGAGCAATTCTTGTAAGTATACAGTGTGTAAGGGATGGGGTTACCGATACTTTAAGGGTATGCACATTTCATAAAGAAACCCCCCATTTTCGCAGCCTTCTCCCCTCAAATTTTTTTTAGGTGTTCGTGAAAAATATGTTTCTTTTGAATTAGCAGCAGTACAGACTTCAAAATGGTCTCATATGAAATATAATTTCATACATAAAGTTAACCAAAACCATTGAATAAAAAAAAAACACAAAATATTAAAGAAATAAAATGCAAAGCATATAGTTTGATTTTAAGCTAAAGTACAAAATGACACGATTGTGCCAATTTATGGTTAATAAGCGAGGAGATCGCGTAATGGTCAGACGGGCCACACAGCAGGTTGCAGTGAGAGCTACAGCGTGTCTGCTATTTTTTTTAAAAGTATTTTATTTAAAAACATGTGAAAATTTTAAATCGTTGTCAACAATCTTAATCATCAATTGGCATCATTGAGTAAGTAACTAATGGTAAATAATTAGGTTTTGTTTTGTAATGTAATTAAAAAAATCCATCAATTAAGAAGAAAAACATAACATGTAATGACTTCGTTTTTTCAGTACGTTGAAAAATAAATTAAACTATATTTTTTTCATTTTTTTCTTAAAATTTTTTGGAACTTTTTTTCTAGATAGTTAATTTGAGGAAACAAAGTACCTTTCAAACGAGGCCATTTTGAAGTCTGTACTGCTGCTAATTTAAGAGAAAACATATTTTTCCCAAACACCTAAAAAAAAAGAAAATAAAAATGTGCCAATTAGATGGTAGCGTTTTCATACAAAAAAATATATTAATTTACATGCCTGGGAGACTCCGAGCATCGCTCGGTCGCCCAGAATCCAAGACTTACTGAGACTTGACATGATGACATTTCTAAACTCATGTCTAGATGTCGCTGATAAATTACTATGAGCAAGGCCAGGAAAAATGGCCGTCATGTCAAACATTTTACGCTATTCCATACTGGATACACTCAAGATAAACAAGTAAGGGAACGTACCCCTGCTACGTGACCCATTTTTTTTATTCTCCCCCCCCAGTGACGACATAAATTAAGTAGCATAAATTTCGCTAACTGAGGATTTTTATTTGCAAGCTTCCTAAAGCTCAGGAGCCTGCACCAACTAAGGAAGTAGTCAAAAAACCGAGGGTAAGTATAGTCTCATAAGTCTGTTTACGACAATCTCGACTTTATCTTGGTAATCCCACTTCCATCTTCGGCGTCTAGGTCGTGAGATTATACCAAGGGCTTACCAACTGTGGATAAAAAAAATCGCGATCGAACCTTATTTTGTGGCATTTGTCTGACTCATGATAAAATCGGGAAGGTAAGAGGCATGGGAAGCCGCTGGATGCGGGCAGCGTAGGACCGGTCGTCGTGGAAATCCTTGAGGGAGGCCTTTGTCCAGCAGTGGACAATTTTCGGCTGATATGATGATAATAAAATATCATACACAAGGTGAAATTTTATTCTTTCCCGCAGCGTGATATCTAACAATAGAGTCCGTTTTAAGGTATATATTATATTTCATAAATAAATATACTGTTCGAATACTTCACTCTGAATGGAAACACCAGCATTTATGACGATTTAATTTTAAAGCGGACTCCTTTTTTACCCGACTGCGCCAAAGGAGGGTATTGTTTTTTAAGCGACTTCCAAAAAGGAGGAGGTTCTCAATTCGTCTGTACGTTTTATTTTTATGTGTGTTACCTCAGAACTTTTGACTGGGTGAACCGATTTTTATGATTATTTTTTTATTTGAAAGCTAGTGCTTCCCGTGTGGTCCCATATAAATTTTATCAAAATCGGTGTAGTACTTTATTAGAAAATTAAATAAAAACCAAAAAAAAAATACAAAAATGTACTATGTTGTTGCGATGGAAGTCGGTTTTTTAACGTGTTTAGCGTTTTTAATTAACAAGTGTATGTATGTATGGCACGTCCAGTAGCCTAAACGGCTTGATGGATTTTGGAGTTCAAAATGTCGTTAGATATATTTTGATCCCGCGAGTGACATAGGATACATTTTAACCCGATTAGCCAAAAAAGAGGTTATTTATTTCTTTGGCATGCTTCGTAGCCTAAACGGCTTGATATAATTTGGAGTGCCAGGTTTCGTTAGATTCGTCTTAATCCCGTGAGTGACATAGGATAAATTTTTACCCGACTGACAAAAAAAAAGGTTAAGTTTTTATGCAGTCCGGTTTTTAAGTTTTAATTAATTCCTAAAGTTATTTCGATAGTACTACAGATACAGTCACTACTAAATTTTTCACTGGTACACATTTGTAACGCGGAAACGGCTATCAGGACGAGGTGTGTCTTTTTTTGTTTTTGAAAAAAAAACGACCGGTATTTGAAAATATTTTGAAATCAAAACACTACTTACACAAAGTTTCATCCTTGGTGTAATAGGGATGACGACAGCATTAGAAATAAATTATTAACTCTTGATCACTAATTTGTCCTCCTACTTAAACTTCGGAAAACCTTACTCGTTTTGTTTTCCATCAAGTCTTAGATTTTTAATTTACCAAAATCACAGAATGAGCCTAAGTATTTTAAACAAAATGTCGTTTTTGACAGATGATAAAAAGTAAATCAGATGACTAGCATTCGTCATCCCTATTCTGTATAATAAAAAAATCTTGATTGGCATTACTTAGGACTTTCCAACTGTGGAAAAATACGCACGATCAAACAAACTTAACGTTATATATAACTAATACAGGTATAAATAACTTCAATATTGTTGAAAATAAAGTAAAATTAATAAAGCAAATTGTCGTACCTGAAATCAATCAACAAGTTTCTCTTTCATATTATCAAAGGACGCCTCCATCTTAGACATTTTTTTCATCATATTAATTTATTTTAAAAAATAACAATATTTTGTTTGTGACATTATGACAGATGATGAAAAGGGGGATGGAAAATGAAAATAGGGTAGTTGACTGCTTGTCATCAACTCAAATGACTAGCATTCAACTACTCTTTAGAAGGCCAATGATTATAATGATGGTTCTCGTGCGCAGCGCGCGCGTGCGGCGGGCAGGAGGGGTGCGCGGGGCGCGGGCAGCGCGGCTCCGACGGCCCTCGCGCCGCTCAACCACTGCGACGTGTGCTCGCAAGGGGGTGACACCACCAACCTCGTCAGGTACTTACCTACCTATTCTATTATTTTATCTACAAATTGATTAGGCCTTGGCATTATTTCACCCAATGGTAAGTGGCGATGATGCCGAAGATTGAAATGAAATATAATTTATTTGCATCAAACATGGTAGTAAGATGTTAAATATATATTTGTAGTGCAATCATGTTTCGCCTGTGCAAGGCATGCAAATGTTTAATATAGATTATAATTATTATGTCACGTAAACTTTAAAAATTTAAATGTCTACAACTTTATTTTTGTCACAGAAGTATTCATATGTAAAGAAGCGGGCTTGCCAAGGTTTCCAAGGCTTTCCAACGCTTTGGTGAACTGGCTATCATATCTTCATGCTCGAACATATCAAAGCTGTTAACATTGATTCTACTCATGAACTGAGCAATTTTTCTTAAGAGCCTCCAGGAGGCTCGCGTTTCCATACAAACGTAGTTCCGCTTTCATACAATGACTTCATGCCGGATTTTGCGAATATGTTATTATTAAGTAGACACATATCGATGTTTGAAATTAGTTTTTACCGTAGTAAACTATTAACTGAACAAAGGCTTAAATTAGTTTTGTACTGAAAGATTGAAACTACTCTTATTTTTTTACGTCTTATATTAGTACATCGTAAACTAATTTCAAACATCGAATTGTGTATACTCAATGTATTGGCAAAGTTTGGATTCAATGGCTGAGGGGGTGGGAAATTACATAATTTACTAATTAGTATATCATGACATGGTTCCCGAGAGATCTGGGGAAAACTCATTTCCGCGCTCGCGCACGTCAGCGTCGCAACGGAGCTACGGACTGAATTAGTTTTTTGTAAACAATTAGTTGAGGGGGTGGGAAGTGACATAGAATCAGAATAGCCCGATATCGTTCCTGAGGGATCTGAAGAAAAGTGTCCGCGCACCACTCACCCTAAAAGACAGTCATAAAAACAATGTCCACGCGGGCGAAGCCGCAGGCAAAAGCTAGTACTCCTATATAGGGGACAAACTTGAATTTGAACCCCGCTATTCTTTAAAGCCAATTGTAGTTTTTCGGATAACTGTGATGAAAAAAACTTTGCTCTCGTGTGACGTAACCTGCGCGCGATCAGAATATGAGAATACCTTTTGGAACTGAGGTACGCTTCAGCCGCCAACCGGCCGCAGCGTCGGCAATCTCGCGTCCAAGCTCGCGATATAAACACGTGAATTTGTTGATGCTGTTTTGTAAATATTGCGTTATTTTTGTGCTTTATCATTATTAATCATATCAAGCTTTTTCTCGTGTCTTCGCCACCAACAAGGTGCGTTTTTTAATCTAGTGAGGTGGAAAAATGTTTCTAGTATCTCGTCTGTGCCTGTATTAACTGTCAACTAGGAACATACAATCGGGTCAAAAAAGAGTGACTTCCTATAGTTACTGTCAATAGAATGCGTAAAAACTTTATCATCATCATCATCATTATCATATTAACTGAAAGACGTCCACTGCTGGAGAAAGTCCTACCCCAAGGATTTCTACGACGACTGGTCCTGCCCTGCCTACATGCAGCGGCGTTAAAAGAGTCTTAAACTTTTGTCTTAATCTTTTTTCTGGTTTTAAGTTTAGGTTCCTTGTGATACGTTGTTCAGTTTTAGCGAGTAACAAGTCACCCTGTATGGTAATAATCCCTCTTCTGTGATGTCATTACCACTCTGTATAAAAAAAAAAACGGCCAAGTGCGAGTTGGTCTCGCGCACTGAGGGTTCCGTACCAAAACATCTTCATATATCAACTATATTGAAGATACTACTAGATCCTACTAGAAGTCGCTAGTTTCTTCACGTTTAAAAAAATCACGCCCCGTTGGTTGTACGGAACCCTAAAAAATCTGGGGGCACGGCAGTGCCCCCGCCAAGTCGAGAAAAAAAAGCGGCACGGCCGTACCATATACATTTACTTATGCTTATTCATTGATAACCGCCTCCGTGGCGTAATGGTTAGTCTATTCGCTTCACACCAGGAGGTCGCGGGTTCGATTCCCGGTGGGGAAACTTGTAAGACTCGGTTTGGTTGGTGGTAGGGCATTTTCTAAGCCCGCCTGGCTAGCTACCGTCATCTTATCTAAGTCTTGCCGCCAAACATGAGTGTTAACAGCATTGATGTGGCTTGAAGCTAAGATAGCCAGTTCTCCATTGCGTTGGGGAATCTTGGTAAGCCCGCTTCCATCTTCGGCATGCATCATTGTCACTTAACATCAGGTAAGATGATGCCAGGGGCTTACCAATTATGAATTAAAAAAAAACATTGAGTTTCTGCGGTAGGACCGGTGTGGGTAGCAGGGGGGGAGACATTTGACGTAACGGCACTGGGGTGCGGGCCCCCCGATTGAAGTCTCGCGTCCGTCGCCTGACATCACCACACTCCTCCCGCACCTCTCCACAATCCCTGGAGTCTACTGAGTTAAGCCAAAGTATATATATTAGTACTAACATACAATATGGACACTCCCTGCCGCTCTCTAGATTTCGACCTCACCCCCTTGTCACCCAGATTGATTACAGTTTGGTTGTCGAACGTATAGGATTTCGCCGCCATTTTGTTTTTTTTCCGTCATTCCTTTTTTGAAATGACATTTCTGGCCCGTTACATGAAGTCCACCATCATTTACCACCATCTTATTTAAGTCTTGTCGCCAAACATCAGTGTTAACAACAGTTCAGTTCTCCATTGCGTTGGGGAACCTTGGTAAGCCCGCTTCCATCTTTGGCATTATCGTCACTTATCATCAGGTGAGATGATGCCAAGGGCTTACTAATTGTGAATAAAAAAAAAAGTGTCTAAGGTGTGGTTAAGCGCTAGACCTGTGTCCACCAATACGAGCCTACAGAAGTAATTTGTTTGCAGATGTGACGAATGCTTCAAGAGATACCACTTCACCTGCTTGGAGCCCCCGCTCAACAAGAACCCCAAGAAGCGTGGATACTCGTGGCATTGTGCGGAATGCGACCCCACGGTGAGTTCAAATCCTTACTAATATTATAAACTAGCTATTTCCTGCGGCTTTGCCCACGTGGACATCGTTTTTATGACTGTATTTAAGGGTGATTAGTAAATTATGTCGTCAAAAAATCACAACAATCGAGTATTTTTTCAGTTCCCTCAGGAACTGCATCAGATTATGCTATTTTTCCTGGATAAAAAGTAGCCTATTTCCTTCCTCGTGACACAGGCTACCTGCATACCAAATTTCATAAAGATTGGTCAAGGCGTTGAAGCGTGAAAAGGTAACAAACAAACAAACACATTTTCACATCCTTACTAATATTATAAATCTGAAAATGTGTTTGTTTGTTTGTTTTTACATATCTACATAACACAAATACTCTATACTAGAGTCTAGTCCCTTAAAGGTTTCACAAAACCTCTGTTTTGGGTGTAAATTGACTGACAGTATTATTTTGATCATTTTAAGTTAAGGCCTTAAGATAGGTCAAATGACAGTATTCAATTCAAATTATTGAAAGACTGTGTAAAGCTATCACTATGGAAAAAAAATACTAGAGTAATAAAAAATCGATTTAGTTGAATACAGTTTTAAAAATATTACCACTTTTGACGTAAAAAAACAAACTGTTGACCCTGATTTTGGCATTAATTGCAAAATTTCTCGAAAACAAATTGTTAAAGTTGAATGAAACCAACACACAAAAATCGGTGACTTTAAGATCTTTAATTTTAATTGGACACATTTTTTTTAACTTATTTGAAAGTATAGAATAGTAATAAAAACAGGTAAAAATTGAGAATTGGGCGTTTGGTGTCAACGTAACAGCCGCGTTGAACTTAAAATGTATTTTTAATACGCATCAACCTGCTCGGATTGAGGCATCTTAAAGCCTTAATATATGACATCTTTCAGAGGGACCCACTAAAACTACCTTTCATTTATTACGAGAAGTGAATACGTTAATGTGGTAGTCCGCGAGGGTAGTAATTATATGCCTAATGTAATGAGGGATTTTTTTTGTTTCAGGATGTTGAAGAAAATCGTTGAAGGATATTGTGATTTGATTACAATAAGTTGTAGGTTAAATATTTTAAACTATTCCTGAATTGTGTACTTTGATACTAGTTTGTTACATAATAGTGATTTTATGTGTATTGTGTAGAATGTAATTATTTTTATCAAAACTTTCTATCGTACCTTCTTTGTTGCTTACATTTTGTAGCGGAATACTTGATGTATTTTTTTTTAAATCCTACGATTCTTTAGGTATAACTTTACTAGTATTATAGTAAAATAAAAAGAGCGAAATGCATTTACCAAAAATCAATCAGTTTATTTATTAAAACCTTCTCCCATACGTGAAATTAATTAGATACTGTTAACGGGCTTATACAAAATCAACGGTCTTGTCTCAAGTAATTCCCAAGAACATGACCCTTTGAATTTCCCAACACGTAGTAGAGAGCTCGCTCGAACACCTTAGTTAGACAACTTTTGGATGGTAGTTAAGCTTATAATATTGTAGCGGGGCAAGACGTAACTCGCCAAAAAGTTTACTTTACCGTAAGTTGCAAACAGTTCTAGTGGAATAATCGCTCTGACGAGGCGACGAAAAAGCAATAGGGAAAAAGCCGGATAGTTGCCACACTTTTTGAAATCACTCTATAGATATATCTCCCAGTAAAAAAAACAAAATACATTATTTGCAAAACAGGCCGGTACTTTTTTTTTATCTACAAATTTATGATAAGTAAAAAACATTATCTTTAATATTTTTAGAGTATTAGCGATTTTTGCGGACCTCTATATATTGGGGCATCCCAAATAGGGGATAGTTTCCTAATCCATGTAAATTACGTTAAGGATAGATGCCCCGCCGAGAAACAGGACATCTACCCCGCAAAAACTTTTATCGCATTTTGCCTTCCCATGCAATCGCACAGAGACATGAGACACGGTCAACTTAGTGATAGTTGGAGAGTCTTTCGATGATTAGTAAAATAGCATGCGATTCATCCGCGGAACTAGAGTAATTACAATCGGGGCAACTACACCCTTGGGGCAACTATCCTGGTTTTACCCTAGCTATGTGTTTAGAGTCTAAGTACAGTCACGTGTCAAATTTTCAGCTCTGAGGTTAAGTTTGCTAATATAATATAAGTTTCAGAAGTAATTTGCATTATTTCATTGTCATCGTATCGGTTGGGTCGTTATGAATGAATTTGAATATTAAACAAGTTAGCTGTATCACGAAGCCTTCGTGAAGGTACTTGACTATCTTAGTAATAAAATTGTACACTGATATTTATATGTTTTGATTACTCAACTGCTTCCTCAAATTTCTAAGATAATAGTTTTTTCTCAAAAATGCTTGGAAATTTGAGCATTATTTTGACAACCTTCTTCGAGATAAATCGAAGTTGTTGCACTGGCGAAATACATGCGAGCAGCGGCCGGCAAAAGTTGTATAAAAATCCATATCTTTCATGTTTAACGGACACATAAATTACCTACTATGTAAACTCATATCTGTCGTGTAATTTAAAAATGGAACGATCTTTTACTCCGAAACATGGAAACCAAGGAGGTAACTTATCAAAGGTTTTATTTAAATTTCGAACTGACTTGCTCATAGAAAGCTGTTTATTGAAAAAAAAACATGAACACTGGTGCGTGAAAAATTATATTTGTTCGTTGCACGTCATTGATTTTTAAAGGTAATAGGGGATCAGACTGCTAGTCATTTGAGTTACTTTTTATGATCTGTCAAAAACGAAATTTTGTTCTAATAATGTTTGAAATACCCACAAGTGACGTCATAGATTTTTAGCGTCATTGACTAACTTATTTTGTGAATTTGATCAATTTAAAATTGAAGACGTGATGGAAAAACAACACAAGTAAGGTTTTTTGAAACTCCAAGAGGAGAGCAATTTAGGAAATCATATTTCAGAATTTATTTTTGATGCAGTTCGATCCCCTATTGTATGTGACAAAATGAGTTCATGTTAAGACAACGAGTGTGATGGATGAACTTACTTTAACGCCACCTGAAATCGTAAAAAACCGTAAAAGAAAACTTGTTGCCGCCAAAATCGAAAGAAATGTAAGTACTACCTACATTTCCCCGCATTATTTGAGAAAAGTACTATACAAGCCTCGGCCACAACTAGGCATTGATGGACTTATGTATGTGTGCCTCGGTTTCGCCTCGGTCCATATTTACACGTTCGTCCATCAATACCTATTTTGCTGGCCGCTGCAGTAATGTACTAAAGTTTGTCTTATAACTGGGTTGAAGTACACACAGCACGGTATTTTTGCCCGAGTTGCTTTGCAACTATTTTGGCACCCTTTTATATTTCAGCACGTTTAAATCTGAGCTTGATGTCATTTACCCGGCGGTAACCACCTATATAGTTTCTACACATTTTGGTTTATGTTTACACTAATCCCTACTTCCCTACTAATATTATAAATGCGAAAGTAACTCTGTCTGTCTGTTACGCTTTCCCGCAAAAACTACTGAACGGATTTGGCTGAAATTTGGTAGGTAGACAGATTAGGACCTGGATTAAGACATAGGCTACTTTTTACCACGCTCGCGAGCCGCTTGCGGCTCGCGCACTGCGCACCCTCGAAAAGTCATAGAAACGTGGTCCACGCGGGTGAAGCCGCGGGAAACAGCTAGTTCCACAAAACTGAAATCTGCCTGAAGATGGTGTTAAAAACCGGTCGCTGACAACTTATGAGTCTAGTTATAAAACTACCGACCGGTTTGTGGAATTAGTGTTAATATATAAGGTGTAACAAAATTATTTTAACTGGTGCTTCTATCCATCAAACTGAACAACTTTACCCATTCAAACCATAGTCAAATCGCAAAAAAAAAAGACTTCCATACTAACTCGATCAGCTGATCAGCCAACTTAGTATGGGAAGTTCAAATTTTATTTTAAGATTTGAATGGGTTCCATGGGGAAAGTTGTTCAGTTTCATGGGTAGAAGCACCAGTTAAAATAGTTTCAGCTAATTTTGTTAGACCTTAAATAACGTTCCACCAAGTACCTTTTTTTTTAATCACAATTGGTAAGCTCTTGGCATCATCTCACCTGATGGTAAGTGACGGTGATGCCGAAGATGGAAGCGGGCTTACTAAGATTCCCCAATGCATTGGAGAACTGGCTATCTTATCTTCAAACCGGAACACATCAATGTTGTTAACACTGATATTTTGGCGGCAAGACTTAGATAAGATGGTGGTAGCTAGCCAGGCGGGCTTAGAAAATGCCCTACCACCAACTAAACCGAGTCTTACAACGTTGACCCCGCCGGGAATCGAACCCACGACCTCCTGGTGTGAAGCGAATGGACAAACCATTACGCCACGAAGGCAGTTAATCAAAAGTATTAATTACCTTTTAGATTCTAGCCCAATCTGTAAACTAGCATTGTGCTATTCGATGATAAGACTGTTTTTTTTTACAAAATGGAGCTGTTAAAACTTTATTCATCTTTGGTTATTGTTCTTTCACTAGAGAAGTCAAGCGTTAAATTAAATAACAATCGACAGCCAAGTAAGTAGGTACAGTCGCCGGCACATATATCGTAGCGGGCGAGGTGTTCAAATATTTCTGATCAGTGTTAGTTAAACTTCAATAAATTACGCATACTAGGCCTTGCTATTAATATCTAAACATCTACAATTTATCATAAATATCTAATCAAATTAAATTGCAATGTGTTCTTCACACAACAAGCTAATAATAAAAGTTAAAAAAAAAAGTGTGGCACTCGGGGACTGCGGCGGTAAAGCTATTGCATAGCATTTTTTATCAACTTATGCAATTATAATTATTATTTTTTTAATTTTTTATTTATGCAGTATTTAGCAGTACCATATGTATAGTCCTTGGGGCGCGGGATGTTTGTAATAAATTAACACTAAGAAAGTTACACAAGTAAAATTGACTAAGTCCTTTTAGTACCGCAAATCGCTAATAGATGGCACTGTAAGTTTTTAGAACACGGTAACGTTACGTTATGCTCGGCCGAGCTACATGGTAGGCGGAGTGGGGGGGGGGTGTTAGGTTTTATTTTCGTTACGGAATTTCTTGATTCGGTCGCCGCGCTCAAAGCCCGCGATAAAAGCTATGCAATAGCTTAAAAAACTAAAACCCGACTACGGACAAGTATGAAAACAATAACTTTCCGCCTAAAATCATAGCTTTTATTTTTCCCTTTATCTGGGGTAATGCAGCGGTCGCAAGCCATAATGATAGGTACTTATGACAAAAAAAATGATTACGATAGGGCTTGCGACTACGGCTATTACCCCAGATAAAGGGAAAAAATAAAGGCTATGATTTGGCGGAAAACTCTTGTTTTCATACTTTTCCGTAGTCGGGTTCTAGTTTTTTAACTTTTATTATTTTACTAGCTTTTGCCCGCGGCTTCGCCCGCGTGGACATCGTTGTAATGACTGTCTTAGAAGGTGTGCGGTGAGCGAGCCGCAAGCGGTTCGCGAGCGTGCACATGATTTTTTTCCAGATCCCTCAGGAACTATGTCAGGATATGCTTATTAGTAAATCATGTCATTTCCCACCCTCTCAACAATTTCTGTGCAAAAAATCACAACAATCCATTGTTCCGTTGCGATGTTAAAGAAATTAACCAAAAAAAGAGTACTTTTTCAGTCCCTTCTAGGAACTGCATCGGGCTATGCTATTTTCACGGGATAAAAAGTAGCCTATGTCCTTCCTCGTGACACAGGCTACCTGCATGCCAAATTTTATTGAGATTGGTAAAGGCGTTGAAGCGTGAAAAGGTAACAAACAAACAAACACATTTTCACATTTATAATATTATAAGTAAGGATTTCTATATGTTTTGTGCTCAGAGTATAACGCCACCCCACCTCGCTACCCGCGGCCACGTGTCGTGTCGCTTGATTGTAGCGCGAGAAGTCTCATAATATCGCTTGTGAGACCATTTGCTAAGAAATTAAAAATATTTGCATTTGTAATGTTTATATATTTAGAATGCGCTCGTCAAGACCTTTGTTTTCGATACCAAACATGATATGAATGTCTAAAAATATATTTATTTTGGTTTTTTAATTCACCTATAAATTAAGCCATATTGTTTTTTTAAACACCATATATCCTATGACACGCGGAGTGATATCGCGAATCCAAAGACACCACATTTGTCAAGATCGGTTAAGTGGTTTAGGAAATACGAAGGAACAAATAAACATCCACACATAGACTGTCAAAAAATAACCCTCCTTTTTTCGTATCGGGTAAAAACATCTGCACAAAACGCCAAAGGTATTGACGTAGTAGGCAAAGCGATTTCATAGCTGTGGCGTTCTGTAGGTTCAGCTATATGTTTAGATGGTTGTGTGTAAGGAATTGAATAATCATCTGGTCAGATATTAATGACAAATTAGATGTTTAGATATTAATAGCAAGCCCTAGTGTGCATATTTTATTGCAACACTGCTCAGACATATTTAAATACCTCGCCCACTACGATATTTCTGATGGTGACTGTACACACTAGCACAAGATGTTTGACTTTACAGTTGATGCTAATAAAGTTTGCCGAGTCGCGTGTGGCTCGAATGTCGAATACAAAGAGCTTTTGCTGTTTTACTTGGAATAGCAGTAGAAGGAACTCACATTACATAGCATGTTTCAGTCACATTGTTGAAGTTAATGTGCGGCTGGTCTGTGATGATTGATAACCGCTTTGGTTTTAGGTACATGATATTCTTAGACAAGCAAATGGCAGCAATCAATTTATCTGTGACTAACGTTTAGACAAAAAAAGGTAACAATGAGCTTACTAAGAAAAACACCGAAAAAAAGTAGAAAATATGTTTTGGCCTTAATGTAAGTAGTTATATTTTGATCTGAGAGTCGTCGCGTAGGAGGACCGCTACGTTGTCAAATTATTACTAATTAGTTGTTGTAGTAAAGTAAAACAGTTGTATACTGTTTTTATTTTATCAACGTCCCCCTACGCGACGACTCTTAGATCAACATAACTGCTTACAATATTAAACCAAGACATATTATTTTCTACTTTTTAGCGGTTTTTTGTCGGGGGTTTTTTCAATTTTTATTTCATGGTTTTTAAACTTCACGTAACCCAAACAGAGATTTGTTACTATAGATGAGTTATGCACTAACAAACAACATTTTTAAATCGAACCCAAACACACACACACACTATTACAGGCAGTTCGCTTCCGTTGCACCGAATGCTACTGAGAAAAGAGATGCCTATTGACATCATTTTATTTTATTTATTTGACTTGACCTGTCTCCCTCCCTTTATAATAGCGTATCTCCGATCCCAAATACGATACCTTTGCTGTAAGTTGGTAAGGAGTTGGGTATCCTGCAGATACCAGGAGATGCTGCAGCATCAGGTCAAAGTTACCATGTTCTATCTAACACCTATTCATTGAGACTATTCCAATGGGCCCAAATACGATGCTTCTGCTGTAAGTTGGTGAGGAGTTGGGTATCCTGCAGATTCCAGGTGATGCTGCAGCATCAGGTCAAGGTTACCAAGGTTTTGCAGTATTATTGCAGTAACAGGGCACTAAATTTTGAATCGATCAGACCTGTCTAAGTTGCCCACATCCCTTCATCACCTAGATAAGAGCTGATAATCCTCAAACGACTGAACAGACCTTCATAAATTATAGCTGTCTAATATCTGTGTCTGTCTGTGGCATCGTAGTTCTTTTTTTTAAAATTCACAATTGGTAAACCCTTGACAACATCTCACCTGGTGGTAAGTGACGATGTTGCCGAAGATGGAAGCGGGCTTACCAAGATTCCCCAACGCAATGGGGAAACTGTTCTTAAACTAATGGACCGATTTTGATGCGTTTTTTTTGTTTGAAAGTTGACGATCCACATCGATCACGTCGATACACAAATACACACGTTAAACTATAACATTTTTGCGTCGTGGTTTAAAAATAGTAAAAATCTAGGGTTTTCATTGATCAAACCTTGTCTTGGGTCCCCCAGATAGCTGAGGTTAGTAGGAAGATGTTTGCTTTAACTCGTTCTCTAAATCGACTGCGCCAAAATTTCTAGAGCCCAATCCATTCTTCCCATTCTAGATTACGCTGACATGTGTTATCTTAATCTCAATGTTGATCTCCTAAATAAGCTAGAACGATTACAAAATCTAGCCATACGGTTTATTTATGGACTGCGCTGAACGAATATTATCTTGTATGAGTGGTGAGCGGCTCGCGATTATGGACGTGAGTTTCCTTCAGATCCCTCAGGAACTAAACTAGGGGCCTAAATTATTTTTTTTAGGTCGGTACCAGCATCCAGTTTCTTACGAGTACGTAGCAAATGTTTTAGATTCAATGATTTACTGATATCGACCTCAAAAAAAATATTATTATTGCAACCGTGAGACCACATCGGCGACATGTTTGGCGCTGTTTCAACGCAATCCGGCGGAGTTCTTGCGTCGTTTTGTGACCGTCGACGAAACATGGGTTCACTGGTACACACCAGAGACCAAGGAACAGTCGAAACAGTGGACTTTACCCGGCGAACGAGCTCCAAAGAAGGCGAAGACTGTTCAATCGGCCGGAAAGGTGATGGCCAGTGTTTTTTGGGATTCACAAGGTGTGATCTACAGCGATTACCTCGAGAAAGGTAAAACAATCACGGGGCTCTACTATTCCGACTTATTGGGCCGATTCGACGCCGAATTGAAAAAAAACGGCCCCATTTGGCAAAGAAAAAAGTGCTGTTCCACCACGACAACGCGCCAGCTCACACCTCCGCCGTCGTCATGGCCAACTTGGTCGAATTGCGCTACAAATTGCTGCCCCTTCCACCGTATTCTCCAGATTTGGCTCCCTGTGACTTCTTCTTGTACCCAAATCCGAAAAAGTCACTCGCCGGCAAAAGATTTGGGTCGAATGATGAGGTCATCGCCGCCACAGAGACCTATTTTGGAGACCTCGGGAAATCTTATTTTTTGGACGGGTTAAAAAAGTTGGAGCATCGCTGGGCCAAGTGTATTGAATTGAAAGGAGACTATGTCGAAAAATAAATCTCTACTTTCTTAAAATTTTCGTTTTTATTTTGTAGGCTAAATATTTGTTGAATCTCGTATATACCAAAATGAGTGATATAATGTTTCACCAAAAACCTACAATCAAAAGTATCAACTATCTCAAATGGCCCCGTATAGATGATGTTCTAATTTTACAATCATGACCGCCTTCAGATCCTTCAGCCATTATTATCGGCGGGCTGAGACACGAACAACAGCTGTCGGGTAACTTTGGACAAGTTTTGGGACTTGCTTTTTGTTGTGCCGACATGAAACATAATCAAACCTCGACATACGTGCGTATAGTACCTATGTGTGAGGGTGTAACTAAATGTGTGTGGGGGCCGTTAACTGATGCTTCTACTCATCATACTGAATAACATTCCCCGATTTAATATTAATGGGACCCATCGGGGCCCCAATAATCACACGTGACCTTATGCTTTAACTAAAGTAAGCAAATATAGTAAAAACTGCGTTGAAACTGCCTTAGGTTGATTTATGGACTTACGTCGTTATTAAATTTCGCTTCTAGTGCCATACGCAGTTCAATAAAAATCATGGACAAACTTTTTATAATTTGTCATTTTCCGCCATTTTGGAAAATGGCGGGTCCGCTTGAAGGAAGGAAACGTCAATATTAAAGGTCGGCCTGGACGGATAAAAGACCCATAATCGATTTGCAAAAAAGAACTCTCCATACAAATCGATCAGCTGATTGACCAATTTTGTGCACTTTAGTATCATGGTCTTTTTACCCGCCTGCGAAATAAGAATGGTTATGTTTTTCGAGTGTAAATACTGTATGTATATTTATTTATTTCTTTGGCACGCTCTGATTTATCTTAATCCCGTGAGTGAAATAGGATACATTTTTACCCGACTGGCCAAAAAATAGGGGTTAAGTTTTTAATTTTGGCTTGCGAGGTGTCGTTAGATTCGTATTTATCCTGTGAGTGACAGGATACATTTTTACTCAACTGGCCAAAAACGAGGGGTTGAGTTTTTATGTAGTCGGGTTTTTAATTTTTGATTAATTCGTGTACCTAGTTATTTTAGAATTGATTAAGGGTTCCTTGGGGAAAGTTGTTCTCTACAATGAATAGAAGCCTCAGTTATTGGGTCCTACATCAATTTTATTACAGTCTGTATAACGATTTCGCGTAGAGCGCAGTTATGTAGGTACTTAAGTAAATACTTTAACATTGCGAAACAATACAATGTGGCTAATCATCATTATATCAGCTTATATACGTCCCCACAGAGGGGCTCGAGCCTATCCTGAATGTGGCTCATTAGAAATTAATTATTCTTAACTTTTAATCTTTAGTAATTTATCATCACGGTTTCAATATCCTTCATCATATCAGCCGAAGGATGTCCACTGCTGGACATAAGCCTCCCCCAAGGATCTCCACGACGATCGGTTCTGCGCTGGCCGCAACCAGCGGCTTCCCGCGACCTTCACCAGGTCATCGGTCCACCGAGTGGGAGGCCTGCTTACACTACGCTTTCCGTGGCGTGGTCGCCACTCGAGAACTTTACTGCCCCAACGGCCATCTGTGCAATACGAGCAATGTGCCCCGCCCACTGCCACTTAAGTTTAGCAATTCTGAGAGCTATGACGATTACTTTGGTTCTCCTACGGATCTCCTAGTTCTGATTCGATCACGCAGATAATATTCTTATGAATCGGAAACTAACGAGGACGAAAAATGTTATTTTAGAAAACTATCAATTTCAAACGCACTATGTATAATTTTGGCTTGATCAAAATGGGAAGTGTCTTCTATAACACAAGTACTTATGTCAAATGCTTAGGTAGGTACAGGAGATGTAATCTGTGAGATTTCAAATTACTTTGTCTCATTGCATCATTCATTTGTTGCGATTACCATGGAGTCTGCAACATTTTGAAATGAAATAATATTTATTTATTTATTCATGTGTAACATCTTTGCTCTCGCTTTCCTGCAATTTGTGGGAGTGATTTCGTGAAATGGGACGGAAATGTGTAACATGGGACGGAAATGTGTAACAGGAAGTCGCGAAAGCGCGGAATTCTACTTTACGAGAGTCCGACTCGCACTTGGTCGGTTTTTTTCGTTACTGTCAGATCCGCCACCCAGGTACAATATCGTCATCAAATCTAACTAACCTAAAGCATTTTGTCACATGTTACACATCATATGCGAGTACTGTAGGTCTCGCTCGAATTTTTTTATATATTATTTAACTGTTCTATGTATAAATTCGACTGGGCAGCGTTCGGGAAGCTTCGCAATATCTTTACGTCCCAGATACCGCAGTGTCTTAAGACCAAGGTCTTCGACCAATGTGTGTTGCCAGTGATGACGTACGGAACTGAGACATGGTCGCTTACTATGGGCCTCATAAGAAGGCTCAAGGTCACCCAAAGGGCAATGGAGCGTGCTATGCTCGGAGTTTCTCTGCGTGATCGAATCAGAAACAAGGAGATCCGTAAGAGAACTAAAGTAACCGACATAGCTCTCAGAATTGCTAAACTTAAGTGGCAGTGGGCGGGGCACATTGCTCGTAGAACAGATGGCCGTTGGGGCAGTAAAGTTCTCGAGTGGCGGCCACGCACCGGAAAGCGTTGTGTAGGCAGGCCTCCCACTCGGTGGACCGATGACCTGGTGAAGGTCGCGGGAAGCCGCTGGATGCGGGCAGCGCAGAACCGGTCGTCGTGGAGATCCTTGGGGGAGGCCTATGTCCAGCAGTGGACTTCCTTCAGCTGATATGATGATGATGATGATGACTATGTATAAATTAAGAATCTCTGAAGTCAGATGAAAGAGGTCGCAGCCATATGAAATTTTACTTGTTTTTAGGGTTCCGTACCCAAAGGATAAAAACGGGACCCTATTACTAAGACTTCAGTTCCTCATTGCGTTGGGGATTCTTGGTAAGCCCGCTTTCATCTTCGGCAACATCCTCACTTACCACCAGGTGAGATTTTGTCAAGGGTTTACCAATAGTGAATATTAATAATGAAAAAATTTCGCTGTCCGTCGGTCTGTGTATCCGTCTGTCACAAGGCTGTATTTCATGAACCGTGAACATAGCTAGACAGTTGAAATTTTCACAGATGATGTATTTCTGTTGCCGCTATAACAACAAATAGGTACTAAAAATTTGAAAAAGTGGAAAAAAATAAGGGGTCGACTCAAGACAAAAAACGAGTTTTTTTTTAAACATGCAGAAACTAGCGCCATCTAGTATGATGCTACGAAACCCTATGTGTGCGTTTCTGACTCGCAATTGGCTAGTTTTTTTACCTTTACTAATTCGACAATACTTCAAAATATCTCGAGCGTTATTACGACGTGTTTCGCCTTGGGTAGAGCCTACGGTATTAAGGTCTCTGACAAAAGCGAAGAGAGTTAATAATAAAAATATCTTGTAATTGGATTGTCTAAGACGGTGAGTGGGTGGACTCTCGAAATCCGCCTGCGTACTCCTGATGTTACAGTAGTACCTAGATAATATACACCACAGAGTAGGAAAAAAAACAGATGTTTATGACCACGCTGAACACTTTTAAAGTGCGACTCAGGGTCACACAAACAGTTTTCCGCACCAAATATTTACCTACCAACCGAGCAAGATCTTTCAGTACATACTTAGCTTTAAATAAATAGGGGTCTACTTATTCGGAAAACGAAACCTGTGGAAAAGCAAAGTCTTCAGATTTTCTCATAGATTTTCCTCATGTAATGTGATTTTTTCCAGATTTCAGGCCCAGTAGTTCGGAGATAAGGGGAGGAGGATGGTCAATTTACGCCTATTTTCAAAAAAAATTCAAAACTGTTTATTAAAAAGTAAAAATATTTAAGATTTTTACATCAAGCCCTTTCATTTGATAATAAGTCACACAATATTTATAGTTTGCAAAACTTATTAAAAACTATTTCTAATTTGCCCCCCAAAGTAGCCCCCATGTTACACATCCGTCTTTAGGTTACCGACTTACATATGTATACCATAGTTCAACTCAATCTGTCTAGTAGTTTGGAGCAAATTAGCTGTGACAGACGGACGGACAGACAAACAAGCGAGTGGTCCTATAACGGTTCCGTTATTACCGTTTGAGGTACCGAACCCTAAAACAGACTCCAATCGCAACAACTTAGTACAATTTTGCCACATTTTTTGTCCTCGTTAATTTTCTAAAAAAGTACTTTAGAGGTTAACTAACGTAGTAACTAACTAACTAGCGAAGGTCACTTATCACGAATCCGTTGTCAGAATTGAAAAAAGTTGCTGCCATTTTTAACCTTTTAGTTACTGGACCGATTGCTTCCAAAATTGATATCCGAGGGTCCCTGAGGTCCCTTATCACGAATCTGTTGTCAGAATTGAAAAAAATGGCCGCCATTTTGAACTTTTTAGTTACTGGACCGATTGCTTCCAAAATCGATATCTGGGGGTCCCTGAGGTCCCTTATAACGAATACGTTACCAGAATTATTGAGTATTGAGTATTAAAAAAGTGGCCGCCATTTTGAACTTTTTATTTAATGGACCGATTGCTTCCAAAATCGATATCTGGTATCTGATACCCTGAAGTCCCTTATCAAGAATAGATGTGAAAATTAAAAAAGTTGCCGCTATTTTGAATTTTTTAGTCACTGGACCAATTAACATTTTAATTCTGACAACTGATTCTTGATTAGGGACATCAGTTATCGATTTTGGAAGCAATCGGTCCAGTAACTAAAAAGTTCAAAATGACGGCCACTTTTTTCAATTCGGGCAACGGATTCGTGATAAGGGGCCTGAGAGACCCCCGATATCGATTTTCGAAGCAATCGGTCCAGTAACTAAAAAGTTCAAAATGACGGCCACTTTTTTCAATTCGGGCAACGGATTAGTGATAAGGGGCCTCAGAGGCCCCCAGATATCGATTTTGGAAGCAATCGGTCCAGTAACCAAAAAGTTCAAAATGGCGGCCGTTTTTTTCAATACGGGCAACGGAATCGTGATGAGGGACCTCAGGGACACCCAGATATCGATTTTGGAAGCATTCGTTCCAGTAACTAAAAAGTTCAAAATGGCGGCCGCTTTCTTCAAAACGGGCAACGGAATCGTGATGAGGGACCTCAGGGACACCCAGATATCGATTTTGGAAGCAATCGGTCCAGTAACTAAAAAGTTCAAAATGGCGGCCATTTTTTTCAAAAACGGATTATAGTATGTATGTCATATTTGTAAAAAAACACCCCAATAATACCTACAAAATGATTCATATCAGGATCTTCAAGGCGAGAGTGACTAGGCATTATTTGAGTTTGCGTGTACCATCCTCGACTACATCGTCACTTACCATGATGAGATGATGATGAGATGAGAATGAGATGTCGCCTAATTCACACAAAATTTTAATTTTAAAAAAGTATCGATAATTATTATATATTATATTTATTTAATAAATGATTAAAACTCTGTTACAATTATTTTTTTAATAATTTTAAATTTATTTAAAAAATATTTGTAGCAAAATTATTAATTTGAAATTTATTAAATATTAATTATAACAAAATGTTTTAATATTTATTTAAATTATATACCGAAAGAAGAATTTTCAAAAATTATGAACCGACAATAATCAAAAGATTAGCCGTGCATGTATGATAAATAATAAAAAAGCAACGTAACGACCCTCAATGAATGGGCCCACCGCACCATACAAACAACAGACAATGGTCTAATGGGCCCTACCCGCCCCGCAGCCCCCGCACGGTTGCGCTGTCTGACGCCCTCCGTCGGACGACTGTATGGATTCTTAGACTGTGGTATTGTATTGTTTTTTTGGGGAAAGTAGATGTTTTTTAATTTAACTTTCAATATTTGTATGAATGTTTGTTAGTTAGTTTGTATTGTTTCCGGTGACAACAGATCCTTCTGGTATTTTGAAGTTGAGCTGACAAAGTGGAGGTGGAATGAAGGTCGCAGGATCGTCTTTTATTTTCGATAGAATCGTAAGAAGTAGGTTACTGCGCTTGTCTTTTTAGAAGCTTTTATTTAACGTACAATGTTTATATGTGTGTACGTATGTATTTATCTGTGTGTGTGTGCGGGTACGGGTGAGGGTGGGGGAGGGGGTGAAAGTGTGGGTGTGGACAGTTACCGAATAAGACCTTGTCCCAGAAAAACATTCTAGTTAAAGGAAAATTCTGTATTTATTTCCAAATTGCGGTAACTCAGTTGGTTTTCTAAGTAACGCAGATGTTTTTCATATAAAACTTGGCTGTCCTTCTGTTCGAGTCACTAGGATGAAATAATCTTGAACTATTTTAAAATTCGTCACAACATCTACATATTTAAATGTTTTAAGTAATAAGTCATTGTTTGAACTTTACCTGGATACAATTAAGTATGAGTTCATCATACTTACTTGTATCCAGGTAAAGAACAACTCGATTTTCCTGGGATCCCATCATTAGATCCTGACTTGGTGACAATGGGACCCCCTCGGGAGTATACTCTTTCAAATAAAAAAAGAATTTTGAAAATCGGTTCACAATCGGCGGGGATATCGAGTAACAAACATACAAAAAAAAACATATTGAGAACCTCCTCCTTTTTGAAGTCGGTTGAAAAAAGAGCTTATATGCCTCTGCCTGCTGCTTTCAAAAATGACTATTGACTTCCAAAATGACTTATTTCAGTAACTATTACATTGGTTGTTCTTCTGATGTCTGAATTTCATTTCCTGTCTCTCCTTTTTATATTCGGGATACCTCGTTCCTTACCGACGACGTCTTAGAACATTCTAAAAAGCGAAAATGGAAGTGGGCTGGTCATATAGCGCGTATGAGCAAACAGAAATGGGCAAATAAAGTAACTACTTGGGCAGGACCACAAAATAAACGTAAAAGAGGAAGACTAAGAGGAAAATGGATAGATGAAATAAAGAGAGTTGCTGGTAGAGACTGGATGACCAAAGCTAACGACAGAGATGTATCGTATAGAGGTCCACAATATAAATACAAACTCTACATAAATAAATTAGTGAAAATTGCATAACCCAAATAAACCAAATAAATTGAACCCATAGTCAAATCGCAAAAAAAAATTGGCTCTCCCATACAGCTGATCAACTAACTTAGTATGGGAAGTTCAATTTTTTTTTTGAGATTTGACTATAGGTTTCATGGGGAAAGTTGTTCAGTTTCATGGGTAGAAGCATCAGTTAAAATGGTTTCAGCTAATTTTGTTAGACCTTATATATATATATATATATTTATATATATTATATATATATATATAAAAAATTCTAATTATACATGATGAAAATAAAATGAGCCCTGGATGTTTAGTTGGTTCGAGTCCCGGGTGAGGCAAGCGAATTTTAGAAAATCTTTGTATGCAGTTTTGTTTCTTTTTAAAAATAAAGGAATATTTCCTTATAGTAAAATGAGCTAACCACCTCCGTGGCGTAATGAATAGTCCACTCGCTTCACCCAGGAGGTCGCGGGTTCGATTCCCGGTGGGGTCAACTAGTAAGACTCGGTTTGGTTAGTGGTAGGGCATTTTCTAAGCTCGCCTGGCTAGCTACCACCAGCTTATCTAAGTCTTGCCGCCAAACATCAGTGTGTTAAAAACATTGATGTTTTCCGGCATGAAGATTAGATAGCCAGTTCTCCATTGCGTTGGGAAATCTTGGTAAGCCCGCTTCCATCTTCGGCATCATAAATTAGTGTAATTTGTTTATAAAAAATAATTTGTAAATTCTAACTATACAAGCTGGAAAAAAATTATGGGCCCTGGATGTTTAGTAGGTTCGAATCCCGGTTGAGGCAAGCGAATTTTAGAAAATCTTTGAATGCAGTTTTGTTTATTTTTTAAAATATAGGAATGTTTCCATATAGTAACATGAGCCAACTAAAGGATTTAAGGCACTTTCCCTCCAGGACCCATTTTTTTTCTAACCTATATGTAATTATTTAATTCTGTTAAGATTTATTATGGTAAGGTTGAATTCAAGAGTTGTACGAGTATTTTTTTTGAAAATTACCAATTAAATTATTTAAAAGTTGAGATTAATTATTTTTTTCTTAAATTTTTGTATGTCGTACAAATGACTAAATGTGCAATCACTATGTTTTGTAAGATCAATTGTATTTACCACATTTACAGCAATAAAATATTCACTATATTCACGTCTCAAATTTTTTCGTCCGTGTTTTGCTTGTCGCGTGACGGTCGCTTTCGTCTGACGGTATGATCTTTTCGTCCTCTGTACCGTAACGAAAGCAGTTATGATCGTTTCGTCCTCTGTAAAGTTTCACTTTTACCGTGGTTTCATAAAACCACACACTTACTTTTTTATCTTTATCTTTATTGTATTAAGGAATAAATGAGGCTATAAAAATCATAATAATAACATTAACTACAGCTTCGCACAGCAAATAGTAGGTGAATGATCAGCACAAATGGCTGTGCGTCAAACTTTGCGGCTATCCCCAAGCGGGCGGGTTACTCCAGCTCCAGTGCTCTTTAAAGGGGGAACTCACCGGCATAGTATATATATTAGTACTAACATACATTAAGGACACTCCCTGCCGCTCTCTAGATTCCGACCTAACCCTCTCGTCACCCAGATTGATACAGATTGGTTACAGTTTGTTTGATTCGTCGCCATTTTGTTTGTTCCGTCATTCCTTTTTTTAAATGTCATTTCTGACCCGTTGTATGAAGTGTCCAGGGTATGCCACTGGCAGGGGCGTAGCTACCGCCGTATTTGCCGTATCAATTATACGGGGCCCCCGGGCCACGGGGGCCCCCAAAGTGTGTAAGGAAAAAGAATAAAAACTTTCTAATTTATTTTATTTAAACCTATTATAATTAATAAATATGTGTACGCATGCATCCACCGCCAAATTGGCGGTGGATGCATGTGGTACAATTTATAGTAAAGTGGTAAAGTTGTTCAGTACCTATGATGTCGATGAGCAGAAGCCTTGATGAACGGGTCCTACACTAATTTTGTTACACTCTGTATATACTTACCTGAACATAAAGGTTTGGTAGTTAATACTTTTAGGTTGGCATCTAAACATCAAACTGAACAACTTTCTGGAAGGAACACATGGTCAATTCTCAATAATTTGGCTCTCCATACAAAATTGGTCAACCAGCTGATTGATTTGTATGAAGAATCCATATTATTTTTTGCAATTTTAACAAAGTTGGTTGTCGAACAAAAGTTGTTCAGTTTGATGTGCAGATGCCCACCTTAAAATATTATATCACCTTTTTGTTATACCCTCTCTCTCTACCCTCTAGCTAATAAATTCGATGGGACAAGAACGGCTGTCAGACATCTCACTATTGTCCATAGAGGCAGAAACTTTAGAAAAACTAAAATCATCATCAGCCATAAATGATTTAATAAATCAGTTTGCCGAAAAAAAGGCAAGGAGAGTGAATATTTAAAATTCGACTTTTATTTGTAAAAAAATGGGTAAATTATGTGATAAATAAATATTTCTACTCACAATATTTTTTTTCTTTTGTGATAAATCTTTACCTCCATATAAGGGCCTCCAAAAAAATTTTTATACGGGGCCCCGACAAGGCACGCTACGCCACTGGCCACTGGGTTCCTCCCTGTATGTAACTTCCCTAATCATTTACGTAATGCAGGCAACGCGAGGACATTAGAGACATGCTTTGTTTACTTAGTATACCTCATCATCATCATCATATCAGCCGAAAGACGTCCACTGCTGGACAAAGGCCTCCCCAAGGGATTTCCACAATGAGACATCGGTCCGCGCTGTCCGAATCCAGCGGCCACCGCGTGGGAGTTCCTACGCTAGGTCTTCTGGTGCGTAGTCGCTACTCGACAACTTTACAGGCTCAACGGCTATCTGTTCTACGAGCTATGTGACCCGCCTACTGCCACCAAGTTTAGCGATCTGTGAGCTACGTCGGCTGCCTTGATTCTCCTACCGAACTCCTCATTTCTGATTCAATCGCGTAAGGAAAGGAATACTATCAACATGGCAAAACACTCAATAGACGTTACTTTTCCCTGGGCCTCAATTTATTTTAAGGTACCCGCAGATAATTAAAGCATGTTGATGATAAAATGAAAAAAAAATCTACTTGATTAACAAGTTTCAATGTTAATTGGTTTATTATATAAGAACATTTTTGTGTTCAACAATCTGTATATACAGGTGACTTTAAATTTGTTGGATAGCCAGATCTCCATTGCGTTGGGGAATCTTGGTAAGCCCGCTTCCATCTTCGGCATCATCGTCATTTACCATCAGGTGAGATGATGCCAAGGGCTTACCAATTGTGAATAATAATAATAATAAATCACATAAAACAATATCCAGCCCTAGGTATCTATTCCATCCATGCTTATATTGGATTTTAATAACATAAGATTCATTGTTCGGCGTTCCGACATTCGTTGTGGTGCGACGCCGCATATCTGGCTGTTCTCAAAATCGCTACAATCCATTTTGTAAGCCGGGACAGGATGACGTTGGATATGTTCTGGATTAAATACTTAGTACGTACCTATTCTCTTCCTGAATGTGAAAGCAACCCAGATGGTGGTATTACATTCGTGTTGTTGCCGTGAGGGATGGTAGGTGAATATGATAAATGAAGGATATTAGGCAAATTACGAGTAGGTGTTGCTGGATACGGGCAGCGCAGGACCGGCCGTCGTGGAAATCCTTGGGGGAAGCCTTTGTCCGGCAGTGGACGTCCTTCAGCTGATATGATGATTAGGTACCTAAATAATTCTCGAAGAAACGCAAAAAAACACCTAACCGCTCCGAAAGTGCCAATAGGAATGAAAACCTTAAAGTCTTGTAACTTGTACACCCATTGTTTTTTTTTCAATTCTTTCATAAACGTATCGTTTTGTTTCGTGTCGTATCGTATCCGGTACGGTATCGTTACGATAACAGGGAACAAGTAACGGTAAGGATATCGCGAATTCAATGGTTTTTTTCCCATCTAAAATACAGTTTTATAAGTTTTGGCAGCAGGTAACAGTAAGGTGTCTCGAGTTCAATGGTTTTTCCCATCTCAAATACAGTTTTATACGTTTTGTTCCTGGTGCCCGACGCGCATAAAGAAGTTTTGACTTCAAAGCACAATTGACTACAGTTTTCAACCGACTTCAAAAAGGAGGAGGTCCTCAAGTCAACCCTTATACAGGATGGAACGAACGAACCACCAACACCACCACGACCACCACCAGGAGGGAAAGTACCCTCAATATTGAAGAAAGCAAATTTAACTCAAAGAAAACATTCATTTATTTCGATAAATAAGTAATACTGTATTCAAAGATTGAAAAAAAAACCACTTGCTTTATCCGGGAATCTAACCAGCAAAATGTAAAAATTAAGGAATTTAAAGACATTAACTAAAGTAAAAGTAAAAAGTAAAAAATGTCTATTTGCAGAAAGAACACAAAAAGAAACAATCCTTTATTTAAAAAAAAAAAAACAGTTAAACTACATTTAAAGATTTTTGAATAGTCGCTTGGCTCAGCCGGGAATCGAACCAGCCAAATGGAAAGAAAAAAAAAACCGGCCAAGTGCGAGTTGCAAAGAAGGATTCTGTAGCCTTTTCAAAAACCAAATGTAGATTTAATAAAACAAAATTGTTTTTGCAGTATGTGTGGAACATTCTGTATGGAAAATCTTTGAATATGATACAAATCCAACTGATCAACTTTTGCTCCTAGGCAATATACTCCTACTCCTATCTTTTATTCCGTGATATTTTTCCTTTTAAATTAGTTAAATGCCATACTATTTCCAATACTTTCGGATTTTCTGAAATAGCTGTTTAGTTGGTACATTTAAATCTAACAAAGTTCACCACTTAAAAACTTAATATTTCCAAAATATATCATTTATCGAAAAAATATACATGGAAAACCTTCAACAGTTTAAAAAAGACATATTCAAGACACCCCACACGATGGGAAGATCTCAAAAACTTTATTTTACAGATTGTTTTACTTTACTTTATACTTAAGTGTCACTTATTTGTATAACGATATCAAATTTCAGCTTTATAGCTGTAATAGTCTTTGAATATAATGGCTGTGACATACCAACGAATAACTAGACGAAACTATAGGGGTTCCTTCCTATTTTGACTACAGAACCCTAAAAATGCTTCAATATATATATTAACTAATTTTGCTTTATTCGAGGTTCTTGTGTTCTAAGAGAGCACTTAACTTTTGTGACTAAAACTTTAATGACAATAGCGAATCCCAGGAGAAGGGCCGCGAGGTCGAGGTAGCACTTCTGATACCAGGACATCAGCAGCGCAGGAGAGCGCAGATGCGGCGCGCCACGCGTCCGCGCCACGTGTTCCACCCAGTGCACCAGCTCCCTGCCGGGGGGCGCCACGCGGTCGTGGTACACCAACGACACCTCGTCGATTTTTAAGCGGTACCTAAAGAAAAAAATAATTTTCAAACATGCGCGGAGATTTCTTTATTCAAGATTACGCAAAGTAGGTATGACATTTACGTACAGACAGACTTGAAAAGCTAAACTACTTCATGAAGTTAAATGAAAGGGTGGCCCTTTTGAATTTGTAACAAAACAGTGTTCTGACAGTGTTCAACAATAGCTCTGTTCCGAAAGTGTTCAACAATAGCTCTGTTCTGACAGTGTTCAACAATAGCTCTGTTCTGACAGTGTTCAACAATAGCTCTGTTCTGACAGTGTTCAACAATAGCTCTGTTCTGACAGTGTTCAACAATAGCTCTGTTCTGACAGTTTTCAACAATAGATCTGTTCCGACAGTGTTCAACAATAGCTCTGTTCTGACAGTGTTCAACAATAGCTCTGTTCTGACAGTGTTCAACAATAGCTCTGTTCTGACAGTGTTCAATAATAGCTCTGTTCTGACAGTGTTCAACAATAGCTCTGTTCTGACAGTGTTCAACAATAGCTTTGTTCTGACAGTGTTCAACAATAGCCCTGTTCTGACAGTGTTCAACAATAGCCCTGTTCTGAAAGTGTTCAACAATAGCTCTGGTCTGATAGTGTTCAACAATAGCTCTGTTCTGACAGTGTTCAACAATAGCCCTGTTCTGACAGTGTTCAACAATAGCTCTGTTCTGAAAGTGTTCAACTATAGCTCTGTTCTGACAGTGTTGAACAATAGCCCTATTCTGACAGTGTTCAACAATAGCTCTGCTCTGACAGTGTTCAACAATACCCCTGTTCTGACAGTGTCCAACAATAGCTCTGTTCTGACAGTGTCCAACAATAACTCTGTTCTGAGAGTGTTCAACAATAGCTCTGCTGGCTTACGTTGCCAAGGGGTGCCAACAAGATATTAAATATTACCTCTAATTATAAGCCAAATTCCAGTATAAGCTGGTCTTGGTTTGTAAGAAGTTTTGTCGACAGCGGTTTTCAGCTTATATTGTAAGTTTATTTGTTTGTGAACTCTTTATTGTACAACAATAGTACTTTATTGTTTGTTTGTGTGCATCTCGTCATGGTCTATATTTTTAATTTGTATTTCTTAAAATTGGCCAAGTGCGTGTCGGACCATACGCATATCAATGTTCAGTTGTCTTTAAAAAAATAAATGTACAATTAAAAAATATTTATTTTTCTAAATTGATAAATAAATTGATTTATTAATAAAAAATACTTCAAATTAAGTCATAAAAGTAATAAAAAATTCAATAATACAAAAAAAAAGTATAAAAAGTTAAAATGGGGCAGCCGAATGCTTCTTGTGTATCACTTTTGAAGTATGGTACTGTAGAGACATGTTATCTCTACACTCACTTATCGTACCTCCTTGGTAGTTGTTATATAGCCGCGCATCACTTTTAACGAATGCTTAAAATTTTATAATTTTGAGTAAATAATGACGTCAGGAACTTTCTAGATACATTCTGCATTCGATTTTCGCTTAGGACAGATAAGTCCAGATATTTCTATTGGAAACGTACCCATTTTTCCAGAACAACTACATTTTTTATTTTTTTCTTATTAGTACGAGTATGTGTATTCTATTAGTGTGTTTAGTTGTTTAAAATTGGTTTTATTTGTTGTCAAACAGTTTTTAGAGTGACCAAGAGGACCCTATTACCGAAGTATACATATTAGTACTAACATACAGTATGGACACTCCCTGCCGCTCTCTAGATTACGACCTCACCCCCTCGTCACCCAGATTGTTACAGAACGGTTATAGTTTGGTTCTCGAAAGTATAGGATTTCGCAGTGATTTTGTTTACTCCGTCATTTGTTTTTAGAAATGTCATTTCTTGTCCGTTGTATGAAGTGTCCGGGTTGTGCTATTACTAAGCTTCCGTTGTCTGTCTGTCTATCTAAACGGGCAGTATTTTATAAACCGTACTAGATAAATTTTCACTGAGTGATTATGATGATGTCAAGGGCTTCCCAATCATGGATTAAAAAAGAGTGTATATTTTTAGTGCCGCTATAACAAAAAATTATAAAAATGAAAAATTAAACGGGGCTCCCATACAACAAACATGTCTTTTAAAAGCTTTTGTGTTTATGCTCTATCGTAAAAACGGGTATGCATACAAGCGTGAAACTTGGTGTGGTTATAGCACCTATTCTAAACTATAACAAAAAATAATACAAACTGGCCAAGTGTGAATCGTACTTGCGCTAAGGACTCTAAACTGAATAAAAAACCGGTAAAGTGCGAGTCAGAGCCGCGCACAAAGGGTTCTGTACCATCGTACTAGATGGCGCTAGTTTCTTTAAGTTTAAAAAAAAAACACTTTTTTTATATGAATACTTTAATTTTTTCTAATATTTAGTATTTTTTGTTATCGCGGCAACAGAAATAAATCATCAAAAAAAATTTCAACTGTCTAGCTATCACGGTTCATGAAATACAGCCTGATGACAGACGGACAGACCGACGAAGAGCGGAGTCTTAGTAAAAGGGTCCCGTTTTTACCCTTTGGGTACGGAACCCTACAAAACCGCTTCCGTAGCTCAGAGGCAAAAGTTCACTGGCTTTACACAGGAGGTCGCGGGTTCGATTCCCGGCGGGGTCAATTGTAAGACTCGGTTTGGTTGGTGGTAGGGCATTTTCTAAGCCCGCCTGGCTAGCTACCACCATCTTATATAAGTCTTGCCGCCAAATATCAATGTTGATATCATTGGTGTGTTCCGGCATGAAGATAAGATAGCCAGTTCCCCATCGCGTTGGGGAATCTCGGTAAGCCCGCTTCCATCTTCGGCAACATCGTCACTTACCACCAGATGAGAAAAAAAAAACCATCATGTTTCTGTAGCTCACGTGGTGTCTTTTGTTTGGTGAATGGGTCTCATTGTTATAGTTGTGTAAGATAGGCGGCAGCTCCCATCCATCGATCCTCGTTTGTTTTCTTTATAGGTGTACTCATAGTAACGCACTGCGTTCTGCTCGGGAGAGAGTGCGATTCAGACGTTTGAGACCCTCGGCTACGTGTCGGACATCAAACTTGTCCTCATTGTGAATCGATCAGTTTCTGCCCTCCGTTAACCACTTACTACTACCTATTTATCAAGCGACTTCCAAAAAGGAGGAGGTTCTCAATTCGTCTGTATGTTTTTTTTTTATGTTTGTTACCTCAGAACTTTTGACTGGGTGAACCGATTTTTATGATTCTTTTTTTATTTGAAAGCTAGTGCTTCCCGTGTGGTCCCATATAAATTTTATCAAAATCGGTGTAGTACTTTAGTAGAAAATTAACAAAAACCAAAAATAATAATGCAAAAATGTACTAATTTGTTGCGATGAAAGTCGGTTTTTTAACGTGTTTAGCGTTTTTATATATAAAAATGAATCCCTATTTCCCTTGGTCACGGCATCACGCGTGAACGGCGTGATTCCCTTCCGTCTGTATTCCTCGATTCGTATAATTTAGGAATCTTCAATACGACAGTGAATAGGCACTATTTGAGCTTGCGTGTCACATCCTCGGCTGCATCGGCACTTACCATCAAGTGAGGTGCAGCCAAACGCACTCAAATTTTTAATAATAAAAAAAAAGATAACGGCTGGACCGATTTCGCTAATTCTTTCTTTGTCGAGTTCGTTATTGTCAGGAGAAGGTTCTTATGTAGGGTAGGGTAGGGTAGTGTAGTTTAGTATAGTGTAGGGTAGGGTAGTGTAGTGTAGGGTAGGGTAGGGTAGGGTAGGGTAGAGTAGTGTAGTGTAGTGTAGTGTAGGGTAGGGTAGGGTAGGGTAGGATAGGGTAGTGTAGTGTAGTGTAAGGTGGTACGAAGTTCACCGGGAATAGTAGTTATTATATAATATTGTCAACATTGAAACTCACTTCTGATTATTGATAACATCTTCAATGGCGATCTGAAGGTCCTCGGCTATATTGTAAGTGAGGTCGACCCGCTTGGCGAAACCTTTGTGCACCAACTTGTTGACGTTGAGAAACTGGTCAGCGAAGACCGGGATTCCGATGACCGGCACTCCGAAATGAACCGTCTCTGCGGTGGACAGGAAACCTCCGTGGGTGATGAAGAGGACGCAGTTGGGGTGAGCTGAATAATGAAAATTGTTTTCATGGGTAACACTCACAGCCTCCCTAAATCCATCATCTAAATTTTTAACAGTGGCCATGGGCTTAAAACTATTTTGTAGAATTGGAAGATTGCTTTCAGTCAGGGCACACCCTGGACACTTCATACAACGGGCTAGAAATGACATTTCAAAAAACGAATGACGGAACAAATAAAATGGCGGCGAAATCCTATACGTTCAACAACTAAACTGTAACCAATCTGTATCAATCTGGGTGACGAGGGGTGAGGTCGCAATCTAGAGAGCGGAAGGAAGTGTCCATACTGTATGTTAGTACCACAGATAAGAAAAAAAAATCTATTCTGTGGTTAGTACTAATATATTATATGCTTTGGTTAGGGGCTCAAAGTATTATATGTATTAAAATTTGATAACTTACCCAAAATACTAGTTTGCGGTGCCCACTGCAAAATATGTAGATTTTTTGGCAAATTTGGAATGGCCTCCTCAAATTTCCACAACACTGTATGGTTCAGAGTTCCAAACATTCTTACAAGATCTTTTTTAACGCCGTCGGGAAATTCCCTGCTTTTTAAATTTGAACCCATACTGAAATATATGAAACCGTCCTTGGAATCGTCCAAAAGTTTTTGTAAGTCCTGGAAAAAGTAAATAAATGGAAGAAAGAAACATATTTTAGGCCCGATCGCCTACCCTGAGGCTCGAGACCCTCGGTGGGTACTTATATGTCTAAGGTTTTGTCGTTCGTTGTTTATTTATAAAGTTTTCCTGAGTTTGACCACAATTAAACTAAATTACAACACAAACAACTATCTACGAAGATAATAAATCTAATTTCACAAGTTGAAAAATTGGTTTCAAGCAACTGCAGTGGTCGCGTTGATCACGCAGGTTACATTGTGAGGAACAAAAATACCGGCCATGGCAACAAAACTTTAACTACCAACAGAACAAGTCCTCTCAGTTCATACTTTGCTCTAGGTAAATAGGGGTCTACTTATTGTGGAGTTCAGAAATTTTATTTTTCCTGTGGGAACGGTCTTAGGATTTTCTAATAGGTTTTCTTGTAACCTATGCATTAAACCATATACTGTGATTTTTTCAAGATTTTAGGCTCATTCGATTTGGAGATAAGGGGGGGGGGGATAGTTAATGTTCGCCTATTTTCTTAAATAGCTTTAAAAAAGTATATTAAAATAGTTGGAAAAATATTTGAAATTCTCACAACAAGCCCCTGTCATTTGATAATATGTCGCACGATATAGTTTGTAAAACTTTTTTATAATTAACTCCCTGAAAGTGGCCCTCATGTTTTAAATTCATTTATTTACCTTACCCTTCCGTCTTTTTGTCACCGACTTACATATGTGTAAATTTCAACTCAATCGGTCCAGTAGTTTCGGAGCAAATAGAGTGTGACCGACAGATGGACGAACCGACAGATAGACACGCAAGTGATCCTATAATGGTTCCGTTTTTACCTTTTGAGGTACGGAACCAAAAAATTATTCTGGGACCTTGATTCCACCTGCATCATCAGATCAACTTCTAAATATCAAATTACCTAACGTCATCGCGAATAATAAGGCTTCATAAGAAATAGCTTAATCGGATTTTTAAAATCGTTCTAAAGTAGGCCAAAACAAACATACATACAAACACTAAGTAAGTTAAATAAAAGTTATATTTAATAAACCAGTAAGTTAAATAAAAGTTATAATAAATAAACCAGTTAGTTAAATAAAAGCTCTTAAAAAGGACGGGGTTCTTCACCCCACTGTATGTTTTTTTTTTGTGTTTTTTTACGCGATTTCTTTACCTGTTGTGAACTTCTTTTAATAATTTTTGTAATGATTTTATACAATTTTTAGGAAAAAAAAACTAGGAGGCAGATGCTATCAAATTAAAAAAGAAGTTTCAGCATGGTCAATGGTCAGTCATTTGTTTAAATAATTTTCGTTAGTTGGGCCTCAAGTTGTTTAACTAGTTAATACTTACTTCCGATAATGGTTTTAGTTTCGTATCGATGTGGTATCCTCCAATGTTGATATAGTTCTGGGGCAGTGCCCTGGCTGCTCCTAGAGACACGTGAGAGTTGGCTAGCACCAAGGAGGCGTTTCGTCTCATTTCTTCAAACGGTGGAAGCGTTCCACCTTTTTTCACCACAACAGGCTCAAAAAAGTCTTCGTAAATCCTGCTTTTTGCTTTCGAATTATAACTGGAAATAAGAAATTGAAATAACTCATAAATTTATGGTTTACGGCCATTCAGTACTATTTGTAAGAGACTGCAAGATGGGTACCAAAGAAACTAAGACAAGTCGTCGATTTCGATGTCGATGTCAAATATTAGCTACTGACCTTCTTAACGTTTACCTTCGAGCAACGAAGGAGCAAATTGAAGGTTAAGTGATTGTCCGAAAAACTGACTACTGGGAAAGGTGTGTTCCTACTCTCAAGAAAGCAAAGGGAGATATCTCCGTCAGGCGACTAGGTGGTATGCCTGGGGTTCGGCCGTGGACCAAACATTGATGTTTGGTACTTGTAAGTATACCTATATATACTCAGTGCTGAAGAAATGTTAATAGCGCGTTCTAGATGTCGTTTTTCTTTTGTCCTCTCGTCGCTTTGTGTTAAGGTTCAGTGGCGGGTAACTGTGAAAGCTGTGACCAGTTCAAAACTAAAATTAAGAATTTACTCATTACTAAAAGTTGTTACAGTATTAAAGAGGCTCTTGACGATAGTAAATTAACTACATTAGTATTGTTATAATTGTTACTTTTGTAGGTATAACATATATTTTTTTACGAATTCGATAGCCTTTTTTTCTCCTTTTTTTGTTTTATCAATATTATTATGATTTTTAATTGAAGTATTCTTTTTATTATGACATGGCCTTTTTACAGCTGAAACTTTATATTAAAAAGAAAATACTATTAGTTTCTTTTTTTATAATGACATGACCCTTTTACCGCCCAACATTATACTTTTTTTCTTTGTTTAAATTTGACATTTTATCTTTAAGAAGGATTTTTTATTATTACTTTTTATTAAGTCTTGTTGTCTTGTATTATAATTTTATTCTAAGACATGTCCCCTTTACAGCTGAAATAATTACTATTTTACTTATTTTTATTCCGATTCTTTTATGACCTGTGCACAACTATGTGTATTTTTTTTCTTTTTCTCTCTGTGGTGATACTCTATAAACTGAACTTTAGTGTAATTAGGATAGGATGACGTAACCAAGTGTTCAACATTGTACCTATCGTTTTAAACAAATAAATAAAATAAAAATAAAATACTGCAGTTGCCGACACACATTCTATATCACTTAAAGTAACCAAAAAATGTTATAGAAAAAAAAATGTGTGTTCGCAAAAAAAATACTTAAAATTATTTGCATGGGCACCTATTTGGAATTTTATTTTAAAAATATTAAAGGTATCTCCCATATAACAAAGAATTACAATTATTTTTTTCTCAAAAATTACTCTTATTATATTTCTATTCCTATTATATTCTAGCGGGAGGCCTTTGTCCAGCAGAAGACGTCTTTTCTGATACGAGCATGATGTTTCCCAATTTCTTACTAACACCTCAAATAGGACGTATGTGATATATCTGGAAAATCTCTAAAAATGGTAACTGTCATACGAAAAATCTTTAATAAATGTTTTTCCTCCACAATGGGTTTATTTATCAAATTTACGCAATCGACTAATCTTACTTAATAGTAGCTTTTATAGTTAATTCCATCAGTGGTGCGGCCTCGGTGCGGCCTTGACGTGCCCTCCAAACGCGTCAGATAACAAGAGTAAATTATAAGAAGGATTTAAATAACCAAAAAAATGTCCCTCCAATTAAATAACCAAATAAATAATTATGAGGAGAAAAAAAAAAACAAGACATGAAAATTGGTGATGGGAGAACGAAGACAGTCGGTAAAAGACAAAAAATTAGAAAAAATGATAGTAAAAACAAATTAAAAAAAGAGAAAATGCAAAACACATCAAATTTGAACTAAGAAGATTGACTTCGTCACAGTGTTATGTCTAGGAAAACCCTAAAGAAGTTACCTCCCATACAAATTGGAGCTCCTGTGAGAAGGTACGTTCTTCGGGGGAGTACCGTTTAATCACAGTATTACAACATAACGGCTTACAGTAGCGCAACGAATGTACTTACGAAGAGCAACAGAAGGGTACTTACGGGGCAGTGGGCGGCGGGGCACAGCCTGGCAAATCCGCGATTTTGCCAGGCTGATTACAGGCTAGTATAGGCTAGTACCTACGCCGGTGGCGCATCGTGCGACATCAAAGGCGTTGCGCTACTGTAAGCCATATAGTATATACTGTGGTTTAATTTAACTACAAAGTTTGTTCTTCAATTTGAGTTATTACGAGCTTTTATCTAGTTTCACCTGCCCCGGTGTCTGTAATGAAATCTTGCAAGTTAAATTTGACCCACTTCCCGGCTTCCGATTGAGCTGAAATTTTGCATGCATATGTATATCGCGTGACAATGCAATATTAAAAGCTTGTACAACCTAAAATTTTTTAGGTTTCGAAATTATTTTCTTGTAAATACACAACGCAACTAGTATATTGTGGTAGTACGGACCCCTCGGTGCGCGAGTTCAACTCGCACTTCACCGTTTTTTAGGGTACCGTACCCAAAGGGTAAAAACGTGACCCTATTACTTGGACTTCGCTGTCCGTCTGTCACCAGGTTGTATTTCATGAACTGTGATAGCTAGACAATTGAAATTTCACAGATGATGTATTTCTGTTGCCGCTCTATAACAACGAAATACTGAAAACTAGAAAAAGTGAAAAAATAAGGGGGGGTCTCTATACAAAAAACGAATTTTATTGAAATATGAAAAAACTAGCGCCATCTAGTATGATAGTACGGAACCCTTTGTACTAGCGCCAAATAACCCTATGTGTGCGGTTCTGAATCGCACTAGTTTTCTAATCATGAGTAGAAGAAATAAATTATACAGTGTAAATATTAACGGTCTGTTTTTCTACTATAGTTTTTCTTTTAAATAACTCATCTAATTTCATTTCAAATTAATATGTCTTTAAAAATCTAATTTAAAACCTAACTTAATTAATTATATTAATCCTACTAATATTATAAACGCGAAAGTTTGTATGAATGGATGGATTTTTGTTACTCTTTCAAGCTTCAACCACTGGGCGGATCGGGATGAAACTTGGCACACTTATAGGTTAGGTTCTGGATTAACATATAGGCTACTGTTTATCCAGATTACTTAAGTGGTTTCCGTGGGATAGCTGTTAACTCTCTTTTTTTGGTAATTTCTGTCACTTCGCAATGAAGCGAAGGATTGACGTGCTAATTAATACTGATTATCGAATTGACTACTAATTAGCATAGCCCGAAATAGTTCCCAAGGGATCTAGAGTTGACTCAGTTCCCACGCTCGACAGCACGACAGACATAAAAACTATATTCAGGCGAAAACTAACTAACTTCTGAACATATCTGGCTGAAATTTGGTAGGTAGACAGCTTAGGACCTGGATTAACATATAGGCTACTTTTTTCCACGCTTGCAAGCCGCTTGCGGCTCGCGCACTGCGCACCTTCGAAGACAGTCAAAAAACTATGTTTAAGCGAGCGAAGCCGCTGGCAAAATCTAGTCTAATAATAAAAATATTAACAAAGATTGAAACCCCGAGTCGAACCAGCCGCAAAGGAGCCCATGACACACATCGCGTTGCCGCGCTGGATAGCGATAGACAACCTTTGCAGCGGGGCCAGCAGTAGGACCCGGAGGATGTCACACTCCTCTCTCGAAGGCGATGGCCAATCTCCTTTATGAAGGCCAAGGCTAGGGGGTTTTCTTCGATTTTTTTTAATCTTTAGTTTCTTATTTCCCCCTAGTCGGTATATAGACTTTTAAAAAGTTATTTCACCACGTTTTAACTTTTTTTTTTTGGTTTTTAGATTCTATTAGTGTAAGACAATCGATTTCAATCGAAATCTCAACTTAGACTTTTTTAACCGACTTCAAAAAAAGGAGGAGGTTTCTCAATTCGACCGTATATATATATATTTATGTGTGTTCGTGGATAACTTTGTCATTAATGAGCCGATTTTGATGATTATTTTTTTGTTGGAGAGGAGGTACCATGATAAGAAAACAAGGATCTGATGATGGCAACCCAGAGAAATCGAGGGGAACCTTAGTTTCCTGTTTGAAGTCGGTTTTTTTGTTTAAAATTATTTAACATAATTTTACCTACTTCACTCCTTCGTAAAAATATGTTACGGTTTACCTAACATCCTGTATATTAATGACAACTTACGTAACGTAACTAGTCAAACTTATCAGTTAAGACTTCAGTCGATAGCCGATTGCCAGTCACAATCTCATGGCAATGAAACAGCAATTTATCAGAGTGGCCTTTGGTTGGCGATCGCAATTGCATCGAATTGCTAGGTACAACATTGGCTGTAAGACCTACACAATAAGAAATAGTGAAATGGGAAAGGACTAACGGTGGGCGGGTTACCCTGGACGCGACATTGACAAACAAAGAGCAGAATTTAATTTAGTAAATATTATTTTGGTGGTAAAGCAATGCTGCAGAGTATCCAGCGAAGGTTTTATGGTCGAATGACGTGAGTTGTTTTATGTTTCTGCGCCAACCAGACAATCCTTACAAGTAACCGCCTCCGTGGCGTAATGGTTAGCCCATTCGCTTCACACCAGGAGGTCGCGGATTCGATTCCCGGTGGGGTCAGCTTGTAATACTCGGTTTGGTTGGTGGTAGGGCATTTTCTGAGCCCGCCTGGCTAGCTACCACCGTCTCAACTGAGTCTTGCCGCCAAACATCAGTGTTAACAACATTGATGGGTTCCGGCTTGAAGATAAGATAGCCAGTTCTCCATTGCGTTGGGGAATCTTGGTAAGCCCGCTTCCATCTTCGGCATCATCGTCACTTACCATCAGGTCAGATGATGCCAAGGGCTAACCAATTGTGAGTTAAAAAAAAGTTGTAAAGAGCCCTCCAGACGATCAATTGTAACATTGACGATTACGTTTATTACGTGTGTGGCGGCATTTACAGATACCCGTCGTTCAAGTCAAAGTCAAAGTGATTTATTTGCATAAAAATATGGTTACAAAAGATCTTATAAATGTTAAATTAGAGATACTCATACTTTACCAGAAAATCTGGCATGCAAAAATTGTACAAAAGTGAAAACCTAGTAATTTAAGCACAAAAAACAATTAGAATGGCATATTAACATCATAGCAACATTAATATCATCATCATACAAAATATCAGATAATAGTATCAAATTAAACAAGTATCATATTTTTATACCATTTCTACATAAACAACATGTTGTAGCATTATTAATATAATTATCATGCATAATGTCAGTCTTTAATATGTTAACAACTACGTATCACACAGGTCAAGACGAATTATCCGTCAAGCTATATGGAGTTTAAATCAACACCTCGACAGATGGGACACTGTCACCGTAAAATAACCTGAACATTAACGACAGCATCGAGACAAACATCTTCAACGCGCTATCAAAATTTTCTTGCTACTAAGCATATATACTACTGCCAACCATCCACAGTTGGACCATCGGCCGGCCATACATGACCTCGCCTGGCGAAGATATCTCCCTTGGCTCTCGGAGAGTAGGAACACACTTTTCCTATCAGTGTATTAACCTCGTGTTGAGAATTCCGATTTAAATGAAATTGATACGGTGTCAAGCAATTGTCAATCACGTAAAAATGTCTGGGGGCCCAAGGATTGCCTCGTGATAGTGATGGTGAAATATAAAACAGCTGACAAATGGGGACCACCGCTGTGGACATATTTCAAACAGTTCATCGGAGAATATGCCATTACAAAGATGGGTCTCTGCTTGATTTCTGCCAGCCCTAACGACTTGATTTGAAGAACAGTGCTTACTAAAACTGAAGGTGTCGGTCTGTTCGGACGAAAGGTCACGAATAACTCACAAGTATTCTATGGAGGAGTCTGTGATCTGCAGCCAGAGTTGTTCTACTCGCTGCGAGAAGCTGAAGGGCGGCAGGTAGCTGGTCAGCACGTTCGATGTAAAGGCTGGGTTCGGAACCTCGTCGATCATCTCCAGCGCCACTGAGTAGTACTCGAACGGGAAGAACCAGATGTTTGGACAGTTAAATGCTATAGAGAACCTGAAAGGCAAAAGTAATATAACTGCAACTGAGGTTTAATAATTTTGATTAAGTACAAAATGCCACGAACGGCTCAAATTACCGGAGGTTTAATTCCAAAAATTTGAAAAACATGCTTCACTCGCAACAACCAATATACTAGGAGGTAACGACAAATTTGATAACGATAACGGAAATGGATAAACTTAGGTTGAGAGGATGAATGGCAACCCTCTGATGTTAAATATGTCGGTCTGCCTGCGCAAAGTGGTTGTGTTATGTACTTATAGCGCCTGAAATCAAAGCCTTAATTTTTTGCCTTCGTCGTCGGGGTAATATCCGTGGTCGTAAGCCCTATCGTAATCCAAATTTTTATAATTAGTAGGTATGGCTTGCGACCACGGCTATTACCCCAGATAAAGGGAAAAATAAAGGCCGGGAAATTCTTGTTTTCATACTTTTCCGTAGTCAGGTTTTAGTTTTTTAACTTTTTGATATATTGGAGTTGATCTGATGAACTTTGGAGGTGAAATCAAGTTACCAGGACCGTCTTTGGAGTCTTATTGACCATTTTTCATGTAAAATTTTGACGTCATTTACCTTAAAGCTCTGTACCGCCCTACGTGGAGCTTGTTATAAACAAGGCGGTATGGCCATGGAGCACTAGCCTTGGGGAAAACGTGACCTGAGTGTACGTGTACGGATACCCCTCTCATTTTATAAGCTTTTATTTAACTTGCCGTAGTTATATTGGGCCAAATTTTTAAACTAAATTAGAACCACTCCCGGTTTCTGATGGAGCTGAAATTTTGCATAAAAGATGGCGGACTAGTTATTTTTTAAGTATCTCCATGACATTAGTATCAAATCAAAGGGTTAGCTGAGAAGAATACGTAACAATTAAAATCATTTTCGAATAAAAGCTTGTACCCAAAAATTTTTAGGATTTTTCGAAAATTAATAGTATGATATTAGCTCATATACGTCCCCACCAAGGGGCTCGAGCCTACCCTGAATTAGGACGATCGGGCCTTAGTCGACCACGCGGACCCAGTGCGGGTTGGTCGACTTCACACACAACCTGCGAATTTCTCCGCAGGCGTGCGCAGGTTTCCTCACGATGTTTTCCTTTACCGTAAGAGCGTCGAATTAACGTACTTATGAAATCTTAAATTCGAAATCACATTGGTACGTGGCAGGATTCGAAACAGGACCTCCCGGACAGGAGGCGGCAACATATATTTTGTGAAAATTTCATAGATGCTTATCACGACAAGTCGGACAGACAGACTCACAGCGTAGTCTTAGTAGCAGGATCCCGTTATCTGGTAAGAAACCCTAAAAAGACCATGTCATAACATAAATTATCAAGGGCTTATCAACAGTGGATAAAAAAAATACTTATCCAGTGTTAACACAAAAGGGAAAACTTATGAAAATTCATAACAAAACATCAACAACGAACTGCTAGTGCTGATGTCTTTCAGCGGCGGAAGTCACTATTTATCATGGATTATCATTATCAGGTGGGCCGTTAGCGGTTTCACAATAAAAGAACGTGTGACACTCGGGGACTGCCGCGGTAAAGCTTTTGCATAGCATTATTTATCAACTTATGCAATTATAATTATTTATTTTTGATTTATGCAGTATTTACCAGTACCACATATAGTCCTTGGGGCGTGGGATGTTTATGTAATAAATTAACACTAAGAAAGTTACACCAGTAAAATTGACTGAGTCCTTTTAGTACTGCAAATCGCTAATAGATGGCACTGTAAGTTTTTTAGAACTCGGCCGAGCGTGGGGTGTTAATGTAATAAATTAACACTAAGAAAGTTACACCAGTAAAATTGATAAGTCCTTTTAGTACCGCAAATCGCTAATAGATGGCACTGTAAGTTTTTTAGAACTCGGCCGAGCGTGGGGTGTTTATGTAATAAATTAAAACTAAGAAAGTTACACTAGTAAAATTGACTAAGTCCTTTTAGTACCGCAAATCGCTAATAGATGGCACTGTAAGTTTTTTAGAACTCGGCCGAGCGTGGGGTGTTAGGTTTTATTTTCGTTACGGAATTTCTTGATTCGGTCGCCGCGCTCAAAGCCCGCGATAAAGGCTATGCAATAGCTTAAAATGACCCATTAAACTCACCCACCGTACACTTCACTGTACATCCACTCAGCAATGACCACATCAAAATGGGCTTTGGGGTCATTGAGCAGCTTTTGTACGTTCTCGTCCCCCAGCACCTTCCTCGTGAAGTCATTTATAACGTCGAATATTAAACTCTGGGTTAAATCGATCTCCTTCTCCATGAGCGCTTTAATGTTTATCAAATCTGGAATAATAAGCAAATATAACGTTTCGGTTTTAAAAAGTGAACGATTTGAACAGTATAATAACGGTCTTTTCTAGGGGTGCCAAAAATGTTTTTATTGATTTTAAAATATAGTTTTTAGGGTACCGTACATAAAGGGTAAAAACGGGACCCTATTACTAAGACTTCGCTTCTCTATCTGTCCGACAGTCACCAGGCTGTATTTCATGAACTGTGATAGATAGCCAGTTGAAATTTTCACAGATGATGTATTTCTATTGATTGAATGATTTCTTATTGATATATTTGCTACTTTTAAACAGGGGGTATTATTTTCGTTGACATACTCAATCGTTATCGTTAAATAGGTCTTTCAAAACTACAGAGGGTTTCTAGAACCTTTTTTTCAAAACTACAGAGGGTTTCTAGAACCTTCTTTTCAAAACTACAGAGGGTTTCTAGAACCTTTTTTTCAAAACTACAGAGGGTTTCTAGAACCTTCTTTTCAAAACTACAGAGGGTTTCTAGAACCTTTTTTTCAAAACTACAGAGGGTTTCTAGAACCTTCTTTTCAAAACTACAGAGGGTTTCTAGAACCTTCTTTTCAAAACTACAGAGGGTTTCTAGAACCTTTTTTTAATTCAGGGTTCCGTTTGAAGTGCCAATTTTTGCAAGAGTCAAGTGTCTCAGTACCATTTAAACCGCTATTTCATGTCATCTGAAAAAATGTAGGTAGTAAGTAGGATATATAAACCATCCCCTTTTTTTTGGTGAATCAGGAAAAAAAATGTATACTATGTCACTCACGGGATCGAGACGAACACCTCACACTCCAAAATCCCTCAAGTCGTTTAGGCTACAGAGCGTGCCAATGAAATATGCATAGATACGTACAAACGAAACACATAACCCTCTGCGTAGTCAGGTAAAAAAGGCGAGCACAGTACGATTCTTTTGAAAATAAAAGACTATCCTGGATTCTTGATTCCACCTCCAAAGTTAAGATAAGATAAAGATAAGATAAATACTCTTTATTGTACCCAAAATTTAAAAAATAAACTTAAAACAAAATCTTATAAACGTAATATAGCGGTACAATTTGGGCGGTCTTATCGCTCAAAGCGATTTCTTCCAGACAACCCGGGTTCATCATCAAGTTCATCATCAAATCAACTTCAAAATACCAAAAGGACATTGGACGTTGCTATATATTCGATCGCAAGATTTGAACCTAGCCAAACAAACTAACTTACATACGTACATACACACATTTCAAGTTAAATACAAGCTTTTGAAATACGAGTTCTTACTAAAAATATGGGTTCTTTGTTCTTATTAGGATATCTATGTGACGAAGTCAATCTTCTTGGTTATTTTTATGATCAACCTGTTTATATATATCATCTTTTTGTCCATTTTTTGGGTTCTGTAAAAACGGGACCCTATTACTAAGACTCCGCTGTCCGTCCGTCTGTCTGTCAGTCACCAGGCTGTATTTCGTGAACCGTGATAGCTAGACAGTTGAAATTTTTACAGATGATGTATTTCCGTTGCCGCTATAACAACAAATACAAAGTGAAAGTCTCCATACAAAAAAAAACTTGTTTGAGTTTTAACGTGAAGAAACTAGCGCCATCTAGTTTGATTGTACGGAATCCTTTGTGCGCGGTTCTGACTCGCACTTTACCGGTTTTTACTTTTTATTATTTGACATTGTCATGCTATTCCGAGTCGAATCATCATACCCCATTACCTACTTCCCATATTTCCCTTTTTATATAAATATTTATTCAGTTACAGTGGTTTTGCCAATTTTTAGAAGAACCCTGCCCTCACTCCGTAATCCTTTTACTTTATTAATCCACTAACTGTCCCAGCGAACTTCGTACCGCCTCACACTACACTACACTACACTAAATTACACTACCGCTCCCGCTACCGCTCCCGCTCCCGCTACCGCTCCCGCTACCGCTCTCGCTATCGCTCCCGCTACCGCTCCCGCTACCGCTCCCGCTACCGCTCCCGCTACCGCTACCGCTCCCGCTACCGCTCCCGCTCCCGCTACCGCTACCGCTACCGCTCCCGCTCCCGCTCCCGCTACCGCTCCCGCTCCCGCTCCCGCTCCCGCTCCCGCTACAGCTCCCGCTCCCGCTACAGCTCCCGCTCCCGCTACAGCTCCCGCTACCGCTACCGCTACCGCTACCGCTACAGCTCCCGCTACCGCTACCGCTACAGCTCCCGCTACCGCTACCGCTACCGCTCCCGCTCTCGCTACCGCTCCAGCTCCCGCTACCGTTACCGCTACCGCTACCGCTACTGCTACCGTTACCGCTACACCACCACTATCATTACCACTACCACTTCCACTACACTACTACTACCACTATCACTACCACTACCACTACAAATTCAACAATACCACTACACCACCACTACACTACCACTACACCACCACTACACTACCACTACACCACCACTGCACAACCACTACACTACTTTTTGTAGATATTGCAGAAATTTTTAACACCTTGGGTTACACTATTTGAGTTTTAGTAAGGATCCCTAGTTTTTGAAAATATAATATATAGCCTATAGCAACCGCGGATAGTGTAGCTTTCCAATACGAGTAATGTTCATCTCTTGAAGGTAGTCATTCACAATCCAACCCGTATGAGGCCGGGCATTGTCATGCATAAAAATAGCATCCTCATCCAAATTGACCATAAATGGACCAACGTGTTCATTGAGGATTTCTTCCACATATCTTTCGCTAGTTAAAGAGCCGTTTTCTATGAACACCAGTTCTGTGCGACTCTCAGAAGAAATTCCGGCCCACACATGTACAGACCCACCACCGTAGGCTACTTTTTCTTCGATGCATGCTTGCTTGAATCTTTCCCCTGGTCTTCTATACACTCTGTGTCTTCCATCGTGCTTGTAGAGCATAAATTTTGATTCGTCGGAGAACATAACTTTTGACCAATCTCCAATACTCCAATTTAAGTGGTTCTGGGCATATCTTAGTCTTGAAATACGAAGCCCACGCTCCAGTTTAGGGCCGTTTGCAGGTCTAAGTGGTTTCAAGTTAGCTTCAGCAAGTCGTCGCCTTACTGTCCATGCGCTTGGGTTACTTCCTCCGAGGCGTCGAAAGTAATAGCGTCTGATTTGTAAGTCCAGTTCCTGTGAGAAAGTGGTTACGAAGCATTGTGTTCACCAAGTATCGATTTTCTCGTGCTGTGGTACACCTGGTTCTGCCTGTTCCTGGTCTGCGTAGGTTAGAGCCAGTTTCCTCGTAACGCTGGAGAACTCTTTGTACTGTTGAGAGCGACACACCGACAGTCGTGGCTGTATCGTGCTGACCCCGGCCGTTTTCCAGCATTGTGAGTATTCTGGTGCATTCTTCAGGTGTAAGCGACATGATTACTGCTTGAATAATAAATATTGAACACTATCAACATGGTTTATGTACCCACTTAAATGACAGATTAGAAACAAAAGCAAAAACAAATGTAGTAATTTCGTAGTTCCATCTTCGAAAGTCTCCCTTTTTCAAATTTGATTTTTTTATGACATAACTTTACAATAACTAAGAAGTTTTAATGACTTCATTTAAGGAGTTTTAAATTGTCTATTAAACACAATTTATTTCATTAAGCTAGCCTTCTTAGTTTCCGAGATTTTTAGGATTCTTTAAGTGACCCGGATTCATCGCTCTTAAGTGTAGATACGTATAGCAACGGCGCAGACGGAGGGTGCGCCGCCCGCCACACCTATAAGTAAAAACTTTAAAAAAAAAATTACATTACTTACGTGTAAAATCCTCACCGACATTTGTAACCACCTGATGTAGATTCTTTGGGGCATTCTCATTTCGGAAAGCAGTGATATACGTAACCTGAAATTTAATACGAACTTTATGAAAGTGTTGAAATAAAAAAGCGGCAGGTATTTTTTTAAATCCATAATTGGATGTAATTGGTAAGCCCGGATGGTAAGTGACGATAATGCCGTAGATAGAGGCGGGCTTACCAAGATTCCCCAACGCCTTAAGTAGGATAAAAGTACTTTTCAACAGACTTCCAAAAAGGAGGGGGTTCTCAATTTAACTGTATGTTTTTAGTGTGTGTGTGTGTTACCTACGCAATATCTTCGTATTGTGAACTGATTTTCATAATTCTTTTTTTATTCCATATGCTTCCGAGTTGGTCCCATACCTATAAATCTTATCAAAACAGGAATCCATTATTAATCAATAAACTTGTTTTTAAGGTAAAAGACGGAAAACAAGTTTATTGGTATTGAATGGATTCCTGTTACGTTTTTCAAAAAAGTAATGCGGTACAGACACAGATATACGTCACCCGATTATCGATATAAAATTATTTCAAAATCGGTTCTTTGGTTAACAAATGAATCAAATACTACGTTTGTATGGGATTTATGAACTCCAGCGGGCTCTTAATACATAACCTCAAATCATATCACAAAAGTATTCATTCGTACAAGTCGTTTTACAATGATCATTTCAAAACGAGACAACTGTACTACAATGATACCTTTTAAATAATTTTATGGCTTTGGCTTCAAAAATTCAATATATTATGATTATGACAAAATTTCAATGTATTATTATTTATTTCATAGTCGTAGAAAAAGTATTGTTGTAACACTCACTCGTGCTAGCAATCGTAAACTAGCACTCATGTTACAATGGCTTTCATTACTTGGCAGTGCCATGAATAACTATTGTATTTTTTTACGTACTACGAGCATAATATTATCATATTAGGTATTTTCAACCTATAAAGATAATGTTAGTTTGGTTGTAAATAAAATAAATAATTTGGAAAATATTCTGTCCTATCGGACTTGACGCACGGTCAGTCCGATGTTTAAGCTAATATACAGGGTGTAATAAAATTAGTGTAGGTCCCGTTAACTGGGGGTTCTACTCATCATACTGAGAAACTTTTGTTCTTCGACGTTGCTAAAAACGCAAAAAAAAATCTCTTCATACTAATCGATCGCTGATCGACCAATTTTGTGCATTTTAGTATGGAGGGACAAAATTTTTTTGCGATTGACTATGGTTTTCTTGGGGAAAGTTGTTTAGTATAATGAGTAGAACGCCCAGTTATCGGGTCCTACGACCCTTTTTTTGCATCCTGTAAATAAACTTACTAAACCTACTAAAGAACCGGTTTCAAGAATATATATTTTTAAATATCGACTAGTTATTTCCTCATTCTGCCCTATCATAGCTTCTGTATACTTTTGATGTGGCTAAAAAAAGGTGCTGACCTCATGGCCAGCCTCCAGTAGGTGGCGCACTATACCGTCGCCCAGAATGCGATGGCTGGTGCTGCGGACAGGGGAGATCACCAGGACGTCATAGGCTTGGCAGGTGGAAGCCATGAGCGCTAGTAAAACTAGCCGCATCGTGAGCGTCATCATGAAGCAGAGCTGTAAGATTCAAAAATTATTGTTATTTTTACAGTACTTATAAGTCTTTCGTAATACATACAGGATGTTCCAGTGCCACGGAGGAAAAGTTCTTTAAATAGGTAATCAAAAATAGGAAATTTTATCCTGATGGAATTTTAAGTTATTTATTGAAATAAGTGCAGAGATTTTTTAAAATATTGCTTGCCTTAGCCGAGAACCGAACCGGCAAAATGTGAAAAATATGAAATTGACATTGTTCATTTTTTGTAAGGCACTAAAACATAAAACCACTAGCTGTTACCCCGGCTGCGTCCGCGCAAATCCCGTCTTTTTGCCGTTCCCGTGAGATTATGCGAAAATCCTTGCTTAGCTGATGCCTACGTCATAATTGCTATACGTATGCCAAGTTTTAGCCCAATCCGTTCAGTGGTTTTTGCTCTGAGTTGATAGATCAGTCAGTCAGTTAATCAGCCACTGTTTCCTTTTATATAATATACAGACTTGGAGATACATATAACGATTTAATATTGTAAAACGTAAATTAAAAAAAATATATATCATGTTATATTTCATAATCGACAATTTAAATTAACACTGTGGCTGTTTTTTTTCATAATATTTAAGCTTGTGACGATATCAGTTTACGAACTTTAGAAAAGGATTAACAAAGTAAAATAATATATTTATCAATTTTAAACAGGACAATTGAAGATACCTACTAGAAGTAGACTTTGTTTCATTTTTAAAAACGGCTTCCCAAAAAAAAATTAAAATGGTCATCTTTTATGTTATCATTTAATTTATACACAAAGTTTATGAGAAGAAGTTGATTCTTTTGATTGACTTTGCAAAAAACATATTATACAAAACTATAGCACATTAAAGAGTCAGTTGAGTAAGGGATTTTTCATAAATATTTGAACGCAAATAAAAAGAGTAAAATTTCCTATTTCCATTATTTAAGATACTTTCCTTCGTCGTGGTCCATAGCGATGGGACTCCCTGTACGTAGTAATTATAAGATAACTGTAACTCTGTATACTATATATGAGGTCCGTACCTCTTATTTTACCGATTAGATGAAAAAAAAATAGAAAATGAAAGTGATATTTATATTTACCTATATAATAACAAAATAACAATATTTACATTGTTTAATTTTTTTATTTTACACGCATTTAAAAATATTCTGTTTTGACAGTTTTGAGCAAATATAAATTCGTTAAAATAAAAAAAAAACAAATTATATTATACTTTTTTTATTTTATTTTTTATTCACTATTGGTAAGCCCTTGGCATCATCTCACCAGATGGTAAGTGACGATGATGCCGAAGATGGAAGCGGGCTTACCAAGATTCCCCAACGCAATAACTAACTAATTAACTATTAGTAAGAACTTCCTTTTGGAAATACACACACATTAAGAAGTCTAAGCAACACGCATTAAATTTCAATATTATTAGAATATGTAAATTTATTTAATCATCATTATCATCATATCAGCCGAAAATCGTCCACTGCTGGACAAAATGTTTATTAATTATTTGTTTATTATTTATATTCGAATCGAGCCATCTCATTTATTGATTTCAATTGTAAAACCATAATAATTTTAAATAATGAAATGAAAAAAGTGGTCAGTAAAAAAATGAACACTGAAATGAATTCATTGACTGGAATTTATCAAAAATTATAAATCAAAATTTACAATGTTAACCGGATTGGTTATGAATAATTAAAACAAATCGATTATGGTTCACTTGTAAAACTAATTTTGTACTAACAGAATAAGACGACGTTCTCCTTTGTTTAACACGTGCCTGCATTAGTTAATTGCAGAAATTTATGAGATTTACGATGTGCCTCAAGTAATTAGTTCCCAGTAGAATTAGAACAGGTTTACTTTGTGCTGTCATGCCATCCTCATCATGAAACCTCATCAATGTCTTTCAGGACTCGTCGTCAGGACTGAGGTATGTCTCGTACGTTCTTGATGTGACGATAGACATTTAAGGTAAAATTAGGATAAGCTGTAGGTACTACAAACACAAACCATACTCACTGCTCGAGACATGAAAGCAAACGGTACAATATGGGATCTCGGACTGCTAGTCATTTGAGTTACTTTTTATGATCTGTCAAAAACGAAATTTTGTTCTAAAAATGTTTGAAATACCCACAAGTGACGTCATAGATTTTTAGCGTCTAAGACGAACTTATTTTGTGAATTTTATCCATTAAAAATTGAAGATGTGATGGAAAAACAAAACAAGTACCTAAGGTTTTTTGAAACTTCAAGAGGAGAGCAATTTAGGAAACCATATTTCAGAATTTATTTTTGATGCAGTCCGATCCCCTATTGAGTTATCCGCGACGGTGCGAAACAAATCAAAGGAGTATGGTCTATACTCACACGTCATCTAAAATTCTAAACCGGTGTCCACCGGTCCGCCATATAAATCGAGCTGTTCACAAGAACGATAGGATTAAAATGTGTTATGTGACGAGGGTGATCTTATTTTTGGCTTGATATGAGAAGAATGATAGTGTGTACTTGCCTGGTATATATAGAGTCTTTGTAAGGTTAAAAAAACTACCTGTTTTCTCTTAAAGATATCCTCGACTGTCAAAATTGTACAGAAACCGTTTCGACACTTTTTGTTTGTAAAGAGAACTTTAAAAAATCTTTACTTTCAACAAATAGTTAATATAAACACGCGTTAAACAAATGAGAACATCACACTGTGACTTAACTTTCACTAAAACTAATTTTGTTGATTTAAAAAAAATATACTTTTTTCTTAAAAATTAAATGGATGTAGTGAAAAAAATGTATTTTTGTTGGTAAATTTTTTTAGGGTTCTGTACACCCTAAGGGTGACCTCCGCTGTCTGTCCGTCCGTCTGTCTGCCAAAATAAAGAAGAATTAATATTTGACGCGGCTCTCGTACAAGAAACATGTTTTCAAGGCTTCCTATGTTTTTGTTTTATTGTCAAAATAGTAATACATACAAGCATAAAACTTGGTGTGGTTATAATATATACTTATCCTAAACTATGACATATCAGCTGGAAGACGTCCACAGCTGGACAAAGGCCTCCTAAAATGTAACAACAAATAATATAAAATGGCCAAGTGTGAGGCGCTTAGGACTCTGACCTGAAGGAAAACAGACATATTTTGTTGAGGTAGGTAGAGTACGACTCGCACTTGGCCGGTTTTTAAATAAACACTTGTAACAGAATAGAATTAAAATAAATAAACATTAATTACATTAAAAAAAATTGAATCAAAATTTTATACGTGTTGCTCGAAGTTTTGTTTGCTTGTATTAATATAATTACATGTACCATTCATCTAACGTTGTTGGCTTGATAACTGATTACGTTACTTTTTTTTTCTCTTGTAAGGCACTATCAACTCACTTTTAACAAAAGAAGGAGGCAAACTATTTAGTATATGCTATTAAAAATATAAAAGCAATAAAAAAATCTAACGTATTTTTTGTTTCAAAAAATGGGTGTTTTAAAACGATAGTAGTTATAAAAGAGGGTAAACCGCGATATCTCAAGTGATAGACGAACGAACACCACACGACACTAGTTACCACAGGCACAAACACTTTTGCTCTGATTACGAGATCCACAACTTTACTAGCAGCGCTATCAAATCAACAATGACATTCATAAAAAAATAAGCGCTTACACGTCATTATTACGTCTATTACGTCAAGTCACGATGACCACCCAGACATATTATACATATTTAATAAATGATAACTTGGAACCTTGGACCCATCGTATAGCGAATAGCGATAGGTGCGATCATTTTAAAATACGCTTCGGTCACGCGGTCCGATCGGACAGTTACTCGTTAGATATTTTTTTTTATTCTCAATTGGTAAGCCCTTGACAACATCTCACCTGGTGGTAAGTGACGATGTTGCCAAAGATGGAAGCGGGATTACCAAGATTCCCCAACGCAATGGGGAACTGGCTATCTTATCTTCATGCCGGAACACACCAATGATATCAACATTGATATTTGGCGGCAAGACTTAGATAAGATGGTGGTCGCTAGCCAGGCGGGCTCAGAAAATGTCCTACCACCAACCAAACCGAGTCTTACAATTGACCCCGCAGGGAATCGAACCCGCGACCTCCTGTGTAAAGCCAGTGAACTTTGCCTCTGAGCTAAGGAGGCGGTTAATTTTTTTACCACGCAGTCGTGGTCTTGAGATCACGTGTCGTCGTGTCTGTTCGGTCGACATTTGGAATATTAATATTAACATGCTCACCGTTATCCATCACAAAGCCATCTGCCATCGAGTATAAAATGTGGATCGAAAGCGTTTACTCCGTGACGAGACGGTTTTTAACCGACTATTTCAAAAAGAAGGAGATTCTCAATTCGACGGTTTATATAAGGTCTAACAAAATTAGCTGAAACTATTTTAACTGGTGCTTCTACCCATGAAACTGAACAACTTTACCCATGGAACCAATAGTAAAATCGCAAAAAAAAATTTGGCTCTCCCATACTAACTCGATCAGCTGATCAGCCAACTTAGTATGGGAAGTTCAAATTTTTTTTTGAGATTTGACTATGGGTTTCATGGAGAAAGTTGTTCAGTTTCGTAGATAGAAGCACCAGTTAAAATAGTTTCAGCCAATTTTGTTAGACCTTATATATATATATATATATGTGTGTATAAGGTGTAACAAAATTAGCTTAAATTTTTTATATATATATACACAAATATATATTATATGTGTATATAAGGTGTAACAAAATTAGCTGAAGAACTAATTAAAAGTCATCCTGTATATTTTACGCTCATCCTGACTCCCTGAATAATCGCTGTATGACTGTGACACTGTCATTGGAAAGCTGTCATTTACGCTTTAAGCGGCGAAGGTCACGGGAAGCCATTGGATGCGGGCAGCGCAGAACCGGTCGTTGTGGAGGTTCTGAACGATACAGTAAACGCATCTTTCATAGTTTCATTAGGTTTCCTATTGATGTAGATCATTTGAGTTTTTTTCCGTCCAATGGCAAAATACCCGAGGTTTTCCTGACCCTAAGGGAAAAAAACCTGATTTTAGATTTTTACCCGGGTGGCTAGAAACCCAACCCTACCCATAATGCATGTTTACAAATTAAAATAATTTTGGAAAACCTAAAAAAAATTACGTAGAAGCTATGATTTGACAAGAATTTGAATTATTTTGTATTCTTCCCAGCACACCCTTTCATTAACCCATATCATGGGGGTGCATAAAAAAACTGATTCGCCATCTTTGCCATTCCGTAATAATAAGGATTTAGAATGACGGCACTTATCTAATTATACATTGTTCATGCAAAATTTCATCTCAATCGAAAACCGGAAAGTGGTTCTAATTTAGCTTCCAAGATATGTTTCGAACTAACAGACAGACTAATTAACGCGGCATATTTTCTAAAATTCCATTGTAAACAACAGTTATTCCACCTTCAAAGTTCATCGTCAAAGCAACTTTAAAATATCAAAGGGATCGACACTCGACAGCAAATAAAAAGGGTCAGTGACAAAAACCTCAATAACTTTCAAAATATCTAATATATAAATGTGAAAATGTGTTTGTTTGTTTGTTACCTTTTCACGCTCCAACGCCTTGACTAATCTTAATGAAATTTGGCATGCAGGTAGCCTGTGTCACAAGGAAGGACATAGGCTACTTTTTATCCCGTGAAAATAGCATAGCCCGATGCAATTCCCGAGGGAACTGAAAATATACTATTTTTTGGTTAATTTCTTTAACATCGCAATGGACCAATGGATTGTGTGATTTTTTGCACCGAGATAGTTGAGGGGGTGGGAAATGACACGATTTATTAATAAGCATATTCTGACATAGTTCCCGAGGGATCTGGAAAAAATTCATGTCCACGCTCGCGAGCCGCTTGCGGCTCGCGCACCCTCTAAGTCAGTCACAAAAACGATGTCCAGGCGGGCGAAGCCGCGGGTAAAAGCTAGTATTATATATAACAAATTGAGATTCTCACAATTATCACTTTCATTTGATATGTCACACGATACAGTTTGCAAAACTTTTTGAAATTTTCTAATTTCCCCCCCACCCCAAGGGACCCCGTGTTTAAAATTTATTTATTTACGTGTTACATGTCTTTCTTTGGGTTACGGACTTACATACGTGTACAGAATTTAAACTCAATCTGTACAGTAGTTTCCGATAAAACTAGCTGTGAAAGACGGACGTATAGACACACGAATAATCCTATAATGTTTCCGTTTTTACCTTTTGAGGAACGGTATCCTGAAACGAGTGTTCTGTAAAATTTGTAAAAAAAACATATATTTTTAATTATTTTTGAGTAGGTACTTGTAAGTAGATAACTTTTTAAAAAGGCAGATTTGGTATCAAAAACGTAACTTTAAACTATGACGTAAATATATATTATTAAAAACTATATCAATAAATATGTGTATCAAAAAATACTGAATTTTAACAACAACTTTGACCGACGTTATATTATCTAGGAGATTTTTAAGTAGGTATCTTTACTATAAAATATGTACATACTAGCTTTTTCCTGCGGCTCCGCCCGCGTGGACATCGTTTTTATGACTGCCTTTAAGGGTGATTAGTAAATTATGTCGTTTCCTACCTACTCAACCATCTCTGTGCAGAAAATCACAACAATCGATTATTTTTTTAGTTCCCTCAGGAACTGCATCAGACTATGCTATTTTCCCGGGATAAAAAGTAGCCTATGTCCTTCCCCGTGACACAGGCTACCTGCATGCCACATTTTATAAAGATTGGTCAAGGCGTTGAAGCGTGAAAAGGTAACAAACAAACACATTTTCACATTTACAATATTATAGTAAGGATTAGAATGCGAAATGGGGCATCTAAAATTTTATTTTGGAGGTCACATCCCCGGTCACACTTTGTACTGTTAATTCCGCAAATGTTTGAAAAGTTAGACCAGATTCCCAAGAAGGTAGTCTATAGTAACTTCATAGGCACACTGTAACGAAATTAGCAAGTTTCCAGTCGCCTTTTACAACAGTATTACGTGGAACTCCGTATTCCGGACGCGTAGGTTATAAATGTGCTGAGAGACGGATTTCGTGGAATAAAATGTGGATTTCACAAAGCCATAATATAGCTTGCTGTACAAGATATTGGGGATTGAACGTTGGTATGTATGCTAGGAACAAACAAAGAAAAAATTTAGAAATTGGAAATTTACACCTCCAACCGATTGTATCTAACACTGAGCCCAATATGATGCCTCTGCTGTAAGTTTGTGAGGAGCTGGGTGTCCTCCAGTTTCCAGGAGATGCTGCAGCGTCAGGTCAAGGTAACCATGTTCTATGTAACACCTATTCATAGAGACTATTCCAATAAGCCAAAACACGATACCTTTGCTATTAGTTGGCGAGGAGTTGGGTATCCTGCAGATTCCAGGAGATGATGCAGCATCATGTCAAGATTACCATATTCTATCTAACACTTATTCATTAAGAATATTCCAATGAGCCCAATATGATGCGTCTGCTGTAAGTTGGTGAGGAGTTGGGTATCCCGAAGATTCCAGGAGATGCCGCAGCATCAGGTCAATGTTACCATGGTTTTGCAATATCGTTACAATTACACGGCACCAAATTTCGAATCGATCAGAGCGGTATAAGTTGCCCACATCCCTCCATCACCTAGATAAGAGCTGATGATCTTTAAATCTGAATCGATTTTTACCATAAATAGCTAAGAATCACTTGATATAGCTAAGAAACTTGATTTCAAGTAAAAAAAACCGCATCAAAATAGGTCCATCCATTTAAGAACTACGATGCCACAGACAGACAGACAGACACACACGTTTAACTTTAAACAGCCCTCTTTTTGCGCCGGGGGTTAAAAAAGGAGAATGGCGAAATTACATACATATTGGGTTACATACATATTACATACTTATTCTTACCCACGGGATATAGAAACGCTTGCATTTAGGAGGTATTGGATAGACTAAGAAAAAAAGTAAGTGTGTGATTTTATGAAACCACGGTAAAAGTGAAACTTTACAGAGGACGAAACGATCATACCGTCAGACGAAAGCGACCGTCACGCGACATGCAACACACAGACGAAAAAAATTGAGACGATGTAATAAAAGTTTCACTTTAAAAAGTAATCACATTCTATTTCTATAATTAGGGGTTAAAGAGATCACATGAGATTAGTAGACAAGCAAGTGCAGTGATAATAGAACTTAGCATAGACCATAAAAACTCCCCTTGTTAATCTCTGACTAAGGAGGGTCCATTTTTTTTTAAAGAATTGATTATGGGTTCCATGGGTAAAGCTATGATAAGTGGAAGCCCCAGTTAACGGGACCTATACCAATTTCGTTACACCTTGTATAATGAAAATAGAAGATATTTCTTTTTCCTTGGAGGCTAAAAATATGTGAAGGTACTGTAAGTAATATATTCGAACACAACCTCGGTTGCAAAAGTTCTGATAATAGTAACCTAATTAATGTAATTACAAATTATCCTTACTTATAATATTAATATTATAAAAGTGAAAATGTGTTTGTTTGTTACCTTTTCACGCTTCAACGCCTTGGCCAATCTTTATGAAATTTGGCAAGCAGGTAGCCTGTGTCACGGGGAAGGACATAGGCTACTTTTTATCCCGGGAAAACAGCATAATCTGATGCAGTTCCTGAGGGAACTAAAAAAATACTCGATTGTTGTGATTTTTTGCACAGAGATGGTTGAGTAGGTGGAAAACAACATAATTTACTAATCACTCTTAAAGACAGTCATAAAAACGATGTCCACGCGGGCGGAGCCACGGGAAAAAGCTAGTAACTGCATAAAAGTACTACCCCTCTTTTTTGGGCAGTTGGGTTAAATTGTATCCTTGTAACTTTCAGAATCAAGAAGAATTTGATGACACCTCGCACTTCAAAATCTATCGAGCCGTTTAAGCTACAGGCTCAGCCAAAGAAACAAACACACATATATATATATATATATACATACATAGATAGATGGATATATAGATCATTCATTTATTTATTGATAGTTTACACGGAATAAAGTAAAAAAGAGTGTGTGGTTTTATGAAACCACGGTAAAAGTGAAACTTTTTTTCACATTATAGACATTTACAGAGCACGAAACGATCATGGCTGCTCTCGTCTTGGAGCTACGGTACAGAGACGAAACTATTATATAATAAAACTTTCACTCCTCTTGGAGCTACGGTACAGATAACGAAAAGATCATGGCTGCTCTCGTCTTGGAGCTACGGTACAGAGGACGAAAAGATCATGGCTGCTCTCGTCTTGGAGCTACGGTACAGAGGACGAAAAGATCATGGCTGCTCTGACGAAAAAGTTCGAGACGATGTAATAATCTCTTTGCCGTCACGCAACACACAGACGAAAAAGCTGAGACGATGTAATAAAAGTTTCACTTTAATAAGGTAGGTAACTAATACGCTTGGTTAAATATGAATAACACCTCCTTTATACGTAGTCGGGTAAAATGAACATAGCATTGTGCACCCGGTTGCACCCGGATCAACTTAAACACTCACTGGGACGCCCCGCCCGCCGCCGCCGAGCTAGTCCAGAGCACACCATGGACACTTCATACAACGGGCACAGATTACTAAATAGTTACTTCGTCAACGGGCCAGAAATGACATGAAAAGGAAGGATGGAACAAACAAAATGGCGGTGAAATCCTATACGTTCGACAACCAAACCAATCCATACTGGAGTGTCCATACTGTATGTTAGTACTAATATATATATATATATATATATATATATATATATATATATATATATATATATATTAGTACTAACATACAGTATGGACACTCCCTGCCGCTTTCTAGATTGCGACCTCACCTCTTCACCCAGATTGATATACTTTGCCCAGAATGAGTGTCCCGTCCTTTTTATCCGGGCTTGAAATAAAGAAAGGAGATTAAATGAAGCGCCTGAATTGTATAAATTGGCAAATGTAGGAGTCGAACTCACGAAGGAAAACTGTTATAGAGCGTTCAGGATTTTATTTGACTTAATAGAAGACATAGGGGTGACGACAGCATCAGAAATAAATTATGAACTCTTGATCACTAAATTACTACTTACTCGTTTTGTTTTCCATCAAGTCTTCGATTTTTAATTCACCAAAATCACAAAATGAGTAGGTACATAAATGACGCTGCAAAACTATGACGGACGTCACGCCTATTTCAATCATTTTTAGAACAGTTTTTGACACATGATAAAAAGTAAATCAGATGACTTGCATTCGTCATCCCTATTGTACTGTAAGTAATATACTTATTCGAATACAACTACGTTGGATAAGCAGGCTGTGGTGATAAAAAGGATTTGGCATCGTGCACCCGGACGCACCCGGATCAAATTAAACACCGGACCGCCGTGCCGCGCTAGTCCACAGTGAAGAGTATCACGTCCATTTTATCCGGGCCAAATTGTGGATGGATAAAAATGTTGAGATTGCCTACTTTACGGTTAAACTAAAGTAAAGAGAGAGGGATAAAATGAAGCGCCTGAATTGTATAAAATAGCAGATGTGCGAGTTGAACTCGGGAAGAAAAACTTTGATAGCGCGTTTAGGTTTTTACTACTAGTGGAGCGGTTCACGACTCCACACTCTTTTTATTATTTGACAGGATAGAAGATATTGTAGCACGTGTTATGTGTGTTTTAGTGATAATTCAAGGTTAAAACATCACTATGACGGACGGACGGACAGACGGACAGATGGACAGCGGCGTGCGTAGGCTTATTATTATTTTATTAGTTATTAACAGTTAGGTAAGTCACAGTAATAGATACCCAGCACCCTGTGGGTACTTACGGGCACAGATGAGATACTAGTTACACGGGACCCTAAAAATACAGGGTGTAACAAAATTGGTGTAGGTCCCGGTAACTGGGGCTTCTCCTCATCGTAATACTGTACAACTTTTGTTCTAGGACTTTGCTGAAAATGCAAACAAAAAATAATTTTACTCTTCATACAAATCGATCAGCTGATCGACCAATTTTGTGCATTAAGTACTAAGGGTCCATTTTTTTTAAAGAATTGACTGGGTTCCTCGACGAAAGTTGTTCAGTATGATGAATAGAACCCCCAGATAACGGGTCCTACATCATTTTTTTATAGCCTGTGTAATAAAAGTTTTCATTATGTACCTAAAATTTGGATTCAAGTAGGAAACATACGAGATATATATTTTAGAGGAGGCTTTAAAACAAAATGGACATTTTATCAATTATTTTTCAAAATCCATTTTATATGGGGTGACTTTTAATAGCATTTTATAATTCTTGTATATTATTTTGCCTCTACAATAAACAAAATGGTTTTATTTCATCTTTTCTTTTCTCGTATTATAAAATATTACAGTTACTATAGACTAGCTTTTGCCAACGGGTGCATAGAGGGTGCAGTGTCGTGAGTTTTGGTCTTGAGTTTATAAAAAATCCCGTATCCGTACTTTTAATTAGTTCTTGATAGCAAAGGATAAGAATATACTGGTGATTACAAATAACTTACCCAAAGAAACTATATGTCTAATATGAAAAAAAAAATTGGTCCTTTATACATTTTTGCCGATTTGATAACTTATTAAGTATCAAGGACCAAAAATTTTTTTTTCTGCTTTGACATACAGTTTGTTGTTGTAATCACGAGTACATTCTTATCCTTTGCTATCAAGAACTAATTAAAAGTCACCCTATATACTTATTCTTAAAAAACTAATAATAATATATGTAGATTATTTGATTAGAGGTTGACCCAAGCAAAACACGAGTTCATGATGTCCTCTATAAAAATAAATCGAATCGAAAATAAAGCGAAGTTCCCTCTAAGATTACACCAATATTATGTCAATTGCGTAGGCGCATAACAAGTCGTATGAACATAAAACCTAAATAATTAAATATTTAAACTCTTAATTTTCGATTTATTCAATAAAAATATCATTTTGCAGGATTAAATTATGTGTTATTAAAATAAATTGTACAGCCACGTTGTACACACTTTCTCGCAAAGCCTTTACCGTCTGGCGTAGTCGGGCATACGAGGGCTGTTTGACAAGTACCCGTTTATGGCAAAAAGAACCATTTTTTTTTGTATATATGCATTTATTTTTCTACGTAGTCACCTTTTAACTCTATACACTCCACCTATACTCAAGCTTAAATAAACCATCCAAAAAGTATGATTTTGGAAAGTCATTTGGCGGCAATGACTTCGTCATTTGATCCAAATCGCTTACCACCGAGCCATTTTTTTAGGTTGGGAAACAAAAAGAAATCGCATGGGGCCAAATCTGGAGAATACGGGGGGTGAGGCAATAGTTCGTAGCGTAACTGTGCTAATTTAGCCGTCACAACTCTGGACGAATGAACCGGGGAGTTGTCGTGATGAAACAGTACTTTTTTCTTTTTTAAATGGGGTCGTTTGTCCTTTAAGACGGCGTCAAATTCATCCAATAAATTAGCATAGCACTGCCCTGTTATCGTTTTCCCCTTTTCTAAGTAGTCAATATGTATAATACCCTGCGAATCCCAAAAAACAGTCGCCATGACCTTTCCAGCCGATGGGACGGTTTTTGCTTTCTTTGGAGCAGGTTCACCCGGTAAAATCCACTGCTTCGACTGCTCTTTCATTTCCGGGGTGTAGTGGTGAACCCACGTTTCGTCCACGGTTACAAAACGACGCAGAAACTCCTTCGGGTTACGTTTGAACACGGCCAAACACTGCTCCGAAGTAGTCAGTCGGTTCCGTTTTTGCTCCTCCGTGAGTAAACGCGGCACCCACCTCGCCGATACTTTCTTCATACCCAAATTTTTCTTCTAATATGTGTTGTACCCTCTCGATTGAAACGTTTACACCATCAACGATTTCTCGAAGTTTAATTCGGCGGTCGGCTAAAACGATATTTTCAATTTTCTTAACCATATCGTCTGTAGTCACCTCAATTGGCCGGCCTGGGCGATCCTCATCAAAGACGATTGTTCTCCCCCGCTTAAACTCGTTATACCAATATCTGACGGTTGTCATAGAAGGAGCACATTCATGGTAAACCGCTTGCATTCTTACTTTTCTTTCATCACATGTTTTTCCTTCCAAAAACAAGAATCTAATTACAGACCGATACTGTTGTTCACGCTTTCACTAAATCGCTGTCAAATGAGAAAAAAAACAAAAGAATGCAATTTTTTTTTATTTTTCCCGCCTCTGAAAAATGGCTTAAAAAGGTGGTATACTTATTTTCGGCCAGTGATATTAATATATTTAGTAAACGGGTACTTATCAAACAGCCTAGGTACAGAAACTCAAATCAAAAATATTTTTTGAAAATCCTAAAAGCTTTTAGCTATTTACAAGCTTTTATTTGAAAAGAGTTTTTATGCTCAAAAGCTGAATGCTCAAATGAATACAAATACAAGTATACAAGATGTAACAAAATTTGTGTTCGAGCCATTAACTCGCGCTTCTGCTCATTATACTGAACATTTTTGCCCAAGGAACCCAAAGTAAAAAAAAAATAAATACAAAGATGCACAAATAGGTTAACTTAGCTGATCGATTTGTACAAAGAGTTCAAAATAATGTGTCTGTGGGGAAGAGTTGAGTAGATAGAATGATGAGTTGGAGCCACAGTTGACGGCTCCGACGTCAATTTTGTTACACCGTTATTCCGACTTCTGTGGTTACACCTTAAACCTGTATCTATAGGTATTGTCTATCGATGTTGTAAAACTCTGATAATCTGTATCAGGGCTGCCAGATGTACGATTTAAATCGTATTCGTACGATCATACAGCAGTCCGTATACTAGGTATTTAAATTTTGGTTGATTTGTATGGGAATACGATTTTTTAAATGAAATGGTTTTCTATGTTTTGTATAGGCGTACGAATTTTTTTGCTATGTTTTGTATGGGTTTACGATTTTTTTGCCCTTTTGTACGATCTCCTCTAAAAATAAAATGGCAGCCCTGATCTGTATGCCCCAGAACATCATTGTGTTCAGGGGCATCTAGAGTCTGTTTGCGAATTTTTAAGAGAATCAACGCGAAAATATGGATGTTCGTTTGTTGTTTTTACATTCAGGCCAGGCAATTTTTTATTCCACACTCCGTGCACCCTCGATTACAGTCGTAATAAAAAATCGATATCCACGATGTCAAAACCGCGGGCAGAAGCTAGCAAGAAATTAAATTGGCATGATTCACTAATTTTATCATTGTTTTTAATTAGACTGAAACACGTCGTGATTATCAAACGATTTATTTTAATCCTGAGTTCATACATTATCATTATGACTAAAAATATAAATTCTAATAAAGTATACACCTAGGTACTTACTAGTTCTCTCTCGGTCCATCAATGAAACTAGCCTTGGAAGTATTTAATAATAATAATTGCTTATACTTTGACGAACGAATATAGCTATATACTCGTACATACATACAGATACATATTGTATCTAATAATTTATATTTAAGTTGACGTTTTATTTAATTTTTAATTTTAACTTTTGTATTGCGACATTTATCTTTATTTTTTTCCCAATTTTGTCATTTTTATATAGTTTCTTTTTTTTGACGATCATATTATCCTGTGACATTTTTAAATTTCTGTAAACTTATCATTGATAATATGAAATAAATAAATCTAATCTAATCTATAGGTACGTATTTGGGTAGGTAATTACTAATTTTAAAAGATTGTGCGTGATTTCCTATCATGCAAGAGTTGAAAGTACGAGAATACTCTAGCAGAATGCCTGTAGCGTAGGCTGCAGCCTCTTTTACATGTATAAAATCTACAGGAAATATCATTATCATATCAGCCGAAAGACGTCCACTGCTGGACTAAAACATCCCCCAAGGATTTACACAACGACCGGTCCTGCGCTTCCCGCGACCTACACAACACAAGGTCGTCGTTCCACCGAGTTGGAGGCCTTACTACGGAGCAACGGATTGACGAGAGTTTTTGCACACAGATAGTTGAAGGAGTGAGAAGTGATATACACTACTCGCGTACCGCACACCCTTCAAGAAAGACATAAAACTGGCCAAGAGCGAGCCGGAGTCACACACGTTACAAACAAAATATATCAACGCGAGCGACAGGAAATTGTTTTTTTTCTTACAGTCAGTTCGGACTCCTTATCAGGAGTACGATTCACACTTGGCAGATTTTATTATTTTTGCTTTACTTCAGAACTAGAACTTTAATTACACCAAGTTTCAAGCTTGTTGCATTACCGTTTTAACGGTAGAGCTATATCAAAAATACGTCTAAAATACCTATAAAAACGTTTTTTTTATATGCGTACCCCTAATTCTTCACTTTTTTCTAATATTTATAATTTGGTTGTTATAGTGGTAAAATATATAATATACGAGTACACTCTGTGAAAATTTCAACTGTCTACATATTAGGGTTCCTGATGTATTTCAGCTGACAGACGGACAGCGGAGGCAGGGTCCCGTTGGTCACCCATTGGGTGTATGCATAAAACCCCAAAAATGTTTTCCACGCAGAAGAAAACGCCGACAAAGGCTTACAGTACGTAAAATTAATGTAGAATAATAATAATAAAAAAGACAAAATAATAATAATAATAATTTTAAGAACTTGAAATTTATTGGCATATGCATTTTCTAAAGTTTGATTACTGTAGATTTAAAGCTGTAATTTCAATAAATATATATAAAATAAATAAATAAATAATATTTATTATGTTATCTGAGGACTGAGAAACATTCCTTCTCGTTTAACTATCAGATAGGCTAAACTACCAGGTTTATGATATAGCGTCCCCACTCACCGACCCTTGGGCATAACAGTGAGGTCCGCTATTCCTGCCAGCACCATAAGGCGAAGGCAAGGACCAGTTGCGGTAGGTCTAGCCGCCAAGACGCAACAAGAAAGAAACAATGTCCTTACTTGCTTCTCGCAAACCATTTCCATCCTAGGTACGAGTAGTTTCCCATAAAACAAAACAAAATAGGGCTTTCTTGGACCCCGCCCCCTTTAATGGTGGCCAGAAGGCTCGACTTTCCATAAAAACGTAGTTGCGCTTTGATACAAAAACTGCATGCCAGTTTGAATCAAAACTTTGCAAATGTATTGAGTAGATACATATCGATGTACTTAATCGATTGGTGTGGGAAGTTTAAGGATTTTTATAATATCATTGACCTCAATTCGGCATTAAGAGCTGTCAGTGGTTTATAAAAACAGGCCAAGTGCGAGTCGAACTTGCGCACCTAGGGTTCCATACCACCATATCTTTGACAACATCAACGAGTGAAATGTTTATCATCATCATCGTATCAGCCGAAAGACGTCCACTGCTGGACAAAGGCCTTCCGGAGGAGCAGCTCGCATCCAGCGGTATCCGCAACATTGATATTAATCTTTACTTAATATTATAAATGTGAAAATGTGTTTGTTTGTTACCTTTTCACGCTTCAAGTTAGCTAGCCTGTGTCACAAGGAAGGACATAGGCTACTTTTTATCCCGTGAAAATAGCATAGCCCGACGCAATTCCCGAGGGAACTGAAAATATACTCTTTTTTGGTTAATTCCTTTAATATCGCACGGAAAAATGGATTGTGTGATTTTTTGCACAGAGATGGTTGAGGGGGTGGGAAACGACATGATTTACTAATAAGCATATCCTGACATAGTTTCCGAGGGATCTGGAGAAAAATTATTGCAGCTCGCGCACCGCGCACCCTCTAAGTCAGTCACAAAAACTATGTCCACGCGGGCGAAGCCGCGGGCAAAAGCTAGTTTCAATATAAAAGACATCAATAAGACCACAAAAAATGTTATCTCTTTCATTCAGTTCGGGATCCTTCGTGCAAGACCGACTTACACAGTCCGCAATTTTAATATGCCATTAATTGAGCTCATACGAGTATGTGTAAAAAAAACCTTAAAAAACATGTTTCTTAACAGCTTATAACACAGGGGTAGTAGCTAAAAATCAGCGCCGTGATCTTTGTGATGACAGCATATGCTGAGCTGCTGCCTTTTCAGTAAAAGCGTCGTCGGTGGCTCGACGGGTAACGGCTCGGTCCTCCTAACCAGAGGTCTCGGGTTCAAATCCGGACCGCCAATGTACCAATGAATTTTTCGAGACTTACGTATATATACTTACCGATTTCTTTAGCTTTGTGTATGAAGGTGGCGTTGCACCCGTCCGTAGGTGTAAATGTAAATGCCCTACACGTGACCCCGGGTGATGCTAAGTGCAACACCAGGGAACCGCCGTCTATCCCTTGTGCTACACGATAAGAGAGAGATTGATAGGTACAAACTATTGTATTTTGTAAACTACGCAATATTTACGAAGTAACTATTTAGTAATCTGTGGCAATATTTCACTTGTGTGTACTTATCACTGAATAAACATTTATTCTATTTTGTTCCGTTCCGTTCCGTTCCGTTCTATTCCATTGCATTCCATTCTATTCTATTCTATTTTTCTTTTTTATAATTTGTTAAGACATCCGCAATGATACTTAACACAGTCATATTCTGTGAAAAATTCAGACGATTTCTTTTACAGTTCAATAGATACAACCATACAGATGGATGGACAGACAGCGTAGGCATAGTAATAGGGTTTCGTTAACATCTGTGTGCCCAATACTCAGAACTCTAAAAATTGAATGACTCAGACACCCACAAAACGAACTACTCGTAATAATAGATTAGGTAACACTGAAACCTTGCGATCGACCATTCATACCATCTCGGGCTTGCGAGTAGTTACGACAACACTCACTTTTGGTAAAGTAAATAATATATTAGTATTAACATACAGTATGGACACTCCCTGCCGCTCCCTAGATACCGACCTCACCCCCTCGTCTCCCAGATTGATTCAGATTGGTTACAGTTTGGTTGTCGAATGTATAGGATTTGGCCGCCATTTTGTTTGTTCTGTCATTCGTTTTTTGAAATGTCATTTCTGGCCCGTTGTATGATGTGTCCAGGGTGTGCTTTTGGTAAACATCATACTAGAAATAATTCTAGTACGTGCTACATTAGAATCTTCTACGATCAGCTATGTATATGCAGGTGTAATTTAAGTCATATAACCCAACTGCTATTGATCAGTTTTTTATAAGGCATCTACATAAAATAAGGTCAGAACCACACACATAGGGTTACCTTTATACTGCCTTTATATTTACCTTTATACTAGATGGCGCTAGTTTCTTCATGTTTAAAAAAAAACGTTTTTTTATGTAGACCCCCTTATTTTTTACTTTTTCAATTTTTTTGTATTTGTTCGGCAATAGAAATACATCATCTGTGAAAATTTCAACTAGATAGTATTCATAAACTAGGCTAGCATAAACCGTGATAGCTAGATAGCTATCACGGTTTATGAAATACAGCCTGGTTACGGATGGACAGCGAAGTTTTAATAATAGGGTCCCGTTTTTACCCTTTGGGTATGGAACCCTAAAAGACATTTGCAGATATAATAATTTAATATAATAATTCAATAATAATAAGATATGACTATTTGGTACTGTGAATTAATCATTAAAATCTTAAAACACGTTTTAATACCTGGTTATGTGCAGTTTTATACACTCCTTAACTAATCTTATAGATTGGAATGAAACCTACTAAATAAAAGATCAAAGTTATAAGATTAGGAAAAAAATCCCCCAAAATTCATTACAACCAAATACATGATAGCGCCAAAACTCATCACATCACCGTGCATGCACTAAAGCGCGCGCTGTCCCAGCAGGTAAAAATTAATATTTTTTTGCAATTCTATAAAATTAGCGCGCCCCGCATATGCATTCTAATAGAAAAAAATAAATGAGGGAATCTCTATAATACTGGGAATAATTGAGTAAAAAAATTGAAACATTGGATTTAGAAAATGTGTTTGTTTGTTACCTTTTCACGCTTCAACACCTTAACCAATCTTGATGAAATTTGGCACACAGGTAGCCTGTGCCACTGGGAAGGACATAGGCTACTTTTTATCCCGTGTAAATAGCATAGTCCGATGCAGTTCCTGAGGGAACTGAAAAAATACTCTTTTTTGGTTAATTTCTCTAACCTCGCAACGGACCAATGGCTTGCTGTGATTTTTTGCACAATATGGTTGAGGGGGTGAGATATGACATAATTTACTAATTAGCATATCCCGACATAGTTCCCGAGGGATCTGGGAAAAACTCATTTCCACGCTCGCGCACGTCAGCGTCTTTAAAACAGAAACGTATCTGGCCCGGTGGACAAAGCAGTCGGGACTACGTGGCTACAGGGGAAAAATGGAACTAACGATGCCACCTTGATATTACGTCAGTTACGTCAGTTTGCTGCAACCGAAAGCGACTCTGCTCTGTCACCGGGCCCGATAAGTTTGTGGGACTTTATGTGACTGTAAGGCCTCGGTAAAATAGTCTAAAAAGGAAGAACTTTAAAAAATAATTAATTTATGCACAAGAGGATGAAATACCATTTTATGCAGTCTTCTTTCGACATAAATAACAACTTAACAAGCATGAGATGTAAAAATGAGATTTTATTAAAAAATATATATTTAAGAACTACTGGGTAAAAGTGTAAGCGCCCTAATACTTCCACATCCCCCTGATCCCGAAGGTTTGTTGAGGATTAAAATGGGTGGCGGGGGTTCATCTTTGGTCCGATATTTCAGATTTTTTTTTATTTCTTAAAAGGGGGCTCCACACCATATTCTTCACAGAGGGGATCATTTGCCACCCTCCACCCCTTTCATCCCCCTTAAATCGACAGTCCACAAAGTACAATTTAGCCTAGGGTTTGGCAACACTATTTTGGAATGGCTATTTTATTTCGTTATACTATATGAGTACATGTACGTTACGAGTACATTTACATAACAGGTACATTGTCTATATACATATAATAAAACTGTAACGGGGCCGTGTCTGTACATGAAACATTTTTGGAAAATAATAACTGTGGTGGACATTACTAACGATATAGAGGCCAAAACAACAACTTTTGGAAATTTTGTCTATCTGTCTGTCTGTCTGTCTGTCTGCATGTTCGCGCATGAAATTTTGTATGGTGGTTCCTCATAGCCCGGATTACACATAGGATACTTTTTAACCCGAGAAATTCAAGAGTTCCTGTGGGAAAATCAAAAGTAAGCATTTCTAGAATGGCTCACCAATATCACCACGAAAATGTTGCTAGACCTACTGCAAATTAATTTTACGCGTTGATACCTTATATCGCGAACTCAAACTGAGACATTCAGAGTCCCAAAAAAATATAAAGTTCCTGCAGGAATGCAAAAAATAGTATCATAAGAGACCTTTACATTGAGATGGGGTGTTTCGACCATCATTACATAGTAAGGTATTCTTTATCCCGGAAAACTAAAGAGGTTCTGTGGGAAATTAGATCTATTTATATACATTTAACAAAATCGATTAAAAACGTGCTTCCCTACTGTTTTCTCCATACATATAACGTACACATACCAAAGACATCATGATCATAGAAAAAGGCTGCCAATAGATGGCGCTGCAGGGATAATAAAACGCGCTTACGTTTACGGCGCGCAAACTGTCTTACCTAATTGATCAAAAGCATGGACTTAATTCCTTTTAGATCTGAACTGCCAATAGATGGCGCTGCAGGGCTAATAAAACGCGCTTACGTTTGCTGAACACAAACTGCCTTACCTAATTGATCGAAAGCAATTATCTCATCTTTCAGTGATCACAAAATTAAGAGCCGTGCTCTTGTCGGTGTAGCTCTTTTCAGTCCTCTCTCTCCCACATTATTTCCTTCATTTCTCTATACGTTTCCACCTTAACTTTCTTCTTAACTTGGTCTCTATAAGCAATTCTACGACTTACTCTTTCACGCTTTCCTTCGATCTTTCCTTCTATTATGTTCTTGATAAAATTATCGTGTCTAATTCAGTGTCCTTTCATTCTTCCTCTTCTTATTCTCCTCAATTGTCTCAATTATGTTCCTCTTTTCGTTTATTCGTTTATACTTCTTCGTTCGTTACTCTTTTAGTCCAGTTTATTTTCTCCATCCTTCGCCAGCACCACATTTCAAAAGCTTTCAGCATTTCTCTTTCTTTTTGAGACGTTGTCCATGTCTCGCAACCGTAAAGTGCTATACTCCAAACATAAGTCTTGAATTTCTTCTTAACATTTTTTGAAATTTTTGAACGAAAAATATTCTTTTTGTTGTTGGAAGCTTGTTTAGCTATTGCTATTCTAGTTTTAATGTCCTGATTGCATCGTGAATCCGCTGTTATACTGCCTAGATATTTGAAACTGTTCGCCTGTTCTATTGTTATGTTATTTAGTTTTATTGTTTTCTGTTTACTAGGGTTTTTGAATTTATCAGTATTTTGGTCTTTTTAGTGTTTATTTTCATAGCAAAGTCTTCAAAAACATTATCCATTGTATGTAGAAGTCTATCTAGATCCTGGTTATTTTCTGAGATTGCGGCTATATCGACGGCAAATCTGCTAAACACTATTCGTTCTCCATTTATTTAGATACTTCTTTCTGATTTTTCTAATATACTCTTAACTTCTCCTTTAATGTACACATTAAATGACAGTGGAGAGAGTAAACATCCCCCTGTTTTACACCTTGTTTTATTCTTGCACTTCCTTTTTCTTCTCCAATTTCAATTACGGTTCCTTGGTTCTTATACGTTTTAAAAATAAATCTCCTATGTCTGTAATCCAAACCTATATCTTTTAAACATTTCATTATCAGTTTCCAGTCTACTTTTCGATATGCGTGCTCAAGCCTAGATCTTAACTTCTGTCTATTATCATTCTTAGTGCTAGTATTGCTTCCCTTGTTCCCTTTTCCCTCCTGAATCTATACTGGTCTTCCCCTATGTAAGTTTTTATTTTGGTTCTTATTCTATATTGTATTATTTTCAAGATGACTTTTGAGTGTTGTGAAATAAGGCTCATGGTTCTATGTTTTTTCGCATTTAGTCGTGTTAGGCTTCTTAGGTAGTGTAAATATTTTACTAATGCGAAAATCTTCTGGTATAATGCCTGTTTCGTATATTAATCTGGTAATTTCAAACATTTCGTTGAGAGTATCGTCGTCATGTGAATATTTAATAAGTTTGATAAATACTTTATCTTCTCCAGTAACTTTGCTATTTTGTATAGATGTTATTGCTTTCAGTATTATTTGTTTATTTCTGTATTATTTTTTCTATCTATTTTAACCCCTGACTTAAAAAGATGAGTGTTATAAGTTAAATGTGTGATTTGTGTATCTGTATGTCTGTCTGTGGCATCGTAGTTCTTAAACGAATGGACCGATTTTGATGCCTTTTTTTTAAAGCTGTCTTGATCGAGGTGGTTCCAAGCTATAATTTATGAAGATCTGTGTAGCTGTTTGAGGATCATCAGCTCTTATCTAAGCAACTTATCCAGGTCAGATCGATTCAAAATTTAGTGCCCTGTTACTGTAAAAATATTGCAAAACCATGGTAACCTTGACCTGATGCTGCAGCATCTTCTGGAATCTGCAAGATACCCAATTCCTCACCAACTTACAGCAGAGGAATCGTGTTTGGGCTCATTGGAATAGTCTCAATGAATAGGTTCAAGATAGAACATGGTAACTTTGACCTGATGCTGCAGCATCTCACGAATTTGCACGATACCCAACTCCTCACCATGGTATTGTATTTGTGCTCATTAGAATAGTCTCAATGAATAGGTGTTAGATAAAACATGGTAATCTTGACCTGATGTTGCAGCATCTCCTGGAATCTGCATGATACCCAACTCCTCGCCAATTTACAGCAGAGGTATCGTGTTTGAGCTCATTGGAATAGGCTCATAAATAGTTTTTAATTAGAACATAGAAACTTTGACCTGATGTTGCAGCATCTTATGGAATTTGCAGGGTACCTAACTCCTCACCAACTTACAGCAGATGAATCGTGTTAATAGTCTCAAAGAAAAGGTTTTAGAGAGAACATGGTAACCTTCTTGAATTTGCAGGATACCCAACTCCTTATCAACTTACAGCAAAGGTATCGCATTTAGGATACGTAAAGTTTAAAAAGCATGAAATAAAAGTAAAATTTAAAATACCACCGACAAAAAACCCTTAAAGAATGAAGATAAGATAGCCAGTTCCCCATTGCGTTAGGGAATCTTGGTAAGCCCGCTTCCATCTTCGGCAACATCGTCACCTACCACCAGGTGAGATGTTGTCAAGGGTTTACCAATTGTGAATAAAAAAAAAAAAAAAAAAAGTATAAAAAAATATGCCTTGTCTCTTTAAGTTTAATATAAGTAGTTATATTTTGATTTAGGAGACGTGACGTAGGGGGACCGCTAAGTTAATAAAATAAAAACAGAATGAAACTGGTTTACTTTACTACAACTAATTACAAATAATAATAAATAAAATAAAGTTTGTCTGGAAGAGATTGCTTTTAGCAATAAAACCGTACTGTACACTATATATATATATATATATATATATATATATATATATATATATATATGTATTCGCTTTACAAAATTGTTTTTGGTGTACTATAAGTGTAAATAAATAAATAAATAATTTCAAAAGTTAGCTGTCCCGCGACGTCTCTTAGATCAAAATATGTGGCACGACGGGTAGGAGTAGTACAGTAGGGCGCGGGTTTAAAACTCCGTTCGTGCTTACAGATGAATAGGTAATTTAGTTGTGAAGTAAAGACTCGAGATGGGTCTTTTAAAAGAGCGTCAGGTATTTTATTTTATAAACAATGAACGACTCGAATTAACGACTCGGCCCCCCTAACCAGAGGTGCCGGGTTCAAATCCGGACGGCCAGGGTACCAATGAGTTTTTCGAAACTTACATGCATATACCTTAGACAAGTTAGAACTTGTTTAAGGCATATACTCACCGATTGCTTTAACGGTGAAGGAAAACATTATGAGGAAAGCTGCACACACCTGCGAAGAAACTCTAAGGTTGTGTGTGAAGTCGACCAACTCGCACTGGGCCCGCGTGGTTGACTAAGGCCCGATCGCCCTAATTCAGGGTAGGCTCGAGACCCTCGGTGGGGACGTATATGAGCTGATATGATAAAACAATGAAAATGGTGAAAATATATTAAACGGAAAGAATTTGGGTTTTGAAAAAACATGTGTCACAGTTTATTCAAATTGTGACACATGGATTGTATTGTGCCAACACATGCGTAATAGAATAAATAAATGGAATAGAATAAATAAATGGTCGAATAAAAGAAGAACGAAACTACTTAATTTAAACTTAAAGGGCCAAGACATATTATTTTCTACTTTTAAGCGGTTAGTGCTCTTGACTACTGATCCGAGGGTTGTGGGTTCGATCCCCACCCAGGGCAAACATTTGTGTGATGAGCAGATTTGTTTGCTCTGTGTCTGGGTGTCAAATATCTATATATTTATGTATTTAAACGTATATAAGTATGTATATCAGGCTCTGGTTCTCATAACACAGGTAATACTACTTTGGGGCCAGATGACCATGTGTGATTTGTCCCAGAATATTTATTATTTATATATTATCATTTTTTACCTTTTATCTGTTTTTTTTTGTCCCTGACTTTTTTAAATTTTTAATACTATCGTGTAAATATCGTTAATCAAAACCTCCACGCGGACGAAAACGCGGGAATAGCTAGTATTTACTATGGATGTCTATGGGCACACCACTAGTTACGTCAAACTAGCATATGTCAAATCAGCATTCTCTCGACGGCCGCACTATAAGCAAATGCAATGTTTATTGTTGATCATTATATAGCATATCTCTGGTTGATTAGTGTGTGCCCGACTATACGATAAATGGTAAAGGCTTCGCGAGAAAGTATGCACAGCGTGGATGTACAATTTATTTTGATAACTATGACAATAAGGGTCATAACAAAACGTCATCATCATCATATTAGCCGAAGGACGTCCACTGCTGGACATAGGCCTCCCCCAAGGATCTCCACGACGACCGGTTCTGCGCTGCCCGCATCCAGCGGCTTCCCGCGACCTTCACCAGGTCATCGGTCCACCGAGTGGGACACCACTACACACACACACACTACGCTTTCCGGTGCGTGGTCGCCACTCGAGAACTTTACTGCCCCAACGGCCATCTGTTCTACGAGCAATGTGCCCCGCCCACTGCCACTTAAGTTTAGCAATCCGGTATTTGATTGCTAGTCATTTGAGTTACTTTTTATCAACTGTCTAAAACGACATTTTGTTCTGAAATTGTTCGAGTTACAAACTTGTGACGTCATTGTCTTTGACAAACTAATTTAGTGATTTTGATAAATATAAAATTGAATTTAGAATAAAATGTAAAATGAATAAGTTTAATGCTTTTGTAGGAGAAATGCTATTTAGTGAATAATATTTTTTAATTTATTTTAAACACTGTCAAATACCCTATTCTAAGAGCTATGTTGGTTACTTTGGTTCTCCTACGGATCTCCTCGTTTCTGATTCGATCACGTAGAGAAACACCGAGCATAGCATGGTCCATTGCCCTTTGGGTGACCTTGAGCCTTCTTATGAGGCCCATAGTAAGCGACCATGTCTCAGTTCCGTATGTCATCACTGGCAACACACACTGATGAAGACTGATGTCTTAAGACACTGCGGTATCTGGGACGTAAATATATTGCGAAGCTTCCCGAACGCTGCCCAGCCGAGTTGGATTCGACGATTGATCTCTTTCTCGAAGTTGGAGCTACCTAACTGGACTGTTTGTCCCAGGTATACATATTCTGTGACAACTTCGAGTGTAGAGCCTCCAACCTTCAGAGGAGTAGGTATGACACGGAAGTTTGACATAATTAATATAAAAAAGGGAACTCCCAGTTTGGGGTATAAATTGCTCTTTTAGAAAGAAATACCTAGTACTTTGTGACTCACATCACATCAGCTCATATACGTCCCCACCGAGGGGCTCGAGCCTACCCTGAATTAGGGCGATCAGGCCTTAGTTGACCACGCGGGCCCAGTGCGGGTTGGTCGACTTCACACACAACCTTCGAGTTTCTTCGCAGGTGTGTGCAGGTTTCCTCACAATGTTTTCCTTCACCGTTAAAGCAATCGGTGAGTATATGTACGTAAGTTTCGAAAAACTCATTTGAACACAGATTTGAACCCGGCACCTCTGGTTAGGAGGACCGAGTCGTTACCGGTTGAGTCACCGACGCTTTGTGACTACCTACATATTTTTGTCAGATGTGCCATTCCCAAGTACTTTGTGACTACCTACATATTTTTGTCAGATGTGCCATTCCCAAGTACTTTGTGACTACCTACATATTTTTGTCAGATGTGCCATTCCCAAGTACTTTGTGACTACCTACATATTCTTGTCAGATGTGCCATTCCCAAGTACTTTGTGACTACCTACATATTCTTGTCAGATGTGCCATTCCCAAGATGTAGATATCTACTACTAGTAGCTCAGTGCGCAATTCCACTAGCACTTGGCTTCCGACTAGCACTTGGCATCCGACTAGCACTTGGCTTCCGACTAGCACTTGGCATCCGACTAGCACTTGGCTTCCGACTAGCACTTGGCTGGTTATTTATTTTACGTTTTTCACGTTCCATGGCCCAAGTACCTTTTAGTAGGCCGTAATCCGCTATTAACTAATATAGGAATCGTATCATCATTTCAGCTCATATACGTCCCCACCGAGGGGCTCGAGCCTACCTTGAATCGTATAAATAGGAGATACTATTATAGGATCTTGAGCCGTAATAGCTAAAAAGCCCAAAAAGTCTTACAAGGTTAAAATGGCCTTGTCCACCTACGCTCCTAATGCAATAGGTTGTATAAAGAGTTAAGATAGTGGGCTTAAGGCTTTAAGATGCCTCTATCCGAGCAGGTTGATACATGTTAAAATAATACCGAACGTAAGTCTATTCAATTTAAGTTCAAATCAATGCGGGCTTCAACGCGGCTGTAAGGTTGAAACCGAACGCCCAATTCTCGATTTTTACATGTTTTTATTACTTTTCTACACTTTCAAATAAGTTTAAAAAAAATGTGTTCAATTAAAATGAAAGGTGTTAAAGTCACCGATTTTTGTGTTGGTTTCATTCAACATTAACTATTTGTTTTCGAGACATTTTGCAATTAATGCCAAAAACAGGGTTTACAGTATATTTTTTTACATCAAAGTTGGTAATATTTTTAAAACTGTATTCAATTAAATCGATTTTATATTACTTTAAATATATTATATATTTTTTCCACAGTGATTCAATATTACACAGTCATAAGCATAGTTACAGATTCATTATTTTTACACAGTCTTTCAATAATTTTAATTGAATATTTTCATTTGACCTATCTTAAGGCCTTAAAAGAGTCCTAACAAGGTAATTATACAGGGGAAGCCCGGGTAAAACAAACAGATTTTTCACGTAGCATTTAATTTTGTGATATAGTATACATAGTGATAACTTTACACAGTCTTTCAATAATTTTAATTGAATATTTTCATTTGACCTATCTTAAAGGCCTTAGAAGAGTCCTAACAAGGTAATTATATAGGGGAAGCCCGGGTAAAGCGCACAAATTAAAGACAAGATAAAGAAAAACAGACAGATTTTTTATGTAGCATCTAATTTTTACCTTAATTGATTACTATAGGTATTTTTATTTAAATAAATTACAAACACTTCTTTTAAAAACACTTTTTATGAATAAAAAAACATACACTAGTTATCATCATATCAGCTCATATACGTCCCCACCGAGGGGCTCGAGCCTACCCTGAATTGGGGTGATCGGGCCTTAGTCGACCACGCTGGCCCAGTGCGGGTTGGTGACACTAGTTAAAATGGTAGTAAAACCAAACTATATCAGTTATCTGTTTTACCCAATTCCACTGGGTACCTAGTAAACCATTCGAAAAGCTTTTAGGTAAGTAGGTACAGGGTATTATTTGAAAAGAGTTTTTATTCTCAAAAGGGCAAGAACATGATTCCAATTTTTTTAAAAAGCGAGCTGAGTATGTACAGTATTTTTTAAGGTTATGTACATCCAAATGGTGACCAACGGGACCGAGACCTGTCTCTCTGTCCGTCTGTCAGTCTGTCAGCGGGCTGTGTTTGTATTTCATGAACCGTTAAAAAACATTAAAAAAAAAATAAAAAAATAGGGTTTCCTATACAAGAAGCCTATTTTTATTGTTATTTTAAAATTAATTTTGATTTAGCTTTATCGTAAAATCAGTAATACATAAAAGCGTGAAACTTAGTGTGATTATAAGTAGTTCATCATCATATCAGCCGAAAAACGTCCACTGCTGGCCTCCACCAAGGAATTTCACGACGACCGGTCCTGCGCTGCCCGCATCCAGCGGCTTCCCGCGATCTTCACCAGGTCGTCGGTCCACCGTGTGGGAGGGCCGCCTACGCTACGTTATCCTGAAATAAAACAACAAATAATAAAATCTGGCCAAACGCGAGTCATACTCGCGATAAGGAGTTCAAAATGGATAAAAATAAGTATATTTATGTCGCTCGTGTCGATGTATTTTAATATATATAAGGCCGATTAATCCTTACTAATATTGTAAACATGAAAATGTGTTTGTTTGTTTATTACCTTTTTACGCTTCAACCCTTCTTGAGGAAATTTGGCATGACCTGTGTCACTGGTAAGGACAAATGCTACTTTTTATCCCGTGAAAATAGCATAGTCCAATGCAATTCCTGAGGGAACTGATAAAATACTCTTTTTTGGTTAATTTCTTGAACATAGCAAAGAAACAATGGATTGTAGTGATTTTTAGTCCAGAGATGGTTGTTGAGGAGGTAGGAATCAAATAACATAATTTACTAATTAGCATATCCTGACATTCTTCCTGGAGGATCTGGGGAAAACTTATTTCTACGCTCGCACACGCCGGCGGGCGTCGCAACGGAGTGATGTGATTTTAGTATACAATTGGTTGAGGAGCTGGGAAGTGACAAAGATAAAGAATAACCCGGTATATGCAGTTCCTGAGGGAATCGGAGAAAACTAATGCCCACACTCGCAAACTGCTTGCGGCTTGCGCACCACTCACCCTCAAAGACAGTCATAAGAACGATGTCTACGCAGACGAAGCCACGGGCAAAAGCAAGTTGCTATATTTCTTCTATGTCACTTTCTTCTTTTTCATGTTGTAATGCAACAAATTATATTGTATTGTAATGCATATAATATATTATTTATTGCACAAAAATATTTACATGAAAAACACTTAGAAAGGATATACACAAAGGTGACATAATTATGTATTTGGTCGCAAGAAAACTATACTTAGAAGGAGATTAGGCGCTGCATGTTTTAATAGTTTGATTAGACGACATAAATAATGCAGCGCTGCAGCGAACTTTAGTTAAGGCGAGGCATTTGTAAAACAGTTGTCTCTGTTTTTTCCTTTACGTGTAAAGAGTCAAGAAAATAACCACACTTTTGGACTTTTTCAATGTTTTACGTTGTTATTTCTCTTAAGAGTTCAATTTAAAAACTAAAATTTAGCAGATTCTCTGTAGTAGGTACTTAAAAAGAAATATCTCCATATAAAAACAATTTTTGGAGTTTACTCCTTAAGAATCGATTTGCATATAAGGCGCCCGGTATGAAAAAATATGAGGAGTAAAATCTAGTGATCGAAAACGTAGTTTGTTATATTCTCTTTGCGCGTTACGTTTTTTACGCGCAACCTATTGTGCGCACCTCTGTCACGTGATTCAAAACAGTCATGATTGGCCACTTGGCTGAATCTGACAAAAATAATATAATTAAGTCACTACGAAATCTAAAATGAAGTCACAACACAGTAATCAAATCAGATCTGTTATTGTTGCAGTCTTACAATTTTTATCTGCCCCGAGCACAAAGTGAGGGCTAGTTCATACAAATTCACTAAGGTGATAGACGAGACTAAAGGTGAAATCGTCAGTTGCCAGTGCTTGGACTGTGCAGCTTTAGCTGGTGGTTGTAAGCATGCAGTGGCATTTTTGATGTGGACCCATCGTCGCAGTGAAGAACCTTCCTTGCGTGAATGTTACTGGAAAAAACCCGTCCTCTCGAGAGTAGGGACTACTTAACTATGAAATACGTCACTGTATATCAAATTTGAAAAAAAAGCAGCTCCACATCATGAAACCAGCACAGACCTTTTCCACGGGTTTCTTCAAGAAGCAAAAAAGAAGAAAATTATGAATTGTGAACTTTTAAAGTATCAGAACGACTTTAAACACAGTGATGTTCGACAGTTTTCATTTCCTTATTCAAGTGAGTGATGATATAAAGAAAGATGTCAACAAATTACTAGAAACATTACAAGAGAAACTTAACAAAAATGCTCTTGATTTAATTGAAGAGTCAACACAAAACCAATGTTAGAGCCCTTTATGGTATGACCTAAGATATGCTCGTATAACCGCATCTAAAGCATACGAGGTTAGTCACTGCCAAACACCAAATGGATCATTAGTAGCTGCGACCATGGGAGCTAAAACACCTGACACATCAGCTATGAAAAGAGGCCGGAAATTGGAATGATTAGTTATAAAAACTGTGCAGAGTAAACTTAAAACTAAAGTCAAGCCCTGTTTTGTGCCTGTTTAGACAATCGTACCTACTTAAGTAGTAAACTCCAGTCGTGCGTCGGAGCTGACACACACACTTTTTTTTTATTATAAACAATTGGTAAACCCTTGACAACATCTCACCTGGTGGTAAGTAACTATGTGCAAATTTAGAAATTTTATTAATAAACAATTCGTTTTAGACTTTTTTTAGACGTTTTAGACCTGTTTTTGGGATTTTTTATGATCGAGTAAAGTACACACTATCGTGTAACATATTAGCACATTCCTCAGAAAATATCCTTAAGTATGTCCAATATTTTTTGCAAGACCGATATTTAGTAGTAATTACCCAAAAAAATTGATCTAGCAAAAGGGTTTCTCCACCGGTGCCTCGCCTGAAGTTTTGGTTAAGTACTCGAATACTCGCATGCACCGAATTTCGTAAGTAACTAGTACCTGATCTGTGGGCGATATATATTAGTACTAGCGTATCTGTGGTTACGTGACTGATGCTTGACGATCCGAGGAGTCACGATTTCTACCAATTAACTATGCCCGTAAGCCATGAACTTTGTTCCAATGATTTTTGGATTTTTTCCTTCACTTTGTAGAACTTGCTTCTTGCTAAAGGAGAAGTAGCAGCGCCATAGAAAATTACCAATTACATCTGATAGCGAAGTAATGTATCTCAAAGATTCGCTAAAAGTGAGTATAAAATGACTTATTTCTAGTTTTCATATTTATTGGCTAACATACAAAAAAAATGCTCCAAATATTTTATCATGGAGAACATAATTAATATGATGACCACAGGATCTGAATATGTGTCTGAAATGTAGGTATTCAAGAAAATTCTTCAAGGCTTCTAGAAGCCTTCTACTTTTTAACCGCCTCCGTGGCGTAATGGATAGTCCATTCGCTTTACACCAGGAGGTCGCGGGTTCGATTCCCAGTGGGGTCAACTTGTAAGACTCGGTTTGGTTGGTGGTAGGGTATTTTCTAAGCCCGCCTGGCTAGCTACTACCATCTTATCTAAGTCTTGCCGCCAAACATCAGTGTTAACAACATTGATGTGTTCCGGCTTGAAGATAAGATAGCCAGTTCTCCATTGCGTTGGGGAATCTTGATAAGCCCGCTTCCATCTTCGGCATCATCATCACTTACCATCAGGTGAGATGATGCCAAGGGCTTACCAATTGTGAATAAAAAAAAGCAAGATTCAAGATTCAAGATATTTATTCAAAATAGGTGCAAATTACACTCTTTCTGATAGTCATGAAATAGTGATCACATAGTTTCATTTGTAAAAAATCAAAAAATAAACAATCATTAGTTAAATATCAAAATCCAATCCGTGATATAAAAAAAAAACAAATAATGTCATAAGAACATGAAAACAATATGACACGAGAAGTTATAGGTACATTACAATTATTTAATGTCATGAACGCCTTTGACAAGTGTAGGCCAGTTCACACGGACAGCACCCGGTCACGAGTATAACGCGAGAGTCAGCCATCGCTCCTCTCAACCATATTAGAGGGAAAGGAACGATCCGGCTCCCGATGCGCCACCGACTTTTTGATTTTGATTTTTCACTTTGTTTTTTTGACATTAAAAAAATTGATAAGAGCATAATTATAGTACACAAGACGACAATTAGAGAGATGCGATTATTTTTGAAAAAAAGCCTAAAGGAAGGAGAAAAAAAAGTCAGAGGTGCTGCTGAAAGCCTTGAAGAGTTCCCTCGAGTACCTTCCAAGCACACATTGAAGTCTGGACATCACGTAGAAATAAATTAATGCCACACGGAGGGAAAGTGTCAAGAAGATTTCATTTTGATTTAAACACAATTTAAAATGTAGGTATTCAAAGATTTTTAAATACTCGCCGGTCAGAAATTGTAAACGAACCCGCCAAATGTAAAGAAAAATACACCCGTAATTTTAAGATACCTCAAAAGGCTCAATCATAACGATTGTTTTTAATAACATAGCACCTGAAATAAAAGGATGATCATAATTCATGAAATGTAACATTTATTTAAAATTTGGGTTAGGAAAATGTGATACGTAGTACAAAGTTATAAATAAATAATTTTAAAATTTGTTTCTATTTCATTTTCCTCTTAAATGTTAACCGGTTTGGACCAATTTTTGATAGGTTGTCAGTCAGAAAAAAAGCTAGGCATATATGTCTCGTTTATTAAATTACTGATTATAAATAAACAAAAAATGGCCAAAATTAGTTTTGTTTGAAAACACGTGAATGACAATAAAATTAAACTTATTATATTAAAAATATAAACGTACTATAAGCCTAGCCGTTGTTCTGGCTGACAACTTATCAAAAATTGGTCCAAATCGGTTAACATTTATGAGGTGAAAATCGTTAACGCCGTTTGTATGAAAAGTCGCAGCTTCACAATCCTTTTAAAGTTGATTCATATACCCAAACATAATAGGACATGTACTTACAGCGTGATTCGCATCTTCCTCTTCCTAGAACCCGGTCCCAAAGCTCAAAGGGAGTATAAAGCAGCAGGTAGCCAAGATTGATATTTCTTAGTAAATTATGTATGTTTCAATGAATACCAAAGCCAACTCTGAGAGGTCGTCCTAACTAAACCAACCTCATTGCAAGCAACTACATACCTACCTTTAACTGTAAGAGGTAGGTAGGTATAGTATAACTTTTTCACCTGGCGCGATATGGTTCGTTGTTTATACAGGGTGTAACAAAATTCGTGTAGGACCCGTTAAGGCCTTAAGATGGGTCCACTGACAATATTCAATTCAAATTATTGAAAGACTGTGTAAAGCTATCACCATGTCAAAATATATAATACACTTAAAGTAATAAAAAATCGATTTAATTGAATACAATTTTAAAAATATTACCACTTTTGATGTAAAAAATACACTGTGGACCCTTTTTTTTGGCATTAATTGCAAAATTTCTCGAAAACAAATAGTTAATATTAAATGAAACCAACACACAAAAGTCGGTGACTTTAAGACCTTTCATTTTTATTGAACAAATTTTTTAAACTTATTTGAAAGTGATGAAAAGTAATACAAACATGTAAAAATCGAGAATTGGGCGATCGGTTTCAACGTAACAGCCGCGTTCAAGCTCGCATTGATTTGAACTTAAATAATAGAGTTACGTTCGTTAATATTGAAACACGTATCAACTTTCTCGGATTGAGTGATCTTAGCGCCTTAACCGGGGGTTCTACTCATCATACTGAACAACTTTCCCCAAGGAACCCATAGCTGATTATTTTGTATGAGTAGTAATTTTTTTTGTGATTTCAGCAAAGTTGTAAAACAAATGTTGTTCAGTATAATGAGTAGAAGCCTCAGTTAACGGGACCTACACCAGTCTTGTTACACCCTGTATAGCTCAAAGAAATAAATAAATTTAAAATTTAACAAAAACACGACTGCAATAAAAAATCTCTCTTTTTCGGGAAGTCGGGTAAAATGTATTTTATAAAATTCACGGGATCAAGACGTATCTAACCATATCTCGCATCAAGCCGTTTAGAAGATATCGTGGAATAAAGAAACATACATACATGTATACTCGTAGATTAGACCTAAAAAAAACACTCCTTTTTGTGGGCAGCAGTCATGTAAGAACGAAAATGTTTAAAATATTTTAATTTTAACATGATGAGTGATAAATTTAACGTGATGAGTGAGATAACTCTACCCATGCAGGTAATCTACAGAGTAATATCTAATTACCTTTTACGAATATTATTTACCTTGGTAAGGTATATACGTATACCTATTTTTTACCGACTTCAAAAAAAGGAGGTATTAAATTTGACACGTATGTTAGTATAAACAGGCGTGCCAAATTTCGTAAGTATGTTTGTACTAGCTGTTTGGGCTCGCGACCGTGGAAAAAAGTAGCCTTTGTGTTAATCCAGGTCCTAATCTGTCTACCTACCAAATTTCAGCCAGATCCGTTTAGTAGTTTTTGCGTGAAAGAGTAACAAACATACATCCATACATTCTTTTAAACTTTCGCGTTTATAATATTATAGTAGGAAGTAGGATGTATGCATGTATGTTTGTCCACATATTTCTCATATACTAAAAATCAAAATGCAATACTTTTATTTTATTTTACAAGCTTTTATTTAACTTGCAATGTATGTATGTTTGTTCGGGTGGAATCTTGCAAGTTAAATTTGACCTACTTCCCGATTTCCGAATGAGCTGAAATTTTGCATGCATATGTATATCGCGTGACAATTCAATATTAAAAGCTTGTACCTAAAAATTTTTCTGCGTGATCGAATCAGAAACGAGGAGATCCGCAGAAGGACTAAAGTAACCGACATAGCTCACAGAAACGCTAAACTGAAGTGGCAGTGGGCAGGGCACATAGCTGATGGCCGATGGGGCAGTAAAGTTCTCGAGTGGCGACCGCGCACCCGAAAGCGTGGCGTGGGCAGGCCTCCCACGCGGTGGACCGATGAACTGGTGAAGATCGCGGGAAGCCGATGGATGCGGGCAGCGCAGGACCTGTCGTCGTGAAAATCATTGGGGGAGGCCTTTGTCCAGCAGTGGACGATTTGTGGCTGATATGATGATGATGATGACCTAACAGTTTTTAGGTATTTCGAAAATTATTATTAAGCATCTTGTAACTTAGGGAACGGTGCAAGTTTCAAGTCATATGTCTTACAGGCGGCTTACTTTAAAAACTTCGCCACTAGCCCTGCAACCTCCACCAACCGGGATTCAGCCCGCGTGTCTGGAGTATGGACCAACCTTCTCGAGTTTGAATAGAGACCCGTGACCTAGAATGACCGTATGACCGTCACATAGTATTGAGTTTGGAAAGAGACGAGTCACCTAGCAACGCGTTTGGAAAGAGGCCTGTTACATAGCATCGAGTTTGGAAAGAGACCCGTCACATAGTATTGAGTTTGGGAAGAGACGAATGACTTAGCAACGAGTTTGGAAAGAGGTCCGTTACATAGCATCGAGTTTGGAAAGAGACCCGTCATATAGTCTTGAGTTTGGAAAGATACGAATGACTTAGCAACGAGTTTGGAAAGAGGCCCGTTACATAGCATCGAGTTTGGAAAGAGTCCCGTCACATAGTATTGAGTTTGGAAAGAGACGAGTGACCTAGCAACGAGTTTGGAAAGAGGCCCGTTACATAGCATCGAGTTTGGAAAGAGACCCGTCACATAGTATTGAGTTTGGAAAGAGACGAGTGACCTGGCATCGAGTTTGGAAAGAGACCCGTGACCTAGCAGTGGAGACGTTTACTTATCAGTATTAGTGAAGTTATTACGTTAGTGAAAGCATTTAAAAGTTACGGTGAGCAAGCTTTGCTAAAATTAGTTCAATTAGAATTAGAATTTGATCTCTTTCCAATTAACCGCCTCCGTAGCTCAGAGGCAAAGTTCACTGGCTTTACACAGGAGGTTGCGGGTTCGATTCCCGGCGGGGTCAATTGTAAAACTCGGTTTGGTTGGTGGTAGGGCATTTTCTAAGCCCGCCTGGCTAGCTACCACCATCTTATCAAAGTCTTGCCGCCAAATATCAATGTTGATATCATTGGTGTTTTCCGGCATGAAGATAAGATAGCCAGTTCCCCATTGCGTTGGGGAATCTTGGTAAGCCCGCTTTTATCTTCGGCAACATCGTCACTTACCACCAGGTGAGATGTTGTCAAGGGTTTACCAATTGTGAATAAAAAAATTAAAAAAAAAATTGTGCCCGAATGCGAAAAAATGAGGGTAATGTTTTTCGGGTGTATGTATGCACCATGTATGTATGTATGTATGTTTCCTTGGCTGAGCCTGTAGCCTATTAGGTTTGATGGATTTTGAAGTGTGAGGTGACGTTGGAATCGTCTTGATCCCATAAGTGACATAAGATAATATTTACCCGAATGCCCAAAAAAGAGGGCTATTTTTTTAGGCAGGCGGATTTGCAGTTAAATTTAAGTTATTACTGAAGCACCCAAGAAGGAGAGTTAATGTTTAAGGATGGCGTAAGAAGCGTCGGTGGCGTAACGGCTAAGGCCGCCTGCTGTCCGGGAGGTCGTGGTTCGAATCCTGTTAAGTACCAATGTGATTTCGAATTTAGATTTCATATGCACGTTTATCCGACGCTCCTCCTGTGAAGGAAAACATCGTGACCTGCACACGCCTGCGAAAAAACTCGCAGGTTGTGTGTGAAGTCAACCAACCCGTACTGGGCCCGCGTGGTCGACTAAGGCCCGATCGCCCTAATTCAGGGTAGGCTCTAACCTCTCGGTGGGGACGTATATGAGCTGATATGATGATGATACTATGTATGTCTGTTTCTTTTGTAGCTTAACGACATTATGGGTTTGGAGCGTGTAGTACAATCAGATTGTCATTGGGTTTTTCATTCTAGTTATTGAATATGTTTCAAGATTCAAGATTCAAGATATTTAATTCAAAATAGGTGCAAATTACACTCTTTCTGATAGTCATAAAATAGTGATTACATAATTTCATTTGTAAAAAAATCAAGAAATAATCAATCATTAGTTAATAACGTCAAAATCCAATCCAATAATGTCATTAGAACATGCAAACAATATGACACGAGAAGTTATACATTAAAATTATTAAATGTCATGTTTCAAACAATAGTCAATAATCAACCTATAATCAACTATCTTAATTACAAGATCGATCAGCTCGCCCGTCAGCTACATAGGTAGCTTAACAGCATTCCAATGTTGTGCTATGCCATGCTATGTGTTCTTTGGACGAGAAGGTAGTAGTTGCCTATCTAGTTTATACTATTTTATACTAAAGATACTTACTTAAAAATCTCCTAGATAATAATGTTATTACAATTCAGTATTTTGTATCAAAAAATTAAAAAGTTTTTAATATTGTACAGTTATACGTCACACCCTGGACACTTCATACAACGGGCCAGAAATGACATTTCAAAAAAGGAATGACGGAATAAACAAAATGGCGGCGAAATCCTATACGTTCGACTACCAAATTGTAACTAATCTGTATCAATCTGGGTGACATTAAACTGGGTTAGGTTGCAATCTAGAGAGCGGCAGGGAATGTCCATACTGTATGTTAGTTCTAATATATAATATACTTTGGTTATGTCATAGTTAAAAGTTAAGTTGTTGATATCAAATCTGCCTTTTAAATAAGTTTTTTACATACCTACATTAAATTAACTAAAAAAATATATATTTGTGCTAGTTTTACTTAATTTAACTTTTTTTGTTTTTATTCACAGTTGGTAAGCCCTTGGCATTGTCTCACCTAGTGGTAAAGTAACGATGATGCCGAAGATGGAAGCAGGCTTGCCAAGATGCCCCAACTTGATGAGAAACTCATTATTTATTACAAGCTGCTGCCTGTGCCTACCCCCGACTTCGCCCACGTTTTGCGCCGTTCCCAAAATCCTTTCTTAGCGGATTTTTACATGATAAATGATCTGTATCCAAATTTCAGCCCGATTCGTCTAGTGGTTTGAGTTGTGCGTTGATAGATCAGTCAGTCAGTCAGTCACAGTTTCCTTTTATATACAGGGTGTAACATAAAGGTGTGGTGATACTTTAAGGTGAGCTTGTACTCATCAAACTGAGCAACTTTTGTTCGGCAACTTTACTGAAATCGCGAAACTTTTAAAGGATATCGTACAATTTGGGGATCTTCAAGGCGAGAGTGAATAGACATTATTTGAGTTTGCCTGTACCATCCTCGACTACATCGTCACTTATCATCAGGTGAGATATAGTCAAACGCACTAAAATTTTTAATAAAAAAAATCATACAAAACCGCTTAATCATCTGACCGATTTGTACAAAAAAATAAAAAAAAATATAATTGCGCTTTCAGCAAAGTTGCAGAATAAAAGTTGCTCAGTTTGATGAGTACAAGCCCACCTTAAAGTATCACCACACCTTTGTGTTACACCCTGTATACAGAGAGATTATAACTGTTTATCTTTATATGAAGAATATATAATTTTGTATGTTTAATGCAGTTCTACTACTGTGTATTGTGATAACGGAATCCTATCACGCACAATATACGCAACACGTTTTACAATAGGCCGAGAGATATCGATATTATTGCTTCGCGCCGTCTCTGGGAGGCGGTCGCGTGCAGAAACAAACTAGTAGGCCGAGTTGCGAAACGTACGAGCTTGTATTTGTAAATGTTTTACTGTTAATAATAAACCAATGAAATTGATTGCAAAATACTAATATAACCATCACTACGAAGCCGGTTCTTAATCGCTCTTCCGGTCATAAAAAGGAGTTTCGTTTTGAATAACTTTACGCGGCAAGGAGTGTCAGTGACTATAGAATAAATATTCCTTGCAGTGACTTTTTAAAATTCGTGATGAACTTTTTTGATCGACGAATCTTTTTGGTAATTCAAAACCAGTAAGTCACCATAATGACAATTTCACCGGGTGGTCAGATTCTCTCAAACAATGTGGAAGACAACAGTGCGGGTAACGGGAAGCGATCTGTGAGGAAATGGCTGGCCGTGTCTTGGCAGCCGGTGCTGGCCGAGCTCGTCGCCACTACCATCCTGCTGCTGTTGGGCTGCATGGCCTGCCTGCCATTAGACGACGTCGCGCCACAAGACTTGTACACCTCGCTGGCTTTCGGCTTCGTCGTCATGTTCAATATTCAGATATTTGGACCCATCTCCGGCGCCCACATGAATCCGTCGGTCACGTTCGCGTCTGTCGTGTGGGGGGGCATGTCTATCCCCCTTGGAATGGCGTACATCCTCGCGCAGTGCGCTGGTGCCGTGATCGGTTACGGAATACTTGTGACTGTTTCTCCTGTGATTTTGTCGACTGGAGCTGTTTGCGTGTCGCTCCCTCACGCGGCGCTGACTCCGTGGCAGGCTGTAGGCATTGAGATAGCGTTAACGTCGACTTTGAACTTTATAAATTGTTCTCTGTGGGATGCAGTGAAAATGGGTACAGCGGATTCAGTGCCTATTAAGTTCGGTTTAGCTATAGCGGGGCTGTCGATGGCCGGGGGGCCCCTGACGGGAGGCAGCATGAACCCCGCGCGGTCTTTGGGCCCCGCCGTGTGGACCGGCCTCTGGACCACGCATTGGGTCTACTGGGTGGGACCCTTCGTTGGAAGTATTTTGCCTGTTTTCATTTATAAATTCTCCTGGTTAAACATGCATAAGGCTGAGGAACAGAAGCAGTAGTTAAGTCTCTCTGTGCTAATGTAAATAATATGTACCTACAACCCCTATTTTTTCTGCTTAAATATTCCTATCAAAGTTGGTTCGATTATTCTTGTCAAAAATCTACTTACTGTATATTTGAAGAGATTTATTCGTGTCAGCTTGTAAATAAATATGATTACGTGCGATTATAATAAATTATATTATTATTAAGAATATAAACGCCATGTTTTTGTGAGTGTGATGCTTAAAGTAATGCTCTTGGGCTATGCTGTGCATACTTGCTCGCGTAGTATTCGTTACCTGTTGTGGTCATCATATTAGCTGAAGGACGTCCACTGCTGGACATAGGCCTCCCCCAAGGATTTTCACGACGACCGGTTCTGCGCTGCCCGCATCCAGCGGCTTCCCACGACCTTCACCAGGTCATCGGTCCACCGAGCGAGAGGCCTGCCTACACTACGTTTTCCGGTGCGTGGTCGCCACTCGAGAAATTTACTACCCCAACGGCTATCTGTTCTACGAGCAATGTGCCCCGCCTACTGCCACTTAAGTTTAGCAATTCTGAGAGCTATGTCGATTACTTTGGTACTCCTACGGATCTCCTCTTTTCTGATTCGATCACGCAGAGTAACTCCGAGCATAGCACGCTCCATTGCCCTTCGGGTGACCTTGAGCCTTCTTATGAGGCCCATAGTAAGCGACCATGTCTCAGCTCCGTATGTCACCACTGGTAACACACAAGTCAGGTCAGGTTAGGTCAGGTATACGCAATTCAAAGTTGTGCTTACTTAGTAGTAAAGAGTAAACGTATATCAGGCTTAATTATACATTAATAAAATTCAGTAATCTGGGTTTCTGTGGGAGGTACCTTATTCCTATTTTTTGAAATAATAATCTAGGTAATAGTCAATGTAGTGGGCCTTGTTACGTCCTAGTTAATCACAAAGTTTTATCAAAACCGTTAAAACCATTTTTGAGTAAAATAACAGCCATTTTTTACTGTAACTACCTATTAAAAAGGCCTTATAAAGTACAGTAAAGTACAAAATTCCATTAAAATCTTTAGACATTTTTGAGAAAAAAAAAACAAATTTGGTTTGTATGGGAGGCACCTTACTCCAGTTTTTCCTAATAACGAACTACCCTTTATAAATAATAACGTACGAATTTTTATCAAAAACGTTAGCATTTTTTTTAAATATTTTTTTTTTACTATTTTGGCAACCCTAAAAAGCAAGTAAGAATTTGAAAATAAATTGTACACCAGCACTGGTTATACTTTCTCGTGAAAACGTATACTGTTCAAGATACGTCAATACTTGGTCAAAACTACTAAAACTGTCCAAGATACGTCAATACTTGGTCAAAACTACTAAAACTGTCCAAGATACGTCAATACTTGGTCAAAACTACTAAAACTGTCCAAGATACGTCAATACTTGGTCAAAACTACTAAAACTGTCCAAGATACGTCAATACTTGGTCAAAACTACTAAAACTGTCCAAGATACGTCAATACTTGGTCAAAACTACTAAAACTGGCAGTGGATTTCCTTTGTAGCACAAAGTAGGCTAGCAACAATCCTTACTAATGTTATAAATGTGAAAATGTGTTTGTTTGTTACCTTTTCACGCTTTAATAACTTGACCAATCGTGATGAAATTTGGCATACAGGTGGCCTGTGTCACGGGGAAAGACATAGGCTACCTTTTTACCCGTGAAAATAGCATAGTTCGATGCAGTTCCTCAAGGGAACTGAAAAAATAGTATTTTTTGGTTAATTTCTTTAAGATCGCAACGGAACAATAGATTGTTTCGATTCTTTGCACAGAGATTTTTAACCGCCTCCGCAGCTCAGAGGCAAAGTTCATTGGCTTTACACAGGAGGTCGCGGGTTCGATTCCCGGCGGGGTCAATTGTAAGACTCGGTTTGGTTGGTGGTAGGGAATTTTCTAAGCCCGCCTGGTTAGCTACCACCATCTTATCTAAGTCTTGCCGCCAAATATCAATGTTGATATCATTGGTGTGTTCCGGCATGAAGATAAAATAGCCAGTTTCTCATTGCGTTGGGGAATCTTGGTAAGCCCGCTTCCATCTTCGGCAACATCGTCACTTACCACCAGGTGAGATGTTGTCAAGGGTTTACCAATTGTGAATAAAAATAAATAAAAAATGAAAGATGGTTGAGGGAGCGAGAAATGACATATACTGCTAATCAAAATTGCTCGATAGCCCGATCTGATATAGGTACCTGGAGAAAACTAATGTCCGCGCTCGAGCCGATTGTGGCTCGCGCACCACTCACTCCCAAAGACAGTCATAAAATCGTAGTCCACATAAATATACATATAAGAAGCGGATTGATTTAAAAAGCAAATCGCTAACTAAAAATTGACGTATGGGGGCCAGAATAACCGATACTGCCACTTAATAGAACATCAATAATAGTTTGTTGTAAGTACTTGTTCTTTACGTCCCAGATACCGCAGTGTCTTAAGAGCAAGGTCTTCGACCAGTGTGTGTTGCCAGTGATGACATATGGAACTGAGAAATGGTCGCTTGCTATGGGCCTCATAAGAAGGGTCAAGGTCAAGCAAAGGGCAATGGAGCGTGCTATGCTCGGAGTTTCTCTGCGTGATCGAATCAGAAACGAGGAGATTCGTAGGAGAACTAAAGTAATCGACACAACTCTCAGAATTACTAGAATTAAGTGGCAGTAGGCAGGGCACATAGCTCGTAGAACTGATGGTCGTTGGGGCAGTAAAGTTCTCGAGTGGAGACCGCGCACCGGAAAGCGTAGCGTAGGCAGGCCTCTCACTCGGTGGACCGATGACCTGGTGAAGGTCGTGGGAAGCCGCTGGATGCGGGCAGCGCAGAACCGATCGTCGTGGAAATCCTTGGGGGAGGCCTATGTCCAGCAGTAGACGTCCTTCGGCTGATATGATGTTTTATCAAAATCGTCATATCCATTTTTGAGAATTATGCATTTTTTATTTAAGGGTTCCGTACACCCAACGGGTGACCAACGGGACCTTATAACTAAGTCTCCGCTGTCTGTCCGTCTGTCAGCGGGCAGTATATCATGAACCGTAATAGGTAGACAGTTGAAATTTTCACAGAATGTGTACTTTTATTGCCGCTATAATATGAAATACCAAAAATTTGAAAAAAAAGGGGGTCTCCATACAACAAAAATGTGTTTTTATAGGTCTTTGGAAGTATTTTTGAATTAGCTCTATCGTAAAAACAGTAATACATAAAAGCGTGAAACTTGGTGTGATTATAGTACTAATACAAAAATAAAACAACAAATAATAAAAAACGGACAAGTGTGAGTGGTACTCGCGCTAAGGAGTCCGAATTGAATGACAAAAAAGTTGTGTGGAGAAGTGTAGTACGGACGGAACCCTCGGAGCACAAGTCCGACTCGCACTTTACCGATTTTTTTGTTGTATGTTAGCTACCCATAAACGGCAACCCATTTAAAAGCTGACAGTTTGTACGGAAGTCCGTCCTTTTTTAAAGTAAGAGCTTCAACCAATAGCCATCGTTCAAGAATCAAAATTCCTGCCAAAAAGAAATGAGATCCCATCAAAAACATTTCATCTAAAATCTTGCCAAGTCTCCTGACTCTTTTTAAATCAATATTCTTAAAATTACAACCTAGTTAATCATGAAATGAATTTGTTTGTATGTTAATTATTTCCAGCTGTCATGGATGCATCGTTCTCATGGTTTTTAAGCACTCTCGAACTTTTTTTACATGTGTTTGAGGTAGTTGAATAGATTCTCCTATCATTTCGTGATTGTCAAGTCAGGAAAATATCTTTTACTAATCACTAAGTATGTTTAAACGAGAACTAGGGTGCAATTTGCTGAATATTGATGAAAAAAGTGCTGCTAGACTAGGCTCCACCTTAGATCTCATATATTTTTACGGGAGTGTCTCGAGACTTGGCAATTTTTTAAATAAACATGTTTTTTATGGTATAAATTATTAACTTTCAAGTTAATCATTCAGCAAATGTATCTATAAATAATTACAAAGCATTTTTAATGATGATATCTATTTGTGATCACTTTCAACCCAGAATATTAGAAACTAGCTGTGCCCGTGACTCGTCTGCGTGAAGGATTTGAATTTTCCCACGGGAACTCAAATTTTCCGGGATAAAAAGTATCTTATATATTAACCCGGGCTATAAGGAACCACCATACAAAATTTCATCAAAATCGGCCTGAGAGTTTTTGCACGATGCGCGAACATAGAGAGAGACGGCCAAAAATTCCAAAAGTTGTTGTTTTGGCCTATTTATCGTTAGTAACGGCCACCACAGTTATTATTTCCAAAAATATTTCATGTACAGACACATTGCAGTTTTATTATTATGTACAGAAGTAGTTGTTTAGGGCTCTATATTGTTAGTAATGGCCACCACAGTTATTATTTTCCAAAAATATTTCATGTACAGACACGGCCCCGTTACAGTTTTATTATATGTACTCGTATATATATTACAGTTCTGCCACTATAAACGCAGATAAAAAGCTCACTTTAACTGTAAAATTTTAATAGCCACTGTAAATGCGCCATTTTACAGTGGCAGCACTGTAATTTATGAAAGAAAATTCCGTGTATGAATCACGTTACAACACAAACGACAATTCATAAATAAACACGTTATGAAAACATGTTGATAGTCGGTATCAATAATGATTAATGAATGTCCTTTGACATTGGAGCGTCCCGCAGGAAATGTATGATGTCCACACTGTCAACACGATTAGAGTTGTGTTGAAACGCATAAGCATAGATATTTTGCTTTGATTGCGGGCTTTGAGCGCGGCGACCGAATCAAGAAGTTCTGTAACGAAAATAAAACCTAACATGTAGCTCGACCGAGCGTAACGTTACCGCGTTCTAAAAACTTACAGTGCCATCTATTGGCGATTTGCGGTACTAAAAGGACTTAGTCAATTTTACTGGTGTGACTTTCTTAGTGTTAATTTATTACATAAACATCCTGCGCCCCAAGGACTATATGGTACTTTAATCAAAAGGAGCACACGAAAATAGTAAAATATCAAAAAATTGTGAATAAATACTGCATAAATAAAAAATAAATAAATAATTATAATTGCATAATTTGATACAAAATGCTATGCAATAGCTTTACCGCGGCAGTCCCTGAGTGCCACACGTCTTTTTTTGTCAATAGTGAATTTAATTTCAACTTTTAGGTTATTTAAGTATAATATAGGGTGACTTTTAATTAGTTCTTGATAATGAAAGAAAAGCGTCGGTGGCTCAACCGGTAACGACTCGGTCCATCTAACCAGAGGTACCGGGTTCAAATCTGGAGGGCCAATGTACCAATGAGTTTTTCAAAAACTTACGTACATACATACTTACCGATTGCTTTAACGGTGAAAGAAAACATCGTGAGGAAACTTGCACACGCCTGCGAAGAAACTCGAAGGTTGTGTGTGAAGTCGACCAACCCGCACTGGGCCCGCGTGGTTGACTAAGGCCTAATCGCCCTGATTCAGGGTAGGCTCGAGCCCCTCGGTGGGGACGTATATGAGCTGTAATGATGAATGAAAGATATGCATGTACTCGTGATTACAAACTACTTTCCCAAAAAAATTGTATGTCAAATCAGAAAATAAATGTGGTCCTCGATACATAACAAGTTATCAAATCGGCAAAAATGTATAAAGTACCTACCAACAATTTTTTTTCATATTTGACATTTAGTTTCTTTGGAAAAGTTGTTTGTAATCACGAGTACATTTATATCCTTTGCTATCAAGAACTAATAAAAAGTCATCCTATATAATAAATATCATTTTATACCTATATCACTTTAGCACACGGAAAAATAATTTTCGAAAAACCTAAAAGCTTTTAGGTAGGTGAAAAGTGTAATTTAAAACATTGCTAGAAAAGTGGTACTTTTTGTGCTGTTTTATTGTGCGCTAAATAGATTTGCCCGCACACGTGCTTTTTACTTTGCCAGTTTTTAGGGTTCCGTACCCAAAGAGTAAAAACAGGACCCTATTACTGAGACTTCGCTGTCCGTCTGTCTGTCCGACCGTCCGTCCGTCTGTCACCCACCAGGCTGTATTTCATGAATCGTGATAGCTAGACAGTTGAAATTTATACAGATTAAATATTTCTGTTGCCACTGTACCAATAAGAACTAAAAAACAGAATAAAATAAATATTAAAGGGGGCTCCCGTACAACAAACGTGATTTTTTTGCTCTTTTTTGCTCGATATTGATAAGGGCAATAGGTAGACGCTAGATATATTTACAGAATATTAAGTTGTATATTTACTTTAAAAATATTTTTTTAAATTAAAGTAAAATAAATATTTAAGGGGGCTTACATGCAGCAAACCTGATTTTTTTGCTCGATATTGATAATGGCAACAGGTAGACTTTTGAAATATTCACGGAATATTGATGTGTATTATTCACTTTAAAAATAAATAAATTAATTAAAATACAACAAATATTTAAAAGGGGGCTTCCATACAACAAACGTGATTTTTTTGCTCGATATTGATAATGGCAACAGGTAGACGTTTGAAATATTCACAGAATATTGATTTGTATTATTCACTTTAAAAATATTTAAATAAATTAATTAAGATAAAATGTATATTTAAGAGGAGGCTTCCATACAACAAACGTGTTTTTTATGGATAATGGTACGGAACCCTTCGTGCGCGAACAGGACATTTCTAGTAAATAAAAAAAATTCGAGCGAGACCTACAGTACTGGCATATGATGTGTAACATGTGACAAAATACTTTATAAAAGGACGGCAAAGATACGGCAGACTAGGCTGTATGGTCATAGATACCTTTGCCTTTTCCGCGCTTTTAAAGCCTGAAAAAAGGACGGCAAAGATACGGCAGACTAGGCTGTATGGTCATAGATACCTTTGCCTTTTCCGCGCTTTTAAAGCCTGAAAAAACGCGACTTCCTGTTAAACATGGGACATATTTCCGTCCCATTTCACGAAATCACTCCCACAAATTGCAGGAAAGCGAGAGCAAAGATGTTACACATCAAAAAAACATAATAAGTAAACATACATAATCTTATTTATGACTATTGAAAGGAGAATTTTAAAACAGATAGGTTGTTTTTTCGAGAGATCAGTGCAATAACGCTAGCTGATTAGATTCTCTTTGAGTTATATCTTTGTGAAGAAAGGAGATTAAATATGAATGAAGCGCATAGGTTACACCAAGGAATTGATTATTTTGCAAGGAGGTTTTAATGCTTACAATAATATTAAGTATCCCAAGTTTTATTGTAATCTATTTATAGAAATATTAAAAAAAACTTACACTGTGCCAACCTAAAATATGACGCAATATTCGTGAACCTGATTTGTTTTAGTTGTGCTTGTGAATACGAATAAAATAATGATTAGTTATATTATATAATCACTTACATAAGAAGACTCAAGGTCACCCAAAGGGCAATGGAGCGAGCTATACTTGGAATTTCCGTACGCGATCGAATCAGAAATAAGGAGATCCGCAGAAGAACCAATGTAACCGACATAGCTCACAGAATCGCTAAACTGAAGTGGCAGTTAAGGGCACATAGCTCGTAGAACAGATAACAGAGAACTTTCTGTCCGAAACTAACAGACATACCAACTAACGCTAATATAAAGCTTTTATAGAACTAGTGACTATCACGATACCACACCTTGGACACTTCATACAACGGGCCAAAAATGACATTTTAAAAAAACGAATGATGTAACAAACAAAATGGCGGCGAAATCCTATACGTTCGAAAACCAAACTGTAACCAATCTTTATCAATCTGGGTGACGAGAGGGTGAGGTTGAAATCTAGAGAGCGGCAGGGAGTGTCCATACTGTATGTTAGTACTATATTCTTTGACGATACAGTGTTTATTGAACTGTGTATACTGAAGTTACAAGTCAGGATCCAGATGGATCGAGGTATCACAAGACCTATAGTTCGTTTGCTCAATTACTTGCACCTTTGACGGCTAAGTTCAATCACGGCGCTAAAAACACCGTCGACGCGGCGGGCGGCACGATTGAACTCAGGGCGGCCCCTTTGACGAAGTGTTTGACAGGAGCCGGCAGCGGCGAGCGGCATTTATCAGAGGTGCAGCTAATTCAGCGAGCGAACTATAAACGAAATCGAAGAACGACGGAAAGGGTATGGCTACACTGTCAACAGCGAAAAATTTGAGTCACTGGTCACTGCCATACACAAAGTTGTTTGTTTCAAATGTGTATCTTGATTTTCATAAAATTTTCCATCGTATTTAGCAAAAAAAAAATCAAGGCGCATTTAAACAAGTATGATAAATAATAGTTAGTTCACAGCTTCCTGATTAGGGTTGTCACACCGCTACTTGTTTTTCAACCGAATAGCCATGGCTGTGACGGGGGAGCGCTATTTGTTTAAGGCGAGACATTCATTGGAACAGTTGTCTCTGTCTTTTTATTTACATGTAAAGAGTAAAGAAAATAACCACACTTTTCCACATTTCAATTTCGTTTAACCATCACTATGTTTTACACATTTTATTCTCATGCTGTATGTTATCCGCGCATGATGGATCATTTTTTACATGGAACCTTGAACTTTGCGTTGTCGCGTTAGTGAATATGACAAAGTTCTAACCTATTTGCATCGCGCGCGTTTAGTATTAACCAGTGCATCATGACATTAATTCCATGAAAAAAAATCCAGGGTTCTCCATACATAAAGAGGTAAAGTTTGTATGTTTACATGTAGGATGTAATCTTCGAAAGTACTCATCCGAACATCCGATTTAAAAGAATCTTACTCCAATAGAGAATAGAATTTCAGGATGGACAGGCTAAAAGAGCTCCGCCCTCTCTTGATATCCACGGGGGTGAAGCTGCGGGCAACTGCTAGATTTATTAAAGATGCATTTCATGTTTAACTTGACATTATCATCATATCAGCTCATAGACGTCCCCACCGAAGGGCTCGAGCCTACTCTAAATTAGGGCGATCGGACCTTAGTCGACCACGCGGGCCCATTGCGGTTTGGTCGACTTCACACACAACCTTCGAGTTTCGTGCAGGTTTCCTCTCGAATGTTTTTTACTTCACCGTAAGAGCGTCGGATGAACGTACACATGAAAACGATATTCGAAAGCACATTGGTACGTGGCAGGATTTAAACCACGACCTCCCGGACAGGCCACCGACGCTCATATTTCTATCAGTGGCCAAAAAGTTTGTGAGGTAACATTGTTTTAACGCTTGGTAATTTCCTGAAGACCATCCTAGAAGACAAAATAGGGGGGAAGACGAGGAAAGGGAAAGCCAAGACAAGACTTTCTGAAACAAGTAAAGGAGAAGATCGGTGTCGTGTCGTATCAAGAGATGAAGGTGTTGGTAAAAGACCGAGGCCAATGGAGATACTTTGCCGACAAAAGATAAGCTCGTACGTGAGGGTCCCCAGGAGGCTCGAGATTCCATACAAACGTAGTTCCGCTTTAATTAAGTAAAGGAGAAGATCGTTTTCGTGTCGTATCAAGAGGTGAAGGTGTTGGTAAAAGGCCGAGGCCAATGGAGATACTCTACCGACAAAAGCTAAGCTCGTACGTAAAGGTCCCCAGGAGGCTCGAGTTTCCATACAAACGTAGTTCCACATTAATACAAAAACTACATGCCAGATTGAATCCAAACTTTGCGAATATACTGAGTACACACATATCAAGTCTGTAATTCATTTTTATCGTAGTAAATTTACACATAACTAAACGAACGCTTAAATTAGTCTTGTACTGAAAGTTTGAAACGGCTTTTATTTTTTTCCGTTGTGTATTAGTGCATCTAAAACTAATTACAAACATCTAAATGTGTCTAGGAATATACTGGCAAAGTTTGGATTCATTCCGGCATGTAGTTTTTGTATTAAAGCGGAACTACGTTTGTATGGAAACTCGAGCCTTAAATTAAATAACAATCAACGAGGAACTATAACTAAGTGCACCTACTTACATTATTATTATATACGCTCATTAGTATTCTTTACCTCTAGATCATATTGGTGATATGGTAGTGACATTGACAATGTGACGTTTGGACAGCTCGGCACAGTTTCACATACAATAATAAAGTATTTTATTTCCTATCTGTGCAATTGGTTTCATCCGCTAGGAAAAGCGTGACGGACTGAACGATGGACAGACGGACCAAGAGACGGACGGACGGACGTTTTTGTAAAACATGTTTTTTTGTTTATAGAGAACAAAATATTTTGGGTAAAAATATGTTGACGCGTCACAAATCTTGTCAAAGCCGAGAACCGTCTACTGCTGGACAAAGACCTTCATCAAGGATTTCCACGACAACCGGTCCTGCGCTGCTGGCATCCAGCGGCTTTCCGTGACCGTCACCAGGTCGTCGGTCCACCGAATAAGCCTGCCTATACTACTTTTTCCGGTGCGCGGTCGCCACTCGAGAACTTGACTACCCCAATGGCCATCTGTACTACGACCTATATGTGCCCCGCCCACTGCTATTAAAGTTTTAGCGATTCTGAGAGCTATGTCGGTTACTTTGGTTCTGCGAGGCCTAGTCCGGAACGCTAGTTGCGAGGCCGTAATCGAGATCCGCGTAGGGCGAATTCCGGAAAACTCCCTAAGAGGCCAAAAGCAAAACCCGGAGTGTTCCTTGAGAGGCCGGAGGGTAAAAAATGGTTCATGAATCATGATGAGTGAATTGCTGTCGCGCGCCGGAGCTGACACGCACACATTTTTTAATTTACTTGTCCATCTTCATTTTAAGACCACTTGTTGAGAAGCTCTAAACTGAGGTCATCGAGCATTGTGCTTAAGTCTTCCATTGTCTCGCCCATGAGCACGATATCGTCAGCGCATCGAAGGTGGGTGATGTACTCGCCATTGATAGTGATGCCGAGTTACCCCAGTCCAAAAATTAAAAAAAAACATTTTCCAAGGTAGCGGTGAACAGTTTCTAAGATATGACGTCACCCTGTGTCGTTCCTCGCCGCAGCCGGATAGCTTTCGAATTTTGGTTCTGGAGGCGAACTGAAGTGTTTTTATGAAAACGCCACAAACTGACATTGTTTTTTGTCGTTCTTCGCACCTCATGCCCCGCTGTTACCGTGACCACCACCAGAGCCAGGACAGGGGGGGGGGGGGTGTTTTTTAGTATTAAAACCTAATCAATTAATTTAAAATTTAAGACTCGGCTGCATAAGTCGAATCTAACGACACCTCGCTCTCAAAAATCCATAATAAACGGGACGTATGGTTACTTTAGGCATAAGTGAACTACCTTGTTAGCTAGTGGTTATATTCTATCTTATTATATCAGCTCATATACGTCCCCACCGAGGCGCTCGAGCCTACCCTGAATCAGGGCGATTAGGCCTTGTCACGCGGCCCAGTGCGGGTTGGTCGACTTCACACACAACCTTCGAGTTTCTTCGCAGGCCTGTGCAGGTTTCCTCACGATGTTTTCCTTCACCGTTAAAGCAATCGGTAATGATATGTACGTAAGTTTTTGAAAAACTCATTGGTACATTGGCCGTCCAGATTTGAACCCGGTACCTCTGGTTAGATGGACCGAGTCGTTACCGGTTGAGCCACCGACGCTTTTTTTATATTTTTTTTATATTCTATCTTAATATAACACTATTTCAGCATGATCTAACATGGTACAAAAAATACAATGAATTGGTCATGAAGATCTATCGTATTGTTCGAACAGTCAACATAATAAAGCGAAACAAATCCTTGTATCCGTGAGAATATACTCTTTCAGCAACAAGTGTAATCATGGTGTAAAAAGAAGTAAGAGTAAGTACCACACAATCGCACAAAATAGGTACTTAATCTTATTTCGCAAAATAATTAAGGGGGTACATTTCCACCAGAGATGTGCGAGCTTACTAAGCGGTGAGCGAGGTCAAAGCTTAGCTACGAAACGTCTGTTTCCACCAAAGCGAAGTAAAGTAGCAGACCGAGCTTAGGGGCTATGAAAATGTACTTTATGCGAGCTAGAGAATGATGCGCGACGCGAGCTAAGCGATGCATCGCTATTATAGTATTGGGTAACGCATCCTTAGCTCGTAACCTCTTAGGCTGCGTTTCTAAATATTGGGTAGCAGGGGTCGAGCGGGGGGGAGGGGGTGTTGAAGGGGGAGGGCTACATTTCCTTAGCTTGATTCCTTAGCTCGCAGCCTCAACTAAATTAAGTTAAGTAAACTAGCTACTCGTAAGTTTCCACCAGAGATGTGCTAGGTCTGGTGAAAAATGATTAAACAAAGTTAAGTTTTTTACATACTCGTTGAATAGATAGATAAAACTTGATTTCACTAAAAAGGCACAATACATCTTAACAATAAACAAACAATTAAATAAAACTTAGTGACAAATATTACTAGTTTATATAAAAAATATAAAACAAAGTCAGTGGTGCCAAGTACCTTGCTACAAAGCTCTTGGTTCCTGCATCACAAACTTAATTTTTGATTCACTCATCTTCAGACCTTCTACAAGATAGCCAACCCCCCATTGCGTTTGAGTCTTAGTAAGCTTGGTTTCATCTTCAGCATTATTGTCAGTTAGAATCAGGTGAGATGATACCAAGGACTTACCAATTGTAAATAAAAAAAAAACAAAGAATACACTCATGTGAGTAACATAGAATCCTGCTTATTATAAAACAGTTCTTCTTTTTTTCCATCTTCTGTTTCCGCCTCTCCGCTCCGCCATCATCATTTCCTCAACTACTCTCTTCATATCTCCTGTTTGATTACGACTCTCCTGGTCTGGGCCAAGAGGATACCTTGCTACAAAACTCTTAGGTCCTTCATCACAAACTTCATTTTTGATTTTTGATTCACTCATCTTCAGACCTTCTACAAGATAGCCAACCCCCCACTGCGTTTGAGTCTTAGTAAGCTTGGTTTCATCTTCAGAATTATTGTCAGTTAGAATCAGGTGAGATGATACCAAGGACTTACCAATTGTAAATTAAAAAAAAACAAAGAATACACTCATGTGAGTAACATAGAATCCTGCTTATTATAAAACAGTTCTTCTTTTTTTCCATCTTCTGTTTCCGCCTCTCCGCTCCGCCATCATCATTTCCTCAACTACTCTCTTCATATCTCCTGTTTGATTACGACTCTCCTGGTCTGGGCCAAGAGGATACCAGGGTGGAGTACTACGCAACAACCCTATTAAGTAAGGCAGCCTAGGCTGCGTTTCCACCAGAAATTATGAGGGCTGTGTATGACATCCACCAATAGGATCGTTTGATTTTCAAAGCTTAGCTTAGATCTGGTTTAATCTGGTATGACCCAAAGCTAAATGGTTCAGCGTTGAAGCGAGGTATATGAGCTACGGATGCGAGGGACGAGTAATGAGTGCTAGAGATACCATTTTAACCGTCTTCGTGGCGTAATGTTTAGTCCATTTGCTTCACACCAGGAGGTCGCGAGTTCGATTCCCGGTAGGGCCAACTTGTAAGACTCGATTTGATTGGTGATAGGGCATTTCCTAAGCCTGCCTAGCTAGCTACCACTATCCTATCTTAGTCTTGCCACCAAACATCAGTGTTAACAACATTGATGTGTTCAGGCTTGAAAATAAGACAGCCAATTCTTTATTGCATTGGGGTATTTTTTATCTCCCTATAGTTTACATCCCACGCTCGGTCCAACGAGTCTGTAAAAAAAATTGCTTCGTTGAAACCTTCTTTACCAGAGCTAAGCTATGAAAATCAAACTATTTTCTAAGTGAATACCATATACATATCTCGCTACGCTGCTTAGCACATCTCTGGTGGAAAGGCACCCTAAAACTGGTTACCTAAACAAGGTAATGTCAGTGATCTCATCATCATTGGCCTTTTACGTTTATAACAAACGATTGAATCAGTGTCACGGAAAGATAACTGTCTTAAAAGTATCTTTTATCTGTTGGTTTCATAACAACAAGCTTTTATTGTACTTTGCGGTGAGTTTGTTTATTTATTTGTACGGTTTAAACTTGCAATCGATTTTAGATCGACTTGTAGAGGTCCGATTGAGCTGAAATTAGGTACGTAGCTTGTACTCCTGGGGACAATAGATCCTTTTGGTATTTTGAAGTTTATCTGATGATGAGCTGTGAAGGTAGAGTCAAGGTTTCAGGATCCTCGTCTGTTGTTTTCAATCACAGAAATCGGTAAAATATAGGCACTAGAAGTGACCTGGCATGTTAATTAATTCTGAGACGTTTGTCGCCTCAAGGTCATATTATCTTGTCTCCCACCCGTGCGTCCACTACTACATATCCATATATTTAAACGCATACTAAAACAGGAATCGCCGCACCGTCATTCGTTCTCACACTTTCACAAACACGTTTGTCCGTGAACTTACTACAGCACCTTAACACATTCGCGCGAGCATGGTTCTTTTACTAATCCACATGTCGCAACGCATGTTTTCTTCATAAAAATATGCAAACGTATCAACACGTTTTGCTTTTGTGTTGTTTATTTCATGCGACGAGTGATGACATTGACGTTAATGCACGTCAACGTTCATCGCAACCCATGCACGAAAAGCCGTATACAGACGTTGGCGCTATGAAATATTATATATGTTATGTAACGCTACGGATTCAATATATTGACATGATAGGATAGGATTTAGTATTACTAATTGACGTTTCTCTACGTCCTTAAAGAAAATCAACCATTTTGAGCGACGTATTCACACGTTGTTACGTGACTTTCCAGTAGGTATTTCAACCGTCTACATCCGGAGTTCACGCGAATGTGTTAAAAAGGTTCATATACGTTAGGGATTGAAACAAATTAAAAGGTGTGGATATTATAGAAATACTTGTTGATATTGAAAAACATATTTACTAAAGGAAAAGATAAGTTAATTCTTCATCATCAACATATCAGACAAAGGACGTCCACTGCTGGACATAGGCATCCCCCAAGGATTTCCACGACGACCAGTTCTGCGCTACCTGCATCCAGCGGCTTTCCGCAACCTTCACTAGGTCATCGGTCCACCGAGTGGGAGGTCTGCCACGTTTTTCGGTGCATGGTTGCCACTCGAGAACTTTACTGCGCCAACTGTTCTAAATTAATTATTTTTTAATTAAAGTTCTAAGTTAATCTGTTCTACGAGCTATGTGCCCCGCCCACTGACACTTAAGTTTAGCAATTCTGAGAGCTATATGTCAGTTACTTTGGTTCTCCTACGGATCTTCTCGTTTCTGATTCGATCACGCAGAGAAACTCTGAGCATAGCACGCTCCATTGCCCTTTGGGTGACCTTGAGTCTCCTTATGAGGCTCATAGTAAGCGACCATGTCTCAGTTCCGTATGTCATTACTGGCAACATACACTGGTCAAGGACTTTGGTCTTAAGACACTGCGGTATATGGGACGTAAAAATATTGCGAAGCTTCCCGAACGCTGCCCAGCCGAGTTGGATTCGACGATTAATCTCTTTCTCGAAGCGATTGTTCTCTTCGGTCTTCTGTATAATCTGCCGCAGCGTATGTATGTGGTCTATGGTACCAAAGCCTTTTCGGAATCCGGCTTGTTCGGGAGGCTGGAAGTCGTCAAACCTACGTGCGATTTGTATTTGTTTGTAAGTATTTATGTATTAAATTTAAAAAATATATATTTTGTTGCACCAAAAACAAACTTATAGCTAATGCACAGTACCTAAGTATCCCTGGTCCCCACACTAGGATTCCCTGTGTTGTGGGTAACCAGTCTCTTCCCTAATTTAAGATTTACAAAGTAAGTTCATCACATCAGCTCATATACGTCCCCACCGAGGGGCTCTAGCCTACCCTGGATTAGGGCGATCGGGCCTTAGTCGACCACGCGGGCCCAGTGCCGGTTGGTCGACTTCACACACAACCTTCGAGTTTGTCCGCAGGCGTATGCAGGTTTCCTCACGATGTTTTCCTTTACCGTACGAGCGTCGGATAAATGTAGATAAACGTACATATATAGATGACAGTAGATAAACTTCTATATTTAGTAGTATCGGTAGGCAATATTTATCAACTTATTTGAGATATACTCGTATGTCCTCGATATAATGATATCGAACAGGTAAAGCCGGGTTTCACAGCGCGATGTATTGAACAGAACATTGTTCGAAAAAATGTTTTGTGCAGCTAATACACTTGAACGTGTTTGCCGGAGTTTGTGGAAAACATCCCCCACTTTCGTCTGCGGGCGCCGGGCAGGGGCAATCGTTCATATTATGTTCGATTTTGTCGCAGGAAGACGTTGCTGCAAATTTTTACAAATTTGAAGTTTTTTTTTATTCAAGGACAAATTACACATGGTCATCTAGCCCCAAAGTAGGACTCCCTGTGTTATGGGAACCAGAGACTGATATACATACTTATATACGTTTAAATACATACATATATAGATATGTAACACCCAGACACAGAGAAAACAAATCTGCTTATTACACAAAAGTTTGCCCTGGGTGGGGATCGAACCCACTGTGTTTACTGAACATTGCTAAAGTCGCAGCGAACGGAAAATGTTTTGAACAAAGAATGTTCAAGAATAATGTTATGTTCAAAACATGGACAGCGGTCACGCCTTTAGTCTTTTTGTGTCGTACTACACGGACAAGAGATTAGTACGTTTTTGGGGAACATAGGAAACAATTTCAACTTTTCGTACCATGGATGGATCCAATTTTCAAATCAATATCTTCAACTCGAAAGGTAGGTAGTTGAACGAGCGAGACAAGTGAGCGAAGTTTTTTCAAGTCTACTGGAACAATCCGGTGTTTGTATGTATGTAAAAATTTGTGTTCGACGTTAACGTAACTTTATTTAATCTCATACATTGGGATTGAATCAACTTGAAATCAACTAAACAACCAAGATCAAAGTTGGTAGAGTAAGAAAAAAAAATTCCACGAAATTCAGTATCTACAACGAAACGTGTCATAGCACCAAATCGCAGCACATCACTGCGCTTGCGCTGAAGCGGACGCTGTCACAGACAGGTTAAAACAATGCTTTCACTGATTTCAGACATTTTTAAGCAAGAATGAAAACTATCCACGAAATTCAGTAACTACAAAAAAACGTGTCAGAGCACCAAATCCCAGCACATCATCGCGCTTGCGCTGAAGCGGACGGTGTCACAGACAGGTAAAAACAATGCTTTCACTGATCTCAGACATTTTAAAGCATGAATGAAAACTATCCACGAAATTCAGTAACTACAACAAAACGTATTCAATGAATGGCGCCAAAACCTAGCACATCACTGCGCTTTTTGTAATGCTGTAAAAATTGCGCGAACCGCATGTGCGTTCCAATTAATAAAAATAATTGATATGGAAAAAAACACTTTATTACATTATTTTGTTAGAGAAATAATGTTATAAAGTGTTTTTTTTTAATTTCGGTATTGTGTTTATAAAGTAGGTATGCCAATATAAATTCGGTTTGAGGTTTATAATTCGAACTTTACGATATGAGAGTAGATAAAATAATTTTAAGTTCGAATGAGTCAAGTCGGTCAAGGGGTTGCCGAGATAAGGCAGGTTGTAAATGTTAAAACATAATTTCTCTAAACTGGCTATTGACGGATCCTACATTGCGCAAGCGTTAATGAGCGTACCTTTATTTTTTTAAACGAATAGAACATCGCGAGTTTGCAGTTGGGGGCGAATCACTAGTTATTTTACCATTATTAAGCAATAAGACATCTATGAGTTATCACTAGTGTGTTCGCAAAACTTAAGTAGCAGTGGGTGGGGCACATAGCTCGTGACAAGTGGTCGTTGGGGTAGTAAAGTTCTCGAGTGGCTACCTCTCACCGGAAGACATACCGTAGGGAGGCCTCTTATTCGGTGGACCGACGACCTAGTGAAGATAGCAGAAGGCCGCTGGATGCGGGCAGCGCAGGACCGGTCGTCGTGGAAATCCTTGAGAGAGGCTCTCATGCATTGTCATCCAAACTAATGTAGCCCACATAGCTCGTATGACTGGTGGTCGTTGGGGTAGTAAAGTTCTAGAGTGGCGACAGCTCACCGGGAGACATACCGTAGGTGGGCCTATCATTGGGTGGACTGATGACTTGGTAAAGGTATCTGAAGTGAGTAAGTAAATATACTTTATTGCACGCCAAAAAACAATACAGGTCTTATAATTTGTAATATACATAGAGTGCAAAAGCGGCCTCATCGAAGAAGCAGAAGTAGTAGAAACCTTGAGGGAGGCCTTTGACCAGCAGTGGACGTCCTTCCTGAATCCTGAATCCACTTACTCATGGTTATTGGGGCGAAGAAAGTCGTGGCGGTAGCGTTGAAGGCCTCGATGTTGAGAATATTTTGTTTTGATTTGTCCAGAGTTTTTTTTTTATAAAAATTGCACAAGTACTACTTTTAGTTTCTCTTTCATGGGCATGAAGCACGTAGTTATATTGTTGCTATCCATCGTGATGTTCCGACGAAACTCCTCCTGAAGCAGCTGTGGTCTCAGCAACTCTCTTAACAAGGTGTTCAAAATCAAAAAATAATTTATTTTAAATAGGTGTTAACACACACTTTTAAATAGTAAAAAAAACTTATTTAATATTATAAATAATGTCATGATTCAGATTACAGTCTCAGGTAAAGGTATTTGTTATAGAATTTACATAATCTATTATTTTATAATATCCTCTAGAGCACAAGCATTTTTTGATATGAGTCTTGAATTTATTCTCTGACAAACTAGTTATATTTTCTGAAATTTTATTGTAGAATCTTATACACTGCCCCACAAATGTATTTTTAACCTTACTCAGTCTCGATAAGGCTATTATCTATTTTATTAACATTTCTTAAATTTAAATTATGCCTGTCACTGTTTTTAAGAAATAAATGCAAATTCTTACGAACGTACATGATGTTTGAAATGCAGGCAGTTTTCTAATATGAAACAAGCGCTTTATAACCTTGTGATAGTCCGATTTAACAAAACTACTGCTATTTCAGAATTATCTATATATTTCAAATGTGATTGACCTGCTAAGCATGGCTCATTCATAGTGCACTAAATACATTTTTTAAATTCAAAATTTGAGTGCATTTGTCTATATCTCGCTTGATGGTAAGTGATGGATGATGTAGTCGAGGATGGTACACGCAGACTCAAAAAATGCGTATTCACTCTCGCCCTACTGTATAATTAGCTCGTACAAATATTAGCTGGTACAAAATTTGGAGTACTGCGGAGTACTATTCTGTACACACATCGTCGGTATTCACAAACACCCAGCATAACTAAATAAAACAAATTTACTAGAAGCTTTTATTTATCTTGCCTTGTTAGTTAGTTTGGGCACAGATGAGATACTAGTTTCTTCGTGTTTGGGTCTAATCTTGGAAGCTAAATTAGAACCACTTTCCGGTTTCCGATTAAGCTGAAATTTTGCATGCACGTTCAGTTGGGATGACAATGCATGATAAGCTAAGTGGTGTCATCATTCTAAACCAATTAGGGCGGAATCAAAAAGCTGGCGGATCAGTTATTTGTTATTTATCATCGACATATTTATGGTCGAAGATATCTATGCATTTATTAAGGTTCATGTTTTTAGGGTTCCGACAACCCAACGAGTGACCAACGGTACCCTATTGCTAAGCCTCCGTTGTCTGTCTGTCTGTCTCTCCGTCCGTCATACAATACAGCGAATTGCATGAACCGTAATAGGTAGACAGTTGAAATTTTCACAGAATGTGTATTTCTGTTGCCGCTATAACAATAAATACTAAAAGTTAGAGAAATTGAAAATAAGGGGATGTCCATACAAAAAAAGTGTTTTTTTTATAGGTTTTTAAAAGGATGTTTTTATTTAGCTCTATCGTAAAAATGGTAATACATACAGGTTTACTAGGAGGTCATGACCAATCTGGTAACGAGAACGGAAATGGATAAACTTAGGTCGGGAGGATAAATTGCTACCCTCTGCTGTTAAATATGTCAGTCTGTCTGCGCAAAGTGGTAGCGTTATGTACTTATAGCGCCTGAAAAACTAGTTATCGTGACCAAAAAAAAAACAATAAGGGAAATGGCTGAGTGAGATATAAAATGAAAGTACTAGTTGTACTCGTGACAATTATGCAAAAACTGACCTAATATTCGGTTGCGTTATGGAGCAACGCCTCTTAGTAGTAGGAATTCTGGACTAGGCCCCCACCCTGCCGGAGCACTAATGTTGGAAATGGCGAAAAATGAAAATTAATTCCAGAAAATAAGCATTCAAACAATGGTGTCGCCCCCCATTTAAATTGTTTGCGTGTGGTCCCATTTCGCTATCTTCAAGCGTTTCCGAGATAGGAATTCCAGGCAACTTTGGGGCTACGGCAGGGGGGTGGGATCCTGGTCCAGAACTCTCGCTATTCCTACTACTAACGGGCGTTTCTCCATAACGCAACCGAATATATGGTCAGTTTTGCATAATTGTCGTGAGTACAACTAGTACTTTCATTTGATATCTTACTCAACCATTTCCCTTATCGTTTTTTTTTGTTTAAGGCGTGAAACTTGGTGTGATTATAATGCCTGTAACAATAAAAATAATAAAAATGTGCGAGTTGTACTCGTGCTAAGGAGTCCGAACTGAATGACAAAAAAAGTATATTTTTGTCGCTAGCGTTGATATCTTTTGTTTGTCATGCGAATAGGTATCATTGTCATAGTTGTGTGGAGAAGTGTAGTAGTACGGAACCCTCGGAGTGCGAATCCGACTCGCAATTGACCGATTTATTTTATTCATCGTCTAAGTATCTCATCTGTGGCGAAGGCTTAGTAATAGGGTCCCGTTTGTCTCCCTTTGAGTACGCTAGTACTCATTATTGTACTGTGCTTTGGGTGAACGGAACCTTAAAAATTAATTCAAAACTTCACATATTTTGTGACGTCATATTTATGTAACACGAATAACAAAACAGCTCTTAGCAGATGATAAAAAGTAACTGATGTGAATAAATGCAAAATACCTTATTGTAGGTAACAACTATTCAATTATTATCCCCATTATGGCTTCCACACTGCTTGCGCTTTTCGTTCATTGCACGAACGTTAAGCAATGCTTTGTCAATCTTATCAGATTTCAGAGTATCAGAGCTACATTATTAACTCTCGGCTTCGTTTAGAATCTATATAAATCATTCATGGTGTTTTAGAACGGTAATGAGATTAACTGTTAATGAGATAACGGTACCAGTCATACTGAATACGCACACCTATCTATTAATAATCCAATACCTGATCAAAATGAGCGCATCGGTCGCTTGGTTACGGAAACGCTTATTCCTCCGAACAGAAATTACCCCGCCCTTATAACTGATAAGCTTATAAGCAGTAATTTCATTGACTTAAAACTCACTGAAAATATATTATGTGATGTAACTAAAAATTTAAGGTTTTCGGAATTTTTCCTTTGTGTGTGCTATGAAACGTTGTTTCATGCCAAATTTTAAGATTCCAGGTCGACTGGAAGTATCCTTTAGGTTTTGATTCCCTTGCGAATTGTCACGAGTTCAAAAATATGCGGCTTAAATTGCTGTTTCTTTTATTGCGTTGACATAAAAGTTTATAATTTTAAATTTTAAGTTTATAAGCTAAAATTTATTATAGACTTGAGTACTTGATATGAATTTCAATTTAATATCTCTACGCGTTCATGAGGAAAGGGGTAGTAAGTTTAAAATTATTAAAAATATTTTTATTACATGATTTTATTAAAAAAATTATGCTTTTCGCAATTTTCCCTTTATTTGTGCTATAAGACGTTGCTTCGTACCAAATTTCAAGATTCTAAGTTTACGGGAAGTACCCTGTAGGTTTTGATTTCCTTGCGAGTGTCAAAAATTTTCGGCATAAACGGCTGTATCTTTTGATTGCGTTGACTCAGAAGTTTGATTTTTTCACAGCTCCAAGGGACAGTAGACCTGAGTATTTGATATGAATTTCAGCTTCAAATTTAGGTACTTCTATGCAAGTGGTTGAGTTTTTTTTACCGCGCCACCTCGTCTGTAAGATCTACAGTGAATATTATGACGCAAAATGAAAAATGAAGTCCTATTGTCAAACAAAATTTTTTTAGGCGTGCGTCATACGAGTGAAATTGGCACGATTCATTTTTTTTGTGAAGACCCTCGGGTGTAGTATTAGTGGATTGGTCATTTTAAAGAAGTAGTGCTTTGTAACAACATATTTTTGTCAGATGTGTTGTTCCCAAGATATAGCTAGCCAAATAAATAAATTATAATAAATAAAATAAATAAAATTCGGTAAACGTCTACCTGGTGTTTCGAAACTAGTAGACCTAGACATTAAGGGTGCCTATCCTGAGACAAACAGTATTCAAATAATGACTTTGGAATCCGACACTATGTGTGATCCGACACGCACTTAGCCGATTTTTTTCAAACCCTCAGCTCAATTAACTTAAGTATAAAAAAAAGCTTTAATAGTTGCTGCATTTTTTTATTGAAGTGAAAACTTTAGGCGCGTTGGGTATTTATGAGATGGGAAAAAATCATTGAACTTGCGACACTGTAACCATGTAACATAACGGACACCATACCAGGAACACTCGCGGGGTCAAAACTTTGAGTCGTTCGCCAGGATCACTTGGAGGGTCAAAACTTACAAAACTGTAAAAACACATAAACAATAAACATTTAAGGTCCCGGTATTGTATTGTTCTATTTCAATCCATATTAATGAAATAAGTTGAAGGACTAATTACTCTTCGACTACCTACTTCACATCAGCGATCCGAAAAGCTATCAAATTCCTTCGTTAGAACATTTCTAATTAAATCTGGATGTTGCAAGACGAGGGTTAGTGTCAAACCTGTATATTCCAAATTCTAACCTGTTATCCAGATATGTAAAATTAAATTCCTTTTTGGATTGACAAATCATCTCTTTGAAGTGAAAACTTCTTTAGGCGCGTTGGACATTTTTTGAGATGGGAAAAAACTATTGAACTCGCAACCGTTACCGACACCGACAGGAACACTCGCAGGGTCAAAACTTATAAAACTGTAAAAAGTTTTCTCTTCTGTCGGCACTTGCGGAGTGGTTTTTATATTTTGTGTCAGAGTAGAGATAGATAAAATTATTTATGATCACAGCGATCACATACAAAACAAAAAACATGATGTAAAAATAAGGAAAAATATCATCATTATCTCCACAGTAATTAATATCATGATTATCTCAGCCGGAAGATGTCCACTGTTGAATATAGGCCATAGACGATAGAGGTTAGTTTTTTTAAAAATTCAAATAACTCTAAAAATAAACAAATAGTCATGTACAAAATTTAATTAACAGCTAAGAGACGTACAATCTAGACGTTCTTATCGCTGAGAGCGATTTTTACCAGACAACCCAGTGCCCGGAGAAAAAGCAAGGAGACAGGTAGTATACGGTACGCGAGCAACAACAACCGAAAAATAATTGGATAATTATTTTAAACTTAAACTAAAACATCATCATCATTATCATATAAGCCGAAAATCATCCACTGCTGGACAAAGGCCTCCCCCAAGGATCTCCACGACGACCGGTCCTGCGCTGCCCGCATCCATCGGCTTCCCGCGATCTTCACCATTTATATACTAACAAATAAAATACCATATACTTAATAGATAAAAGCTACTTGGACTATAAAATAAATAATTATATATACGCATATATATTATACATATATAAATAAATTAAAAAATAATTACTACATAAATACAATAATAAATATATTAGCAAACCAAAGTAAGACGCAGAATAATATTGTATACGGCACTAGCAGGCGTCCGTCACTTGCTCAAGGCCACTCGTTATAATATGCCTACCGCTTAGCGTATCGGAGACGATACAACGGACAGTAGGTTGACGCACGCCCGCCTGAGTGCTTGCACGTCACATTTACCGCTCTGAATATCGAAATGCCGAAACCACGCAATTATTATGCAGTGGATGGGTGTCACAGTCAAAAGAAAAATGAAAATTTGACATTTTTTTCATTGCCGAGAGATGAAACAAAGGTACCTAAGTTAATAGTATTTTAAATCTTTTGTTTTTTTTTAATTCCCTTTTCTCATTCCTTTACAAATTATTATTTATTATTATTATTTATTTTATTTTTATTTAAATTATCATCATTTATTCCTTAAACTTAGAACAATGGTGGGTAGGTACCTACTATGTTAATCGTCATAAATTAAGGATTTCAGGTATTATTTTAGTGTTTTTTTAATATAAATAACAGTTACCTACTACTTAATGTCATAACATAGTAGGTACCTAGTGTCGTCGTCGTGATTTAGGTAGGTAGGTATGTCAGAGAATAGAAGTACTAATGCGCCGGCCACTCGGTAGCTGAGGGGCACTTCTATAGCAGTAAATAAACCGTTTAAAACCAAAATCCAAGGTTTAATTTGTCAAGTACCATTACGTCATCGAAATAACTCCATCAAGCCCCGCCCCCCCCGCGCGCGCCGCCGACTTTTATTACTAGAACGAATGTAAACGAAAAAATCTCAAGAACTTAGCACAGATTACTAAATAGTTACTTCGTAAACTATAGCTTGCCTTCACAAGCCGTTTTTTGTTATGACTTGTAGATAGTAACAGAAAACCTATTTTCGTTACGTTTTTACCTAGCTTTCACTTAAAATAACAATAATTCAAGCTCACAATGAGGCCCTCTTGGGGAATGTTTTTGTATGAATAGTAGGTATGAAATTCTCCGTCAACTCAAGTAAAAAGCCATCTTTGATTGATTTTTCTCCGCTTTGCTCCTGTTTCCCTTTTGATTATTTGTTAAAATTATTTACGAGGTTTCAAATATTATCGACATTAAAATTTATTAAACGGGAATTCAGGGAAGGGAAAAAATGCATCTTTAATTTTATTAAACTCAAACATATTTGATTGACAAATATAAAATAATTGATTTTCTACAACATCCGTTTCATTACCAAAATCATCATAAGTACAACCCTAGCACATTCGCTCGATGACGCGCTCGCACGTGGGTCGCGCGGCGAGCAAAACAATCTCAACTCTCTGTATGCGTAGTTATGGCACATTTCTTCTCGCTGCAATCAGCTGGTATTATTATTAAGATTTTGTAGGCTAATATAGCGTAGGTATGGGAGTGATGTATCTGTTACGAAGTAACTATTTAGTAATCTGTGGCACTAGTCAGAGCACAGGGAGATATTCTTTAATTTTAGTTTTGAAGGAAATAAGAGATTAGGCTTGTCTAATGGACACGGGAAGGGAGTTCCATAGACTAATAGCTTGAAGAGTAAATGAATGAGCATAAAATTTCGAGGAGTGAGGGGGCACATAAAGGAGGAGGTTGTCAAAAGAACGAAGGGAGCGACTGTGAGTTGAGAAAAGAAATTAAAAGCGTTCCTTGAGATACGATGGTGATTTTGGAAAGAACAGAATAGAATAAAGAAGGGCAAGGATATGTGAGTTTCGACGAAGACGAATTGGAAGCCACTTTAGATCCTCTTGGAGGTCGGACACATGAAATCGTAATCCACATTTAGTAAGCCCTTGGCATCATCTCACCTGATGGTAAGTGATGATGATGCCGAAGATGTAAACGGGCTTACCAAGATTCTCTAAAGTAAAGGGCAACTGGCTATCATATCTGCTAGCCGGAACACATCAATGTTGTTTGAGTGCGTTTGACTGCAACTCACCTGATGGTAAGTGATGATGCAGTCGAGGATGGTACATGCAAACTCAAATAATGCCTATTCACTCTTGCCTTGAAGATCCCCAAATTATAGGAATGGGGAAACACTGACGCAGGCAAGGAGTTCCACTCCTGCGCTGTACGCATAATAAATGAAGAAGCGTAACGATTCGTGCGAAAAGGTGGAACATCAACCAAAAAGGGGTGCAACCATTTCGCCATAGAGGCGGTTAAGTTCAACGTGTAATTAATTACACATTTTGAATAGGTTTGCAAAACGCTCTAAGGCAAAACGACACACACGTGAGCCACAAGCTCCACGGCATCCAGCAATAACAATACGAGTATCTATTTAATTGAACATAACAATTATACAGGATGTAACAAAATGGGTGTGTAGGGCCTGTGATCATGATACATATAATACTAAACTAGTATTCCCAAGGAACCCATAGTCGATTCTCAAAAAAATAATTTCGACGCTCCATACAAACAAACATTCACAAAATTAATCAATTAGCTGATCGATTTGTATGAAAAAAGGTTTATTCACTAAAACAGCGAGTAAAAAGCTCTTTTAATCATTATTTTGGTGTTTTAAATTAGAACACAACAATATATTCGACCTCGCATCTCAGCTATACAACCTCCTTGCGCAATAAATACTAGATACAAACTCCTAATCCAAAGAATATTTTTTGACATACAAACTCCTTGTGCAAATAATTTCTCGAGATTTGATTGTTCGATATTTTCGAAAAGGAGTTGAGTATTAGATTAAAAACTGTTTTGTGTTCTTTGCGGTCATATCGTTAGTAAATTGGCGCTATTTTGATTATTTTAAGTTGTACGAACACAAAGAAAATTACTCTTTATTTTAGTAATTGTTCCAATTTTCATTAATTTACATTACTTTTTTATTTTTAATGTCTAAAATAATTTATTTTAAATAGGTGTTTACACACACTTTTAAATAGTCAAAAAAACTTATTGAATATTAAAAATAATTTCATGATTCAGATTACAGTCTAAGGTGGCATTTGTTATAGAATCAACATATATGTCTTTGTCATTTACATAATCTATTATTTTATAATATCCTCTGTAGCACAAGCATTTTTTGACATGAGTCTTGAATTTATTCTCTAATAAACTAGTTACATTTTCTGGAATTTTATGCGATTGTATGCGAGAATGTCGCGTTGATTGCTCACACCTAGCTTCCATCCAACTCAACTAATTTAAATGGGCAATAGGTCAAATGAAAAGCTCATTGCAGCGAGTGTTCTTGGACCGAAATGAACCGTACACTTTAATTATAACCGGAGATATCGACAAAGAAAGCTATGAAAATGGCGTTTGAGTGTAATTTGCGGATGGTGGCGCATCGGGAGCCGGGTCGTTCCTTTCCCTCTAATATTGTTGATGGGAGCGATGGCTGACTCTCGCGTTATACTCGTGACCGGGTGCTGTCCGTGTGAACTGGCCTACTCTTGTTGAATGCATTCAATGATTTATAAGTCTAACTTTTCGTGTCATATTGTTTTCATGTTCTTATGACATAATCTGGTTTATATCAAGGATTTAATTTTGACGTTATTATTGTTTATTTCTTGATTATTCACAAATGACATTGTTATTATTATTTTATGACTATCAGAAAGAGTGTTATTTGCACCTATTTTGAATAAATATATTGAATTGAATTGAAAAGGGCGAAAGTTTGATGGTTTTAAATGCTTTATGACAAATCTGTGTAACAAAACCTTTCATTTAAGAAAAAATAAGCAAATCGGTTTGATAGAACGGACGGATGGATTCGAAATAGATTTCATATACTTGATATGGTTGAAAATAAGGCGATTTTCAATGCTTGATGATAAATGTACGCATCAATAACTTTTACAAAAAATCGAGTGTGTGTATGTGTTTGTCTCTGCGTTCGTCCGGTGCTCTAGTTGGTAAAATTTGGGTTAGGGCTATATAACTTTTGTATCTCTAACCGTTATTTTTAAATCTCCTGTTTAGTTTTTTTAAGGTTTTTGATTATATTAAAAACAAATTTTATTCGAAAATGGCTTTAACGATTTTAATGAAACTCAGTAAGTTAAATTTTAAATGGCCTACACAGCACACGGTAATTAGTTATTCCTAAAAAATCTCAATGAGATATCTCCCATATATATCCAGGTTGTTACTTTTTCTTAAAAATGGCTCTCATGATTTTAATGAAACTTTGTACCTAAATAACTAGGAGATTTAATTACTCATTTATAAATATTTTATCATTTAATAATTCATCTAATATAACAAATATATTGGCAGTTTATTATAAACCTTAATAGTCATAATGTGTGGGCTAGATGAATGAAGTGTTAATTGAGAATTCAGAGATTTAATAACTCATTTATAAATATTTTATCATTTAATAATTCATCTAATATTGTTTTGGCAGTTTATTATAAACCTTAATAGCCATAATGTGTGGGCTAGATGAATGAAGTGTTAATAAAAAATTCGGTGATTTAATTACTTACCTATTTATAATTATAAGTTCGTCTAGTCGACAAATTTGTTTTCGTTATTGAAATTTGTGTGAGTACATATGTCAATTGTTTATATTAGTGTAAATATTATAGTATTTTGTACTTTGACTTTAATTATGTAGGACCTACCTATTATTTAATAACTGCATGTGCCTGGAGGCCTGGTATTTCAATAAATCTCTTACGCTATGGAAACAAAACTAATGTTACCCTGTATAGGAGGCGGAGGTATTTTAGTCGATTATAACAACAAATTTATTTTGATCAATTCATTTATTGACTGTGTATTCGTTTACGTTCATTTTAGAATAGCAGTTGATATTAGTGTCGATCTAGTTCTGATTCTTATATCTAAACAAGTTACTATCAGTTTAATAGGGGATCGGACTGTTAGTCATTTGAGTTACTTTTTATGATTTGTCAAAAACGAAATTTTGTTCTAAAAATATTTGAAATACCCACAAGTGACATGATAGATTTTTACCGTCATTGACAAAATTATTTTGTGAATTTTAACAATTAAAAGTTGAAGACGTGGTGGAAAATCAAAACAAGTAAGGTTTTTTGAAACTTCAAGGGGAAAGCAATTTAGGAAATCATATTATAGAATTTATTTTTAATGCCGTCCGATGCATTTTATTTCCGTGGCGGGTTGGGTAAGTCCATTAGCTTCACATCTGGAAGTCGCGGGTTTGATTCCCGGCGGAGTATAACATTGTATGACTCGGTTTGGTTGGAGGGGCATTTTCTAAGCTTGCCTGACTAGCTACCACCATCTTATCTAAGTCTTGCCGCCAAGTATCAATGTTAACAGCATTTATGTGTTCCGGCTCGAAGATAAGATAGCCAGTTGGGAAATGTTGGTAACCCCGCTTCCATCTTCGGCATCAGCGTCACTTACCATTAGGTGAGATGATGTCAAGGGCTTACCAATTGTAGTTAAAAAAATGTTAGGAACTGCGTGTCAAAATTATTGTGTTGACTTCAAGTACACGTGTGCCAAACGGCTAACCTGTACATTGTTCTGCCGTTTTTTTTTTGCGTACAACTAGTACAGTCATTAGCAGATTCACAAAACTTATTTTTTTTTTAACTTGTTACCTACATTTTTAAAATTAAGATTTTTTAAATTTACTTCATCATATCAGCCAAAAAACATCCACAGCTGGACAAAGCATCCCCCAAGGATTTCCACGACAACCGGTCCTGCGCTTCCCGGGGTCTTCACCAGGTCGTCGGTCCACCGCGTGCGAGGCCTGCCTTCGCTACGTTCAAATTATTATTTACCAAGAAGAAACTACATACTTCAATATTTTAACTTTTTCTTTAACTTCCGATCTTTGACGGCACTTATATTTAACTGATAGAAATTGTATGAAACAGGGAAAACTAATTTTATAACCCGGAAAAATTAAAGAGACTTGCTTGAATCTACTAAACAATTAAGTAACCTACTATTACCATCACCCTGACAAGCCAACATTTATCACCAATTAATTAAATCCAAAATTAGTTAGTACGGCTAGGGCGAGAGTACGCCTAATCGACAGATACCAACAAAGTACTGATTTGAGCCTCCGGGGGTTAATATCTTGACCCTCGTCATGTCACCAAGTTACCAATTCTGACTACGCAGTTCCAAGAAGTACCTGCGTACTACGAGTAAGTATGTCATCTCTTTGTTAATTCATGTATGTTTCTGCCTACATCGTAACTTGAACTACCAGTGGCGGATTTACGGGTCAAGTGTGAGTCAAATCGCGCACCGAGGGGTTCAGTAACACCATCCCTTTGGTAAGGAACCCTAAAAACATCAACGACTACATCATTCAATACAAAAGACATTAACGAGACTATCAAAACGTAAGTTTGAAATCGCAAAAAATGTTATCTACATAATAAAGGTTGACTTTTAATTAGTTCTTGATAGCAAAGGATATGAATGTACTCGTGACAACAAACAACTTTCCCAAAGAAACTATATGTCAAATATAAAAAAAAATTGGTCCTTATACACTTTTTCCGATTTGATAACTTAATTAATTATGTATCGAGGACCCATTTTTTTTTAATTTGACATATAGTTCCTTTGGGAAAGTTATTTGTATTTACGGGAACATTCATATCCTTTGATATCAAGATTCAAGAACTAATTAAAAGTCATCCCCTGTATAAAAGGAAACCATGACCGGCCATGACTGACTGAATGACTGATCTATCAACGCTCAGCTCAAACCACTAGATGCATCGGTCTGAAATTTGACATACATTATGACCTAGACATTCGCTAAGAATGGATTTTTAAAAATTCTCCACTTAAAGGGGTGTAACGGGGGTTCAACATTTGTAAGAAGAAATCATATAAATTACCTCTCGATTTTTCAACCAATCTTGACGAAATTTCACTAGCACGTAGCCTGTGTCATGCAAATGGACATAGATTACTTTTATCCCGTGGAAAGAGCATATTTTGGTAAACTCCCTGAGGGAACTAAAAAAAATTTTTTTGTTAATTTCTTTAACATTGCAACATAATGATTTTTTGCACAGAGATAATCGAGGGGGTAGAAAATGGCATAGACTACTAATTAGCACGATGTACTCCCCGAGGGATATGGGGAAAACTCATTTCCATTCTCGCGCATGTCGCAACAGAGCGAGGCATTTTCGTAGTTTTTGCACAAACATGGTTGAGGGGGTGGGAAGTGACATAGACTACTAATTAGTATAGCTCGACATATTTCCCGAGAGATCTGGGCTAAATTCATTTCCACGCTCGCGCCCATCGGCGTCGCAATGCGGCAAGGGATTCGAATAGTTCAGGGGGTGAAAGTGACATAGACTGCTGATCAGGATAGCCCGATAGAGTTCGCAAAGGATCTGGAGACAACTAAATTTCACGCTTTGTGATATTTTGCACAAAGATCATTGAGGGGTGGGAAATAAAATAGCGAAAGAATCGAAATAACTTATTGTTTCAATTCAATTAGGCATGTCGAATATCGCATAGGGTACTTTACGTGACGTCATATTTTCAATCCCGGATAATCAAAAGACTAAAAAAGCGTCCGTGGCTCAACCGGTAACGACTCGGTCCATCTAACCAGAGTAACCGGGTTCAAATCTGGACGGCCAATGTACCTACCAATGAGTTTTTCAAAATAACTTACGTACATATACTTAACGATTGCTTTAACGGTGAAGGAAAACATCATGAGGAAACCTGCACACGCCTGCGAAGAAACTCGAAGGTTGTGTGTGAATTCGACCAACCCGCACTGGGCCCGCGTGGTCGACTAAGGCCTAATCGCCCTGATTCAGGGTAGGCTCGAGCCCCTCGGTGGGGACGTATATGAGCTGATATAATAAAAATCAAAAGACTCCTCCAGGAAAGGAAAAACATTTTATATTTGGAATGGCTCAATGTAACTTTCACTGGTAGATTAGGTGTATTCGATGTGTTAACACCTGATTATAGTTACGAAAATACGAAAATATACTTTTGAATCCGGAAAATCGGGGGGTTCCCGAAGGAATCGAAATTATTTGAGTTTGCGTGTACCATCCTCGATTGCATCATCACTTACCATGAGGTGAGTTGCAGTCAAACGCACTCAAATTTTTAATAAAAAAAATAAAAAAACCCATTGTTTTTACTTCAATTAGGCGTGTCGAATAACTCATGTATCTTGTGAAGTCGATGTATATTGGGCGCGCTAAAGCTGTTAACTGTTGTTTACGCCGTAATCATATTTTAAAAACTCGCGCGTTAGGTTATGTGTGTTCAATCTTCCATATCCTGTAATATTCCTCTCCCTTTCCCACTCACGCATCGAATATGGCGCCTCGAGTGAGAAAGCATAGATCGACGCCATGCCTGCTGGTGTCGAAACCAAGAACTACAAGAACAAGATGTCTTCCGCTATGACAGTGCAACGAATGCATGTCGCTCCGCAAATAAAAATAATTTAATATCCAACCGCTGTGAAAGACCAAAATATAATCTGTGTGTGTGCAATCTGAAGTGCTAAGCAAAGTGCCTACCGCGAGGAGTTGCAGTAAGGAAGAGGAGAATTTGAGCCAGCGCTGACTATCCACGTGCCGCTTTACTTCGTGATGGTGAGTCCCTCTCCCTTCTTTTTCCTTACTTTTAATTCCTGATTGAACACACGTATAGTCGCAATATCTCATCCGCTATATATCACCCCGCTCCGCAAAAATACAGTCCACTTAACCTTCAAAAATCCGAACCGGCTATACCATTCTTTTGGTCGGATTCGAGCTAGATAACTATATTTTATTGGTGTTAAACTCTGATAGTTTACACGTAATATTCCCGCTTTCCACTATATTTTATTGGTGTTAAACTCTGACAGTTTACACGTAATCATACCGCAATCTCATTGTATTACTTAATACCCGCAATTACTTAATACTTAATCAATTTTCACACGCTGATCGCGTTGAAAATAATACCCAGTTAGCCGCTTATTATATTTAGGTACATACCTATATTTCGTTCCGCATCCATACATACTTATAAATTTATACGAGTACCCGCATAACTCATAACTGACCTACATCTCGTTGCGATATCTGTGTCAGTAAGCCATACCAATTACGTGTGTACCTACATAAATATTATCTGCCTAGTACTGCGTATAGGTACCTTCATTATTTACGAACGATAAGGCAGCCTTTCAAAATGGAAGCTAAATTATCCATGTCAGAGGCAAAAAACAGTGCGATATTCGCGCGCTTAACTTGTCTTAGTGACACCGCTCAAAAGGTACCTATCAAGACTACGGATCTTCGTTCCACGGAGACATTTATGGCAGAATCTGAGACGTTAGCAATTATACGTCAAGAATACATTTCAAATTTAGACTCCATTAATGAGTTAGGCTTTCAAATTAATTCTAACTATAAACCAAATTACACGCCGCTTAATGCCTTCGAAGACATTTACGCAAGAATTCAAAGAGTCCGGTCTCGTATAACAGATAACGCCATCAAAACAAAATCGAACACGTATGAAAGTAAGGGCGAGTTACCACTCGTTAAACTTCCACCAATTAATATCCCTTCGTTCGATGGAAAAATTGAAAATTGGCCTGTTTTTTATGAATCATTTAAGGCGAATATACACTCGAATCAAAATTTAACCGACTCTCAAAGGATTCAATATTTGACCGGTAAATTAACGGGTTCCGCTTTAAAAATAATCTTTGGTATCATTCCCTCAGGTGAAAATTATTTGTCAACTTGGGAAAGTTTAGTTCAAAAATATCAAGATAAAAGGGCTTTAGGGTGTCACTACATGTCCATATTATTTAATATTAAATCCGCAACAAATAATTCCACTTCGTTAAATTCATTTGTGGAAACTTTCGACGCCGCTGTTTCGGCTTTAAAACTTTTGAAGATTGACGACTTAAAAGATTTTATTTTGCTCAACATGGCACTACGTAAAATTGACTCAGCTACCGCTCACGCCTTCGAGACTTTTGTAAGAGAAAAAGAGATTCCTTCTTATAAGGATTTCATTGATTTTACTAAAAGCCAGGTAAAAATATTGGACCGCACCGCTCCTACATCGTCGCAATCAAAACGCACAGTGGAACACCACCCTAATAGTAATACATAACAGGGTCGCTCGCATGGTACCTAACAATCTCAGACTTTTCTCGCTAATGATGGCGAGAGTTTTGAACCCTGTTCAATGTGTAACAATGTCGACCATCAACAATTGTATAGATGTCCCGCGTTCAAAGCGCTTCCCGCCAGAGGTCGTTTCGAGTTTGTTAAATCGAAACGAGGATGTATAAACTGCTTAAGTTTATCTCACACCGCTTCCAATTGTAATTCAAAATACGCTTGTAAGTCATGTAAAAAGCCGCATCACACTTTATTACATTTAAATAATGATAATAATACACAACTTGGCTGGAGGCACGGACAGACAGACAGACAGACACAACTTGTCTTCACAACTTGGGGCACTGCCGTGCCGCCAGACGGCGCCGCGTCACGACAAGCGCAGCGAGCCCGCCCCCCTGTACTCTCTACGAACGCGACCGCCGTAGGTGACGCGATACCGTCGGCTCACTCGAACGCGCAGGCTTCTGATAAGCCCACGGACGCATCAGTCAATGTGTCGCTGTGCGCTCACGCGCGATCTAATGAAACGCAATTTCTTGGTACGGGGTCTTTACATAATACTACAATACTTCTTTCGACCGCGCAAGTAAATGTTTTAAATAATGACAAACAAAATATTTCCGTGCGATGTTTAATTGATAATGCTTCGCAAAATAATTTGATTACGTCCGCATGCTGTGAACAGCTTAAAATTAAACCTATTCCTCACTCCAATTCATTTATCAAGGGCATCGGCTCCGCTTCACAAACAGTTCGCGGATACGTTCAGCTTCTGGTGACCGCTAAAAATAAGAAATATTCTTATAATATAACCGCTTTGGTTGTAGATAATATAACCGACCGCATGCCATCTGAATATGTTGACACTACGATAGTGCGACATTTAGTTAACTTACCGCTCGCCGACCCCTTTTGGCACATCTCAGGTGAAGTCGAGTTGATACTCGGCGCTCAGCTGTTTCCGCATCTATTGCTAGGTGGCAAGGTCGTTGCACCCCCCGCTCCCGCTGCTATTGAAACCGTATTTGCTTATGTTTCGATGGGCGACGCACCTACCACTTCTAACTTTAATAAAAATAACACCGCTTCTAAATGTAAAAATATGAATTCCGCTACTTTCTTCACCTGTTCGGAAGGTGTAGGGGCGCACGACCGCTTCGATAGCTTGCAGCTTGATAAAACTTTAACTAAGTTTTGGTTAATGGAAGAAATGCCTGCTAAGCAGTTTCTTAGCCCCGAGGAAAGTCAGTGTGAGGAAATGTATGCTGCCACTGTGTCACGTGACACGACGGGCCGATATTGCACCGCATTGCCGTTCTGTGGAGATCCTTCCGAGTTGGGTGACTCCCGCTCGACCGCTGTCCGCCGGCTACTGTCGTTGGAGCGCAAGCTTCAGGATCCCGAGCTGCGTACCAGCTATAACGATGTAGTTCGGGACCACATAGAAAATGGTTATCTCTCCGAGGTGCCGCCCGACAGTGAGGACTACTCGCAGGGATATTTTATACCGCATCACGCCGTCGTGCGACGCGACAAAGAGACTACGAAAACTCGTATTGTACTTGACGCTAGTGCTAAATGCCACAATGGCATTTCACTTAATGATATTCTCCATACAGGACCAAATCTCCAAGCAGATATATTTGTCCTGTTATTAAATTTCCGCTTATTTGAGATAGCGTTATCCGCTGATATAAAACAGATGTATCTCAGGATTCTTATAAAACCTGAACACCGCAAATATCAAAAGATTTTATTCCGTTTTGACCCTTTGCAACTCATGCGCGAATATCATTTTAATCGTGTTGCGTTTGGTCTAAAATGCAGTCCTTTCTTAGCTATGCGCACTGTGCGACAGTTAGCATCAGATGAACGTGACCGGTTCCCGCGCCTTGCTGAGGTGGCCTCTCATGAATTATATATGGACGATTTGACTACCTCCGTACCTACTATAGACGAGGGAAAATCTCTTTCGCGAGAACTTATCGAATTATTTATATCAGGGGGTTTTCATTTAACTAAGTGGGCTAGTAACTCACCTGAGTTGCTCGACTCTGTACCGCAGTCAAATCGCGCTTCTATTGAGTTTTCGGATAGCGAAAATATGAAAGTTTTAGGCCTAAAATGGCTACCCGCTCAGGATATATTTACCTTTTCCGCTTTTCCTGCTAGGGAAACTTTTACCAAGAGAACAATTCTCTCAACCATCGCACGCTTATGGGACGTGCTCGGTTTTGCCGCTCCTGTCATACTATTCGCTAAACTTTTAATCAAAGAGTTATGGCTACTCAAAGTCGGTTGGGACGATCCCATACCTGACAACATACTTTCTTTGTTTCAACAATTTAATGAGCAGCTACCTCTTTTCACCGCTTGTAAAATCCCGCGGCACTTAGGTGTTGCCACTGGTTGTAGCACAAACATAGTCGCATTCGCCGACGCAAGTATGAAAGCATACGGTTGTGTAGTGTATCTTCACGTCACCGATAGCGAAGGAAGCGTTCGTGTCAATCTTATATGTGCGAAATCTAAAGTGGCTCCTGTCAAAGTAGTTTCGTTGGCACGGCTCGAGTTATGTGCCGCAGTAATGATGTCGAAACTTGTTCGACTGATTAATGAGACTTATAGTGCTCGTACAAAAATTGATAATGTATTCGCATTCTCTGATTCGAAAATAGCGCTTTCTTGGATCAGTTCTTCACCGCATAGATGGGATATTTATGTCAGTAACCGCGTCGCAAAATGTCAGGAAAACCTTGACCCGCGTCATTTCTATCACGTCAGTATAATAGAAAATCCCAGTGATTGTTTATCCCGGGGTCTCTTACCGGAACAATTATTATCCCACCCGCTTTGGTGGCACGGCCCTACATGGTTGTCCGCTCCTATATCAAGTTGGCCTGTCACTCCATTTGTTCCAGAGGCTTATGAGACTCTACCTGAATTTAAGAGCAAAACTCTCGTTTGCTCAACTCCCAATACCGCTGCTCCTGGTTTTATTTATGACCTAGTACAAAAGTATTCCTCTTGGAATAAAATCTTGCGGGTTATTACCTACATTTTAATATTTACAAAACGTTTACCTCGTAATGACCGCATTTCCGCTTCTCAGCTCGAAATAGCTGAAAGATACTTAATTCGCGCCGTTCAAGACTTCCACTTTAAGCAATTGTCTCGCGATTTAAAAACTAATAAAGTTACTTCATCACCATACAAAAAACTTGATTTGTTCATCGATGAATATGGAACAATAAGAATAGGAGGTAGACTTTCAAATAGTAATTTACCTTACGAAGCTCAGCATCCGGCGTTGCTACCAAAGCATGATCATATTACTCACCTTTTAATTGATTATTTCCACCGCCTACATTGTCACACCGGTGCCAATGTATTGAGTTCTTTATTACGCCAAAAATATTGGATTTTATCTTCTCGAAATGTGATTAGACAACGTGTCCATGCGTGTAACTTTTGTTTTAAAAACTCACCTACTCCTCTCAATACTAAAATGGCTGATTTGCCTTCTTACCGCGTACAAGAGACTAAAGCTTTCGTTCATACGGGCGTAGATTATGCTGGCCCTATAAATATAACTCCGTGTAGACGCCGCGGACAAAGAAGTCAGAAGGCTTACATTTGTCTATTTATCTGCCTAGCGACCAAAGCAGTTCACATTGAACTAGCTACAGATCTCTCGTCCGACACCTTTATTTCGGCTTTCAAACGCTTTATTTCTAGGCGTGGTCCTGTTTCTCATATGTACTCAGACAATGGTACGAATTTTGTGGGAGCTAAGTCTCAGATAAACGAATTACTTACTGATCATCGCATCGAATGGCATATGATTCCGCCCGCGCTCCTCATTTTGGAGGAATTTGGGAGGGTAATATTAAAAGTGTTAAACTTCATTTATACCGCGTGATTGGTTCACAGTTGCTTACCTACGAGGAACTTTTAACCGTTTTGACACAGATCGAGACGATTATTAACTCAAAACCGCTTTGTATTTTATCAGAGGACCCCTATCCGGAGCCTCTTTCTCCCGCACATTTTGTTATGGCTTCCCCATTAACTTACCTACCTGTCATGCCCGTTTCTGAAGGAACGAAGACCCTGCGTCATCGCAAAGAGCTTCTCGATCAGATGGTTAATAGCTACTAGAAAAGATGGCGTTTAGAATATCTTAATTCTTTACAAATAAGAAAGAAATGGCTTACTGATACTGATACTGATAACGTTAAGCCAGGTGTTGTCGTATTGATACATCAAGATGATGTTTCCCCGCTCCGCTGGCCGTTAGGCATTATACAAAAGGTTTACCCGGGTAAAGATGGTAGAGTTCGTGTTGCTTTAGTTAAGACCGCGACTACTTCTTTTAAACGTCCTATCGTAAAACTTTGCCCATTGCCTTCTCAATAATTTCTTAATTATAACTTCCTTAAATTCAATGTGTTTTATAGGTAGGTAGGTTGCTGGCAGATCCAGTCGACTAGCACGGAGTTCCTTGTGCGAGCCGCTATGTGAAGCGGAGTGTCACCACGAATCTTGTCCTGGATGTTGATGTCAGCACCCCAGCGAATTAGAAATTTGAAGATTAATCGACCCTCAGCTGTGCTTTGGCTGGCTGCAATATGAACACATTGTTGTCCAGAAGAGTCAAACTCTTGCAACAAGTAACTGTTTACGTCGCTGATGAGCATCTTGAATGACCGCAAGCTCTCGGCGGTTCCGTCACGACAGAGACAGTGAAAGATGTTTCCATCCTCGGGATCGTCAGTTGACAAGTCATGAAACAAGGCCATGGTCTAGAAATGCGACGTAGGTCCGATGTAAGTGAAACTGTATGACTGATTACTTTACTAAATGTGAACTATTTAAATACATTATTAACAATCCAATTAGTCACAGTCTGTCACTGAGAAGATCGAAGGTCGAAGCGATAACGTTTTATAACGAAGTTTACATAGCTTTTTCAACTAATATCGGTTTGTTTACGATTGTAGTCCAATAAAAACTTTATTCATTTCAGGACGGATTTAGATAAATTAATTACTATGCTAATTATCGTTTCGACAAAACTACATTGTTCATTATTAATTTCTAAATGCATTTCTAATACCAACTAAAGAAGCATAAAAGTAACAAAATAGCATTTAAAGTCGCAGTGTTTACTTTTGTAATAAATTAATGATGAAAAAAGTTATTAACAAGATTTATTTAAAAAATAAAGCTTAAATCCTAAGTTTTCTAATTAAAACTAATCTTACAGCTACAAAGAATAGAAAAATAACTTTTGAACAGTCCAGGTGGCTCTCATTTTAACTTAAAAAGTAAACTTAACTTTTTATAGTACTAGGTCTAATCACGATAAAACATAAACTAGAAAATTACATACTTAACTTTACATATCAATAGATCATCACAAATCATAACTTCATTCAAAGAACTTACCACGCTTCAATTTTGCTTATTGATACTGTGAAATTGTAAAAACCATATAATCGACCAATCGGCCTGGTCAAACGCAATATGCCATGGAGTCTTCATTTCTGAACAAGTGCTTCTCGGTAACCCGTGACCCGTTATCAATTATTTAGTACGGAATTCCCGGAGATGGGTCAGTCGTATGATGATGAAACCACGTAAATATTATTGTTCTGCTTCAAGCTGATGGAGATAATGTATAAATTCGAACGGGAGAATTCTGTCTCTGTACAACCTGTTTATCAAGTGCGTTAAAGATTCTGGAAAGTATCCGACCTTGCCTGAGTACATCGAGTACATTGTAAAGACGAAAAAGTTCAATGGTGATTTGGTGACTATTTTGCCGCCGAATGTGTATTTTGATATCGAGGATGTGTACTCGCGTTATCGGGGAATCACGAGTAAAATTGAGGTTAAAGAATTTATAAAGGTGACTGATAGTTATGTTAATAGGTCGGAAAGGATTAAGGTGGAAGAGATAGTTAAGTTTAATGATGATGAAATCAGTGAATTTATTTCAAAGGAAGAACTAAGGGCTAATCTTAAAAAGAATGTTATTTAATATAATAATTTATTATGACTGATAGTTGCTAGTAAAATTAAGATGACTTTTTGTTACAAAAATGTCCAACTTAGTCTAAAACAATGAGATAATGTAAATAGATAAGTGTAATAAAAATTATTCGATATACTCTCGTATTGTTTATTTCCCTCATTTCATATGTTGTCATAGTTAAAATTTAGAATTGTTGTAATATTAGACACTAAATATTAATGTGAAAAAAATTTTATTTCTAATAGTTTTATATATTAGTACTCGATAGGAGGAGTTTATATATATATATATATATATATATTAAAATATATATATACTTCCTCGATGTTATTTCTAATAATAGATAATATTTCAGAAACAATTATTTTGATGAGCAAGTAAATTTTTGTCATTATATAATAGCGTCTATGATAAGCTTGATTACAAATGGCGGTCACTTAATCTCTTACTAAGTAAGCGGACTATATATCGCCGCCATTTAGTGATCAAGCTGATCGTAGACGCCATTTCGTGATGATGTGATCGTTGATTTTTTTAAAAAATCAGATAATTTGTCTGTTCTAAGATGAAAAATATGGGGATCTAGGTTTAATTTAATCTAAAATAATTAAGCTGTATTTACAAAAACCATAAATAATTTATTGACACTTATATACAATATTTACTCTTAATAATAAAGAAATTATAATTCTGATGTTCATTTTCGGGCCAACGAAGGATGATCAAAAGTAGGGTGATTTTTCAAGAGTTTCTTATTCGTTTCCATCATTTTCCTCAATACTGGAACCTCATCGATTGCTCGGCACCTATCACTGTCTAAAATGTCACAGATTCCCTCAACAGTAGTCTTTCTTCCATCCACTAGTTTTTCAACGGGGCAACAATCGTTGAGGTTTCTACACTGAAAAAAAAAATAATCTTCAATTAATTACTTTAATAAAAGAATATAACTGAACTTTTGAGAACAGCACGCAAATTCAACTTACGTAGTGATTAACAGGAAAACACTCCTTAGACTCTGTTTCAGCTATCACCATTGCAACCATCGAAATGAACAAAAGGATTAAACAGGCCATTTTAAAATTTTGCAGCGAACTTTTACAGTGTAGACCAGTTCATCACAGATGCTAATACACTGTAAAAAAAAACCGGTGTGAGTCCAGGCGGTGTACGGTGTTAAAATTTTCGGTGTTAATTTTAACACCGAAACCGGTGTTACAGTAACACCGTAAGCGGTGTAATTTTTTTTTTCGGTGTTAAAACGGTGTTAAAAATTTTCTGATGTTGAATATATTTTAACCAACGCAATTTTTATAATTAAACGGTATATATTTGATAATTAGAAATAAATAGTTAGGCAAAATTCTAAATAAGTACATATTGATATTAAAATTTTTTTCACATAAAAAAAATTTGAAAAACGGTTGACCCTAAAGGCCATCCCTGCAACTTCCCGCTCATTTCAGTCATGAAGCGTTTGCAATTTTGCCACTAGATGTGATGTTTTTGAGCTCTTCGAGCTCAAAAATTTAATTTTTATGTTATTTCGAGCTCAAAAATAAAGCTGTTCGATATTTTTGAGCTCTTCGAGCTCAAAAGTTTGACGGTAGTTTGATGGAACAGAATTTTTTCAACTTTCAATCTGCTATAACTTTTAAATGGGTCAACCGATTTTCACGCGGTTTGTGGCAATCGATGCAGTTTTTTGAGTACTATAAACATTATGTGAACACAAATCAATCAGACAAAAAATTTTAGCGTTTTTCTTGAAAAATTCAATTTTTTTGATTTCTTTCGTTCACGATATCTCACAAACGAATCAACCGATTTTGTCTCGCTCAGCGGCGATCGACGTGTTTTTTTGATTTCAAGAGCTGATTAGTTTATGGAATCGATCGGTGTAGTCGTTTTGAAGTTATCTCAAAAAAACCACTTTTGAAAAAAAATTTTTTCGTAGTTTTTTTGAGATTTCTTGGAATCTACCGGTCTGAATCGGTTCAAATTTTCAGGAAATCAAAGTTTGGTAAAACTCTTTAGAACGCCGTTTGGTAAAGTCCAATCGGTTGAGCCGTTCAAAAGTTATAAGAGGTTTACATACATCCATACACACACACACACACACACACACATACAGACATAGGTGACACCCTCACGGGAACCGTCAAAATAGCTTCCTAGGACCTCAAAACGTCGAGATCTGATGAAAACTCCATTTTTGAAAAACGGCGAAAAAGGCATTGATGACTTGACATATTTACCAATTTACGGTGAAATAAAAAAAATTTTTGTTTATAATAATAGCTTAATGGTATGTTGTAAACTATGGGAGACTATTTGTTACGATTCGAGCCTATGTGCAAATGAAATAATTGAAAAAAAAGAACATAATTATCAAATTATTAATTTTTCGGGTTTAAAATTTCCATTATGTTATGAAAAACACCAAAGTTATGATAAAAATAATTATTACATAGTTACTAAACATTTATTATTGTAAATATTTTATAAATTGTTGTATTTAATATGTTAAATTAATTTATGTTTTATTTTACTTCTTTCAAGTTGTATAATAAACATTATTCTTTCAATTTTAATTAATATTTAATATTTATATTTAATACTTCCTGTGTTCCATCAATTTTTCAAGACTCACAGTAATATAAAGTAACTTTACTCCAATGTAACACCGGTATTACACCGGTTACACCGATTCAACACCGGTTTAATACCGAATTTTTAACACCGCGGACAAACATTTTAACACCGGTGTTAATTCATCGGTGTTACACAGCGGTGTTAAAATGAGTCCATTTTAACACCGCTTTTTTTACAGTGTAGAACACTGATGTCCCCTATGAAGACCAGTCATATATACCCTCGTACGACGTACGACTTGTTTGTTCCCTTGTTGTTGTGAAAAACCCAGTAGCATTTTTTTCAAAACAGGATGCTGATATCTTATCGGTAATGCGATGATGTTTCCGTTGCTGATGTAACAATTGTCAGTACTGTTCACTTAGGTTATCATGTAAAATAATGACAACAGATGGCCTCAGAGTCAGCTATATTCATTTTAGAGGGTGACACATGACCATGATAGTGACCGAACCAACAGAAAAGCCAGTGGAATGTCTTCCCGAGTGGAGCAAAGTGAGTATTTTTTTTACACTGTTTCGCAGCTCACTGAGCTTATAAGGGTTCGGTTCCAACCTCTTAGCTATGGAACCGGCTAAAGCGAGTATTTAAGTAATAACTATCGTCTTATTTTAATCACTTGTACTTAATGAGCATGTTTATATTTTCAGTGTGGACTGTCGTCAGAACCATGTTGTCACAAAAAATTTGGAAACAGAAGTTCTCTAGTGATGAAACGATACTGTGATTACCTGGTAAGCAGTTCTTGTGTTACTCCGGACAAGATGTTTCGCTTTGAAGATTCACGGCATATAGAGGAATTAAAAGATGATGAAGATTTTCAAAGAGACTACAATAATTATGTGAAGGATTTAGAAAAAATTGAACGACATCTAGATCTGAAGCATTTTATGGACAGGATGTTCAGTACAGGACCTTTGGAAAAAATATCTAAATCTATTAAATAATAATAATTGCTGACTAGAATTGTACTTTATAATTTGTTAAATTATAACGTAGCTAGTAATTATGGTAAAAACTAGATAAAATTTTGTATTGCGTACAATGGCTCGTGACTGGGCTTCATGCAGGAATTAGCTCATTCCAAAAACATTTACCAGACTCTTTTACTATTAATGTCTACATGGTGAGGCTAGAACCAATGTCAACATTGTTGTAGAACTTAATGCGATCCATTGATAATGTCGTAACTAATTTAAAGTGTTCTCTACTGACTTGGGTCATTTTTGCATTAGTAATACGCATCATTAGGGCACTATACTATTAGTAATAAAACAAAGTGTATTGAGGACAATCTCATTGATAAAGTTGTTAATTAATTATCTTATTTAATTATTTTACGTATATTGCATGCATTGCGCATGTGGAACATATACGGCACATGTAGAACATATCCCGCGCAGATGGGACATTCGAATTAAAGAAAACTGACTATTATTCTATTTTAAACAATTACATGAGTATTATAGCCTAGTAATTTGTTAAGTATATTTTTTATTTTTAAATTAACCGACATATTATAAACAACGATACATTTATTCAAATATAGTAAAAATAAGTATCCAGGGAATTTACTATTAATTTAGATCATATGTTCTCACTACAGAGTGCTTAAATTTAAAACTAATGGAATTCATTGCAATACTTAATTTAAATGCTACTTATCGACACTAGTTGTTATTAAATATGAAAAATTTCATCACACTGATAAAAAATTTTCCTTGATTCAAGGAAGAAAATCGGCTGCCCAATTTCAAAGCACAGTAAGGAACAAATTTTTCAAAGACGATTTTTTAGCATTTTTCGTTCTAATGAAGTCGAATTCGTTCTAATGAACATGATTAAATTGAAGTTTAATTTTTGTCCCTTACTTTGTTTTAAAATTGGGCAGCCGAAATCTTGAACCAAGAATACCATTTTGAAGAAAATGATGTTCTTATTTATTTATTTATTTATTTATTTTTACATAGGCCCAACAGCAATTGCCATTCACAAGGCCACAGTATAGTACATATTTATACATTGGCGATAGACTTATATAACCATATGCTATACTTAAATAATAATAAAATATGAAGTTAATATAAAAATTATAAAAGTTAGTTTTTGAGTCAAGAGAATAAATTCTTGACGCAAGAAAAATTTTCTCACATCAAGAATAATTTTTTGGCCTTCAAAATGAAATTCTTGAATCAAGTAAAAATTTTTAAACAATTTAAAAAAAAGGGTCTCTCTTATTTTCGTCATAATTTTCCGATGAATTACTCCCCGGCGACGAGGTTTTACTGAGACCATTATTTAAACCTGTCTTTCTCCACTGTGTCTCAAAACCGTACTAGAAAAAAAAAAATTTGAGTTATAAAATCGACATTACAGGATTTACGTCGAAGATGAGTGAGAAATTATAAAATTTTCTTTGAGTATTTTTTCGATTTAAAATTTGAAGCTTATTATAAACTTCAATGGATTGAACTAGATTTATTTGGACTTGAAAAAGAATAAATTTTAATGAAAAATTTGTTTTTCTAAGTCTAATCATCAGATCTTGGGGTTCACATTGTAACTCATGTAAGTGAAATCCTGTGACAATATTACTGCAAATGAGATTCATATTTCAACCTACCAAACCCGATTGTCTTCCTTGGACTAATATCAAAATTAGTGCACAGACTAGAAGGCACAATAACAGTCTTGCGCTGCCCATTTTATAGTTGTTATCTGTCAATCAAAAATCACGAATGTATTGTCTTAAAGGCGCAAAACTAAAATATTGAAACTTTAAAGGCACAAAATTACGGTAAAAACAAAAAAATACTTACGTAGATAAATGAGATCGAAGTGAGCACTATAAAACTAACTTTTATCAAAAGTAAGCTCATGAACACTAAAAGTCTAGACCAAATGTGGGTCTTTATATATTGGCGGAGCGCTAAAGTTTTTTCGACGACAAAAAATTGACTGTAATGTGCCCAAAACATTGCAGATTATCGGACATTTTAAAGCACAAAAACTATTTGTGTTCAAAAGTTTTGTGAAATATAATGCATCTTTTACACTTGATTTTGTATTTTTTTGAAAGTTCTGCCACTTTCGATGCCGAGGGCTGGAGAAAGAGGATAAAAAATAAAAAAAATTGATCCTACTGATTTTAAAAATTTATATCATTGTCTCAGTAACCCTGTAGTTAAAACTTCTGTAACATTTTAATTTTTTAATTACCAATGTGTGTTCTGAAAAAAAAAGCTATAATTTGTGGTCACCTTACGCTATTGCAGACGAGACCTATATTTATAGAGCTCGGTCCTCTGCACAACTAAAAATAAAAAACGCATCGCTAAAGCAATAAACGTTGATATATGCTCATTTGAAATGATAATGGCTTCTTATTACCATGTGGCTATATTCTTGCACAAATTGTGCGGCATATATTAAATATAATAAACGTCTTAGTCAAGGCTAGTTTTTGCTTTTTTTGATTTTCTCTATGTAAACCACTATTACTACAGTAAGAAGTAGTTGAGATGCAGTACTCTTTTTTGAAGCATTCACGTGCGCAGAAGACAAAAAATGGATGTCCTATAGGACAATATATTGTCAGTGATTGTCAGCTTTTGAATCATTAAAACGAGTACTAGTGATAATGAGTCACTGTCATTGCCAAGGGTCCCAATGGATAATATCAAGTGCCAACTTCTTCAACGCCTTGACAGTATTAGGACTGGCAGATCCAAAGAAACAATTATTCTTAAATGCCTTTTTTTAGTTCTCTATAATTCCTATGATGCAAGGACAGGTTAGCTTTAGGAATTTACCTTAGCTTAATCAGAGAATATTTTGATGCGCACGCTATGGAAACGATCAAAAAACCTTTATGTATCACTAATAATGCGAAAATGCATAATAATGATGCTAATTTTTACAAAATCATTTATGTGATTACACCATAATATTCCATAGCTAAAGCAAACATAGATTCAAAATTTATAATAATCTTACTAGTGTTGAGCACAATACAGGAAGCTTACATTTATTGCTATAATTGACACACTTCAGACTAACTATCAACGTGTACAACCAAAAAATACAGACAATAGACAACGTGTGTTTTGGATGAATGTACGTCTTTTAAATTCGGCTTTGTTGTACAGAGACCCGAAATAGAAGCCCAGTATGTTCTCTTCAGTTCTTCAAAATTTGTGCTGTTCAGATTCCTAGCTAACCTTATATACTCGTCAAAGTTTGGAATGCTTTCATTGGTCTGACACCTCCCCTTTCCAAATTTAAAGCACGTCACTGATCCCATAGTGTGTCCACCGTAGCTATTTGAGCAACAAGGAAGTTTTGACCTGAAACACTGAAAAGTAACGATACTCGTTACTCCAATTTGTTAAGGGTAAATTGCACGCCTCAAAAGGGTCTACAAATTTACTTACACTTAGTCCTAACGACAGGCAGGTTTTTCGAGTTACTGGACCTCCGACGAAGAACCGTGATGTCACAGGCCCGACAATCACAGTCACGAGTATCACAACAGCAATCGTGGAATTCATTTTCAAGGCTTATTCTAAAACCGAGTCAACTCGCTACAAACTGAAAAGTTATTTTCCACAAGTCGTCACGGCAGGAAAACTCGAAGACATATGATTTTCTATTATCAATTCCGATTAATTTATAGGTGGCTTACGCATAAATTAATGTCTGTTCCTACCGATGTAGGCGAAATTTCAATCGAGGTGTTAAGTGACAAGCAAACGGCGATTACTCTAGTTTTTCTCCAACTGAATGAATATCAGGGGATACTTGAGTCAAACACAGTAACGTTTGAAATAGTTATTTATTCTTACATGATTCCATTTGTTGTCGTTATTACTAATAGAATCTTAGTCTAGCTTAGTTAATGTCATAACTCATAACGCTTAAAGTATTTTAAACACTCAATCGCTATCTTTGTATCATTAAGCCAAGCTTCCTTCAACTTGATATCTTATAGATGTAGGAAAATATTAGGTTTACTTATAAAGTTGATGACGCATTTGGAACCTATTGATGAAAATAGATTATTTCACAATTACTTTCGGCTTGGATGACTTACGTAACTTGAGACCCTTCTACAGTATTATTTCATAAATGTGCTAGTTAAAGCGAATTCGCGAAGGACAGACGTGGTCCATGTGACGTCACGTATGCTTTCGCAAAAAAAAAATACCTCACTTGATTTGTTGCAAGTAAATTTTTACACGAGTTAAATACCAAGTATTTTCGAAATTTTGATTTTTGAGGTATTCTCCTTGTCGATGTTTATTCTGATGATGGAAAATCTAGACTGATTGTATAGGAAACCCGTGTAGTCCAACAGGTAGAGTTCCGAATTCGAATGTTGGGACAGAAAAATTACGAAAGAGCTACGTTGACTATAGAGCTGGTTTATTATTACGAAACTATATGGCTTTAAGGTGTGAACTTTAGTACTGTTACCAAGTAAGGGATTAAGGTGTGAATTTTAGTACTGTATCAATTGCTGATTAGGGATGAATTTTGGAAGATCCATACATTAATTGATGTCGATTGCATAAGCTCTTTCGATAATGAATTAAATTACTGATTAAAGTCCTGAGCTACGATTCCATCAGCAACGGAGCTCTCTGATGATTTTTCAAAGTCCTACCTTTCGTCTTCAGTACTCTACCTGTCTATGCAGTAATTAATACGATATCCACGCGGGCGAAGCCGCGGGCAAAAGCTAGTATGGTACACAAATTAAAGATCAGGTGGTTCCTTTCCCTTTTTATATGGTTGATGGGAGCGATGGCTGACTCTCTCGTTATACTCGTGACCGGGTGCTGTCCGTGTGAACTGGCCTACTCTTATCAAAGGCATTGATATTCAATGATTTTTATGTATAGTTTTTTGTGTCATACTGTTTACATGTTCTAATGACATATTCTGGTTTATATCAAGGATTGAATTTTGGAGTTATTAACTAATTATTGTTTATGATTAATTTTTTACAAATGACATTGTTATCATTATTTTATGACTATCAGAAATAGTGTAATTTGCACCTACTTTGAATAAATATCTTGAATCTTGAAAGAATTTCCATATTTCTTGTTACCGCTGCCTTGCTTTTTGCAAAACGTCATGATTATAGGTCAACGGGATGCTGTTTACGTAATGATGGGTGAGTTTACGAGTATTAAAATATGTGGAATAAAATATGTGGTATAAAAGGCCGTATTTTTTTTTTTGCTTTCACCTAGAAGCTTGAATGTTTGACAATTCTTAACCCTCGGGTGGACGCGCTTTTTTTGTGACACCGTCGGTCACGTGGGGTCTTTAAACGCCCGGAGATTTTAAATATTTTTTTTTATTACTTATTATTATTTATTTATTTTTATATTTTCTGTAGCATAATAAAATTTTAAATAAAACCCATAGTGTGGTTTTAAATAATTTTAATGATAGGAAATAATTTTTAACAAATAATAATATGTATTACTATTATATATTATTTTTGCACTAATTGATAGTTAAGTATGTTTTAGGAAGCTACCCTGAGGTACAAATTTGAATCTTTAATATGGAACAAAATATAGCAGTTTTTGTAAACGTCCGGCTTTTAAAGACCCCACGCGACCAACCGAGGGTTAAGAACCTTTGAGTTTAGTCACAGATTACTAATTAGTTATTACGTTTAGTGTTTGGTAATAATTTTACCTTATTCCTTTACCTGTTAAAGGGTCTTAATAGACGAACAAAAAGACAAACGGACAACCAAATTATCCTATAAGCGTTCTGTTTTTAGGGATCCGTACCCACAAAGGAAAAAGCGGAACCCTTATAGGATCACTTTGTTGTCTGTCCGTCCGTCAAGATTCTTTATCTCGGGAACGCTTGGAGGTATCCAGTTGAAATTCAAACCATATATTTCAGTCTACCGTTCCTTGAAGCTGTGAAAATATCAAACTTCTTAGTTACCGTAAAAGAAAGATGCGGCAGTTTATGACGCAAAAAACGTATATTTCGACACACTCAAGGGAATCAAAATTCATAGGGTATTTCCCGTTGACCAAAAACTATGAAATTTGGCAAGTAATACCGTCTCATAGTACAAGTATAGGGAAAAATCCGAAAACTGTACATTTGTAATTAAATCTTAAAAAGATATAGTCTTTATTTAAAGTATGTAATCAATTATGCAAGGAACGGCGGTCCATATTTTGAATTGAGTTAACCGTTTCATGTGGGGTATCGTATGAAAGGGCTTCATTGGCACAAGCTTAAACAGATTTTTATTAATTTTTTTGATGTATAGTTTTCGATTTATGATGAAGAATGAAAAAAATATTTTCCCTTTTTTAAATTATAGGTAAGTAGGTACCTAATAATTTTAGCGTATGTAGTTTGTACTGTTATGATTTATAATATGTACCTACAAATTCGTACGGAACCCTCGGTGGGCGAGTCTGACTCGCACTTGTCCGGTTTTTTTTATCACATAAACGCATGATAAAAAGTTAGGCCCCACAGGAGGCCTCTGTAGTTTTGGGGCCCCAAGCAGGTGCTTTTGTTGCTTGCTGGTTAATGCGCCACTGCACCTTCTTGTAACTTAGCACTCATATCAGCTCATATACGTCCCCACTGAGGGGCTCGAGCCTACCCTGAATTAGGGCGATCAGGCCTTAGTCGACCACGCTGGCCCGTTACGGGTTGATCGACTTCACACACAACCTGCGAGTTTCTCCGCAGGCGTGTGCAGGTTTCCTCACGATGTTTTCCTTCACCGTAAGAGCGTCGGATAAGCGTACATATGAAACCGAAATTCGAAAAACTTATAAATGGAGTATTTAGGTGATCAGTTATTTATAACGAGACATCGTTGAAAGAAGAATGACAGAATTATTATTTGTATAAGTGTTAAAGAATCTATCAATAAATGGCCAGTGTGTTGGTATTGGTACGTGACAGGATTCGAACCACGACCTCCCGGACAAGTTTATAACTAAGTTAATGAGTGAATGTTTTTCAAAAAAGTGCTTAATCATACTTTACACTAGGAAACAGAGTGAGCTAAATACTATGGGCTTAATCTACTGAACGCGATGACGAGAATAATCAACACCAAGAAATTATAGTTTACACCCAATTATTCTGTAACACTCTCTGAACATATATATTCAACTAGCTGATTCCCGCGGCTTCACCCGCGTGGACCACATTTCTATGACTTTTCGAGGGTGCGCAGTGCGCGAGCCGCAAGCGGCTCGCGAGCGTGGTAAAAAGTAGCCTATGTCTTAACCCAGGTCCTAATCTGTCTACCTACCAAATTTCAGCCAAATCCGTTCATTAGTTTTTGCGGGAAAGCGTAACAGACAGACAGAGTTACTTTCACATTTATAATATTAGTAGGGATTATGAATATTATATCCTTCCTTTCATTGTATTATACCCTTCTGCAAATGATAGCCAGTGGCAAGAGGGGTGTCTGCACACCCAATTAGACGTTTGGTCCTTCGTGCTGGCACAGCTGCCACCATAGACCTACCAGTACAGAATATATACGGCAACGCTTTGGGTTTCACATACATTGGAAGATAATAAATATCACTATCTACCCTCGACAACAAAGAGAACGGGTCGGTGACAAAAACCTCAATAGCTTCCAAATTATTGTAACTAGCTTTATGAAATAGACGATTTTAGAGTGCTTAAATAAAAATAAAATTAAGTCATGAAAGTTCAAGATTAGACAGTTTATTTTAAATAAAACTAGATTATGTAAAAATGTTCTGTTATGTAAAGGTTATGTAAAAAAGTATGGAGCGTCGTTGGCGTAACGGCTAGGGCTGCCGCCTCCTGTCCGGGAGGTCGTGGTTCGAATCCTGTCATGTACCAATGTGTTATAGAATTTAGATTCCATATGTACGTTTATCCGACACTCTTGCGGTGAAGGGAAACATCGTGAGGAATCCTGCACACGCCTGCGGAGAAACTCGCAGGTTGTGTGTGAAGTCGATCAACCCGCACTGGGCCCGCGTGGTCGACTAAGGCCCAATCGCCCTAATTCAGGGTAGACTCGAGCCCCTCGGTGGGGACGTATATGAGCTGATATGGTAAAGTAAAAATGACAATTTTTCACTAGAATTCGAAAAATGTGCTGTGGTGTCAAATGTGCAATTTTCACACATTTCAGTATTTTGTATTACCACCACGAGCAAATAAATCAGCTGTTACACGGTTTGGCATAACCACACATACCTATTAATCGTGTACGTAACTAGATAGGATATCCATATACCTATCTGCGCTACGAATCGAAAAGCAATTAGGAAATTTCAGAAAATTCTAAAGTTTAAGATGCAGTAGGTGTACCTACTGGAGAGAATCAGACAAAATAATTCCAGAATCTTCTTTTATTACTCAGTTATTTTGATTGAATAAAATATAACGTCTGATATCGTCTAAATTTGTATAAGATTATGCATCATTATCATATCAGCCGAAAGACGTCCACTGTTGGACAAAGGCCTCCCCTAAAGGATTTCCACGAGGACCGGTCCTGCGCTGCCCGCATCCAGCGGCTTCCCGTGGTCGTCGGTCCACAGCGTGGGAGGCCTGCCTACGCTACGTCTTCGTTGGGTTTAGTAACCTGGCATCTGCCGGGATTCTTTCCCCTCCCGCCCCGCCGTTACGGTGACTGCTACCGGAGCCAGGAACAGCAGGGCCGCCGGGAGGATTATGCCTGTGAATATTATTATTTACTGGCTGTCCCGGCGAACTTCGTTCCACCTTACACTACACTACCCTACCCTAACCTACCCTACCCTAACTACATTACACCTACACTACACTACCCTACCCTACCCTAAAACCAATTATTTTTTGACTGATAATATTTTTTTATGAATATCATATTTTAATACTTATTATCCTATTCCGGACGAAGACAAATGCAAAAACACAAAAATCGTAAAAATTGGTCCAGCCGTTCTTGATTTATAAATGGTGTGACTAACACGACTTTTGTATGTAGGGTAGGGTAGTGTAGGGTAGGGTAGGGTAGTGTAGGGTAGGGTAGTGTAGGGTAGTGTAGGGTAGGGTAGTGTAGTGTAGTGTAAGGTAGAACTACGTTCGCCGGGACAGCTAGTTTATAATAAAACTGTAACGGGGCCGTGTCTGTAAATGAAATATTTTTGAAAAATAATAACTGTGGTGGACTTTATTAAAGATATAGAGGCTAAAACTACAACTTTTATAATTTTTGTCTGTCTGTCTGTCTATATGTACGGGCATCACGCAAAAACTACCCGGCCGATTTTGATGATATTTTGTATGGTGGTTCCTTATAGCCAGGGATAACATAAAGAATACTTTTTATTCCGGAAAATTCAAGAAAAAATCAGAGTTCCCGTGTGAAAATTCAAAACCTCACGCGGACGGAGTCGCGGGCAAAGCTAGTTACAAATAAGCCTGTATAAGAGATGTCTTGTGTGAACAGTTTAAGTGGAAGAGGGGATAAGATCTTTGAATTAATGAACCAAGACTTATCTTTTATTTAAAGTGTATTGTTGCCATTATAGTGAGTGATAGCATATTTTATCTTTTAAGCTTTTAATTTAGCTCTTCGAGGAGTTGAAGGCTCTGCTCTGAACATAGGGTCACTTCCAGAGCATAGGGTCACATCCAGAGCATAGCATCACTTTTTAAAAGCTTTAACGTACTTGACTTGCAATGTTCGTTCGTTAACCGTCTCCGTGGCGTAATGGTTAGTCCATTCGTTTCACACCAGGAGGTCGCGGGTTCAATTCCCGGTGTGGTCAACTTGAAAAACTCGGTTTAGTTGGTGGTAGGGCATTATTTAAGCCCGGCTGGCTAGCTACCACCATCTTATCTAAGTCTTGCCGCTAAACATCACTGTTAACAACATTGATGTGTTCCGGCCTGAAGATAAGATAGCCAGTTCTCCATCGCGTTGGGGAATCTTGATAAGCCAGCTTCCATCTTCGGCATCACCGTCACTTACCATTAGGTGAGATGATGTCAACGGCTTAACATCATCATCATCATCACGATATCAGCCAAAGGATGTCCACTGCTGGACATAGGTCACGACGACCGGTTCTGCGCTGCCCGCATCCAGCGGCTTCCCGCGACCTTCACCAGGTCATCGGTCCACCGAGTGGGAGGCCTGCCTACGCTACGCTTTCCGGTGCGCTTACCAATTGTAAATGGATGTTTGTTACATTGACCCACTTCCCGGTTTCCGATCCGTTTAGTTGGGCTCACAATGCATGTTTAGCTAAGTGCATGACGTCATGCTTAATCCAATATGGCGAACTCCCAAAGACGGCGGACTAGTTATTTTTAGGCACCCCCATGATATGGTTATCAAAAGAAAGGGTTTGCTAAAATTAATACAAAATAATTTATTCTTTTTATTTAGCTTGTACCAAAAATATTTTTCGAAAGGAGCTTATGAGCAGGCTCCCAAAATAAGTGCATTTTTGCTAGAATAAGTTGAGTTGGCCGCAAGCTTGCTGAACGTGAAAACTACACATTTGATTCTTTGAACCTTCTTCTTTCGTATGGCTAAAACAAAAACACGATTTATTGGTTATCGCTCGATACTATTTATTTTGTAAAACTATGTAATTTTGAGAGATTATTAAATTTTTCTACTACATTACATAAGTTAGGCGCATGAAATAATTACCGACAGTAAGAAAATAAAGGTATTGATAAAACGGCTAAGACAAAATTTTCCTAGAATGTTTACTAAGCTCACAGTAAACGAAAATGTGCATTTACGCCCGAAGTTAAGGACGTAAAGTTACTGTAAGAGACTCACGCAAAATTCTACTTTAAGCTGATTTCATAAGGTTAAATATTAGGTTGTTCGCCAGTGCCGCACTAGGAGCCTGCTCTTAATTTCAATTTGTCGGAAATCCTCAGTTTAAAATAATCTGTGAATAATTCAATAACAGCTTAGACCTTTTACCTAGAGCATATACAGGGTGTTTGGAAGAACGTTGGCCAAACAAGAAGACAGGATAGGTGGAACATCTGGAACCTATTTGTTTTGCACCATTACGCTTTATTCGACTTATTTAAAAAAATTGAAAACACTTCTTAGTTTTTTCGGGCTGTGGTACACGTCACATTCCAAAAAGAAATTTTAACGCACGAGAATTTGATGAATATAGACTACTAGCTTTTGCCCGTGGCTTCGCCCGCATAGATTGGACATTGTTTTTATGACTGTATAGCTGGTGCCAGCGACTTGGCGTGATGGCTCTCTTGGTTAACACTTTATTTCTAATAATACCTCTCTGGTAAGTTATTTCGGGAAGAAGGTGTATTATAGAAATACTAAAACTAATTTGAAAAAAAAACCGTTTATAATTTTAGCATGCTAAATATACATCGACTTCCTAATGTACCTGTGATATTCGAAACGCCTAATTAAAGGAAAAACAATGGGTTGTTTTGATTCCTACGAGAACCCCCTCGATTTACTGGGATCAGAAATTTATATTGAATACACCTAATCTAACAGTGAAAGTTTCATCTTAATACATTAAGCCATTCCAGAAATGCAATGTTCTTTATTCCTTTTTTGCGGGAACTTCTTATAACTTCACGTAAGTACCGTATTTGTCCCCATTCGAAACGCCAAATTGAAGGAAAAACAATGGGTTTTTTCGATTCCTTCGGGAACCCCCGATTTTTCGGCTTCAAAAGTATATTTTTGCAACTATTAATCAATTGTTAACATATTGACTACTCTTAATCTAACAGGGAAATTTTAATCTTAATAGATAAAGCTATCCTAGAGCAAAGTATATAAGGTCTAACAAAATTAGCTGAAACTATTTTAACTAGTGCTTCTACACATGAAACGGAACAACTTTCCCCATGGAACCCATAGTCAAATAGCAAAAAAAAAATTGGCTCTTCCATACTAACTCGATCAGCTGATCAGCCAACTTAGTATGAGAAGTTCAATTTTTTTTTGATATTTGACCATGGGTTCCATGGGGACAGTTGTTCAGTTTCATGGGTAGAAGCACCAGTTAAAATAGTTTCAGCTAATTTTGTTAGACCTTATATATAAGGTGACTTTTAATTAGTTCTTGGTAGCAAAGGATATTAATGTACTCGTGATTACAAACAACTTTCCCAAAGAAACTATATTATGTCAAATATGAAAAAAAAATTTTGGTCTATCGATACATTTTTCCTGATTTGATAACTTGTCATGTATCGAGAATTAAAAAACCAGAGATACCTTTTCCTGCGGGAACCTTTTGACTGTCCGTGATTGAAAATATGACATTACGTTAAGTGCTTCACTTCAAATTATCTATGCGCAAAATATCAAAAAGTGTGAAAAATTGGTTTTCTTCAGATCACTCGGGAACTATATTATAGGGCTATCCCGATTAGTATATATATCACTCCCACCCCTTCAACCATGTTTGTAAAAAAAAAGTGTGGCACTCGGGGATTGCCGCGGTAAAGCTATTGCATAGAGTTTTTTATCAACTTATGCAATTATAATTATTTACTTTTTTTTATGCAGTATTTACCAGTACCATATAGTCCTTGGGGCGCGGGATGTTTATGTAATAAATTAACACTAAGAAAGTTACACCAGTAAAATTTACTAAGTTCTTTTAGTACCGCAAATCGCTAATAGATGGCACTGTAAGTTTTTAGAACACGGTAACGTTACGTTACGCTCGGCCAGCTACATGGTAGTGGGGTGTTAGGTTTTATTATCGTTACGGAATTTATTGATTCGGTCGCCACGCTCAAAGTTAAAGCCTTGCTCTGTTGCGACTTGCGTGAGCATGGAAATGAGTTTTCCCCAGATCTTTCGGGAACTACGAGTACATCTGGCTATGCTAATTAAAAGTCTATGACATTTCCCATCCTCTCAACCATCAACTCATAACAACCCGTTGCCCCGTTGTAATGTTAAAGAAATCAACCAAAACAGTCTTTTTTTCAGTTCCCTCAGGAATTTTATCGGACTATGCTATTTTCACGGGCTTGGTAGAGATATTGAAGCGTGAAGAGTTAACAAACATCTGTTTTATATGATTCCTCTATACAATTTTAAACTCCAGTTTGAATTTTCATTTTCAAAAGGGTTGAATTTTTATAAATCCGTTCTTAGCCGGATATCTATGTCATAATTGCCATCTGTATGCCAAATTTCAGCCCGATCTGTACAGTGGTTTGAGCTGTGCGTTAATAGATCAGTCAGTCTCGGTTTCCTTTTATATATTTATTATATAGATAACGTTTCTTAATCAATCATGATTTTTGGGCAGAAATATTCTCCTCTACAAGTCGCATTTCTCAACCAATTTTCATAAAATTTTGTGAGCAGTATTTATTTTGTCGATTAAGGTTTTGGAATATTTTTAAAAATGGCCAAGCCATGGGGTTGCAAAGGGTCATATATCAGCCATTTCGAAAAACTCGCGAGATCTACCTACAGCCCACAAAGCCACTACTTATTATTCATGTCATACTTGATGGAAATAATAAAGCATTTGAAGTTACCTCGTAAGCAAATGCAGGAACCATTTAGTAAGAACACGTTCGGCACTTTAGCACCAACTACCTGAAGCCGACCTCCTAGCTTTTCAAATTATTTTAGAAGTGGATACTTCTTTGTCCCAGGTAAGGTCGGGCACCCAGTTCAGAATTTTGTACGTCACATCCTAACACCTTTTTGAACGGTATATAAATAAATTAATAAATCACACATGGTCATCTGGCCCCAAAGTAGCATTCCCTGTGTTATGGGAACCAGAGACTGATATATCTTATGTGCGTTTAAATACATACATATATAAATATTTAATACCCAGACACAGAGCAAACAAATCTGCTCATCACACAAATGTTTGCCCTGGGTGGGGGTCGAACCCACAACTCTCGGATCAGCAGTCAAGAGCACTAACCACTGAGCCACCGAGTCAGTCAATTATTAGATTATTACGTTATTTAACCAATCATAGCTTGTTATTATTCATGTTATGTTAGTGTAATTGGATAGAAGTAAGAGCTTTTGAAATTACCTAGTTAGCAAATGTCGCAACATGAGTTAATCTACTTACATACAAGTAATTTTCGAAAAACCTTAAAACTTTTAGATATAGACTGTTTTTTTACATCGGTCGTGAAATGAGATTTCTAAAAACAAATGACGAAGCAAACCAAATCACGGCGAAATCCTATACGTTCGAGAACCAAACTATAACCAATCTTGGTGACGAGGGGGTGAGATCGCAATCTAGAGAGCGGCAGGGAGTGTCCATACTGTATGTTCGTACTAATATACGAGTACAGACATATACTTTGGCCATATATTGTGGGCGTATAAAAAATAACTGGTCCGCCATCTTTAGGAGTCTACCATGTTTCCATGTTGCATTTAAAATAAAGTCACTTGGCTAACCATGCATTGTCATTCAAACTAAATGGGTACACAAAATTTCAGCTCAATTGGAAACCGGGAAGCGGTTCTAATTCAGCTTGCAGCTTGTTTGTGGGGGTTGGTGGTCGCCTCATGGTGTGGGAGTAGGGTCGCAGTCCTTGTGGACCTAAAAACCTGTTGCCATGTTACCTCCCTTCCCGGCGCAACCCGGGCATCATGGTTATTGACCAGAGTATGACCTTGTATGACGGCAGCTCTCTTCTCTAGCGATGGCTAAGACTACCAAAACACCACACTAGACCACTCTACACCACACTACAGCACACAACACTACACTACCCTACACTACACTACACCAAACAACACAACACTAGACCACTCTACACCACACTGCGCTACACTATACTACATCTACTCTACTCTACTTTTCTATTTTCTACGTATTGATGCACAGATTAGTCATCAAGCATTGGAAATCACCTAACTTTACCCATTCTCAATATATTAAAAAAAAATTAAATCAAATCCGAGTTTATCCGGCCGTTCTCTTAAGCCGATTTGGCTTTTTTTATAAAGTAAGTCATTGATGCGTAGATTTGTTAAAATCACCTAACTTTCGGCCTTCTCAAATAAATTAAAAAATATGAAATCTATTTCGAGTCCGTCTGGCAGTTTTATCAAACCGATTTGCTTATTTATAATGAACGGTGTAGATGTACAGATTTGTCATCACCATCAGGCATTGAAAATCACCTATCTTTCGCCCTTCTTAAGTTATAATAATAATAATAATAATAATAATTTATTTATTTATTCAAGTAACAAAGACTTACAATTTGTTAGTAGGTGACTTATCCTAGGTGTTAGTAGTTAATTAAATAAATTAAAATTCCATTAAAATATTGCTTAACTGCTGGGGACGTGGAGTCCGCAGCAGTGAAGCATATAGGGGCAGTCTACCCTGTCCCCTATCATCCTTAGGACGCCGTTGGGGCTGGCCCAAACGTGATTTTTATAGCTTTCTTTCTCAGTATCTCCGATTTTAATTGAAGTACGCGGTTCGTTTTGGTCTAAGAACACTCACTGAAATGAGCTCTTTCGTTTGGACTGCTTCGTTTGCTTTTTAAATTGGTTGAGTTGGATAGAAGCTCGGTGTATTCTTGCACACTGCGGAACAAAGATGTTGAGCCGCTTGCGGGTTTCTCAAGATGTCCATAATTAAAAATATATTAAAACTTTTTATATATTTTAAAAACGGGCTAAACCGGTATTTTCGGGTTTTTGGGTCAACTGTGTAAAAAAAATATCGAAAATAATAGATTTTTTTTGTATTCTAGTTTAAATGTAAATTGACAAGATGAAGTTAAGTTTCTAAACAATATATTTAGAAATCAGATGAATAGTGTATAATTTTAAAGACTTAAACCTACACTCAAAATACCTCAAAACATCAACATAAGTCTTTAGTTTGACTTTAAAACTTAAAAACAAACAAACAATTAGAGATTGACAGTAAAATATTTCGCTCACTGGTAAAGGAAAACTTTGGTCATAGTGAACTCGATAATAAGAGATCAGACTAATATTGTATAACTTTGAAGACTAATATGCATAATTCACAAGTCGTAAAATACTTCAAAACATCAAAAAAAAAGTATTTAGTATAGACCTTTAACAACATAACATCAACAACCCATTATGATAAATACTAGCTTTTTCCTGCGGCTCCGCCCGCGTGGACATCGTTTTTATGACTGTCTTTAAGGGTGATTAGTAAATTATGTCGTTTCCCACCTCCTCAACCATCTCTGTGCAAATCACAACAATATATTGTTCCGTTGCAATGTAAAAAAAAATAACCAAAAAAGGAGTATTTTTTAAGTTCCCTCAGTGACTTCATCGGATTATGCTATTTTCCCGGGATAAAAATCCTTACCCGTGACACAGGCTACCTGCAGGCTAAATTTTGTCAAGATTGGTTGAGGTGTAGGAGCGTGAAAACGTAACAAACAAACGCATTTTCACATATAAAATACTAGCTTTTTCCCGTAGCTCCGCCCGCATGGACATCGTTTTTATGACTGTCTTTAAGAGTGATTAGTAAATTATGTCGTTTCTCACCTACTCAACCATCTCTGTGCAGAAAATCACAACAATCGAGAAATTTTTTAGTTCCCTCAGGAACTGCATCAGATTATGCTATTTTCCCGGGATAAAAAGTAGCCTATGTTCTTCCCCGTGACACAGGCTATCTGCATGCCAAATTTAATAAAGATTGGTTAAGGCGTTGAAGCGTGAAAAGGTAACAAACAAACACATTTTCACATTTATAATACTACTAGCTGTTTCCCGCGGCTTCACCCGCGTGGACCACGTTTCTATGACTTTTCGAGGGTGCGCAGTGCGCGAGCCGCAAGCGGCTCGCGAGCGTGGTAAAAAGTAGCCTATGTCTTAATCCGGGTCCTAATCTGTCTACCTACCAAATTTCAGCCAAATCCGTTCAGTAGTTTTTGCGGGAAAGCGTAACAGACAGACAGAGTTACTTTCGCATTTATAATATTATAGTAGGGATATATATAAGTAAGGATTAATATTAGTAAGGATTATAACATCGACATTTCGATAAGATAATTGGATCGGATAATCTGCGACACCGATGACCTGTGATGACAGGTTTCAAGGTTCTGCACTTTCTAATCATTATTTTTAAAGACAATTGAAAAATCTTTTCGGGGGAGCCTCACACCTAGAGCACGCGTCCACAGATGGCGGATGGTGGAACGCCCGCCTGGAACACCAGGATGGTAGAAGCGATAAAAGTAGCTTCCGGTAACCAACAGGCCGGCAAAGGATACTTCGAAGACAAACCCCTGTGCCAGGCCTCTTAGCCATCATCAGAGGCGAGGTCGGCAATAGTGCTAGTAGTTTAGGCTGGAGGATTCAAAAGAGATGATGGCAGATGAGTCTAATGAGACCAACAGTAGCACTTGCGCACTAAGGAGGGCGACAGTCTTGGCGTCAGCTGTCATCCGGCCATAAAAACCACTAACCAAAATCTGGTTCGGTTCGGAAAGCCCTGGAATTACCGAACACTTGAAAGGTAAGAGGAATGTCCCAAGTCACATGGTGGTGTAGATAGGTGGTGGTGGTACTTGGAACGAGCCCAAATGACCGAAAGGACAACCCAGGACAGACCGTCCTGGTGCATCAGAACGAGGAAAGCCGACCCCAAATAATGGTAAAAGGCATAGAGAAGTAGAGACAATTGACAAAATTCGGTCAACAAAGTCTATCACCAAAATAAATAAACAACAAAATGGCGAACAGTATACGGGAGAGCTGACCCCAAATAATAGTAAAAGGCAAAGAAGAAGGAGAAAAAACTGTAAAAATTTAGTCTATCACCAAAATAAATAAACAACAAAATGGCGAACAGTATACGGGAGAGCTGACCCCAAATAATAGTAAAAGGCAAAGAAGAAGGAGAAAAAACTGTAAAAATTTAGTCTATCACCAAAATAAATAAACAACAAAATGGCGAACAGTATACGGGAGAGCTGACCCCAAATAATAGTAAAAGGCAAAGAAGAAGGAGAAAAAACTGTAAAAATTTTGTCTATCACCAAAATAAATAAACAACAAAATGGCGAACAGTATACGGGAGAGCTGACCCCAAATAATAGTAAAAGGCAAAGAAGAAGGAGAAAAAACTGTAAAAATTTAGTCTATCACCAAAATAAATAAACAACAAAATGGCGAACAGTATACGGGAGAGCTGACCCCAAATAATAGTAAAAGGCAAAGAAGAAGGAGAAAAAACTGTAAAAATTTAGTCTATCACCAAAATAAATAAACAACAAAATGGCGAACAGTATACGGGAGAGCTGACCCCAAATAATAGTAAAAGGCAAAGAAGAAGGAGAAAAAACTGTAAAAATTTAGTCTATCACCAAAATAAATAAACTACAAAATGGCGACGGGTACGGTAACGTCAAGACAAGACAAAAGCGTGTTTGTTCAATTGTTCACTTACACGCTTATCGATTTCCTTAAATACTTATATGCCATAGACAATAATAATATTTTGTTGTATTTGTTTATATTTCTTTTAATTACATCTACGAGTATGTGTGTATGAGTATTTGTATGGAAAATAACCTTAAAAGTAAAAAAAAAAGAATTTATAACTAGAAAAACTGAGTTTAAAATTATGTCGGTTACCCCATTTTTACCCGACTGCGCCAGAAGGAGGGTTATGTTTTTCGAGAGTATGTATGTATGTATGTATAATTGTTTGGCACGCTCTGCAGCCTGAACGGCTGGATGGATTTTAGCTTGAGACGTGTCGTTAGATTCGTATTTACTGTGAGAGTGACACTGGGTATATCAAAATAAAAAAAACAAAATGTCAGATTTTTGGCGCAAAATTCAAATGTTTGACACGCTCTGCAGCCTGAACGGCTCGATGAATTATAGCTTGAGGGTTGTCGTTAGATACATTTTTACTGTGAGAATGACACTGGGTATATCCAAATAAATAAACAAAATGGCGGATTTTTGGCGCCAAATTCCAATGTTAGGCACGCACTGCAGCCTGAATGGCTCGATAGATTTTTGTTTGAGGGGTGTCGTTAGATACATATTTACTGTGTGAGTGACACTGGGTATATCAAAATAAAAAAAAAACAAATTGGCGGATTTTTGGCGCCAAATTCAAATGAACTCATTCAATAATAAAACTAAAAAAATGAATAAAATAAAAAACGGTAATTTAAAAAACTAAAAAACCCGCCTGCGTTTCTGTGTAATTTGGAAATGAAAAACCCTAAAACAAGAAAGTCGTCATACCCGATTGCACTTAACTTAAGAAAAATTGTAGCAGTCGGGACCCATCTAGAAATGGAGGCATAGTGAATTGAGAGCACATACCTATATTACATTGCAGATTACTCCAATATACTGACTAGACGGCTGACTTTCTAGAATGGGTCCCGACTGCTACAATTTTTCTTAAGTTAAGTGCAATCGGGTATGACGACTTTCTTGTTTTAGGGTTTTTCATTTCCAAATTACACAGAAACGCAGGCGGGTTTTTTAGTTTTTTAAATTACCGTTTTTTATTTCGGTTAACTGGTTAACCGGGTTGCATGCCCTAGTATAGACTTAATTAATTTATGGTTCTATCTCAACACACCACCCACTGTTTTTTTTTTTTATATTCAATAAAATTCCGAATCCGGACATCAATTACATTATATTTACCGAAAAAAACACATTTCATTTGTTTGTCTCGATGTAACTGAGTTTCTAACTCCTTATTTTTATTTATTTATTTATTTAAACTTATAATAGTATACCAAAAACAATTTCGTAAAGCTAATACATAGGGATATTGTATATAATGTACATTAGGCGGTCTTATTGCTAAAAGCAATATCTTCCAGACAACCTCTCCTTATTTATTTTACCCCAATAAATAACAACAAAAATAATTACGAGTTAACATTTAGTAAAACACGTTGCTAACAACGTAACTTGGTAACTTTACCCACAAGATAATTTGCGGTACTCATGGTTAACAGCTAGTTAAAGAGAAAACCATGTTTAGAACATGCATAAAATTTTATTACCATGCCCATGGTTGCGCCGCAGACCCGGATAATCCATTACACAGTGTAGACATCTGCTGCCTGTGGGCCCCGCATCGGCTAGGGGCTCCGCGACCCGAGATTTTTTTCTTGAAGTGTTTTTTGACTGAAAATCAAATTTGAAAAAAATGGTGTAGGACTTGTTGACTGGGGGTTCTACTTATCATACTGAACAACTTTTCCCAGGAAACTCATAGTCATTTCTCAAAAAAATGGAAAAATTGATGGATTAGCTGATCGATTTCTATGAAGAATTAAACATTTTTTGCGATTTCAGCAAAGTCTTAGAACAAAAGTCGTTCAGTATAACGAGTAGAAGCCCCAGTTAACGGGATCTATACCAATTTTGTTACATGCTGTATAACAAACTAACAAACCCTCAATGACGACATTATTGCCTTGTTTTTTTATATTACATCGTCATATTTCAGTAAATTTCGCAACGCATTTCAAAGTATCAAAGAATACGATTATATTACATCGCGGCGATTTTAAATGTCGACTAATCAGAGGATGGCACGGCAAAAGCAGATTTTTTAACGCAACCTGCTTCAAAAACTGCGTTGGAACTGTGGCGGGCTACTGCTAGTTAGGCTACTGCTACTTAGGCTACTGCTAGTTAAGAATGAAATGGCGCTGTGGGAAGTTAAATTGGAAAAGCGTATAGGGGCCCCGAGACGTGTATTGCCTAGGGGCACCGACATGGTTAATCCGTTCCCGTTGCGCAGACCCCCCACAGCCTTACTGACACCCCCACATCTCTCTCCATCTCTTCCTCTGCCCCTTCTCTATCCCAGACCAAACACACAGAACTACCACCTAGTGTGAGAGGCGTACCTATTCACCCCTCCTACACCTTCACCGACACCCTGCACGACCTCTACCCCCTTTCTAACTCTTCAACGCCCACTACACGGCCCTTCACCCCTTCAAAAACTGCATTGGCAGATACCGCACCAAACTGCTGAGTCCTCTCAGTGCGTGACTCCAGCTCGCATATAGCCGTCCGTCATTTCAAATCTGTGAACTCACAGCCAAAGTAAAAAAAATAATCCTTGCACGTAAACCTGTTATAATGTGCTTATTATTCGTAACTCGTTCCCATTTGTAGAAGAAAGTGACATTTTCAAACAAAATCAAAAAAGGAGGAGGCTGTTAATTCGTCTGTATGTTACGCGATTTCTTCACCGTCAGGTGAGATATTAGTCAAGCGCACTCAAATTTTTAATAAAAAAAAATCAGGTCAAAGTATATATTATTTTAGTACTTACTTACAGTATGAACACTCCATGCCGCTCTCTAGATTGCGACTTCACAGATTGATTCAGATTGATTACAGTTTGGTTGTCGAACGTATAGGATTTTGCCGTCATTTTATTTGTTCCGTCATTCGTTTTTTTAAATGTTTTTTTTATTAAAAATTTGAGTGCTTTTGGCTGCACCTCACCTGATGGTACGTGCCGATGCAGCCGAGGATGTGACACGCAAGCTCAAATAGTGCCTATTCACTCTCGTCTTGAAGATTCCTAAATTGTACAAATCGGGGAATAAAGACGCCGGAAGGGAATTCCACTCCTTGGCCGTTCGCATGATGAACGAAGACGCAAAACGCTTCGTGCGTAAAGGTGGAACATTGACGACAAAGGCATGGAACCGCCCTTTCGCGCCTGGTCGTCCGATGATGAAATGGAGAGGGGGGAATGAGGTTGTGAAGCTCCAGGGCACACTCTCTGAAATGAATTCTGTAGAACACCGATAGACAGGCGACTTTGCGGCGATGCTCGAGGCTTTGGAGCCTGTTTGATACAAGTTCCTTGTCGCCGATGAGTCTCCTAGCGCGTCGGTCGATAGAATCCAAGGCATCTAGCTGGTAACAAGCCGATCCGTCCCATAAGTGAGAGCAGTACTTCCATACATGACCGAACTTGAGCTTGGTATAATATCAGAAGCAGCTCTGGTGTGAAGAAAAGTCTCACCTTCGAGAGGATACCAAGCTTTTTGACTGCCGTTTTTGCCTTGGATTCAATGTATCTCCCGAAATTCAGATTGGATGTTAAATCTACGTCAAGGAGCTCAAGATGTTCGGAGATCTGGATAGATTCTTCTCGGAAAGTAGGAGTCAGGGTAAAAGGACTCCTTTTTGCAGTAAATAGACACGTCTGAGACTGCCTTGAGTGTTAGGTTCACGCGCTCAATCATAACCTCTCTCTGAGATTGTATATCCGGACCCCTAGCTCGAGCACTAGACAAGTATCTCTCCGCAACCGTGCTGTCGTCTGCGCACCCAAATATACCGGGTTTCAGCAGATCGTTTATGTGCAGCAAAAACAAAGTTGCGGAGAGAACTGAGCCCTGAGGTACCCCGGCATCAATAGCCAATAGGTCAGACGAGCAGTCATCAACGACCACTCGAATTAACCGTTCCCTCAGGAAGTCAGATATCCAGTTGCACAAACCAGTAGGTATTCCATAGGAAGGAAGCTTACCAATAAGGCTAGCATGCCAGACCCTATCAAATGCCTTAGAGACATCGAGAGATACGGCAAGAGCTTCACCGTGCTTCTCTATGGCTTCACCCCATACATGCGTAGCATACACTAGAAGATCTCCCGTTGACCGTTGTCATTTCTAGCACGTTGTATGAAGTGTCCAGGGTGTGATCAGTGAGATGATGCCAAAAGCTTATCTAATATGATTAAAAAAAACTGGATGTGAACCAAACTGAATGATTATTTTTGTTTATTTGTTCGGTTTTACGCCTGACGTGGTCCCATATAAATTGTATCAAAACAGATTGAGTATTTTTTTACAAAAATAACTAAAACAAAAAGAATGTACCAAAATACTGAATAGTTGTTGCCATTGAAGTCGGTTTTTAACGTGTTTAGCGTTGTGAAGTTTTTGACTCATAAATCACAATTTGTCATTATTTCTATTTATCGTATATCTGAGTCTAACGCTATGACACATTTTACCTATGTGATATGTGTATTAAAAATTGGAAATACGCGTTTTCCTAGATCTCACTACTAAGGTGTGATCTTAGTCTTGCCGACAAATATCATTGTTAACAGTATTGATGCGTTCCGGCTTGAAGATAAGGTAGCCAGTTCCCCATTGTGTTGCGGAATCTTGGTAAGCCCGCTTCCATCTTCGGCATCATCGTCACTTAACCATCAGGTGAGATGATGCCCAAGGGCTTACCGATTGTATTACAACAACCCTTCGTAGCAAATTTTATTGAAATCGTTAGGTACGTTTTCGAGATCTCATAACGCACATACAAATATAGTTTAATAGTATAGGATAGGAATAGACACCTACTAACTAGCTATCTGCTCCGTGGCTCCGCACGCGTTTTTTTTACAGGATACTCTGAAAATTGCTCCAGCCGTTTTGGAGTCCATAGGGAACATAAATACATATACACATCGACTTTAATATATATATAGGCACACTATAATATAGGTAGGTACAGCTAGTTAATAATATTTATCTACTCTCAAATCGTAAAGTTCGCATTATCAACTTCAAAACGAGTTTATATTGGCATACTTTATAAACACAATACCGTGATTTAAAAAAAAATTACATTATAACATTATTTTGTTAGAGAAATAATGTTATAATGTACGATTAAAGTTAAACCAAAAGAGTAATATCACCAACGAAGTTCCATATCAATTTTTTTTATTGGAACGCACATGCGGTCATTCTAACTTTTACTTGTCTGTGACAGCGCCCGCTTTAACGCATGCGCGGTGATGTGTTGGTTTTTCATTGAATTTTGTTGTAGATACTGAATTTCGTGGATAATTTTCATTCTTGTTTAAAAATGTCTGAGATCAGTGAAAGCATTGTTTTTACCTGTCTGTGTCACAGTCCGCTTCAGTGCAAGCGCGGTGATGCGCTGGGATTCAGCGCTATGACACGTTTTGATGTAGGTACTTACTGAATTTCGTGGGATTTTTTCTTACTCTTAACTTTGATCTTTGTATTTTAGTTAATTCAATCCCAATATATGAGATTAGATAAAATAGTGTATGAAACTGCACATAATTTGGTCTTAAAACACTCGTGTAATGCTATAAAAAAACTCGCCTGCGGCTCGTTTTTTTAACTTACACTCGTATTTTAAGAACCCTTATTATGCAACAGTTTCATAAACTACTATTAAACTTTAAATTTGATCTAAACTATTTAGCAGAGTGTACTTCGTAATGCATTAGTACGAGTAGCACGACCATAAACAACGCTGTTTGCTCGCCCGATGCGACGAATGCTCTGGCTGTCTCTTTAATTATCTTAGTAATAAAACGAGACAACCAACTTATCGACTTGTGTCGCACGATATAAATGTCTCCATGGTACTGGTCCTGCTGCAGGGTGAGGCGGCGGATCCAATTACGCAAAGAATAAAAAGCTAACAGAATCAGACGGGTTGTTTACCACGAATACACACAATTCCACCTCCCCTGTTTATCGAACCTAAAGACATTGCACCATGTTTTGCAATTAAATATATTTCGTCACATTTTGGGAAAAACGGTGTAAATATTATCATACATATTATACACTGGCTGTCCCGGAGAACTTCGTACCACCTCACACTACACTACGCTACACTACGCTACTCTACGCTACACTACACTACACTACCGCTACTGCTACACTACCGCTACACTACCGCTACACTACCGCTACACTACCACTGCACTACTCTACTTTTTGTAGATATAGCAGGAATTTTTAAATATTTTTTTACACCTTGGGTTACATTATTTGTGTTTTAGTAAGGATCCCTAATTTTTTGAAAATATAATATAGCCTATAGCAACCGCGAATAGTGTAGCTTCCCAACGGTGAAAGAATTTTTCAAATCGGTCTAGTAGTTTCGGAGCCTATTCAAAACAAACAAACAATCAAATCTTTCCTCTTTATAATTTTAGTATAGATTAGTATAGATATACACGATAAATGTATATCGCGTGACAATGCAATATTAAAAGCTTGTAACTAAATGTTCTTATGTTTTCGAAATTTGTTACAAGCTTTAAATTAGCTTGCCGTGTTAGTTAGTTTGTACTTTGGGACAAATTTTGGAAGCTAAATAGAACCACTTTCCGGTTTTCGATTGAGCTGAAATTCTGCATACAAGTTAAGTTTGAAGAACAATGCATAGTTAGCTTAGTGACGTCATTCTTAATCCAATATGGCAAACACTTATTAGAAAAAAGATCCTAGTCTCTTTTATGCATGCAAAGTTTCAGCTCAATCGAAACCGGGAAGTGGGTAAAATTTAACTTGCAAGATTTCATTACAGACACCGGGACAGGTGAAACTAAATATACTTCTTGTAAAAAACATACAGTCGAAGTGAGAACCTCCTCCTTTTCAAAGCCGGTTAAAAATGATTCAAAACTGCTATTAAAATTCGTAGTGGAAAGTTTTTAAAGGAAATCGTCCATAAAATGGCCAATGAATATTTAAACGAACGGACGACGCTTTCAAATTCAATTCCATGTTTATTCAGCTGCCAATTGAAAACTATGACATGAAAGCGCCTGAAAAAATACCACTTGAGCGACAAAAATCCCTTTTCGTAAATTGGAAAACCCAAAATATAATGATAGATAGTTTACAGCCGTATAAAGATCTTAACAAAGAATACAAATGAACGAGTGAACGAATTTCTGCGAATCTACGGGTAAAATCCGGAGTTTGAATTTATGTGTGTATAAATGGTATTTCGATGATAACTCGAGAATCGTTGATCGAAAAAACGTCGTGAAATTTGGTAGGCGAATTAATGAGACAAAAATATTTTTTGAACTCGATCACGAGCCAAATCGATCAAGGGATGGCCGAGATAGATGAGTGTTGTAACTGTTGAAAACGTGGGTTCCTTCAACACCACTAGATGGCGCTAGACCAATACTACATAGCGCAAGCGTGAGTGTGCGTACTTATATTTTTTTAAACGAGTACATCGCGAGTTCACAGTTCGAGGCGAACGACAAGCATATAAGTACATTCTTTTAAAAAAAGGAGGAGGTTCTCGTTTTTACATGCTTTTATTTAGTTTCACCTGTCCCGATGTCTGTAATGAAATCTTGCAAGTTAATTTTGACCCACTTCCCGGTTTCCGATTGAGCTTAAATTTTGCATGCATATGTATATCGCGTGACAATGCAATATGAAAATCTTGTACCTAAACGTTTTGTTAATTTTTTGCAAGGTTCAAATTATAAAAACATACATGCATACATAGTAACATTCTGTGCTGAGACTTTAACCCGACCGAAAACTGGTCAATTTTCTTTAACTTAATTTTGAAATTTTGTTAATTTAATTAGTTTTATATCTGTTTTGCTTACTTTGACGATCACATAATTATTGACATTTAACGTTTTGACCTGTCAAGTTTAGTTATGAATTTGCGACGTGAAATAAATTAAACTAAACAATTTCCTTTCTTATTACACTGACAGCAAAATACATTTCTATTCTCTGTCTTATTAGTTTTTCTCTTTGTAAGATTTGTCTTTAAACCTTGACCAAACTATACATACCTATTAGCACTAACATACAGTATGGACACTCCCTGCTGCTCTCTAGATTGCGACCTCACCCCCTCGTCACCCAGACTGATACAGATTGGTTACAGTTTGGTTGTCGAACGTATAGGATTTCGCCGCCATTTTGGTTGTTGCGTCATTCCTTTTTTTGAAATGTTATTTCTGACCCGTTGTATGAAGTGCCAGGGTGTGCCTTGACCCTGTTTAGGTACCGTAAATGTAATATAGATTATTAGCAATATTATGAAAGTAAACTATTTATTATTATTAACTAGCTGTCCCGGCGAACTACGTACCGCCTTACATTACATTACACTGCCCTACCCTACCCTACACTACACTACACTACACTACACTACCCTACCCTACACTACTCTACCCTACACTACACTACCCTACCCTACCCTACACTACCCTACCCTACACTACCCTACCCTGCACTACCCTACCCTACCCTACACTACCCTACCCTACACTACACCACCCTACCCTACCCTATCCTACATAAAAACTTTCTCCTGACAATAACGAACTTGACAAAAAAAGAATTAGCGAAATCGGTCCAGCCGTTCTTGAGTTATGCGCTTACCAACACATTTTGCGATTCATTTTTATATTATAGAAGATAAACCTTTCTTTAATGCTTCATAGGCTGTCAGATTCGCGTCAGTCAGGCAGGCGTAACGTTCCACACACAGATAAGAAAAAAAAATGCCGCTCTAAATTACTCAATTGAATTCTTCTATTCTGTGGTTCCACAGTTCCTTTTTACAGAGTTTTATTCTCTAAACCAATTCTCTAAGTGCCGTCAAATCAAAACCAACTGTATCTTCAAGGCGAAGTCCAACACTTGGTAGCGAACCATATAAAAAAGTATTCTGTGGTCAAAAAAGCAACCGTTGAAAATTACATTTTGCTAAATACATATTCAAAATGTATCTGTCCTGGCGATATCTTAAAACTGACGATGTCACGAAATGGTCGGCCATTTAATGAATTGGTTGCATTTAATCAATAGGTTGTTATTCGCAGTCCACATTATGATATGGTCTGACGAGATGCTCGCATGCTCGCTTAAATGTTTGTGCGGATGGTGGCGCATCGGGAGCCGGGTCGTTCCTTTCCCTCTAATATGGTTGATGGGAGCGATGGCTGACTCTCGCGTTATACTCGTGACCGGGTGCTGTCCGTGTGAACTGGCTTACTCTTGTCAAAGGTATCCATCACATTCAATGATTTTATGTATAATTTTTCGTTTCATATTGTTTTCATGTTCTAATGACATCATCATCATTACAGCTCATATACGTCCCCACCGAGGGGCTCGAGCCTACTCTGAATCAGGGCGAAAAATGACATAATCTGGTTTATTTCTAGGATTTAATTTCGACATTATTAACTAATGATTGTTTATTTCTTGATTTTTCACAAATGAAATTATGTTACTATTACTTTATGACTATCAGAAAGAGTGTAATTTTCACCTATTTTGAATAAATACCTTGTATCTTGAGATTAATGAATAATTCAGAGTTTGACTATATGAACAGCTAAACTAAACTGTCCACGATCAAGAAATGCCTCTGAGTTGAGCGAGCGAAAGGAGCGAGAATAGGTTCGTTAGGTTCGATGATGCAATTAGGTTAGGTTTGGTTAGCATGATATGCTCGGCTATTGCATTATCTGGTCAACCATTTCATAAAATGGTCGTGTATTTCATGATCTGGCCAAACGTGGATTCACATATTATCAAACGTTACGTTTAAACGATACGAGAGGACCTGCACTACTCCGCAGCATTATTTATTTATTTCAATTTACTTAGATGTGTAACTTAAACTTAATTAACTTAACTTTAACTTACTTACTTGATTTGTTTATATTTTTCTTCTAGTGTGTACAATAAAGAGTATTTATCTTTATCTTATCTTAAAATAGGACCTTTTCTACCAAGTTTATCTATTTAGAATAATCCACATGTTCAACAAAAATTTAAAAGTATTTATTCTTTTAAATTTTTGTTGAACAAAAAATAAAAAGTGACACTTTTCGGTTGAGTTTCGTAACGTAGATTCACAAGAGATATAAAAAAATGAGCCGTCACGGGACGCGTGGCAGATATGAAACACACACTACTACCACAGTTTTGTTTTGTGGCATGGCCACACCTTTTTCTACAACCCAAAATGTAGTTTGAAAGTGTATTTTTTCAATCAAGGGTTCTTCTTCTTTACTTTTACAAGACGCCATGTCGCGTGCTTAATTCTAATAATGTCCCGGTTGCTCCTGTAAAACAAAGTAATCTTTATGGAAACGGGCTCCTGCTCATCATCCTAATATCACGTCCCTGAATCGTCTTAAATTTTCAATAGAATCGTAAGGAACAGTCTTTTTTGGATTTGGAAACGTGTATTTTGTTATATTCATTTGAGCATTTGGCATTTTTAATGTTAAGACTCTTTTCAATAAAAGCTTGAACCAAAAAGTTTAAAGGTTTTTCGAAATTTAATATTCATTGAAACGATATATAAAAAAAAAGATGTTTATTTTCAATTTTTCTCGTAGGCTCCCATTACACTACTCTCCTCTATGTCAAATAACATAATTCTTTCTAAGAGATATGTTACAATCAGCAAAACATTCCGTATGGTCTGTCGCACATGCCACGGACGCAGCGAAGGACTCCTCGGAGTATGTTACCCACCACGTAAGGTACAAGCCCCAGGTAGTTGCCTCTGAAAATCAATCAAAAAAAAATATCTTTGAGGAATTGGGTACGAACCTCTGTGACAAAGTAACAACAACATCATCATCATATAGCTGAAAGACTTCCACTGCTGGACAAAAACCTCCCCCAAAGATTTCCACGACGACCGGTCCTGTGCTGCCCGCATCCAGTGGCTTCCCGAGACATTCTCCAGGTCTTCGGTACACCGCGTGAGGGGCCTGCCTACGGGTGTAAATGAAAATGGGTAAACATACGTGCTTACTCCTTCTTTCACCGCCTTAACTATAAGCTTTCAGGACCTTGAGGAATCGCCGCCATCTTTAAAAATATACCCCGTAATTCTTTTTTTTCCGAGAAATGTTCAGTTTTGATTATAGTAAGTTACAGCGAGCGACTAAGTTGTGTGCGTTCAACTGGAATTTCAATTTTGTGGTCGATTTCCACCAGCCTTTTACCTACCTGCCAAGAGGGTGAGACAGGGTTCCCTGTAAAACATCCTTTATTCCAGCATCAGCTACATTGATCGAGCGTCGTTGGCTCAACCGGTAACGACTCGGCCCTTCTAACCGGAGGTCCCGGGATCAAATCTGGACGGCCAATGAGTTTTTCGAAACTAACGTACATATACTTACCGATTGCTTTAACGGTGAAGGAAAACATCGTGAGCAAACCTGCACATCTGATTCCAGATGTGTATGAAGGTCACGTTGCACAGGTCCGTAGGTGTAAATCTAAAATACCCTACACGTGGCCGCGGGTGACGCTAAGTGCAACACCAGATAACCGCCGTTCTATTCCTTGGATAGCACGGTTATTTGTGCCACACGATAAGAGAGAGAGAGAGAGAGAGAGAGAGAGAGCATCAGCTGCATTTACGCATACCTATACAGCCAGCTGTACTGGTTATGTGGGACTCACATCACAGCCATGCGCCTATATGCATACATACACATATATGTAAACATAAGGTATATATAAATAAATATGCACAGGCCCTCCAACCCGCACTGGGCAAGCGTGGTCGACTAAGGCCCGATCGCCCCAATTCAGGGTAGGCTCGAGCCCCTCGGTGGGGACGTAATGATGCACAGGCCCAGGACCGCACTACCCACTGACGACCCCCTGTAGCCTTGGCAGCAGCCTTGGCAGCTAAGCTACCTTGAAAGCTAATCGGAGCGACCCCCCCCCCCCCTCCCCCTTCCTAGGCAGGCGAGGGGGGGGGGGTGCAGCTATCGGAGCGACTTACGTGGGCCCGTAGTCGCAAACGAACAGGGTGCTCCTCCACCCGTTGATTTGTCTCTGCGAGATCCCACAGCCCACGTTACTAGAGTCGGCCCACACCATCTGGAAATAAAAAATAAAATTGCATATATTTTATATTTAATACCAGGAAAAAAATATGAAAATGAATGAATATCAGCGCTGTAGGTACATAGTTACCTGCAGCATATGCTGAGTCGGAGCCATTTCGAAGCTACGGCACAATTTTACGTATCTGCCCTCTTTATACATTTAAGCTTAGACATAAGAAGTTTTTATTATTTTTTTGTGTATCAATTGTAATGTAGCTTTGAATAGGTAAATGTTTTATCTATCTATCTAATTGCTCCGTACGTCTTAGCATTGAAATCTCAAAATTCTTTTAAATGGTTGTTTATTACATTTAATTCATCATATCAGCTCATATACGTCCCCACCGAGGTGCTCGAGCCTACCCTAAATTAGGGTGATCGGGCCTTAGTCGACCATGTGGGCCCAGTGCGGGTTGGTCGACTTCTCACACAACCTTCGATTTTCTTCGCAGGCGTGTGCAGGTTTCCTCACGATGTTTTCCTTCACCGCAAGAGCGTCGGATAAACGTACATATGAAATAGAAATTCGAAAACACATTGATACGAGGCAGGACTCAAAACACTACCTCCCGTACGGAAGGTAGCGGTCCTAACCATTACGCCACCGACGCTCTTTAATATTAAATTACTAATTTTAATTTTTTTCACATCAAAAGGCTGTATATATACGCGTACAAGCCCGTTGCATAGTTTTGTTGTAAAAAAAATCCATTTGCAAAAACGCGCAATTTTATGAAAATTTTCATTTTCTATTTACCTATGTACGTGTATGTATTTGAAATGAACATGTTTAAAACTTTGTTTTACTTTTTCCACAACTGTATTGAAAAACGACGTGTGATAAACGGGTGTTTAAGTTATTGCAAACTCGTGACGTTAAAAACCCTCGCCTTCTTCGGCTCGAGCTCAATAATGACAGCTCGTTTACAATAACCTACTTTCCACCCTTGTATCAAAATTTTCTATAGTTTGTTAGTTAATATATTTGTAAACATATTCGTTTTATTTTAAGGAAAAACTACAATTATCTTTCTGATGTAGGATGCAATTGCACCACCGAAGCTGCCGACGCATTAAATAGGCTTCAATGCCACCGACATTGGCTCGTCGCAGAACTTCGGTATTACCAAATATACTTATTGGTAACCAAATATAAACTTATTCGTATTACATGACGATTCAATAGCTCCAACAGAAAGAAAAAAAGTTGTATGACAGCTTCACTTCGGTTTGACGGTACAAAACTTGTGATATTATTTTTTTTACTAAAAAATTTGAGTGCGTTTGACTGCTACAACTCACCTGATGGTAAGTGATGGATGATGCAGTTGAGGATGGTACACGCAAACTCAAATAATGCCTTAAAGATCTCCAAATTATAGGATCGGGAAAAACTGACGCAGGCAAGGAGTTCTCCACTCCTTCGCTGTACGCATAATTAATGAGGAAGCTTAATCTCCAAATGAAAATATTTAAAACTCTTAAGTTCCTAATTTGGTTCCAATCGGACTAAAGATAGAGCCTCTAGAGCCAAGCGTGACGGACGGACGCACGCACGGGCGGTCGGAATAGAAATGTTCGGTTTTTCGGTACGTGTTAACACATTTTTACGAAAATAAAAAAACCCCTTTTTTTTGGGATAACAATACTTCCTCTATCCTAAGTAGTAATATTGTACTACGGGGTCGAGAGAGTAAAGAGGTAAATTGCAACATGTGTCAACGCATGCGCGGAAAAGAAATAGATGGAATGAAAAGAAGATCGGATGAAAGGAGAACGAATAACTGCGCACCGCGCTACAGGTTCGAGCGTCAGTAGCACAAACTTGGTGCAAGCGTTTCAGGTCTGGAACCCTTTTAACATTATAGATGCAGCTCGCTCTGGTCGCCCTGTTTGAATTTCCATACAAAATACGAATAATCTTCTTCCCCGACCTAATATTAGTGAGGATAAGCAGCCACCTGCGAATCGTTACCAATAAACGTCGTTGCTTATCTACCTTGTGTTATTTTGTTAATGAAGAGCGATTTAAGAATTTGGTAGTATTTATGTTATACATATCCAAACATTCATCATCATCATCGTCCACTGCTGGACAAAGGCCTCCCCTAAGGTTTTCCACGACGACCGCTTCTGCGCTGCCCGCATCCAGTGGCCTCCCACAACCTTCACCAAGTCGTCGGTCCGCCGTGTGGGAGGCCTGCCCACGCACGGTCATCACTCGAGAACTTTACTGTCCCATCGGCTATTTGTTCTACGAGCTATTTGCCCCGCCCACTGCCACTTAATTTTAACAATTCTCGGAGCTATGTCGGTTACCTTGGTTCTCCTACGAATCTCCTCATTCAACCTCATCCAAACACTTACATTAAATGTAAATATTGTAAAGTGTATATAAGGTCTAACAAAATTAGCTGAAACTATTTTAACTGGTGCTTCTACCCATGAAACTGAACAACTTTCCCCAAGAAACCCATAGTCAAGTCTCAAAAAAAATTTTGAACTTCCCATACGAAGTTGGCTGATCAGCTGATCGAGTTAGTATGGGAGAGCCAAATTTTTTTTTGCGATTTGACTATGGGTTCCATGGGAAAAGTTGTTCAGTTTCATGGGTAGAAGCACCAGTTAAAATAGTTTCAGCTATTTTTGTTAGACCTTATATAGTTAGTGTATTATAAAGTTGTGTGTGAAGTCGACCAACTGCATTAGGCCCGCGTGGTCGACTAAGGTCCGATCGCCCTAATTAAGGGTAGTCTCGAACCCCTCGGTGGGGACGTAAGTGAGCTGATATGATGATGATGATTATAAATATTATAATATTAGTAAGACAACAAAAACAAAACCTGACCTGCGTGTAGTGCCCTATGGGTTTCTCGGTGCCAAGCTGGAAAGGCTCAAACCCATAGTTCTCATGCTCGGTGAACCAGGAGTCCAGGGCCTCTTCTATGTTTGGTATAACAACATCGTTCTCCCTGGCCGTGATGTTCGCAATGAAAACGTTTTCGCCCACCAGATCCCAACGTCCAGATTCTGGTAAACAATAGTATTGTGTTAAAAGGCAGAAAATAACCTTGAATATACTGCTTATAAAGGATTCAAATCTTAGTGGAAGGAAAATTCGAGGGAAAGAGAGGATGTAGAAAACCTAGACTCGCATATATGGACGGAATATGGACATTATACAGAAGAAGGCTAGATTCGTGTCGTAACAGGAGTTAAAGGAACTGACGCAGTACTTTTATGAAGTGGAGACAGAGCTGTAACTAGAGTCGAATTGGAGGTAGGGCATCACAGATATTATAATTAAATAGACCCATTTTGCCTCATGTGATGACATCTATACACAGAACCAATAATTATTATAATATGAAATGAATGTCACAAACTGTGGTATGTTCGGAAAAGTTTAGATACCTTTCGCTACATTTTTTTTTATCTCAAACTATGAACAAAAAATTTAATTATAATAATTTATCTTAGTTTTTGGTATTTTTAAGGTAGGGCATTGTGATTTCAAGGTAGGGCATTGCCCCACAATTCCCCCCCCCCCCCCCCCCCCCCTTACCTACGGCCATGAGTGGAGATTGCTTCACAGTCAAGAAGGCTATATCTGTTTGTTTGGCAGAGCCAATAGTCTTTATCTCTTTGGCTGAGCCTGTATCTTAAACGGCTTGATGTATTCTGGAGTGGGAAGATTTGGAGTGTGATAGATTCGTCTTAATCCTCTGAGTATCTACTATAAATTGTTAAGGGCATTCCCCTAAGGCTTTCCCCAGCTAACTAGCGCCGCCGTCAGTAAAAAAATAATTACTCGCAAAGTATATACTTACTTTATCGAAAATTTTATTTTTTTTAGTCAGGGATTTGTTTGGTCGCCTTTTCAGTCAGGCATTTGTTTATTAAATAAGTTCCTCTAATTTTTTACATTCTAAAATATTTGCTTTCGTCAGTAGATACTAAAATGGGTAGGGATTATTCAAAAACAAGAAAGATTTTGTTTATTTGTAATGCCATACCGATGTGACTTTTGTTGTAAATAACAAAACTTATTTTTAATTTACCAATATTTCTGTCTGGGTTATGACTAAACAGTCCCTTTTCGGCCCATTGGGACGCTTTTTCTGCAAGCTCGTCGTCCCAGACCTGAAAATGTTAACAATAAATTAAATTTGTGTCAAAATACATAAAGGCGTTTAAAAAAAAAGGGTGTGTGTCAGTTCTGACGCGCGACAGGAGTTTATTCATGAAACTCTCCGGCGTCCAGTTAAGCTGTATGACCATCATGCTTTGTGGAGCTCCTACGCGGAACTCGGCCTCCGGCCTCCATTAGGCGGCATGGCCATGTTTCCTCAGCCTTTATGACTGACAAAACGTAATGACAAGGGAATATCCCATTTGGTTACGCATTATCGATCAAAACTCGTTTTAACTGCTCATATATTTTTCATCATCATATCAGCTTTTATGTGTCCCCACCGAGGGATCAAGCCTTCCCTGAATTAGGGCCTTATTCGACCACGAGGGCCCGCAGTGTGTGTTGGTCGACTTCACACACAACCTTCGAGTTTCTTCGCAGGTGTGTGCAGGTTTCCTCACGATGTTTTCCTTCACCGTTAAAGCAATCGGTGAGTATATGTACGTAGGTTCCGAAAAATATTTCAGGGTAGGCTCGAGCCCCTCGGTCGGGACGTATATGTGCAAACCTGTACATAGGTATAAGCCTCTTCTTTTACATATAATTATATATTGCTCCAAACAAAATAAGGGCCACCTTAGTTTTCTCACTACATTTTCATACAGAGAGGTGGTCCAAACCACGGATCAGATAAATAAGGTTGGATTGGAAATGTGCGCTGGGCAGGCGCGCCACAAGTATGATTAGACAATCATACTTAACCGAAGCATGCGTTTATACTTTTTATTTGCGTGTGGTTGTGTGTAACGTACAGACTTTTGAAATGTTGTGAGACACAGTTGTAGCCCTGTGTTCTAAGTGTGTTTTCTTTGTTAGTGCGCGCAATTCGTGTATGTATTATTATTGCTTGTGTAGTGGAGTTGATGGGTGGCAGACAGGCGGCGACGCTGGTTTTCAAACAAAAGTGTGACTATTGCCAATCCAACCTTATTTATCTTGTCCGTGGTCCAAACAGCCACGATTATTTTTTTCAAATCAAGAAAAGTAAGGAAATTAGGAAGTGCGATCATTAGGTTAGATCTCTGGCTACAAATGTGTCGAAGATCACAATTACTTGCTGATCCTTAGGAATTCAGTAGACTGCTCAAAACAAGCAGCATGATTTTTTTGTATGGAAAATATGCTCATTTAAACCCTATGCCTCTTCTAAACAGTCTACGGAGTTCCCATCAGGGATCAGCAGAATGTTGTGATCTTCGACACATTTGTATCTAACCTTATAACTGCATTTCCTAGTTTCTTTACTTTTCTTTATTTAAAAAAATGTGTCTGTTTGAACCACAATTATGAAAAAAATTTTGCCGCTCCGAGAGATTGCTGAAGAAGGCGTGGCAAACGCGCTAGCTTCTTGTACAACGAGACATCTTGCTGTCATTCGTAAATGATTGTACTGCTCAGAAATTGCACAATTTCATGGCAGGCAGAGCTCCGTGTGTTTTGGTGTCAAAATCGTCGAGATGGTCAATAACACAGATAAGAAAAAAAAAGGGTATGATTTTATCGATTGTCAATTAAATAGATTCGATCACTAAATTAAAAAAATGAAATTCCCTAAATAGTATAGTTTGTACTCAAAATAGTAGATCTGTCACCAAAGTAAAGTCATCAAACAACACCAAAACAATACTCAAAAGAAAAAAAAATATCACCAGAAAAGTCTTTTAACGATTGTCAATTAAATAGCTTCGATCACTAAATAAAAAAATTGAAATTTCATAAATAATATAGTTTGTACTCAAAATAGTAGATCTGTCGCCAAATAAATGCCTAAAATTACTAACAAAGGTGACCTACAGATACTCCCACATCCTCTTCGGATCCCGAAAGTTTGTTGATGTTCGAAACGGGCGGCGGGGGCTACGCCCCCGTTAGGGGTCATCTTCCGATGATTTCTTCTGCTGCGAAGTAATTTTGTACCCAGGGTGGGGAGCCTTTCTTCGCGAGGCTCTTTGACTGTTAAATCAATCAAACCTGACCGAACCTAACATCGCTCGCTTCGCTCGCTCATTTATTTATTGTTTTTGACCGATTACCCCCTAGTTTTCGATTTGTTACCATGCAATAGCTTTACCGCGGCAGTCCCCGAGTGCCACACGTATTTTTAATGACAGATCTATCAATTTGATGACAGATCTATCAATTTGAGAACGAAAATATTGAATAGAGATGAATCTATTTAACTGGGGACGAAAAATATAATTCCCAAAAAAAAATGCCGTTTGAACCACCTGTCTGTACGATAATGAACTGTGAAAACTTAGGTGGCCCTTATATTGTTTGAGTAGTAAATATTCTTGAGCTAACGACCAGTAGTCATTAAGAAGCGACGAGCCCAGTGACATGCAAAGAACTAGGTAAAGTACTATAGAGAGCTTTGCGTGTAAGGATCCTTAACGAGCCCTAAAGGCTCCTTGAAGTAGCCTTGAAGGAACCTTCACAGGGTATTGATAGATTAGAGACCCGTCATTGATGTAAGAAGTTTGTATATATGTGCCCCACCAAAAGTTTTGTATACCAATTTATTACGGCCCACCAAAATTCACAGACTAGGGGAAAAAAACATATTAACAGGACTGAAACTGCGTTTTTAAATTTACTAGGATTGTGTAAGTTAAAATACATAGAAAAATGTTTTGTTACCATGTATTGTATATTTGCAGCAGGAGGCTGTCCAGGCACAAACCCTTGCGCCACGCGAAAACGCCGTAGATTGTGTCCGTCTATGAAGGCACGCTTCTGCTCGCAAGAGAGCTGCAGCCCTGTGCAGTTTGAAATCTTTATAAGTGGGTAGGTACTTCTCTTTATTTCTTTAGCTTTGCCCAGCCTTATTAATATTATTTGGGGTCGGCTGTAAAATTATGTTTTTCCATGAAATTTAGTTCTGGATCATCTCAGTTATAAATAAGGTCAGAAGGTCACCGCACGACGTTGCCGAAGCATGTAGTTTGTGGGTAGTACCTATGTTTGTAAGACAGGTGGAAAAAATCTGTAAGGTCTCGATTTGTCACATACACACTCACAGAGAAAGAGAAAAAGAGAGAGAGAGAGAGAGAAAGCCTTGGAGAAGTTGAAATACATCACCACAAAAGCTGGAGAAAAAGTCCGTGATACTGGCGGAAGATACCTAAGGAAAGACGTCAAGGTATGTCAAGTGGAAACGGCAATAATACTTTCACTAAACCTGGACCTTCATTACTTCTCCGCGTAGCCTTGGTCCTATCATTTGGGGTCGGCTCTTCTAGTCATTCTCCGCCAGGACATTTTGTCCTGGGTCTTCGCAGATGTGACATTTGCGCTTCATGTCCTTATTTACAGCGGCTATCCATGTGAGTCGGGGTCTACCTCGCTTTTTTGGGGCTGGAAACATTTCGAGTTCTTGTTGCGTCATATGTTCTGGTGGGCGGCGCATTACATGACCGTACCATCTGAGAGGGCCTTCCATTATTTTTTTAACCAGGACCATCATTAAGAAGCCATATTCCTCTCTGTTAAGCTTTGACGTTTTCATTGGCGAAAAGGTAGTCCGGACTCCATATTGCTAAGATCATGAATACCTCTCTCTTTCTTATCGCGTGGCACAACTGTGGTACGGAATTAGGGAACTTACTCTATGTGACGAGTGTGTCACATTTTAAAAGCTTTTATTTAACTTGCAATGTTTGTATTTATAAATGTATGTATGTTCGAGGTTGATCTGATTATGGAATTTGGAGGTGGAATCATAGTCCCAGGATCGTATTTTATTTTCAGTAGAATCGTAGAAAATTTTTACTGTGCTCGCCTTTTTTTAAATTTGGGCTCGTGTATTTTTTGTTCATTTGAGCATTTGGTTTTTTGAGCATAAAAACTCTTTTTGAATAAAAGCTTGTATCTAAAAGCTTTTAGTTTTTACGAGTAGAGATTAGTAGTTTTTGACAATCTATAAAGAATTATGAGAAACAGTAGGCACCAAAATATCAGAACAAGTCATCGTTATCATTGAAGCCGAAACACGGAACGAATACTCAATACAATTTAGCTAAAAACAATAGATAGCAATGAAATAGATTAGAAAAGATTACTTACTGTGGCACTTCACATCGATAACGCACAAAATAAATATAAAAACTAACTTGAAATAATGAAACATGTCTGAGTAATAATACAAGACAGAAAGAATTAAGGAATCGTAATATTAACAGAAAAATAATGGTTTATATACCTACTTACACATGCAAGTTTTCACTCACAATTATAAAATATGGCTATATAAGTACTCATCAATGTAAATATTTTTAACATTTTCAGCCAATTGTGAACACAAAGAAAATATGTTCAAGCCAGGGTCGCACTAAGAGGATTGGAATGGAATTACGTTTCCAATAACGTATAAAGTTCTTTCGCTCAATTAGCTCGTGTCAAACAGTTGCGTTAAAGGGGCCGCCCTGAGTTCAATCGCGGCGCCGCTGACGTTACACCCGCACTGGGTCGAGCTAATCTTGATTAGTCGTTAATTATTAATGTAGGTGACGATTCTGAAGATACTTCGTCCAGCAGAGTGATTGAAATTATACATAAATTATACATAAAAAATACCCTTTTAGTTTTTTTTGTAAGATTGTTTTATCCTTTAACACATTTCAGAACTCCATACGAATGTACTGCAGCTAATTCTCCAAACGTACTATGATAGGAGTATTTTTTTTAAATTGCTTTCGTCGCGCTGCACGCTGTAACCAGCCCATTGACTTCACAACAGAACGTCGCGAGGTGGATTCCCACTATTCCCAGAGCCGTTCAATTCAAAAACTAAATGACACCGGTTTGGTTTACGGATAATTTTTAGACTGACTAGTATACCATCTTTCTGATCCAAACTTACTGTAAACAGCATATAAGAGTTACGGCGTGGGAGATATGATAGCGAAATCCCTATGCTAGGGATTCTTGATGAGAATGCTTTGCATCATATATTTTATGATTCATCATATCAGCCGAAGGACGTCCACTGCTGGACATAGGCCTCCCCCAAGGAACTCCATGACGGTTCTGGCGCTGCCCGCATCCAGCGACTTCCCGCAGCCTTCACCAGGTCATCGGTCCACTGAGTGGGAGGCCTGCCGACGCTACGTTTTCCGGTGCGCGGAATTTTATGATTATAAACATAAAACTTACATTTACAGGTTGAGTTCTCATAGGATAATATTTATAGCAGCATTTAAAAAATAATTATCACTTACCATCAGGGCTTACGTAAAGGGCTTACAAATTGTAGCTATAAAAAACTAAGAAGTATTTGAATAAGACAGAAGAAATAACGTACCTGCTTAAAAAACAGCGGGTTGTGTCCAGGATACAAATGTACTAGTAGCTAAATTATTTAAGTGGATACTTCTTAGAGGATGAAATTTATGTTGGCGCATTTGCTATTATACGAGGTCATTTCAAAAGCTTTATTATTTCTATCAAATGAACACTAACATACATGAATTATCAATTAAAACTAATGATGATTGATAATAAATGAAATCATCTATAATCAGATACCAAATTCGCCTCGAAAAAAAAGTTGCTCCGGATGTGACGTATAAAATTCTGAACTGGGTGCCCTACCAGACCCAAACAAAGAAGTATCCACTTCAAAAATCAAACGTTGTTTTTTTTATTATTCACAATTGGCAAGCCTTTGGCATCATCTCACCTGATGCTAAGAGACGATGATGCCGAAGATGGAAGCGGGCTTACCAAGATACCCCAACGAAATGGAGAACGGCTATCTTATCTTCATGCCGGAACACATTAATGTTGTTAACATTGATGTTAGGTGGCAAAACTTAGATAACATGGTGGTAGCTAGCCAGGCGGGCTTAAAAAATGCCCTACCACCAACCAAAAATGAGTACTGTGGAAGCTTAAGGTATGAAGTTTTATTACAACTGGTTCCAAAGTACGGCACTGGAAAGTAACAGGTATTTAATTTATATTTTCAAGAATTTACCTCTAGATGTTTACATTTATAAATATATTACTCACCTTGATATGGAAAATTACAAATTTAAACGCCAATTATAATATACAGCATATTATTGAGTCGGAAACATTCTGTTATTAATTCAGATTATAAACTTCTGAATCATACTCTATTATAAGTTAGCGATATGAGAGACTTGGGAGTCATTCACGACAGTAAGCTAACGTTTGATAAACACATTGATAACACTGTGAATAAGTCTTTCAGAAAGTGCTTTGTAACCAGGATATCTACCAACTTCAGAAACTTGAAGTCTATGAAAATACTCTTTGGCGCCTTCATACTTAGCCATATGGAGTTCACATCTCAATTTTGGAATCCACAAGACGACGTTTACAAACGTCGTATTAAGGGTATCCAATAAAGCGTCGGTTGCTCAACGGTAACGATTCGGTCCGGTCATCTTACCCAGAGGCCCCGGGTTCAAATCCAGATGGCCAATGTAGGAGTATGCAAATGTTTTTAAGTTCTTAGCAAATGATCTCATAAGCGATATTATGAGATAACGCAATGTACGCGCGGTACAATCAAGCGACACGACACGCGGGTAGCGAGACGGGGCGGCGTTGTACTCTGAGCGCAAAAAATATGGAAATAAAATAAAAGTTAAAAAACTAAAACCTGCCTGACTACAGAAAATCTTTAGCGAAAAGTATGAAAACAAGAGTTTCCCGCTGAAATCTTTACCTTTATTTATTCCTTCATCTTGGGTAATAGTCGTGGTCGCAAGCCCTATCGTAATTAAAACCTATCATTATGGCTAGCGACCACGGCTAGTACCCCAGATAAAGGGAAAAATAAAGGCGGGAAATTCTTGTTTTCATACTTTTTAGTAAAAATTTAGCTTTTATAAAATATTATCTTATAATAAATTAGTTTGTGAGTATACTGTTGTCGACCTATTTTTTAAAAGTACTATACTGCATTTGAGCAACTAGTGACACAGTAATTCTTTTCAAACTAATTTTTTTCATACGAACCCGGTTATTTTAAGTTGTTAATGCTTACATCCTATTTTTCTTACGATGAGGACTTTTAATTAGAATTTTTCAAGTTAATTTTGTTATTTATACATAAAGACGCAGTGAGACTATATGGTGGGCTTGTTCTCATCAAACTGAACTACAACTTGAAATCGATTTCAGATTTTGATGAGTACAAGCCCACCAAGTATCACTGCAACTTCATGTTACACCCTGTATTTAATAGTTAGCAGTGAGGAAAAAAAAAACATCGTGAGGAAACCTGCACACGCCTGCGAAGTAACTCGAAGGTTATGTGTAAAGTTGACCAATTCGTACTGGGCCCGCGTGGTCGACTAAGGCCCGATCGCTCTACTTCAGGGCAGGCTCGAGCCCCTCAGTGGGGACGTATATGAGCTGATATGATGATGCAATGATATTGTAATGTGAGTTTGAAAGTTTTAGGGTCTTTCTAGTCACTAAAGGCGATGATATTTTAGTCAATATGTTTATGTCACGGCTAAAGGTGGATGTGAACATAAACTTAAGATTAGCCGGCTAAAGTTGTTTGGGTAAACTTCGATTACTATTACGTGGTTTAACCGTACACAACAAGGTAGACTCAACACTGGCTGGGTAATGTTTTTAAGGTTTAGCGAGCGAAGTGAGTGATATTCGGTTCGGTCAGGTTTTTTTATTCATTTTGATGATTTTACAGTTGAAGAGCCTCGCGGCCCTTCCCTCCTCCCCCCCTCCTGGGTGAAGTTTAGCCGGGTAATGTTCAAACCCACCTTTAGCAGTAACATATACCTATATATCGTAGGCTCCGTGTTTGTAGAATGAAACCATTTCAGCCTTAGCTTATACCATTAATATATTATTATAATTCTCTACTCATTTAACTTCACAACTTATATTAGAATCCCATAGTCAAATCGCTTCAATACTTTGGACTTTCTGATAGAAATCGATTAGCCTTTTATCACGCTTTTATTAGCTTCACCTGTATGTTTGTATGTAACAGACTCCTTTGGACTCGATTTTGACCCACTTTAAACGGACTTTAATTCAAACTTTGTAGACTTATCAAGAATCAGCGACAGTATAATAATTTCATAAGTTTGAATTAAAAAATAAAAAAAATAAAAAACACGCTTTTAAAGTACATCAGACTAAAAAGTAAAAAATAATTCTCAATATAAGTTGAAAATAATAATTAACAAATTACTAGTATTATTGTGAAAAAGTGTGGGTTGCTCGATAGACGAAAAATATGGCACAGAGCGCCCCACGGTTTTTCACAATAATACTAGTAATTAGTATTATTTTCAACTTTTATTAGGAATTATTTTTGATGTGTAACATCTTTGCTCTCGCTTTCCTGCAATTTGTGGGAGTGATTTCGTGAAATGGGACGGAAAAGTGTCCCATGTGACGGAAATGTGTAACTATGACCATACAGCCTAGTCTGCCGTATCTTTGCCGTCCTTTTTTCAGGCTTTAAAAGCGCGGAAAAGGCAAAGGTATCTATGACCATACAGCCTAGTCTGCCGTATCTTTGCCGTCCTTTTACAAAGTATTTTGTCACATGTTACACATCTAATGCTAGTACTGTAGGTCTCGCTCGAATTTTTTTTTACTTTTTAGTCTGATGTACTTTAAAAGCGTGTTTTTTAGTTTTTTTAAACTCTATTTATTTTAACCGCCTCCGTAGTGTAATGGTTCAGCTTCAAGTCGCGGGTCCTGTTCCCGGCGGAATCTGACCTTGTGAGACTGGGTTTTGGTTTATGGAAGGACATTTTCCAAACCCGCCTGGCTAGCTACCACCATCTTGTCTAAGTCTTGCCCCTAAATATCAATGTTAACAGCATTGATGTGTTGCGGCTTGAAGATGAGATAGCCAGTTCCTTATTGCTTGGTAAGCCCCGTTCATCTTCGGCATGATCATCATTTATCATCAGGTGAGATGATGCCAACAAGGGCTTACCAATTGTTAATTTAAAAAAATGCATAGGAAATTTGTTTGCAATTTTTTTTTGGAAATAGACTGGATTTATTGGAGAAGTAATTTAGTTTTATGATTAGAAGCTACAGTTAGATTTTTGCCTATCATATTTTAATCCCTCGAAAAAAATATTATGTAATATCTCCAAGAAAATTATTTTCAAATAGGAAATAGGTACTAAATTTATTTTTCAATAGTCTTATCTACATTTTGAACATAACAGAAGCAGTTGCTAGACTTCAGCATAATAAGTAAATAAAGGGGAAGATTCAAGTTTGTCAACATACTTAGAATTAACCATAGAAAAATTGCATAAGCAAAGCATGTCTCTGTATAGCAAGTTACAGTTAGAGATCTTCATTTACAATACAATACAATATTCTTTATTGCATCACAGCACAAAAAAAAGAAATTAACAATATAGAAAAAAGCAATAGGTGGCCTTATTGCTAGGTAGCAATTTCTTCCAGACAACCTTTGGGTAGGGAAACAGCGATAGAATAAGTTAAGGGGCGGTGCAATAATTAAAAACAAAAATTTTCATAAAAAACAGTTATATAAAATGCTTAAATATATAACAATAATATATAAAATAATAAATAGAACAGATGGCCGTTGGGATAGTAAAGTTCTCGAGTGGCGACCACGCACCGGAAAGCGTAGTGTAGGCAGGCCTCCCACTCGGTGGACCGATGACCTGGTGAAAGTCGCGGGAAGCCGCTGGATGCGGGCAGCGCAGAACCGGTCGTCGTGGAGATCCTTGGGGGAGGCCTATGTCCAACAGTGGACGTCCTTCGGCTGACGGACGATAGTAAGGAAGATGGAAAAAAAAGGATTTACGTATATCATAATAACCATAATATTAAGCTTTTTCTAAAGTTCTATTCAAACACATCAAAAGTCAAAACACATTTAAAAAATTGAATGTTGCGACCAAAGTAAGCAGCAATAAGCAATATGTAACAGCATTAATTATTTTTTTTACAAGAAACGTAGGTACTTGAACCCTATGTTGGTTCGTTAATCTTTAGCCTGCTTTACGGATGTGGAGGTCGTTACTTCCGGCAGCCGCATCCGCTTCCGGTTCCGCCGGGAAGTGCTTCCGTCGTCTAACATTATCTCTGACAAGCGGGTGCCAAATGTACGCAAACTCTTGTATTAATTTAACCGCAACGTGATTTTCATGATTTAAATCACAAAGTTCAGCGGTTTAACTTCTCGTTAACAGCAATCCGCAATTTTTTCCGCTATGTTTGTACACTCGACTCTCTTATCGTGTGGCACAATTAACCGTGACACAGGCGATCAAAAGCGACCGCCCTTATTAAGTCCTAATTATTCACAAAATTTTATTAAACTCGTTAGAGACATTTTTGAGAAAAAATGACTGACATCCTGGATTTGTATGGGAGGTACCTTTTCCAGATTTTTGTTGAAATAACGGACTACCGTGTAGGTACTGTAACAAACCGAATTTCATCAAAATCGTTTGAGCCATTTTTGAGTAAACAAATAATTAATGGGTTTTTTTACTATGGTGGCAACCCTAATAAATAAGATAGAAGAAATTAAAAAAAAACACCTGATGATATAAGAATAACCCCTAAACCGAATTTCACCCAAATCCATCCAGTAGTAATGCCTGGAGATATAAGAATATGCCCTTAACCAATTTTCAACCAAATCCATCCAGTAGTAACGCCTGGAGATATAAAAATATGTCCTTAACCGAATTTCACCCAAATCCATCCAGTAATAACGCCTGGAGATATAAAAATATGCCCTTAACCGAATTTCACCCAAATCCATCCACTAGTAACGCCTGGAGATATAAAAATATGCCCTTAACCGAATTTCACCGAAATCCATCCAGTAATAACGCCTGGAGATATAAAAATATGCCCTTAACCGAATTTCACCCAAATCCATCCAGTAGTAACGTCTGGAGATATAAAAATATGCCCTTAACCGAATTTCACCCAAATCCATCCAGCAATAACGCCGGGAGATATAAAAATATGCCCTTAACCGAATTTCACCCAAATCCATCCAGTAGTAACGCCTGGAGATATAAAAATATGCCCTTAACCGAATTTCACCCAAATCCATCCAGTAGTAACGCCTGGAGATATAAAAATATGCCCTTAACCGAATTTCACCCAAATCCATCCAGTAGTTTGGAAACTAGAGCACTGGATGGACGTTAACACACACACACACACTCAAAAACACATTATAATTTTTTAAGACTCTATTAGTGTAAGACAATCGATGCCCAACTTGGATTTTTTTTGCCATCACAATACCTTCTTCACTTCTTCGTCGCTGGAAAGTAAAAATACTCTAGAGTGATAAAAATACGTTTCACACTTTGGCCGCCAAAAATAGCCATCTTGCAAAATGGCGGCATACTTTACCACTTTTCGAGCAACTGTATTGAAAAATATTATTTCGAGAATTTATTAATAAAATAAATAAATATTCTGGGACAAATCACACATGGTCATCTGGCTCCAAAGTAGGATTCCCTGTGTTATGGGAACCAGAGACTGATATACATACTTATATACGTTTAAATACATAAATATATAGATATATTTAACACCCAGACACAGAGCAAACAAATCTGCTCATCATAAAAATGCTTGCCCTGGGTGGGGATCGAACCCACAACCCTCGGATCAGTAGTCAAGGGCACTAACCACTGAGCCACCGAGTCAGTCATTAATAACTACTTGATATAGGATTGCACTTGACACCACCGTTTCAAGTGTTGTTAAGTCACTAAGTTGTATGAGTAATCCAATTTCCGTGGCGATGCGGCGCTCGTTACCGACGCTTGTGTTCACTGCAGGCCGGATGATCGGGCCCCAGGACTGCACTTAGGAGCATCCATCACAGAAGGGCCCTAAATTTCCTAATTTAGAGGCCTCAAAATATTTTCGAAGCATTCGAGAGCTTATTTAACATGCTTCGAGTGACTGCTGCATAGCAGGTTGGTACTGATTAAGCTTTTTGAAGGGATCTACTCTTGAAAGGCCTCAGTTAATGTATTGGTAGGAATTATTCATGTATTACTCCTTGCCTTCGTTAGTGTTTCCCGATTCCTATAATTTGGGGATCTTCAAGGCAAGAGTGAATAGGCATTATTTCAGTTTCCGTGTACCATGCTCGACTGCATCATCACTTACCATCAGGCGAGTTACAGTCAAACGCACTCAAAAAAAAACACATTGACCTATGGCTTAACCCACCTGCTACGTAGGGCTTACCAATCCGGTATTTGACTGATAGTCATTTGGGTTACTTTTAATCAACTGTCAAAAACGACATTTTGTTCTGAAATTGTTCGTGATACAAACTTGTGACGTCATTGTCTTTGACGAACTAATTTAGTGATTTCGATAAATATAAAATTGAAATTAGAATAAAATGTTAAATGAATAAGTTTTTATGCTTTTGTAGGAGAAATGCTAGCTAGTGGATAATATTTTTTAATTTATTTCAAACACTGTCAAATTTTCAGTATTGTAGATAAAAAAAAAACTGTGGCCGGATCTGGAGTTGCTTTGTAACACATAAATACGAACATGTTACACGTACATAATAACTATGTTTCTAATAAACAGGGGCCTAGATGCCTTAATTCGTCCCTGTCAGATCAAATAAACTCAGGGGCTATGAGGGAATTAAACTGACGATTGTGAAAATTCTAGAGCGTTATTGATTTCGTAGACGGCCAAAGGAAATGATATCTAGGTCATGCTACAAACTACACTATATGTACTATAATATGATCTATGAATTAATAAAATAAATGATGTTCGTTTATAAGCGCATTTCTTTAGAACAGCTGGACCGATTTAGCTAATTTATTTTAAATGTTCGTGATAGTCCGAAAAAGATTATTATGACAAGAAAAGTTGGAATAGTTGCCCGGAAAATTGAAAAATTTGGAAAAACAGCTGAGCTGTTTATTTATGAACTAATACTTACATAATAATTACTTTATGAACTACGGGATTTTTTTATGAACTCAAGACCAAAACTCGCGACACTGCACCCATTGGCAAAAGCTTGTCTATAGTAACTGTAATATTTTATAATATGAGAAAATAAAAGATGAAATAAAACCATTTTGTAGAGGCAAAATAATATACAAGAATTATAAGATGCTCTCAAATCGTGTACTTTGTTGTATAAATATAATAACAAGCGTAATGAGTTGTAATAAAGCTTAATTAGAGACTTACGTACATCTGGAATTCCGTTTTCGCTCTAATGGTGTGTTGGCAAGCAATGCATTAGCGGCGTGATATATATTATCTCACCAAAAACATTACACGTAAATTTGGTTGCCAACAATTACAAATTCATAATGCTTTCACCGTTAAAAATTTATGAGATCTCTAGTTGGTTGCCAAAACTCACAAACTCATAATGCTTTCACTGTTAAAAATTTATGAGATGTCTAGTTGGTTGCCAACACTCACAAATTCATAATGCTTTTACTGCTAAAAAATTTTGAAATCTCTAGTTGGTTGCCGACACTCACAAACTCATAATGCTTTCACTGTTAAAAATTTATGAGATGTCTAGTTGGTTGCCAACACTCACAAATTCATAATGCTTTTACTGTTAAACATTCAAGAGATCTCTGGCAGAGCCAAGCCCCCAGCTGAGCTCCGATTTGTGCTGCACTTCACATCCTACAGGGCCTGTTACAAGTCCAAAGTAATTTAAAATAATAAATAACAAATAAAGCCCTGACTCTAAAACTCTATCTACATCTTAGTGCAAAGGCATGGCTTGGCCGTTTAATTTTCGTGGAACTTTTACGTGACATAAAAAATAAGTTTATAGGGAATAGTTTGTATGACAGTTACGAAACGGCCAAGTCATACCTCAAACTCTATCAACATCTTAGTGCAAAGGTATGGCATGGCCGATTAATTTTCGTCGAACTTTTACGTGACATAAAAGTTAAGTTTATAGGGAATAGTTTGTGTGACAATTACGAAACGGTCAAGTCAGACCTCAAACTCTATCTACATCTGAGTGCAGAGGTATGGCATGGCCGTTTAATTTTCGTGGAACTTTTACGTGACATAAAAATTAAGTTTATAGGGAATAGTTTGTGTGACAGTTACGAAACGGCCAAGTCATACCTCAAACTCTTCTACATCTTAGTGCAAAGGTATGGCATGGCCGATTAATTTTCGTCGAACTTTTACGTGACATAAAAATTAAGTTTATAGGGAATAGTTTGTGTGACAATTACGAAACGGCCAAGTCATACCTCAAACTCTTCTACATCTTAGTGCAAAGGTATGGCATGGCCGTTTAATTTTCGTGGAACTTTTACGTGACATAAAAATTAAGTTTATAGGGAATAGTTTGTGTGACAGCTACGAAACGGCCAAGTCATACCTCGTTTGTAGAGTCAGGGCTTATAGGTAGAGATATTTGTATTTATTGTTATGAATGCGGTACAGTCAATAGAACTTACAGCTACATATATACTTTGGACTTGGGACAGGCCACGCGGCCCATGATGCGCAGCATTAATCGGAGCTCAGCTAGAGGCTTGACTCTGCTAGAGATCTCATAAATTTTTAACAGTGATAATTTGAAAACGCTGAACACGTTAAAAAACTGACTTCCATCCCAACAACTTAGTATAATTTTGCATAATTATTTTTGGATTTTGTTAATTTTCTAACTGTAAGTACTGCACCGATTTTGATAAAATTTATATGGGACCAACACGGGAGCATACCAAATACTGATCCTATCCTATTATTTTGGCCTGCCAAATATATATCAAATAAAAATATATCGAATAAAAAAAGGATCATGAAATCGGTTCACAATCTGCAAAAATATCGCTTAACAAACATACAAAAAAAGACAACATACAAACGAATTGAGAACTTCCTCCTTTTATGGAAGTCGGTTGAAAAATTATGAAATTGTGAGTTTTGGTAACCAAGTTTACATGAAATGTTGTTGTGGGATTTCATTTATTTTTGGCAGACGCCATGGGTCGGGAGCACAGACGCCATGAATCGGGAGCACAGACGCCATGGGTCGGGAGCACAGACGCCATTGGTCGGGAGCACAGACGCCATGGGACGGGAGCACAGACGCCTAGGGTCGGGAGCACAGACGCCATGGGTCGGGAGCACAGACGCCATTGGTCGGGAGCACAGACGCCATGGGACGGGAGCACAGACGCCTAGGGTCGGGAGCACAGACGCCATGGGTCGGGAGCACAGATAAGAAAATGTTTTTGCCTGTCGGGAGCGGGAGCGGATTTAACGATCAGTTTGGCCTAGTAATTAGATACCATGACTGCTGGGCCAAAAGTCGTGGGTTCAATTCCTGCTAGTAGCATAAGAAATGTTCATCATTTCTTCTCGAGTCATAGATGTTTATATTTATTTATATGTACATTGTACATATTTGTTTATGTACAGATTGCACAGATAATATGCCTTTTCCAATATTTTAATTTTTTCGTTGTTTATTCCTAGCCTACGTACCGAAGTGGTCGTCATGACCGAAATCGGTCCGATAGATCATAAGTTTGCGCAAAATTTATTTTAACGCACACGTGCTTTTTCTTTACCTTTTTTACGTACCAATCAGGAAGTATCTTAGAGGTTTGGATGATCATTAGTGAGTAAGTAAAACGGTCGCAAAATCTACGTGTTTCAGATGTCAAATCTGAAAACACAAAAACTAATTAATTGATACTTGGTATGTTTTATACAAGTAAGCTTCAAGAAACACGGAAACTCTAGAGAAAAATGCCACTAACAGCGCAAACCCATCCAGGTAACGATCGTACTTCAGGTCAGTTTACCTGCGTAAGTCGCACAGAACCGATTTGCATTTAGAATTTGAATATTATAAAGAAAAAAAAAGGCAAATAAATGATCCTATCTTATCTTATGTAAGTACCTATACCTACAATTCCCATTGTAGTGACAGTTTTTTTGGCCATTTGATATTTTGATATATATTTTTCTAGAAATATTTTCTTATCCTCCATTTTAGAGAGGCTTTCCTTATAAATGAAACAAAAGAAGCATCCAAACATGCTCAATTACGTTCTTTGTCTTGGTAATGAGGTGAGGGCTGAAGGGCTGTCAAGGAGATTAGCATAAAAGGTTGCACGTCGTCGCGTCGTCGCCACTTCGCCCTTGTACGTAGGATTTTAGCAAAGTATACATATTAGTACTAACATACAGTATGGACACTCCCTGCCGCTCTCTAGATTCCGACCTCACTCGTCCTCTCCCATATTGATAAAGATTGGTTACAGTTTGGTTGTCGAACGTATAGGATTTCGCCGCCATTTTGTTTGTTCCGTTATTCGTTTTTTGAAATGTCATTTCTGGTCTTTGTATGAAGTGTCCAGGGTGTGATTTTAGGGAGGTATACTTACCTACCAGCACATGATTTTCACCCGACTTCCAAAAAGGAGGAGGTCCTCAAATCAACTGTATGTTTTTTTGTATGTTTGTTACGCGATATCTTCACAGATTGTGAACCGATTTTATAAATTTTAAGATTATTCTTTTTTTTAATAGATAGGTATGCTTCCAGGTTGGTCCTATATAAATTTTATTAAAATCGGTGATGCCCTTTTAAAAATAACTTACAGAATGTCGCTTGAGGTGGTATGGCCATGTGATGCGAAGGGATGACGAGCACGTGACTTAAAAAAGCCCTAAGCTTACCTAAGAAATAAAAGAGGTAGGGGACGGCCCTCCTTCCACCTGGTGGACAGCATGTCCAGATTAATCAAAAAACAGAATTTACACGACCCGAAAACCCTAGACAGAATGTCTTGGCGCCGGCCGCAAGATTAGGAGAGCCGACCCCACCTAAAGTGGGAATGTGCAAGGAAGTAGAAGAAGGTGATGTTATTTATAGAGAAATTACCAAAAAACCAAAAATAATAATGCAAAAAAAAACTTTATAAATAATAATAATACATATGAATAAAATTATACTCATTGATTTTCGCATTTATAATATTAATAAGGTTTATGCAAAGAAGTACTAAAGTTGTTGCGACTGAAGGCGGTTTTTTAACATGTTTAACTTAGCATATTGTATATTTTAAATTTTTTGAGGTGTAACTAGAATATTTTTCTAACTAACCTACGTATTAATTGGATGTGTTTTCATTGTAGCGGGCGGAGACGAGCGGATAGAAGTAGAAACATGCAGACATGACATAGACCAATCAGATAGCTTTTGATTCTCATTTCGTTCTCTGCTCCTCTCCATTCTTCTCAGCGTCAATAGATCGCTTTGTTAAAGGTATAGGGTGCTTTATCATCATACCAGCTCAAATACGTCCCCACCGAGGGGCTCAAGCCTACCCTGAATTAGGGCGATCGGGCCTTAGTCGACCACGCGGGCCCAGTGCAGGTTGGTCGACTACACAAACAACCTGCGAGTTTCTCCGCAGGCGTGTGCAGGTTTCCTCACGATGTTTTCCTTTACCGTAAGAGCGTCGGATAAACGTACATATGAAATCTAAATTCGTAATCACATTGGTACGTGGCAGGATTCTTTATAGGTGCTTTATACAGGGTGTAAAAAACTGGTGTAGAGGGTTAACTGGCGGTTCTACTCATGATACTGAACAACTTTCCTCGAAAACCCAGTCAATTCTAAAAAAAAATGGACCATTCATACAAAAATGCAAGAAATTAGTCATTCAGTTAATCGATTTGTATGAAAAGTGTTTTTTTTTAAATTTCAGCAAAATCACTGAACATAGGTTGTTCAGTTTGATGAGTAGTTGCCCCGGTCAGTAGGGAACTACACCAATTTTGTTACACCCTACAAGCTTGATAGAAAAAAAAGAGTTTTAAATATTTGCGTAAATTCTTTATTCATAAACACGAATTCATACATTTTAAAGAATTATCTGTTTTCGCATTCCAAATTTCCATTGAACCTACGAATACATGGAGTATCAATGCACTTAACCAAATATTTGGTACAACATTTGGTCTGTATATTGTCCTTGGTCAATAACATTACAAGTATTACATACAACGTATTTAATAGTCTCTGAATACCAAGTCATGGTGCATAATTAATTTTAAAGTCAAATCAATACTTCTGGCACAGTTTGCTTAAAAGCTGGAGTAAACATTACAAAAACTTTTTGTAAAAATACTCTTTTGTCTCAAAACTTTTTTATGTACAGAAAAAACAGTATTTCCTGTGACACTACTGCTTGACACTACTAGTGACTACTGGGTGGGGGGAAACACACGGCGGATCTGAGTTGAGCGAGCGACGCGAGCCTTATTAGGTTTGTTAGGTTTGATGATAATACCACAGTATTACGATATGGCTTACAGTAGCGCAACGCCTTTGATTTCGCACGATGCCGCCACGGCGTAGGTACTAGCAGTACTAGCCTGTAGCCAGCCTGGCAAACTCGCGGAGTATGCCAAGCTGTGCCCCGCCACCCGCTGCCCCGCAAGTATCTTTCCGTTGCTCTGCGTAAGAACATTCGTTGCACTACTGTAAGCCGCTATATTGTAATACTGTGATAATACCGACAAACCCTTGCCCCCCCCCCCCCTGGGTGGCGGATCTGACAGTAACGAAAGTAAGACACTACCTGTAGTGTCAAAGGAGATAAAAAATGCTTTTGACACTACTAGTAGTGCCAAGGGATAGTGCCACGGGAGATGAACGGAAAAAAAACTTGTTGATTGACTTTAAGGATTTTTTATTGCCTACAATTTTAAGCTTATTTCCCACTTATTGGTAAGCCTTTTGCATCCCATCACCTGATGGTTAAGGTTAACATAAAAATGTTGTAATTAAGGCAGTGAGTAGATACAACGCTGTTAATGGTAACATTTATCCCTGTATATTTATGTGTACCACAGATTTGAACAGAAGGATCCGCCCGTCTCCAAATTTTAGTCAGATTTTCTTCATACAAGCAAAAAGTAGCGCCATCTGACATAACTTGTACGAACTAGCGTAGGCGAGAGTTGACTGACGTGCCGAGTTAAAAGAACTTTGATAGAATTGTCGCTTTAAAAATTCGTTTTTTTAATTTGTTTACAAGAAAAAATACAATGTAAGGTTACTTATCGATGATACGACATCCCATGTTTCTTTTTAGCCTTTCTTTTATGATATTTACGGCCTCTAACATCAGAATAAGGCATTTTTATATGGAATATTTTTCCACCGCACTGAACAATGTCCCGCAGACGACTGAGTCGCGAGTGTGCGAAACTTTCGATTTTCGCACCAATTCGCTGGGCCCATTAGTCGCGCGCGTTGGCCGGGTCCTTACGCCAGTAATATATAAGTCATTGATGTGTACAGATGATACAGAATTGATGTAGGGTATCTTCTCATCCATCACACTGAAGAACCTTCCCCAAAAAACACAGTCAGTTCTAGAAAAAAAAAATTGGACATGCCATACGAAAAATACCACTTTCAAAGTCCACCCACCCAACACGCCCACGCATTGATGTGTTCCGGAATGATGATAAGTTAAGCAGTTCCCCATGGCGTTGGGGAATATTGGTAAGTCCGATCAGGTGAGACGACGCGAAGGGCTCATCCATTCTTTATTAACGAAAATATACTTGTTTTTTATACGCTGTTATTTTTGTATGAATGTATATGTATATCTGTAAAACCTTGATCGTTGCAATTTGTTTTTGGGTAAACTAAGCCTCTTTGTATACAGGGTGTCCAAGTACTAGTTTTATAAAGGGGGTAAAATGCTGTTAGCTGAAACTTCTGAGTTTATGTGACACAATAGTTTTTTTTTGTTTTTGAGATATGTATTTGCATTTGTGTTCACTAATTTTGTATAAAAACGAATCGAGATTTCGAGAAATTTTTCGGAATCGTTACTTTCATGTCTAAGGTTTCTCCTGTTTTTCGCATAATGAGACATTTTTGATCTATCATTTCATCATTGACTGACGTTGATTCGCAAGCTAATCGAAAAAAATGTAATCTAGTTTTAAAATTAAAAATTGTCGAATCAAGTCATGCTTTTAAAGTAATATATTTTTATCTTCGGTCATGCACACTTTCATTTGATTGAAGTGAATACTTCTTTAGGCGCGTTGGGTATTTTTTGAGATGAGAAATGAACTCGTGACACTGTAACCTGTAATGCAACTGTATTTGAGATGGGATAAAAACATTGAACTTGCGACACTGTAACCTGTAATGTAACCGACACCGCCAGGTACACTCAGAGGGTCAAAACTTATAAAACTGTAAAAAGTTTTCTCTTCTGTCGGCACTCCCGGAGGAATTAGGTTAGGTTATTTTTCACAACTTCGTTGGAAATCTTTTTCATATATTTTTTTTAATAATTATAATAATAATAAATATTCTTTATTGCATACCAAAAAACTTTACAGAGACTTAATTTAAAAATGTACAGTGCAAAGGCGGCCTTATCGCTTTTAGCGATTTCTTCCAGGCAACCTTAAGGTAACCGGTAGGAGTTGGTAGGTAAAAGGCTAAATTAAAATTTAATTAAAAGTTCGAGTGCGTTTGGCTGCACTTCATCTTATAGTAAGTGCCGATGCAGCCGAGGATGTAACAAGCAATCTCAAATAGTGCCTATTCGCTCTCATCTTGCAGATTCCTAAATTATACGAACTCTGATAAAATGAGAAAGTTTTTCACGTATTTTTCGGGCAACTTGTACTAGCTTTCTTCTTCTTCTTTCGTGTCGACGACAAGCCATAACTCCCCTTCCCAGTGTACTTACTACCTTAGACGTATATTTTATTTTTACAAAATCACGATACATTTAAACACGAGGCGAGATGATGCCAAGGCTTACCAATCCTACTTATTATTATGAACACGAAAGTTTGTAACAATGTATAGATGTATGGATGTATGTTTGTTACTCTTTCACGCAAAAACTACTAACGGATCTGGCTGAAATTTGGTAAGTAGACAGTTAAGGACTGGATTAACACATAGGCTACTTTTATCCACGCTCACTGCGCACCCTCGAAAAGTCATAGAAAAGTTGTCCACGCGGGTGAAGCCGCGGAAAATAGATAGTGGTGTATAAAAAAAAACATGCGCCTTTCGTAAAAAATTAGCAAACACATATACAAACATCTCGAAAAGCAACAAACTATATTTGTATTGCGTTGTAACTAGTGCTAGTTCTTGGACGCCTCGTTTATATTATAAATGAAGTTTTTTTTATAATTTTACAATATGTATTTATTATACAAACATTTGATAATAGAAAACTGTAGAAAGTGATCATTAAATTGATTTTAAGCTTATAAGTGTTTAATACATAAACATTCAAAATGTCAATGTGATAAAGATTTCAGTCACTTCAAAGTAATACTTATCTACTAAATTATGTTTACTTATATTTGCTACAGATCTATAATATTTAAGTTACATACATACATAATAATAATAATTATTATTATTATTTACACTCGCTTAAACTATATAATTCCACAAATGCACCGCAGTACTAAGCACGTAACGTAACGTTCAATACCTTACACCGCGAGCATGCTCGAGCATTTAGCAGTTTGGTCTGCGCTGACCCTTTCCATACAAGGCTCGAGTTTCCATACAAACGTAGTTCCGATTTAATATAAAAACTGCATGCCGGATTCAATCCAAACTTTGAAAATATATTCAGTAGACACATATGGATGTTTTTGTATAGTTTTCATCGTAGTAAATTGAAACACAGGCTTAAATTAGTTTTGTACTGAAAGTTTGAAACTGCTCTTATTTATTGACGTTTTATATTAGTACATCTAAAACTAATTACAAACAACGATATGCGTCTACTTAATAAATTCGCAAAGTTTGGATTCAATCTGGCATGTAGTTTTTGTATTAAAGCGGAACTACGTTTGTATGGAAACTCGAGCCTCCTTGGTACCCTTAAGGCGGTAATATTACAGATTTTCGTTATTTTTGACGTAAATTACTCCTAAACGATAGAAAACCCAAGGTTGAAAAAAATACCCTTATTGTTGATGGTGTTCCATAAAGTCAAAAGCTATTAGAAACACGATTGAGCAATTTAGCTCGATAGGAAAAATCCCAAACATAGGTCTACACCATTACTTTCAACTCTCGTTATGAGTAATATTTGAATATGCAATATTGTTTATGATAATACAAAGTGAGAAATGTTATTTTTATACCTTCATTCAGAAAATTGAAACTAAACGAGAAAACATTGAAAAAGTCCAAAAGCGTTGTTTTTTTTCTTTAATCTTTACACGTAAAAAAACAGAGACAACTGTTCCAATCAATGTCTCGCCTTAAGTTAAAAGTTAATAGTTGTAAAGTTCATTTTTCAATGATCTCACAAAATGCTCGGCTCTGCTCGCGGTGTGCGCTGACCTTAAGAAGTAATTTGGATGCATGAAAAGAAAAATAAGTATTATCCGACTGTTTTTAAAAGTTGTATTGTTCAGTTTTACAAAGAGTCCTAGTTACATGCCAGCAATTATTCAATTTCCAACCGATATAAAATTAAAATTGCAATACGTTCGTCTCGAAAAAACTCGAAAATGGCTCGACCGATTTGATTTTTTGTGTTCGTAATTGTTAGGACAATAATACAAAAAACTCCGTAAGCCGCAAGCGGCTGGCACCGCGCACCCTCTAGTTTTTATTATACAATTTTATTCTAAATCAAAGACAAATCCATTAGATACGAGTACTCATAAAGAAAATAAATTCGCATCATCCGTTTCCTAATTAATAAACCTCCTATTATTATATTCGCAAACACACATTAATTTCAATAGGTAGTGCCTATCTATAATTGCAGTCAAACTCAATCTGAGATTGCTTTTATGATACCTACTAATAACAATCACTTTTTACTTATAAATTAATGTATATCTAACATAATATATGGAGTAATTGCATTTAATAAACAAAAAAAAAAGATTAAACAATATATGTTTTATACAAGGTTCTTTGTGATTGTAAAAAATACCACTGACTCTGCTCATGAACCAACCGCCTCCGTGGCGTAATGGTATAGTCCTACAGCTCCGGGACCTACCTGGACAGTAGGTAGTGTTTCTCTTCCACGAGGCACTCACCTTGCAGGGTACCGGGACAAGCGTCTTGGCGGCACGACCTACCGTAACTGGTCCTTGTCTTCACCTTATGGTGTTGGTAGGAATATCGGCCCTCACTGTTATGCCCAAGGGTAGGTAAGTGGGGACGCAATATCATAAACGTGGTAGTTTTAGTGTACTTGGTAGATATATGAGAGGGAATGATCGTCTAGTGACCCCATGAGAGTTTGCAGAAATGAACTTTTTAGGGTTCCGTCCTAGGTAACGCTACCCTATTACTAAGCCAACGTTATCAGTTCGTCAGACGGACCCTATAAATAATTTTTCTGTCGCTCGCGTTATGTATTTTGTTTAAAAAGAATAGTAATAATTGTTATATTTGTGTGTAGAGGGTAGAATGGAACCCTCGGTGTGCAAGTCCGACCAGCACGTGGTTACAAATAACTTTCTATCAGCTGATCTTATTAGTATGCAGGGTCTAGCATTTTATTACCGCTTTCAGCAAACTTGTAGACCATCAGCTATTCAGTTCCATGACAAGAATTACCAGATAGAAGGTTTCATAGTATAAAACATAGTCGCTGCCTGCCTGCCTCTGTCTGTTTCTCTTCTTACTTCTTATAAACCACGCAACTGATTTTGATAAAGTTTTCAACAATAGAAAGAGCGATAAACGAGAAAGGATTGTATATCCCCTCGAGCCGCTTGCGACTCGCGCTCCAGCTAGTTACAATAACCCTGTAAGTATATCGCAAATAGGTAATGTAACAGCAATAATTTAGTTTAAATTACAAACAGATGAATATAATCTTTAAAAGATATTATATCTTAACATGGAATGTTTCGTTTCGAAGAATCTTTGTAAATAATATCTACATTAAATGGTTAAAGCACTTGATTGTAAATGAAATTTTCTCTTTGTCAAAGAAGGCACAGAGGGGGATTAAAAGAAAATTGAAAGGGCTTCATTCTGTAAAAACGAAATAAGTATTTTACCTAATGTTTAATATGATGTCAAAATCTACTTACAAAAGCAGTGAAGGTTCTGGAAAAAAAATACGTTGATAAATAATTAGTTAATTAGGCGCCTACTTACCTACCTACAATATATTTTTTTGTATAATTGAGTACCTATATATGACAGGGTTTTTTTACAATTGCATTTCTTTAGCTTAACCTGTTAATTTTGGGGAGTGCAAAACTAAATCAGAGTAAGCGTGGCGTACCGGCTCACGGCCGTGTTCCAGTGTTGCAACTGGGATAATAACTGTATCAATCATGAAACATTACTCACTTTGTTTTCATCAAGTCTTAAATTTTTTATTTACCAAAATTACAAATATTTACGTAAATACGGTTACGTCACTTTTAGATATCTGAATCATTACTAGAACATACCCAATGAATAATGATTGTAGTTTTTGATAGATGATAAAGTTTAATTTATTTTAAAAAAAGATCAAAATCACAAATATGTTCGTAAATACGGTTACGTCACTTTTAGTTACCTAAATCATTTTTAGAAAATAATGATTGAAGTTTTTGATAGATGATAAAAAATAACTCAAATCACAAATACTGATCATCCCGATTTTAACATGTTATTCTGAGTGTACTCTTAAATACCGTATGTTTGAATATTATATTACTTATATTACAAACAAAACGATGGTAACTTATTAACATATAAGTTTTAACTTTAGTGGTACGAATTACCTACCTACAAAACAATGATAGTTTTATGGTAGACTGGACAACATTTTCATTAAAAAAAAAAGTTTTAATAATTTTTTAATTTTCCACAATCCTCACGAGAACTGCGTAGACTATGAACAAGAAGACGGTGTGCGCGGTGGGCACGCGCAGCGAGTCCGCGCGGCCCGTGGCGCGCACGTCGCTCTCCAGCACGAACGGCTCGTCTATCACGTGGATGATGCCGTTGGTGCACTCCACGTCTGGCCTGAACACGTGGATCCACTGCCCGTTCCACTCCACGTAGTAGTCTGTGTCAAATGAATAACAGGACCTGTTACTACAGATAACACTAGGTTTGTATTAGGAGACATCGCTGAAAGACATCATCATATCAGCCGAAGGACGTCCACTGCTGGACATAGGCCTCCCCCAAGGATCTCTACGACGACCGGTTCTGCGCTGCCCGCATCCAGCGGCTTCACGCGACCTTCACCAGGTCATCGGTCCACCGAGTGGGAGGCCTGCCTACACTACGCTTTCCGGTGCGTGGTCGCCACTCGAGAACTTTACTACCTCAACGGCCATCTGTTCTACGAGCAATGTGCCTCGCCCACTGGCACTTAAGTTTAGCAATTCTGAGAGCTATGTTGGTTACTTTGGTTCTCCTACGGATCTCCTCGTTTCTTCACGTAGCATACAAAATACACACACAAAATTAACCGAGCATAGCACGCTCCATTGCCCTTTGGGTGACCTTGAGTCTTCTTATGAGGCCCATAGTAAGCGACTATGTCTCAGTTCCGCATGTCATCACTGGCAACACACACTGATGAAGACTGATGTCTTAAGACACTGCGGTATCTGGGACGTAAAGATATTGCGAAGCTTCCCGAACGCTGTCCAGCCGAGTTGAATTCGACGATTGATCTCTTTCTCGAAGTTAGACCTACCTAACTTGACTGTTTGTCCCAAGTATACAGATTCGGTAACAATGCTGAAAGACATACTCAATTGTTTTGTATAAGTTTTAAAAAATCTATCAAAAAATGGCCAGCGTGTTGGTATTGCCACAACCTGGACACTTCATACAACGGGCCAGAAATTATAATTCAAAAAAGGAATTATGGAACAAACAAAATGGCGGCGTAATCCTATACTTTCGATAACCAAACTGTAACCAATCTGTACAACTCTGGGTGACAAAGGGGTGAGGTCGCAATCTAGAGAGCGGCAGGGAGTGTGTTAGTACTAATATATATACTTTGGTATCCAAGGAGTTTTAACAAAATTGAACTTATTAGCTTAATAACTAACAGTTACGGGCTATCAAGGAAACGATAACAAATTTACATTTACAAATTTACAAATGTAAATTTCAATCAATCATCAATCAATCAATTTGTAATTAGATAGTAGAAAGGAAGGATAGGAAGTACTGGGTGATTCGCATAGTTAAGTAATCACATACTATCATTTTTTACTTAAACATTTAACCGTCTCTTTGGTGTAATTGGTTTGCTTCAAACCAGGAGGTCGCGGGTTCGATTTCTGGCGGGGTCTACTTTGTAAGACTCGGTTTGGTTGGTAGTATTTTCTAAGCCCGACTGGCTAGCTACTACTATCTCATCTTAGTCTTGCCGCCAAACATCAATGGTAAAAGCATTGATGTGTTCCGGCATGGAGATAACTGAGATAAATAAGCAAATCGTTAACATGATTCATTTTGTATGGGAGATACTTTTTTTAGGGCTGTTCCTAGATATACCACTGATAACCTTTTAAAGACGCTAGTAAGGTTTCTCGATTGCTAAAATTTGGTAAATAAACTTAGCGCCATTCTGATGAAAAAATATTTAAAACTTTTTTGTATGACAGGTACCATTTTTAGAGATTTCCATCTGTATATATAACAGGAAAAGGTGACTGACTGGTATATCAAGGCACAGCCGAAACTACTGAATGAATTTCGTTGAAATTTGGAATTCTGATAGTAATTAGGACGTGGGCATCCGCTAAGAAAGGATTTTTGAAACATCCCACGGGAACAGCAAAAAACGGGATCTGCGCGGGCAAACCCGGGGGCCGAGGACATATTTTAGATATCAATAACTTTTGCCGATTACCAAAATTTGGAAAAATCCTTAGCAACATTTTTGAGAAAAAAAAGTATTTTTACTTTTTTTGTTCTGGAGGAAACACACACTTTTTCTAGGACATTTTTTTGATATCTAAAGTGTTACAGAGAGCATTTTTGGCAAAAACTTATAGTCGGTTTTTTGAACGATCACATAACTTTTGCTTTTGCTCCTTCGTTCCTCGAAGGTAAAAAAAATAAAGCTAATCGTATATCTACATTTCCTAAGTTAGGCAGTTTTTTCATGCATTAATATGCCAGTCAGAGGCAATCATTTAAACAAAGTGTTTTAACAATAAATTATACTTAATCTAAAATAATTTCGAAAACCTTAAACTTTTAGGTACAAGCTTTTAATATTGCATCGTCACGCGATATACATATTAATGCAAAATTTCAGCTCAATCGGAAACCAGGAAGTGGGTCAAATTTAACTTGCAAGATTTCATTACAGACGCCGGGACAGTTGAACGGTGAAACTAAGTAAAAGCTTGTAATGAATCGAAGAAAAGAGATTTAAGATAACTATTGGAAGATAGTTATCATCATATTAAAGCTATTTGAGTTTAAGTTGAGGGAGGTGTAAAACATAAAGGATAACCCTTCAGTTAAATATCTTGAGTTATGCAAGTGGAGAGACGGATACTCATTTCCATAATAGCCTAGAGGTCTCTTTAAGGGTCCCCAGAAGGCTCGAGTTTCCATACTACAAACGTAGTTACACTTTAATACAAAAAACTACATGCCGGATTGAATCCAAACTTTGCAAATACGTATATTGAGTAGACACATATCGATGTTTGTAATAAGTTTTCGATGTACTAATATAAAACGGAAAAAAATAAGAGCAGTTTAAAACTTTCAGTACAAAACTAATTTAAGTCTTAGTTTACTTATGTTTAAATTTACTACGATGAAAACTAATAACAAACATCGATATGTTATCTACTCAATATATTCGCAAAGTTTGGATTCAATCCGGCATGTAGTTTTTGAATCAAAGCGAAACTACGTTTGTATGGAAACTCGACCCTCCTGGGGACTCTTGAGTAAATGGGTAATCAAGAATTCTACCTTGTTGTTTGTATGGAAACTCGACCCTCCTGGGGACTCTTTAAGTAAATGGGTAATCAAGAATTCTACCTTGTTGTTTGTATGGAAACTCGACCCTCATGAGGACTCTCAAGTAAATGGGTAATCAAGAATTCTACCTTGTTGTTTGTATGGAAACTCGACTCTCCTGGGGACTCTTAAGTAAATGGGTAATCAAGAATTCTACCTTGTTGTTTGTATGGAAACTCGACCCTCCTGGGGACTCTTTAAGTAAATGGGTAATCAAGAATTCTACCTTGTTGTTTGTATGGAAACTCGATCCTCCTAAGGACTCTCAAGTAAATGGGTAATCAAGAATTCTACCTTGTTGTTTGTATGGAAAATCGACCCTCCTGGGGACTTTTAAGTAAATGGGTAATAAGAATTCTACCTTGTTGTTTGTATGGAAACTCGAGCCTCCTGGGGACTCTTAAGTAAATGGGTAATCAAGAATTCTACCTTGCTGGTATTTTAAGACTAACTGGAAACGTGATCCAGTAAGGTAATGAGGTTTCTTATCTGCCAACAAAATAATTTTATTCATAAGTTCTTTCCGCCCGCTCGAGTGTATATTACTCCCTATAAAATGAACGTTATTATGAAAAAGCATCTCTATACAATACTTACCGATTGCTTTAACGGTGAAGGAAAACATCGTGAGGAAACCTGCACACGCCTGCAAAGAAACTCGAAGGTTGTGTGTGAAGTCGACCAACCCGCACTGGGCCCGCGTAGTCGACTAAGACCTAATCGCCCTGATTCAGGGTAGGCTCGAGCCCCTCGGTGGGGACGTATATGAGCTGATATAATAATAATATAATAATAATCTCTATACAATTAACAGTGCATTGGGTAGGTACAGTAATACCTCGGTTTACGCGAAGGATGCGTTGCGATCAATTTCGCGCTAAGCAAAATACGTGTATAAAATGAAATAACAAGCAAAATAAATTACAAATTTACTTTTATAGCCTATAAGCTTACAAAAAAACAAAATACCTACATATTTTAATTTTTAGAGAACAACTCATCTAACGTTTTTTGAGTAGATTTTTTCTTGCGCTCAAGTAAAATTTTTTCGTAGCAAGTAACACCATTTTCTATGGATTGCCGCAGATACAAAACACGGTTGATATCACTGTCCGAACTTTGCAACATCTCTAGACCAGAATATATTTTTGATTTTTTTTATTAGCGCGAATTAGCGCGAATTTCTAAAACCACGTTATAACGAAATCGCGCAAAGTGAGGTCGCGTAAACCGAGGTATTACTGTATTAGAAACTGTAGATCGTAGAAAACCCATGTTTCAATTTATAAAACCAGGAATGCACTTAACATTCTGCGATAGAGTTCATTTCAACTGAAACAGAAAATAATGAAAACCCTAGCTGCAATTGATTGAAGATAGGGTAATAGTTTAAAAGCTCGGCTTACTATTATCTGATTCAGACACGCAACTTGAATCACGAATAGATGTGAGTGCGAAAATTCACTGAGCGGTATCAAGCCGTGCGTGCTTTTTGGTTCTTCATGACGACCTGTTACGTTATTAATAGTCCACAAGCAGTCGTTGCATATCATCAATGTCCCAAATCAAACCAAATCAAATATATAATATCTGGATCTAATATCGTTTTCATCACTGTCTCTTAGTTTTACAAATTCACTTGGCACGGAATCGCAAGCAGTGAATAGATTAGCCTCTAACTTTCTGTTATTAGATCATATAACTTTGTAAGGGAAGATCTAAACTAACGCCAGGAAAGGATGAAAATACACACATATGTCAAAGCATGTGATAATATATTATGTCATTAATGTCAATACAGTGTGAATTTTTGAGACGGGACAGTAAGGGTAGGTACCTTAACCGTTATAGTTACAGGAAAACGTTTATAGGAGACTATCCATAAATATTTAAGATATTTTGAACTGCATTCACAGATTTTGAAAAAAATATACAGTCTGCAAGAAAATGGTTCTTCTACACAAAAACCTTTTTTGATGCCAATTGATGCTGTTTCTTAAAAGGATCAAAAGTCTCTACTGGACCGACTGAGGTTTGAGTACTAGAAATGTCAGAAATCACCAAACTTTTGTTATGGGTAGATCCGCTACAATCAGCTTGGTTGTTGAACGTATAGGATTTTGCCGCCATTTTGTTTGTTCCGGCATTTGTTTTTTGAAATTTCAGTGTCACGTCTCAAAAATTCACCCTGTACACTTCATCAGGCTCCTGCAGTTTTAGCGATTCATCCGAGGTATGCTTCCAAAAGGTTGCATCAACTTCAATTGAACACAGTTCAGACAAAGTATATTTATATAATATTAGTACTAACATACAGTATGGACACTGCCTGCCGCTGTCTAGATTCCGACCTCACCCCATCGTCACCCACATTGATACAGATTAGTTATAGTTTGGTTCTCGAACGTAGTATTTCGCCGTGATTTTTTTGCACCGTCTTTTGTTTTTAGAAATATCATTTCACGACCGTTGTATGCAGTGTCCGGGGTGTGGTTCAGATATAAGGTCACAATAGTTTTACCACTTCGCTTACTCTTATCAGACTCCCTGACGCGTAGTTTGAGAGGGTCGCGGGACGTGGGCAGCACAAAAGGGTGCGTCTCGTTCGCCAGTAGCTTCAAGTCAGACACGGTGTAAGCGCGGGCTGCCTTGATCACGTGCCTCTCGAGAATTTGCTTCGTCTGAAAAAGAGGGGACATGTCATTTCCTGTGATAGCATAATGAAAAAGAGTACATCCTTACTTCCTTACTTTAATATTATAAATGTGAAAATGTGTTTGTTTGTTTGTTACCTTTTCACGCTTCAACGCCTTGACCAATCTTTATGAAATTTGGCATGCAGGTAGCCTGTATCACGGGGAAGGACATAGGCTACTTTTTATCCCGGGAAAATAGCATAATCTGATGCAGTTCCTGAGGGAACTAAAAAAATACTCGATTGTTGTGAATTTTGCACAGAGATGGTTGAGTAGGTGAGAAACGACATAATTTACTCATCACCCTTTTAAGTCTTTAGACAGTCATGAAAACCATGTCCACGCGGGCGGAGCCGCTGGAAAAAGCTAGTACCTATATAAGGCGAAAATCCAGGCGGTTTCTGTGTTACCTAAAATAACAGAATATTTTAACAATTCTATTCTATTGTATCAGCTCATATACGTCCCCACCTAGGGACGAGCCTACCCTGAATTAGGGTGATCGGGCCTTAGTCGACCACGCGGGCCCAGTGTGGGTTGGTCGACTTCACACACAACCTGCGAGTTTCTTCGCAGGCGTGTGCAGGTTTCCTCACGATGTTTTCCTTCACCGCAAGACCGCCGGATAAACGTACATATGAAATCTAAATTCGAAATTACATTGGTACGTGGCAGGATTTGAACTACGACTTCCCAGATAGGAGGTAACGGCCCTTGCCGTTGCGCCACTGACACTCTAAAACTTCAAATAAACTTATTTATTTGCATTATTTTGTTGTTATTAGTTGGTTTCTTATTTTTTATCTAATGTTCTGTTTCTGTTTTTTGATCTTTTAATTTATTCAGTTTTTTTTAACTTTTTTAAAATGTATAATGTACCTACTAGTATCAATGTGTGTTTGCAGTGACAAATAAACGTGTTGTCTATCTATCTATCTACTTATTAAAGGAAAATTTCAATTTTATTGACATAAAAATTCAACTCACGAAATATCCGAGGTCCTCTTTGAAAAGTGCTTTGAAAGCTGACGGGTGCCTGATCTGGAATTTAAGCCAGGCGTGATCGCGCGGCACGAAGTAGGTGTACCGATGGTCGAGGACGTTCAGTTGTTGGTTGAACATCTGCCGGTTTCCCAGGGAATACGTGATGCTACAAGTGAAAATGTGATAGTTAAAGTTTCAATTCAATATATTTATTCAAAATAGGTGCAATTTACACTCTCTCTGATAGTTATATAATAATAATAACAATGTAATTTGTGAAGAATCTAGAAATTAACAATATTAGTTAATAAAGTCAAAATTAAATCCTTGATATAAACCAGATTATGTCATTAGAACATGAAAACAATATGACACGAAAAGTTATACATAAAAATCATTGAATGCATTTAGAAGAGTACACCAGTTCACACGGATAGCATTCGGTCACGAGTATAACGCGAGAGTCAGCCATCGCTCCCATCAATTATATTAGAGGGAAAGGAACGACACGTTTGTTAAATGTTAGTCTTGACCCGCGAATAATCACTCCGACGGAAGCCTTAAAAAAAGAAATAACGATCTCACGGATGGAACCTGCCGAAATTTCATTATGGATTCCAATTTGTATAAATTTGAATAAAATGGCATCGGTATTGAAATAAGGCAGTTGATCTAAATCGTGTTGAAGAGAGCTTCTTAAGAGCTCATCGTTTCTTCTCTCTTCTTCGCAAACACTTTCCGAAAGCTTGGGTATGCAAATTCCTAGTTATAGGGGCTTTATACAAATATAAGACAGTGAAATACTTGACTTACAATAATTTCATCTTCTTCTATTGCGTCCATGGTAGGTAAGTGTGAAAGATTAACTATACTGAAATTATTAACTATACTTTTACTTTGAATAAAATAAAACACACTGTTCTGTTTCACATTTTTAAGATGCCGGGAATAGCTGACTAGGCGAGTGATGTCAGTTTTATTGTATTTAATCGTCACGATGATGTCAACGTAACTGTGATAGCAGCAAAGTTTCAGCAAATCAGTAGCTACAATCAGTAGCTTGTGTCCTAGCACAATACACACTATGTCCTTACGTTAGCATCGGATCCGTTTTCAGCTTCTCATAGACAGTCGTGTAAGGAACACCCAGGACCCTGTCTATGATGTGCACAAATCCATTCGTGGCAGCAATGTTTGGCTGCGTGACGGTCGCATTCACCCCACCTCCCTCCACTGTCAGAGTGTGGTTTTGGTCGCGGAATAACACGTTGAAGTACAGGTACTTGCGGGGCAAAGCCGTGGGCGCCTGGTATATCTGAAATACCACAAATTAGTTAGAGGACACTAATTAAGAGGTAGGTAGGGAGCAGAAGCTAATTGGGTTACGTGAGAAACTGAAACCAGACAGGACTAGTTTCCTTGCTCTCCCTTATCGTGTAGCACAATTAAGGGTAATACTGCTGCCTTACTGCTAGACTGGGATAAAATGAGACCGTTTCTGTGCTCATTCGATTTTTATTTAAGGCCCTAAGAGCACTCATTCCGAGCAGGTTGAAACGTGTTTAAATAATATCGAACGTAAGTATATTCATTTTAAGTTCAAATCAATGCGAGCTTGAACGCGGCTGTTACGTTGCAACCGAACGCCCAATTCTCGATTTTTACATTTTATTATTACTTTTCATCACTTTAAAACAAGTTTTAAAAAAATGTGTTTATTTAAAATGAAAGGTATTAAAGTCACCGATTTTTGTGTGTTGGTTTCATTCAACATTAACTATTTGTTTTCGAGAAATTTTGCAATTAATGCCAAAAACAGGGTCTACAGTATATTTTTTACATCAAAAGTGGTAATCTTTTTAAAATTGTATTCAATTAAATCGATTTTTTATTACTTAAAGTATATTATATATTTTTGCCATGATGATAGCTTTACACAGTCTTTCAATAATTTGAATTGAATATTGTCATTTGACCATTTTAGGGCCTTAAGTAACTTCTCGGTTACTTAACGAGAAAGTAATTGAATCAATGATTCCAATGATATAATAAGGTTAAGTACTTATGACCCCAAAATTGACCACTATTTACAAGGTTTAAGGATAGTTTAATAAACTTATTAATTTTAACATTTTCTTCTGTTAGTTTAAAATAAGTACTGAGTTAAAAATTTCATGCATATGTAAGCTGGAAATAAAAAAGGCATGCCGCTTTATTAACACATTATACTGTCTTACTGTTGGGTTTTTGTCACTTTGGTAATGAAAATAAGTTTGGGAATGTTGATACAATCACAGGTCATGGGTACCTAATTCAATATATCTAGGTGCATGCAGAAATTAACTACTAAATTCATAATACATTATTTTAACATTTGTACTACCAGAAAAATTGATCGTAAAAAGATAGATAACTAGATGACTTAATGGAGTCCAGAGTGACGAAGAACTTGAAGATTATAGAATCAGAAGAAAAACATGAGTCTCAGAGGTTTAAAAAAAATACACTCGCGAGCGTTAGAAGCTGCCAAGTTAGTTTGGAAAGCCTAAATTCGAATAGAAATTAAATCATAAATTAATTTTTATTTACAAGGTAATAAATGATTAACAAAACGTTAATTCAACATCAATTGTAATCCTGTACATTTGATTCCAGTTGTGTATGAAGGTCGCGTTAGGTTAGGTGTAAATCTAAATGCTCTACACGTGACTGCGGGTGATGTTAAGTGCAACACCAGGCAACCGCCGTCTATCCCTTGGATGGCACGGTTAATTGTGCCACATGATAAGAGAGAATAGAGAACATTAATTATATAAAATAAATAATTCATTATAAGCAAAAACTTCAATAAAATTTGGAGTATTGCAAAGAAAAAGGGGTTATCAGGCTTTAACGTTCGCGAGTATATAATGATGCAAATATGAGTATTAATAGATATAGGCATCGCCCTAATTTAGGGTAGGCTCGAGCCCATCGGTGGGGACGAATATGAGCTGATATGATGATGATGATAATAGAAATAGATAGGTTACAACATATTAACTGATAACAATAATATACACAATTGGATAATACAAAAACCGCGAAACATCAAAATAACGTCAATTTTGTCGAATTGTAAGCAATTAATAGGGCGTGCAATCATACATGACAATTTAAGAATGCAAAAAAAAAACAACGTTTGTCTAGTAAACGTACGGATCCTGGAAGCTGAATCCAAGAAGCAGCGACGTAAAGTTACAATGACGCCATGATTATACAAATTGCAATAGTTTTAACAACTGTTGATATTTAAACTCACTAACATAAGTTATTATTTCTTAGTACCTACCTAGTTTTATTGAATCAAATTGATCTCATATATGTAAATATTATTAATAACCATTATTATTATTTAAACGCCTCCGTGGCGTTATGGTTAGTCCATTCGCTTCACATCAGGAGGTCGCGGGTTTGATTCCTCGTGGGGTCAATTTGAAAGACTCGGTTCGGTTGGTGGTAGGGCGTTTTCTAAGCCCGAATGGCTAGCTACCACCTTCTTATCTAAGTCTTGCCGCCAAACATTGATGTGTTCCGGCTTGAAGATAAGATAGCCAGTTCTCTATTGCGTTGGGGAATCTTGGTAAGCCCGCTTCCAGCTTCGGCATCATCGTCAATTACCATCGGGTGAGATGATGCCAAGGGCTTACCAATTATGAATAAAATAAAGAAGATGTCAATCTACTAATTGATACGAGTATCTAGATGTTATTAATTAACAACTAAGGCGTTACAAAGGATTCCTATTTGATTAAAAGGCTAAACAATTTAGCACAAATAGACTGTAATAGGGAAAATAGTGTTCCCATAAAAACATATTTGCAGGCAATATATACAACGGGCAGGAAAGGAAATTTCAAAAAACGAATGACGAGATAAACAAAATGGCGGCGAAATCCTAAACGTTCAAAAAAGTATCTGGGTGACGTGAGCGGCAGGGAGTGTCCATACTGTATGTTAGTACTAATATAATATATACTTTGCTCAAGGTTTTAATCATAAAAATATTAAAAAATAGTGAGGTCGCAATCTAGAGAGCGGCAGGGAGTGTCCATACTGTATGTTAGTAATAATATAATATATACTTTGCTCAAGGTTTTAATAACAAAAATATTAAAAAATAGTGAGGTCGCAATCTACAGAGCGGCAGGGAGTGTCCATACTGTATGTTAGTACTAATATTTAAACTTTGCTCAAGGTTTTAATAATAAAAATATTAAAAAATAGTGAGGTCGCAATCTAGAGAGCGGCAGGGAGTGTCCATACTGTATGTTAGTACTAATATATATAATTTGCTCAAGGTTTTAATAATAAAAATATTAAAAAATAGTGAGGTCTTAATCTACAGAGCGGCAGGGAGTGTCCATACTGTATGTTAGTACTAATATTTAAACTTTCCTCAAGGTTTTAATAATAAAAATATTGAAAAATAGTGAGGTCGCAATCTAGAGAGCGGCAGGGAGTGTCCATACTGTATGTTAGTACTAATATAATATATACTTTGCTCAAGGTTTTAATAAAAAAAATATTAAAAAATAGTGAGGTCGCAATCTACAGAGCGGCAGGGAGTGTCCATACTGTATGTTAGTACTAATATTTAAACTTTGCTCAAGGTTTTAATAATAAAAATATTGAAAAATAATAATAAAAGTAAGTAAGCAAGGTAACCATATATACCTGGTTCATGTTGTTGTGTAGTATGACATCCATGGGAAGCCTTTCTCTTACGAGATGTAAGTTCAATATCTCTTTTAATTTTTGGTGATTTCTGTGGACAAAAATTTTCATTATACAAGATATATGTTTATTATAGCACCTTTAATCACTATTCTCCCCAGAATTTCCTCACCAAAAATACAAGCATTATTTTGTAAGCTGAAAAGTATTTAAAAGTTGTCATGCCTTCCAATTAAAGTTACATTTTATTCTGGAACAGCCTTTGGCGAAATCTAATTTATTATTATTGCGTTAAAATTGCAGCTTCTGGCACTGCTTAAATGTCAGGCAAGGACGTAAATAAGATTATCTACCGCGCTAATTTCTCAGCATTACACGCTAGCGTGGTCCCACGATTAAAAATGTAGAAAAAGTTAACTGTCACCTTCGTTTGTTTGCTTGTACTGTTTAAAAGCTTTTAATTAACTCGCAATGTATGTATGTATGTATGTTTGTTCGGGTGAAATCTTGCAAGTTAATTTTAACCCACTTCCCGGTTTCCGATTGATCTGAAATTTTGCATGCATATGTATCATCATCATCATATCAGCTAAAAATCGTCCACTGCTGGACAAAGGCCTCCCCCAAGGATTTCCACGACGACCGGTCCTGCGCTGCCCGCATCCATCGGCTTCCCGCGATCTTCACCAGGTCGCATATGTACATCGCGTGACAATTCAATATTAAAAGCCTGTACCTAAAAGTTTTTAGATTTTTTGAAAATTATTATTGTACCTAAATGTTGTAAGAAATAACAATAATAACAAATTTAACAAAGTATGCCAATGAAATGAAAATGTTTATTTTGGCACTTACAAGTTATAAACACATTTAATTAAGCCCTAATTTCCAATCTAGTCGTTAGACCGTGTCTTGAAAACTAGTTCCTTCCCTTTTTAATGGACTACAATAAGGTAAATACCTATATTTATTTACATATTTTAAATCTCAGTATCCTTATTTATTAAAATTTAAACAAGTGTGACGATTGGTGTGTGTGTGTATTTGTGCGTGCGTGTGTGTGCGTGTGTGGCCAATAATCACAAAAACAGATATAATAATAGTTTATACAACTGTTATGTAATGACAGGTCTTAAAACATGACTGTGTTTTGACAAAATGAGGCGAAGCCGAATTTCGTTATAGAATCTCACGAGTGTTTTAAGACCTAATTGCAACAGTTGCATATATTATTCTATCTACATACATATTATAAGTACTCTAAGATGGGTTTAGAAGCCGTAGGGAAATGACCAGCATTATGATAGCCAATTTTACTATGAGAACTTTCTTGTCTATGGTAGTAGGCAAAATCTGTTGTTATTAGAGTATCGATTTTCGTAACGTTATGAGTTTTAATTTGGAACAGCTGTCATAGTAAAATTGGTTGTCATAATTCTGGTCATTGCTAACGGATTTTGAACGTATTTTAGAGGACTTATGATAATATGTGTGTAGATAAAATATTTTATAAGTTGGATGTTCGTTTGACTGCTAATGTTCTATTCGATGGACCTATCATTTCCTATTCTTCGCCTACTTCCTGACTTGCAGCTTGGCATGATACCAGGTCTTCTTTCCTTTGTCTTTACTTGATCTACACAAGGCCTTAACCAGGAATTTACCTACTTCTTGATGGGGTTCGAACACTGAACTAGAGTCTAATTTGCACACGAAAGGTTCCGTACCATCGTGCAAGAAAAAACCGGCCGAGTGAGACTCGGGGTCACACAAACAGGGTTCCGCACCAAAATATTTACTAACAGAACAAGACCTCTCAGTACATACTTTGCTCTAGGTTAATAGGGGTCTACTTATTCTGGACTTTAGAAATTTCAATTTTCCTGTGGGAACGGAAGGACTTTAGATTTTTTTCAACTTCATTTACTCTAATTTTTCCAAGATTTTAGACGAAGTTGTTTTGGAGATAAAGGTGTTCTTTTCGATAAGGGGGGTGAGAGAGCGGGGGATGATAAATTTTTGTCAATTTTTTAAATAACAAACTATTTATCTTAAAATTATATAAAAAAAAATGTTAGAGATTCTCAAGACAAGTTCTTTCATTTGATATGTCACACAATATATTTTGAAAAACTGTTTTTTTTTTTCAAATTTACCCCCCTTAAACATGGCACTCATGTTTAAAATAATTTTTTTCACATTACACGTCCGACTTTGGATCACCGACTTACATAATAATATGTGTACCAAATTATAACTCAACCGGTCTAGTAGTTTCCGAGCAAATTGACTGTGACAGACGGGCGGACAGACTGACACACGAGTGGTCCTATAATGGTTTCGTTTTAACTTTTTAAGGTATGGAACCCTAAGAAATCATTTTTATTGTACTTCTTTAATTTTTTTAGTTTTAATTTTTGTTGCTAGAGCGGCAATAGAAATGTACACACTCTGTAAAAATTTTCACTGTCTACCTATTCATCATAGCAGCTCATATACATCTCCACCGAGGGGCTCGAGCCTACCCTGAATTAGAGCGATCAGGCCTTAATCGACCACGCGGGCCCAGTACGGGTTGGTCGACTTTACACACTACCAGCGAGTTTCTTCGCAGGCGTCTGCAGGTTTCCTCACGATGTTTTCCTTCACTGTTAAAGCAATCGGTAAGTATATGTACGTAAGTTTTTAAAAACTCATTGGTACATTGGCCGTCCAGATTTGAACCCGGTACCTCTGGTTAGATGGACCGAGTCGTTACCGGTTCAGCCACCGACGCTTTTTTACCTATTACGGTTCATGAAATACAGCCCGCTGACAGAGAGACTGGTAATAGGGTCCCGTTGGCCCCCTTCGGGTACGGAACCCTAAAAAGCGAGAGCACAGCGAGCGCAAAAGTTTCAATAATGTTTTGATTATACATTAGTTTTGTTTGCGCCCTTCTTTTGATTGCGCCCAGGGCACTAACAAACGCTAATGGTGTCTAATTACAAGAAATAGCGAGCTAAGCAAATTCAAAAAATCATTAGGAAACATTCATTAGGGTTCCGCACAACCAACGGGTGACCAACGGATAGCCTATATTTTTGTCGCTGGCGTTGATGTTTTTTATTTGGAATGTAAATAGGTATCATTGTCCTTATGCTATGTAGTTATGTGGAGATGTGTGATGGTACGGAACCCTCGGAGTGCTAGTCCGACTCGCACTTGGCCGATTTTTATTTTCGATAGGTTCCGGTAGGTACCGTATTGATTGATACGGCTGCTTACGTTTCGGCCATAAGTTGTGTTTGCTTGTGTCAACCATTGTCTATAATCATATTACAATCATCATATCAGCTTATTTACGTCCCCACCGAGGGGCTCGAGCCTACCTGATAATTCAGCCCTAATGGGCGATCAGGCCTTATTCGACTACGCGGGTCCAGTGCGGGTTGGTCGACTTCACACACAACCTGCGAGTTGCTTCGCAGGCGTGTGCAGGTTTCCTCACGATGTTTTCCTTCACCGTAAGAGCGTCGGATAAACGTACATATGAAATCTAAATTAGACAACACATTGGTACGTGGCAGGATGCGAACCACGACCACCCGTACAGAAGGTAGCGGCCCAAACCGTTTACGCCGCCGACCCTCATATGATTATCGATTGCTCATACGATATAAGGTAGAATTGAATCTGTGAAATGATGCTGAGTACCTTATCTGTTTACCACAGGGCACAGTAGGGCAAGCGAAGCGAGCACCAAGTATTATTTGTTTCTGGTCTTGTAGGGAGGCTTCTGTAAGGGACCTCAACTAATAATTTTTAAGTATAAACCCTAGGTTGGCTTTAGACAAGGTTTTCGGGGGGACGGAATTAACCCTCTATTCCCCCCTGCATATATCTTATTCAAAAGTAATGACATCTCTTTTCTCCATCTCCATCCAAAAGTGGATGTTACTCAGGAATAACGGAGACCTTAAACACTGCCCAAATGTATTTTAAAACATTTTCAAAGCTTTATCAAATTTATCTTAGGACATGTTAAATTAGGAGAGCGTCGGTGGCGTAAGGGCAAGGGCCGCTAACTCCTGTCCGGGAGGCCGTTGTTCGAATCCTGCCACATACCAATGTGTTTTCGAATTTAGATTTCATATGTACGTTTATCCGACGCTCCTATGGTGAAGGAAAACATCTTGAGAAAACCTGCACACGCCTGCGAAGAAACTCGAAGGTTGTGTGTGAAGTCGACCAACCCGCGCTGGGCCCGCGTGGTCGACTAAGGCCCGATCTCCCTAATTCAGAGTAGGATCGAGCCCATTGGTGGGGACGCATATGAGATGATATGATGATGATGATGACATGTTAAATTGGGTAAGTTTGAACCAGGTGTAGTCACAATAATTATACATTTTCTATTACTAACCTGATAACATTCTGCACGCTGAACTCCTTCCAAGCTTCGTTGGAGGGCGCGAAGAGTGTGATGTCCTTGGCAGTGAGGAGTTCATTGAGAAACTGATTGTTGCCTCCCAGGTCAAGGATAACCTCGTAGAACTTGAACAGCGGGCCGTCCGCCTTTTCCTGTCAAATTTAAACTTATATTTATTGCGTCAAAATATAGCATGTAATTGACTATCAATCCTACGAATCTACCAGCGCGGAGCTGGGCAGAGCGGAGCGCAGCGGGAAGGAAAATTAAAAAAAAAAGAAAGAAAAAAGTTTATTGCGGTATCTCATTGTAAAAAATGTTACATGTTGCAGGAGACTTCTTTTAAGTATGAGAATACTTGTGCCAGAAGAATCCGCTCTTCCATAACTAATAAACAACACAGAGATACAATAAAAAAATCAAAATAATTAAAAACAACTATACTTTACACTTTATACTTAACTCGCCCTGATTCAGGGTAGGCTCGAGCCCCTCGGTGGGGACGTATATGAGATGATATAATAATAATACTTTACAAATATATGCGCTACGTATTAATAAGCACGCGCGCGAAGTATTTATGTGTGCATATAATTGAGTGTGTGCGTGTGTTGTGTGTGTGGGTGTTTGTATGTGTGTGCTATTATATTTTTTTTGTATGTACAGTGTTTATGGTGCCTGCATTTGTAGCGAGCCACGAAGAAGTGAGAAGGTATTGTTTATCGAGTTTCGAATTCATATGTACGTTTATCCGACGCTCTTACGGTGAAGGAAAACACCGTGAGAAAACCTGCACACGCCTGCGGAGACACTCGAAGGTTGTGTGTGAAGCCCGCGTGGTCGACTAAGGCCCGATCGCCCTAGTAGGCTCGAGCCTATCAGTGGGGACGAATATGGACTGATATGATGATAGGATCAGTAAAAAATTAAGTGTCTGCTTATGCATCACCTTTTTCAAGTAAATATGTTTTCTCTTCAAATAATTAGCGCGTCCGTATGCATACACGGGTTCTATTGGTGGATTTTTCCTTTGTTCCGCTCTGCTCTGCACGGACAACTGGTCACGTTTCGCCTTTGAATTTCGGCCAGTTTTCAAATTGACAAAAACAATCTATAAGAATGTTTCTGAGACTATTTCTTTTGTTTCATTTGAAAAGAGGCCGAAAAGGACGTTGTTTTATTTAACAAAAATGTCGGAGGCCAAAACGCGACCCACCCAAAACTTAGCTAAGTACCTAGGGGATTATAACTAGTATTAATTTAAAACAAAACCAATTTATCTCCTATAAAGATAAGGATTAAATATTAATAGGAAAAAATACGATGGTTACCTATTTTTATTTCGGTATAATGGTAAATTAAAGATACTTTAGGGGATTTAAATTTAATCTTACCTTGTTGAAAGCTCCTGCAAAAAGTAACCAACTAAAATTGACGCGTTTAAAATGCAAAACTAGTAATATTAAAATTGCAACCCGAGACAACCTCTGTGTTGCAAACCCTTGGTTGTTTACTAATGAGTAACAGAATTCTTTAAGGTTTATAAAGGACCTATAACTACTTCAAAACTTTCTTACAAATAATTTATAAATCTCAACAAACTTCCTTACAACATGGATACCAATCGTGCAGTACTTGGCAATACTTACGATCCCCTACGGATGTTAGGTAGGCATGCAGGATCCACGTGGGACGCACGAACACACAAAAAGAAAAATAACGAACATTTCTAATTGCACTCAGGAAATACTAGCTGTGTCTGTCTGAATGAGATACCATAGAAACACATGATCTAAAGGGTATTAAGTTTTTATTAGGGGTACTCATTGATTCAATAGATTTTATTAGGGGTACTCATTGATTCATTAGATTTTATAAGGGGCACTCATTATTTAATAGATTATATTTAGGGGTACTCAATGATTCAATAGATTATATTAGGGGTACTCATTAATTCAATAGATTTTATTAGGGGTACTCATTAATTCAATATATTCATTGTAACTAATTCTGACGATAGAGATGATGACTGGTAGTCATTTGTGTTAATTTTTATCATCTGTCAAAAAAGTCATTTTTTCTAAAAATATTCGAAGTGACGTCAAAGTTTTTCAGTGTCATTATGTACTCATGTTGTGATTTTAACGTTTTTTTTTATTCACTATTGGTAAGCTCTTAACATCATCTCACCTGATGGTAAGTGATGATGATGCCGAAGTTGGAAGCGGGCTTACCAAGATGGAGAACTGCCTATCTTATCTTCAAGTCGAAACACATCAATGTTATAAATACTGATGTTTGGCGGCAAGACTTAGATAAGATGGTGGTAGCTAGCCAGGCGAGCTTAGAAAATGCCCTACCACCAACCAATCCGAGTCTTACAATTTGATCCCACCGGGAATCGAGCCCGTGACCTCCTGGTGTGAAGCGAATGGACTAACCATTAAGCCACGGAGGCGGTTAAAAATGGAAAACTTAATGGAAAACAAAGCGATTACTTACGTTTTTTTTGCATCAAGAGAAAAAAAATCGAGTTCAATAATTTATAATTTATTTTTTATGCAGTCATCATCCCGATTATTATCTAACAATGTAAATCAACTTCCAGGTGTACAAGGTGAAATTTAAATCGTTAGCCAAATTTAAAACTAAGTATGTACTCTTCTTGAAGGAACCTGTACAATCGGAGAAAAATTTATTGAAACTTCCTATACTAAATACACAAGTTAAGCCAACTTTGTAATACAACACTATCATTATAGAGCTATTGTAACACTCTAAGTTGTAAAATTAGCTGTAACCAAATAGTTGTTACTTGAGTAGGTTAGGTAGATTTATTTGTCGAATGGCTATAATATACTGGTGAGAATTTTGTACAAATTATCTTCAAATGGCTTTACCTATATCTCACAACACTTCACCTTTAAATCTTTTTACATCAATATTTTTCCAATCAATCATATTTATCATCATCATCTTCATATCAGCCGAAGGACGTCCACTGCTGGACATAGGCCTCCCCCAAGGATTTCCACGAAGACCGGTTCTTCGCTGCTCGCATCCAGCGGCTTCCCGCGATCTTCACCAAGTCATCGGTTCACTGAGTGACCTACGTTTCCCGTTGCGCGGTCGCCACTCAAGAACTTTACTCCCCAATGGCCATCTGTTCTACGAGCTACGTGCCCCGCCCACTGCCGCTTAAGTTTAGCAATTATAAGAGATATTTCGGTTACTTTGGTTCTCTTACGGATCTCCTTGTTTCTGATTCGATCACACAGAGAAACTCCGATTCAATCATATTTATGCAGATAGATAAAAATTTCAGTGTTTTCTTACGTGAAAGTAAATCCATTAGAATACCAAATTTTTGAAAATTTCTATGTATAGTATTTGCCAAGGAATGTCTTTTTCGAAATGGAACATCTCGGATTTTTTGGCGTAGGTTTATATAAGTAAGTAAGTAATTACGTACCCATTTTTTCCTGATTCTACTTACTTATTAGTGCTTCAATCTAATGATAATTTAAAAAGGTTTCCTTAAAGCTAATAAACAAGAAAAAAATATAGTCTTCGATAAAGGGTTAATATGTTGGCAAAACAAGAAAAAATTAAAATACATAAAATTTTACTTAGAAATTGCTAAAAATGTTACTTATGAAATGTAAAACAATTGGGTATGTTAAAAACCAATCAGCAATTTTTTTCTTCTTTTTCAAAATATTTTGATTATTTTAGGAAACTAATTTGAATATATTTTGTTTCAGTCGTAATTATTTAATGATTTTTAAAGTTCCAATGGCAATGACGTTTGCTCACAAATAACAAACTGAAACCGACAGTTTCAAAAACAAAGACATTGTTCAATTGACAATGTTCGGACTACCTCGTCCATAAATATTAGGTCTTTATTTGCCAAAAAAAAACAAACATTTATTGTTCGTAGAATTCTTTTAATACTTTGTGATTTTCGCAGATCTAATGAAGGTCATTGAAGGTGTTTTTGATTCTCTATTAAATCTCTGACTTTTTCAACAACTTTATAAAATCAAAATATCTCCAAATGTTTTTTTTATTATTAGAATTAAAATTTTAACATACCCAATTGGTAGTTGTGTGAGTTGGATGGATTATAAATTTCTAAATACATTATCAGCATGTAGGTATATTATTAATTGGTAGATATAAAAGTTAAAATCGTGCAACGTTTGTAAATAGCAGGCTGTCGAGACGATAATGAAAAGAAATTGTAACAAAATGAAGACACTCACAAAGATGGATTGTTCAAGGGGTAAATAATAAATAAAGACGCTTCGTTATTACCTTCTTCGCCTGGTTCCGTTTAAATGGAGCGGAAAGCCAACGATATTATTGAAAAGTTTATCAACGAAACGAGAAATTTCACAAATCTGTGAAAGGGTTTAACAGCAACAGCATTTTTGTATGACGTGGGCACGGGAAAGGAAAAATATTGTATATTTTTGGTTCCGATAAATCTTTTGTTAAAAAGTGATTTATGTTTGTAGGACATGTTTTACTCGTGAAAATTTGAGATATTTCTCGGTGAATTATATCGAACTGGACTTGAACCTTCTAGAAAGAAACATACGATTGAAATTTGAAATCTCAAATGAACGAAGTGTTTCATTTCAACCAAACAAGTCTTAGTTGATTGATGTAAAGCTTCTTCACAAAATCAAAGCTTACCTTAAGAAAATCGACGATAGACGTGTCAACGACCATCAGGGGTCGCTGGATGAGGTGCACGACACCATTCTTGACGGGTATGTTCGCCCTCACAATGTCGGCCATCACCACACCCTTGCTGTGCCTTGTGTCGCCGGCGACGGTGTTCGATTTCACGTACGCTGCATAAAGATGCGAGATAACAGAATTTATGACGACGACGGCGGTGGCACGTAAAAAGTGTAGCTTTAAGCCAGCGTTACACCAGAGATATGCGATTTAACTAAGCTGTGTGCAAGGAAACAAATAACTAATCAGATCAATTCGTTTTCTTAGCTTAGCATAGCTCAGTTTTTGTGGACGAGGGTCTAGCTAAGCAAGTTCTTTTTACATACAACTCGAGCGAGAGATGAGTGCAAGGGATGTTTGCTAAAGATGTGTGCTAAAGATATAGATTAAGAGCTAGGGATATGTGAGCTATGTATGTGTGCTCCTAGCTTAGATTTGATACCTCGAATTCGAATAACTTAGCTACGCATCTTTACATGGCTTATCTACCTTGCACACGCGGGTCATAAAAGTTAACGTTTACATTTTAGTTTCATAGCCTCGCTACGCATCATCGTACAGCTTAGCTTAACTACATCGCACATCTCTGGTGGACAGCCAGCCTTATAGGTGTATATATTTTTTGATGTCTGCTGAATCGACGATGTTAAAATCAGAACATTTTTATTACACACTAGCTAAAATAGATTTATTTAGTCTGTCTGGCTGGGTTGGCGTTTTTAAAGGTACACATCTAGGTTTTATCCAACACAACGGTATCAAGTAAATCTTCAAAACAAATTTTTACTATCCCCAATGAACCCAACGAAACTTAAAAAAAAACCGTCCATACAAAAATGCAAAAATTGGCGAATCAGCTGATACATTTGTATAAAAAGTTTTTTTTAAAGATTTTAGCAAAGTTATAGAACAAAAGTTGTTTAGTATGATGATAAAGAAGCCCCTGTTAACGGGACGTATACCAATTTTTAACCGACTTCAAAAAAGGAGGAGGTTTCTCAATTCGACCGTATATATTACTAGAGTATACCCTGTATATAACTAGGGTACCCTTATAACTACGTTAATTAAAAACTATCACTCACTGATCTCCTCTCTACCATTGATGGCAGTGCTGAACGAGATGATGACCTTGACATTGTCACTGAAGGCCAGGGTCTCGAACTCACTGCCGTCAGGAGTGGCCTGCGTGAACAGCACGTGGTGTGGAATAATGTGCCCGTCTATCACCTTGTCGTCAATCAGGTCTGACCTGGTGGTTGGCTAAAATCAAAATAAAGCGTTATATTTTCGTTTCTCCACAGTGGGAATTCCCTCTCGTATGTGTACCAGATACGCTAAACTACCAGGTTTATGATATAGCGTCCCCACTCACCGACAGCTAGGTCATATAGAGAGGGCCGCTATTCCTGCCAACGCCGTGAGGCGAGGGCAAGGACCAACTGCGGTAGGTCTTTCTGCCTTTAGGAGTAACATTCCCTCTCGTATATCTACAGATACGCTAAACTACCAGGTTTATGATATAGCGTCCCCACTCACCGACAGCTAGGTCATATAGTGAGGGCCGCTATTCCTGCCAACGCCGTGAGGCGAGGGCAAGGACCAACTACGGTAGGTCTTTCTGCCTTTAGGAGTAACATTCCCTCTCGTATATCTACAGATACGCTAAACTACCAGGTTTATGATATAGCGTCCCCACTCACCGACAGCTAGGTCATATAGTGAGGGCCGCTATTCCTGCCAGCGCCGTGAGGCGAGGGCAAGGACCAACTGCGGTAGGTCTTTCTGCCTTTAGGAGTAACATTCCCTCTCGTATATCTACAGATACGCTAAACTACCAGGTTTATGATATAGCGTCCCCACTCACCGACAGCTAGGTCATATAGTGAGGGCCGCTATTCCTGCCAACGCCGTGAGGCGAGGGCAAGGACCAACTGCGGTAGGTCTTTCTGCCTTTAGGAGTAACATTCCCTCTCGTATATGTACAGATACGCTAAACTACCAGGTTTATGATATAGCGTCCCCACTCACCGACAGCTAGGTCATATAGTGAGGGCCGCTATTCCTGCCAGCGCCGTGAGGCGAGGGCGTGGACCAACTGCGGTAGGTCTTTCTGCCTTTAGGAGTAACATTCCCTCTCATATATCTACAGATACGCTAAACTACCAGGTTTATGATATAGCGTCCCCACTCACCGACAGCTAGGTCATATAGTGAGGGCCGCTATTCCTGCCAACGCCGTGAGGCGAGGGCAAGGACCAACTGCGGTAGGTCTTTCTGCCTTTAGGAGTAACATTCCCTCTCGTATATCTACAGATACGCTAAACTACCAGGTTTATGATATAGCGTCCCCACTCACCGACAGCTAGGTCATAAAGTGAGGGCCGCTATTCCTGCCAACGTCGTGAGGCGAGGGCAAGGACTAACTGCGGTAGGTCTTTCTGCCTTTAGGAGTAACATTCCCTCTCGTATATGTACAGATACGCTAAACTACCAGGTTTATGATATAGCGTCCCCACTCACCGACAGCTAGGTCATATAGTGAGGGCCGCTATTCCTGCCAGCGCCGTGAGGCGAGGGCGTGGACCAACTGCGGTAGGTCTTTCTGCCTTTAGGAGTAACATTCCCTCTCATATATCTACAGATACGCTAAACTACCAGGTTTATGATATAGCGTCCCCACTCACCGACAGCTAGGTCATATAGTGAGGGCCGCTATTCCTGCCAACGCCGTGAGGCGAGGGCAAGGACCAACTGCGGTAGGTCTTTCTGCCTTTAGGAGTAACATTCCCTCTCGTATATCTACAGATACGCTAAACTACCAGGTTTATGATATAGCGTCCCCACTCACCGACAGCTAGGTCATAAAGTGAGGGCCGCTATTCCTGCCAACGTCGTGAGGCGAGGGCAAGGACTAACTGCGGTAGGTCTTTCTGCCTTTAGGAGTAACATTCCCTCACGTATATCTACAGATACGCTAAACTACCAGGTTTATGATATAGCGTCCCCACTCACCGACAGCTAGGTCATATAGTGAGGGCCGCTATTCCTGCCAGCGCCGTGAGGCGAGGGCGTGGACCAACTGCGGTAGGTCTTTCTGCCTTTAGGAGTAACATTCCCTCTCGTATATCTACAGATACGCTGAACTACCAGGTTTATGATATAACGTCCCCACTCACCGACAGCTAGGTCATATAGTGAGGGCCGCTATTCCTGCCAGCGCCGTGAGGCGAGGGCGTGGGCCAACTGCGGTAGGTCTTTCTGCCTTTAGGAGTAACATTCCCTCTCGTATATCTACAGATACGCTAAACTACCAGGTTTATGATATAGCGTCCCCACTCACCGACAGCTAGGTCATATAGTGAGGGCCGCTATTCCTGCCAGCGCCGTGAGGCGAGGGCGTGGACCAACTGCGGTAGGTCTTTCTGCCTTTAGGAGTAACATTCCCTCTCGTATATCTACAGATACGCTAAACTACCAGGTTTATGATATAGCGTCCCCACTCACCGACAGCTAGGTCATATAGTGAGGGCCGCTATTCCTGCCAACGCCGTGAGCCGAGGGCAAGGACCAACTGCGGTAGGTCTTTCTGCCTTTAGGAGTAACATTCCCTCTCGTATATCTACAGATACGCTAAACTACCAGGTTTATGATATAGCGTCCCCACTCGCCGACAGCTAGGTCATATAGTGAGGGCCGCTATTCCTGCCAACGCCGTGAGGCGAGGGCAAGGACCAACTGCGGTAGGTCAACTGCGAAAGATTTTGCCGTCAACACACTTGTCCCGGTACTCTGCAAGGCGAGTGCCTCATGGAAGAGAACCACTAACTACTCTCCGGGTAGGTCCCGGAGCTATAGGCACGCACAGAGAGAATTGTTATACTACGCGGAGATGAATTAACGTAGCTTTAAAGTGACCTCGCACTTCAAAATCTATCAAGCCGTTTAGGCTACAGGCTCAGCCAAAGAAACAGACACATACATAGGTACATACATACATACACCCGACAAAAAATGCCCTTCTTTTTGAGCATTCGCGTAAAAGTAGCCCAAAATGCTTGTCGGACCACGCCCAGAATTGGGGTCAGTTGTCTATTAAAAAGTTAATGAATATTTAAAAAAACTAGTTACAAAGTTTTATGCACTTGGTGTTTAGAACATTTTGTATGGAAAATCTGTGAACTTTTTACAAATCTAACTTGTTCGATTATTAGGTATTCCTAATCTAATATAGCCTACTCTGACGTAGTAATTATATTTTCTTAAGTCCTACATATTAAATTGTATACTTTTAAGATTAATAGAAATAAACGGTTGAGGGGGTGACGGGTGAGACATACAACTTTAACAAATAAAAAACCGGAAAAGTGTGATTCGGACTCGCACCAAGCCCCCACTATTTGCTCGCTCAAGAATTTTTAGCTAATCTTGCACCTCCTACCCGTTTTTATGCTTTGTGTTGTCTGAAAGATTTCGCTTTGAGTGTGACCTTTGCTATCAAGAACTAATTAAAAGTCACGCTATATATTGTAACGTACAACTCAATTCCTATCTAGTTAATCTTAGCAGTTACGATATATTTACAATTATTGCAAAGTTATTAGTCTTTAGAAGTTTAGCAATTCTGAGAGCTATGTCGGTTACTTTGGTTCTACTACGGTTCTTCTCGTTTCCCATTCGATCACACAGAGAAACTACGAAACTTATCATTTACTAGCTGTGCCCGCGACTTCGTCCGCGTGGAGGTTTTGAATTTTCCCACAGGAACTCTTGAATTTTCCGGAATAAAAAGTATCCTATATGTTAACTCGGGCTATAGGGAACTACCATACAAAATTTAATCATCTCACACACGGCCCCGTTACAGTTTTATTATGTGAACTGTAGGATGACTGAAATCGCGAAATTTTTATTGGATTTTTCATACAAAACCGATTAATCAGCTGACCGATTTGTACGAAAAAACAAAAACAAAATTGCGATTTCAGCAAAGTTGCAGAACAAAAGTGGTTCAGTTTGATGAGTACAAAGCCCACCTTAAACCTTCACCACACCTTCATGTTACACCCTGTATATATTGATTGTAAAATGCAATAAAGCTGTTAATTTACCTTGAAGCCGTCGTCCACTGGAATGAAGAAGGTATGCCTGCCGTCAGTATTCAGAACCTCTTTCTTCTTCAGCTGGTTGACTTTCTGTCTGAAGGACCTGTCGACGGAAATAAGTTTTTTTTTCAGATACAGCTACCTAACGGAATTACGTTACGTATTAAAACAGGGAAATGTTAGTTTAAAATTATTGCACTAGCTGAGTTCAAAATTCCATTATCATACGTCCGCTTTAATTTTTATATTGTACTAGCTTTTGCCCGCGGCTTCGCTCCACTGTGATCCAGATCCTTCGGGAACAAGTCTACTACTACTTCTACTTCCCACTATTACTACTTCCCACATCTTTACCTATTTCTATGCAAAAAACCACGTCAATCCGGTGCTTCGTTGCGACGCTGACGAGCGCGAGTCTGGAAATGAGTTTTCCCTAGATCCCTCAGGTACTATCTCGGGCTATGTTAATTAGTAGTCTATGTCATTTCCCACCCCCTTAACTATTTCTGTGGAAAAAAATCACAACAATCCATTTCTCCGCTGCGTGGTTAAAATCAACCAAAAAAGCGTCATTTTTTGGTTCCCTTAGGAACTGTATCGGACTATATAAGCTATTTTCACGGGATAAAAAGTAGTCTATGTCCTTATCCGTGACAAATGCTACCTTTATGCCAAACAAGACTGGTTTAGGTGTTGAAGCCTGAAAAGGTGAAAAACAAACAAACGAACATACACATTTTCATATTTATAATATTAGTAAAGATTTTGAAGTCCAATGCCCAACACACTTTGCCCAGTTAAAAATACAATTAGCCATACACTACGTACGCATAATGAAACAAGGACTTTCGTAAGTTCCTTGTTAGTAGTGAAACTAGTTGGCCGTGTGGCTCGCAGTTTAGAATAGCACCACGACATCTCTTCCCGAGGGATGAGAAGAAACCGGGGGGTGGGCAGCAGCATCCTCTCCGCGTACTGTGCCACCACACTGCGTGACACTGCGATCGCCAACCCGCGTGCCAAGCGTGGCGATAACGGCAACACCCTCCAACTCGGTGGAAGCCTAAGTCCACGTCTTTTGGCTGATGACATGATAATGGTCAACATCGTCATACGCCCTAGCAAACTGATTAGTGGTAGTAAAACTAGTTATGCACTTGTAAAGTTACAAATAATCGATTTTTCAATGGAATTTAGACTGTTTTTAGAAAATAATAAATTTAACCCCATAAGGCTCCAGTTTCCGTACAAACGTAGTTCCGCTTTAATACAAAAAGATTGAATACAAACTTTGCGTTGAGTAGACACATATCGATGTTTGTAATTAGTTTTCATCGTAGTAAATTGAAACATAGCTAAACGAAGGCTTCAATTAGTTTTGTATTGAAAGTTTAAAACTAGTGTTATTTTTTTCCGTTTTATATGAGTACATCGAAAACTAATCACAAACATCGATATGTATCTCCTCAATATATTCGCAAAGTTTGGATTCAATCCGGCATGCAGTTTTTGTATTAAAGCGGAAGAACGTTTGTATGGAAACTCGATTTTCTTGGGGATTATGAAAGATAAATATCTTTAGTTTTTATTTAAATTGACGATTAATAAATGAATAAAGATAGTTATTATTTATTTTTAATTTACTTTTTACAGTATAAAATCGAAATATCACCAAATGGTTTTTGTATTTTCTTGCCTTATTATAAGCAATGAATTATTTACTTGAATATGTGAAAAGTTAGTGTTCTCTCCCAGAGCGAATCTCCCTTATAGGTATAGTTAACCCTTTCACGAACATTGGCAATATAATTGCCAGGATGCTGTGTTTTGACCTCGAATAAGGTTCATACGCTAGCAGGTCATCATCATCATCATATCAGCCGAAAACTTCCACTTCTGGACAAAGGCCTCCCCCAAGGATTTCCACGACGACCGGTCCTGCGCTGCCCGCATCCATCGGCTTCCCGCGATCTTCACCATCAGGTCGCCGGTCCACCGCATGGGAGGCCTTCCTACGCTACGTTTTCCGGTGCGCGGTCGTCACTCGAGAACTTTACTGCCCCAACGGCCATCTTTTCTACGATAATTTGGAGTGCGGGGTGATTTAGGGCGGCCTGAGCTCACCCATGCTCTTCAACCTGTATACAAACCGTCTGATAGATAAGATTAGCGTGTTCCATTCGGATACTCAACAGATGGCACCACTGTCAATAACTTCAGCTATGCGGTTTATATGGTGCTGCTGAGCTCATCGATCAGTGCCCATCAAATTATGCGAGGACTATATGCAGTGGCACATGGACTCAGGTACAATGCAACTAAGAGCGTGATCCTGGTGTTCAAGGCTGGTAAAAAGGGCCCTAAAACTGCTCCACCCATCACTTTAAATGGAACTGCTCTTAAAAGTTTCGCATTTTAAGTACCTGGGTCACTGGGTCACTGAAACTTTGACCGACGACATGGACATAGAAAGGGAGCGCAAGGCATTGGCTGTCAGATCCAACATGATTGCCCGAAGGTTTACACGCTGCACAAAGGAGTTAAGTTAACATACTTAGGGACTACCGGCAGTGTTTTTACATGTGCAGTTTTTGGAACAGATACTGGGGAGCTGCTTACAATGCCTTGCGCGTCCTTTAAAATAATGCCTTCAGGATGCTGTTGGGTGTTGCGGCGCTACTGTAATGGATCGGTAATGTTCGCAGGCGCCAATGTGGATAGTTTTCATCATGCGCAAGCGAACTGCATCTCTGCTGTGGTATCACCAACAACTACCCGAAGATAATCGCATGGACGCTGAAAGTCGCTTCATGGCATGCTGGACAAGAGCACACGTGGCTGTTAGTTCTTGAATGCTGATTATAATTTCATGTTTTATTTTTTAGGGTTCCGTACCCAAAGGGTAAAAACTTACTGAGACTTCGCTGTCCGTCTGTCTGTCTGTCCGTCCGTCCGTCTGTCATCAGGCTGTATTTCATGAACCGCGATAGCTAGACAGTTGAAATTTTCACAGAAGATGTATTTCTGTTGCCGCTATAACAACAAATACTAAAAAAAACAGAATATAATAAATATTAAAGGGGGCTCCCATACAACAAACGCTATGTTTTTTGCTCGATATTGATAACGCCAACAGGTAGACGTTTGAAATATTCACAGAATATTGATTTCTATTATTCACTTTAAAAATAAATAATTAAATTAAAATAAAACAAACACTTGAAGGGGGCTCCCATACAACAAACGTGATCTTTTTGCTCGTTTTTGCTCTATATTAATAACGGCTCTAGATAGGCGCATGAAATATTCACAGAATATTTAGTTATATATTCACTTGAAAAATTAATTAATTAATTAAAATAAAATTAATATTTAAGAGGGGGCTTCCATACAACAAACGTGATTTTTATAGATAATGGTACGGAACCCTTCATGCGCGGTCCGACTCGCACTTGGCCGGTTTTTTCAACATTTTTGTTACAAAAAAAATATATGGACTGTACTTGTGGTCTGAAATAAAGAGATTCATCATCATATCAGCTCATATACATCCCCACCGAGGGGCTCGAGCCTACCCTGAATTAGGGCGATCGGGCCTTAGTCGACCACGCGGGCCCAGTGCGGGTTGGTCGACTTCACAAACAACCTGCGAGTTTCTCCGCAGGCGTATGCAGGTTTCCTCACGATGTTTTCCTTCACCGTAAGAGCGTCGGATAAACGTACATATGAAAACTAAATTCGAAAGCACATTAGTACGTGGCAGGATTCCAACCACGACCTCCCGGACAAGAGGTGGCGGCCCTAGACGTTACGCCACCGACGCTCTAAAAGAGATTGTCTTGAATAAAATTAAAATTTGTGTCAAGAAGTACTTAGCTACATGTAATTAAGTATGTATATGTCTAAAAAGCCAGATTTACCTCAACCTGTGCTGTCCAATGTTAAAAACGTCGGAATGTTCTAGAAACTGGTACGCGTTGGGGTTGTACACCGGGTTGCTGGTAGACACGTGCGGCTGGAGGGGCTGCAGCACCTGGTCGATCACGTGGAGCACCTGGGAAATCATTATTTATTTAAAAATTAAGATGCGTAGTAATAAGTTATAATTATATAAAAAAAATCTTTATATGTACTGTATAAAACAGGGCGTCCCACTGTTATTCCAAATTGAGTGTAAGTACTCAAAATATTGTAGATATGAAATTTAACTTTAAAAGACTTAATTTTGATTTTAAAAATAATTAATATAATTATATAAAAAAAATCTTTATATGTACTGTATAAAACAGGGCGTCCCACTGTTATTCCAAATTGAGTGTAAGTACTCAAAATATTGTAGATATGAAATTTAACTTTAAAAGACTTAATTTTGATTTTAAAAATAATTTTAACTGGTTCATGTAATCGATACCAGCAAAATGTTAAAAATAAATTGAAGGTAGGGATTTTTTTTACTAGGAGACTTCATTTTATTTTTTAAATAAATAAAACTGCATTTTTTTTTTGAAAAATAGCTTGGCTGAGCCGGGAACGCATCTTCAGTGTTATTATTTTCCACATTTTGCCGGTTCGATTCCAGATTAGGAAGGCATTTTATTTAATTTTTGAATGCAGTTAAAATTATCTTAGGCGAGCCATAGATTAAAAATAAGGTATTTGGGATTTTCATAAGTAAATCAGTAATCCCTACTTGTCTCTTCCCATTCCTGTTGATAGCTTCATAGGACCTGGAGACGTCCACCCTCGCGTTGTTGACGAAGATGTCATCATGCATGGAGTCTCGCCGCCTGGTCACCCAGAGAGGGGGGTTACCGTCCAGCTCCGAGAAAATGGAGTAGTCCAGGTTGCTCAGGGTTATCGCCAGGTTCGCTGCAAGGTAACATAGTATTATAGACAGATGTTATTATAGACGGCAATGCTAACAGGAAGGGTTATGAATCTCACAGGATATGTATTGTATTGGAAGGCGGACTGTGCAGCCTATAATACTGAACCGACTTAAACAAATGAGGCACCCTTAAATTAATGCGCATGTCACAAACTTTTCTTACAGCCACAGTACCTATATCACATCACTTATAAAGGCGAAAGTTCGTGAGTGTGTATGTTTGTTACTTCTACACGCAAAAACTACTGAACGGATCTGGCTGAAATTTGGTAGGTAGACAGATTAGGACCTGGATTAACACATAGGCTTTTTTTTTACGATCGCTTGCCGCTTGTGGCTCGCGCACTGCGCACCCTCGAAAAGTCATAGAAACGTGAAGCCGCGGGAAACAACTAGTTCAATAATAGTATTGAATTATCAGTTTATTATTTCAAACGGTTACTAACCAAATAGAAGGTTATAGTTATAACCATACATGTCAAATACATCATCATGATCATACCAGCCGAAAGACGTCCACTGCTGGACAAATGCCTTTCCACGACGACCGGTTCAACGCTACCCGCATCCAGCGACTTACCGCGACCTTCACCAGGTCGTCAGTCCACCGAGTGGAAGGCCTGCCTATGCTACGTTTTCTGGTGCGCGGTTGTCCCTCGAGAACTTTACTGCCCGAACGGTCATTTGTTCTACGAGCTGTGTGCCCCACCCGAGCTATGTCGGTTACTTTGGTTCTCCTTGTTTCTGATTCGATCACGCAGAGAAACTCCGAGCATAGCACGCTCCATTGCCCTTTGGGTGACCCTAAGCCTTCTTATGAGGCCCATGGCACACCCCGGACACTGCATACAACGGTCGTGAAATGATATTTCTTAAAACAAATGACGGCGCAAACAAAATTACGGCTAAATCCCAAACGTTCGAGAACCAAACTATAACCAATCTGTATCAATCTGAGTGACGAGGGGGGTGAGGTCGCCAATTAGAGAGCGGCATAGTGTCCATGATGTATGATAGGATAGTACTAATAAATATACTTTGCCCATGGTAAGCGACCATGTCTCAGTTCCGTATGTCATCACAATGTCAAATATATAATAAACTAGCTGTTTCCCGCGGCTTCACCCGCGTGGACCACGTTTCTATGACTTTTCGAGGGTGCGCAGAGCGTGGTAAAAAGTAGCCTATGTCTTAATCCAGGTCCTAATCTGTCTACCTACCAAATTTCAGCCAAATCCGTTCAGTAGTTTTTGCGGGAAAGCGTAACAGACAGACAGAGTTACTTTCGCATTTATAATATTAGTAGGGATAGGGATTTATACAATCCAATAAAAAAATCACAGACCTAGTCTGTCTTAAAACTCCTACATTTAAAGTTCTTGAAACCTAGAATATAGATACATCACTTTCGTTACGAAAACACCAAACAATCACGTGTAAAGAGTCTATTTCTTGCGACTGTCACTATGAAGATAGATGAAAGAATATCTTATACCTTAAAGATAAGAGTTTTTCTGACTAAAGAGATTCTATCTATATGCACGCAACCAAAGAGTTTGTTTATTGATTTCTCTCATTCTCATCCAGTGACTTGAACAAAGTCTACTCTGATCCATAATCAACTCAGTCTGAATTTTTTAATTCATTTCAAAATGGAGGAGGGAAATGTATATAACAGATGAGAAAAGAGTATCTAAGTATGAAACATGTATATAACGTACATTATAGAAAAAAAATTAGAAGTAATAAGAGCGTTTTTCCGTTGGCGGGTTTAAGTAAGGTATTAAACTTTTAAGTTTTTAAAAGCAGGGATGAGAGAGAAGAGTTTTATTGGCTGCAACATCAAGTGCGTATGATAAAGGTCGTTGAATCAAATTCAAAGTGAACTTTCATTATATATTACCCGACTACGAAAAAAGGAGGGTTATGTTTTTGACAGTCTATGTATGTATGGATGTTCATCTGTTCCCTCGTATTTCCTAAACCACTTAACCGATCTTGACAAATGTGGTGTCTCTGGATTTGTACTATCACTCCGCGTGTCATAGCATCCTTACTAATATTATAAATGTGAAAATGTGTTTGTTTGTTTGTTACCTTTTCACGCTTCAACACCTTGACCAATCCTGATGAAATTTGGCGTGCAGGTAGCCTGTGTCACAGGGAAGGATATAAGCTACTTTTATCCCGTGAAATTAGCATATTCCGATGCAGTTCTTGAGGGAACTGTAAAATTACTATTTTTTGGTTAATTTCTTTAACATCAAAACGGAACAATGGATTATTGTGATTTTTTGCACAGAGATGGTTGAGGGATGGGAAATGACATAATGTATTAATAAGCATATCATGACATATTTCCCTAGGGATCTAGAGAAAACTCATGCCCAAGTCATAAAAAATTATGTCCACGCGGGCGAAGCCGCGGGGGATCTAGAGAAAACTCATGCTTAAAGACAGCCGCGGGCAAAAGCTAGTAGCTTATAATAAAAATCAACATGGCGGATTTTATAGGTGAATTAAATAACCAAAAAAAATTTTTTTTAGATAGGTATTCATATGATGTTTGGTATCAGAAGAAAGGTTTTGACTAGTATATTCTAAATATATACATAACATTTGCAACTATTTTTGATTACTTAGCAAATGGTCTCACTAACGATAATTTGTGACGGCTCAATGTACGCGCGCTACAGTCAAGCGACACGACACGCGGCCGCGGGTAGCGAGGTGCGGAGGCTTTCTTCTCTGAGCACAAAAAATATGGAAATAAAATAAAAGTAAAAAAAATTAAAACCCGTATTTTATTTTATTATCAATTCATTTTAGGTTTGCCAGGAAGCTCGTGCGTCCATACGAACGTAGTGCCATTTTAGTACACAAATTGATTCACTCGCAAAGAAGAAGTGAACAATAATGACTTTTTACTGTTTCATCCACTTAAAGTTCCCCATTGCGTTGGGGAATCTTGGTAAGCCCGCTTCCATCTTCGGCAACATCGTCACTTACCACCAGGTGAGATGTTGTCAAGGGTTTATAAATTGTGAATAAAAAAAAAAAAAGGATGTCTGGAGATTGTTAGCTAAAGCTTTAATTTAATTATCTGTATTTTCTTTTATTATTACAAGCTTTATATTAACTTGCCATGGTAATTAGTTTGTTTGGTAGTTAGTTTGAGAGAAATCTTGGAAGCCATATTAAAACCACTTCCCGGTAACGGATTGAGCTATAAATTTGCATACACTTTATGTTTGGAGAACAATAATTAAAATTCTTTTCAAATTAAAGCTTTTTGCTTGTGTGGGCTCTGAATAAATGCTTATCTTATCTTGTACCAAAATTTTTTTTTTGGTTTTTTGAAAATTATTTATGTTGTGCAAATAAGTGTTTTCAATCGCTTAATCAATAATGACATGCTGGATCGAATCCAAACTTCTTTCAAATTAAAGCTTTTACCAAAAAGTTTTTAGGTTTTTCGTAAATTATTTATGTTGTGAAAATAAGTGCTTTCAATCGCTCAATCAATAATGACATGCTGGATCGAATCCAAACTTTACAATCAATTGAGAAAACACGTCATATCAAGGTAAGTAATTTGTTTTCATCGTATTTTAACCGCCTCCGTGGCGTAATGGAGAGTCCATTCGGTTCACACGAGGAGGTCGCGGGTTCGATTCCCGGTGGGGTCTTACGTTGTTAGTGGAAGGGCATTTTATAAGCCCGCCTGGCTAGCTACCACTATCTCATCTAAGTCTTGCCGCCAATCAGTGTTAACAACATTGGTGTGTTCCGACTTGAACATAGCCAGTTCTCCATTGCGTTGGGGAATCTTGGTAAGCTCGCTTCCATCTTCGGCATCATCGTCACATCTTATCATCAGACAAGATGATGCTAAGGGCTTACCAATTGTGAATAAAAAAAAAGTCAAACAGAACTAAATAAAGGCCAATGGAACTAAATATATAGAAATTCATTGCATGTTACAGTTTATAGATTCATATCAGCTCATAATATACTTCCCCACAGAGGGGCTCGAGCCTACCCTGAATTAGGGCGATCGGGCCTTAGTCGACCACGCGGGCTCAGTGCGGGTTGATCGACCTCACACACAACCTGCGAGTTTCTTCGCAGGCGTGTGCAGGTTTCCTCGCGATGTTTTCCTTCACCGTAAGAGCGTCGGATAATCGTACATAATGAAATCTAAATTCGAAATCACATTGGTACGTGGCATCTAAGGTGATAATTTAACAAAAAACCAACGATCTTTTTGGTATCTGCAACTGATTAATACTTACAATAATTAATATCTTCTATTATACTCGTATTTAAAATTCTCGTGTCACAGTGTTAGTTGCCATACTCCTCCGAAACGGCTGGAAGGATTACCTATTGCCATACTGACCTACATTTCACCTGATGGTAAGTGACGATGATACCGAAGATGAAACATGAAAGCGGGCTTACCAAGATTCCCCAACGCAAAGAGGAACTGGCTATCTTATCTTCAATCCAGATAACATCAATGTTGTTGACATTAATGTTTGGCGGCAAACTCTGATAAAATGGTGGTAGCTAGCCAGGCGGGCTTAGAAAATGCCCTTCCACCAACCAAACCGAGTCTTACAAAGTTAGATTCCTTCGGGAATCGAACCCGCGACCTCTTGATGTGAAGCGAATGAACTAAACCATTACGCCACAGAGGTGGTTAAACCTACTAGTATTACATAATATAACAGCTTTACAGTCAGCTTTAAGAGGTATTCATGCTACAAAAATAGACTACTAATTGCTAATAATGGGTTTTAGGTTATCTTTGTCTCCTACAAATAAAAGAGGCTGCCAGCTATAAAAGCACTGACCTTTTTAAAAAAAAACTAAGTTAAAAAGCAATGTCGACTTAGCTCCAGCTCTTGAAAGTTAAATTGAATCTTTTCAAAAACGACTTAGAGGTATCCGGGGAAAATGCTTAGCAAGTCATCCGCGTAAACTCTCCTTCTTTAAAAAACTATTTTATCGTTTATTCTGATTTTTCTGCTGAATATCCGAGGCGTATTGGTTAGTCCATTCGCTTCACACCAGGAGGTCGCGGGTTTGATTCCTGATGGGCTCATTGTGAGACTCGGTTTGGTTGGTGGAAAGGCATTTTCTAAGCCCGCCTGGCTAGCTACCACCATCTTATCTGAGTCTTGCCGCCAAAACATCAGTGTTAACAGCGTTGATGTGTTCCGGCTCGAAGAAAAGATAGCTAGATCCCTATTGCGGTGGGGAATCTTGGTAAGCCCGCTTCCAGCTTCGGCATCATCGGCACTTACCATCAGTTGAGATGATGCCAAAGGCTTTATCATTTGTGGGTAAAAAAAATAATTTTAATTGCTTATAAACGTATTCACAAAATCATCTCACATACAAACTTAAAATTACTTCTTAAAACGGATTGGCCGATTGCAATGAAACTTTATACACATTATTAGGTCATAAAAATCTTGTTTGTAGATAGATGACATTTAAATAAAAATGTTTTTATACTATTGACCCTCTAAAAAGCTTATTTTATTCACGGAAAACAAGTAAATTGACGCTATTTTGAATACTGTAAGTTGTACGTGGTTGTACGAACGAATACAAAGAAAATTACTCTTAATCTTAGTAATTCTTACAATTTTAATGATCATTTTAATTAGTTTATCCTTCCTTTTTTCTTCATTAAATGTCTATTTTCGTTTAAATGTATCTTTTTCTCGGAATCATGGTATAAAGTATAGTATGCAACTTTTTAATAAAACGGATTTATATCGAAGGCCACGAATAACTCGTGTCGCTCAGGATTCTAATGCCCTACAGTCGTGATTCAGTCACTAAAATCCTTCACTTGCTCGTGATTCATCTATGGCCCTCGCTTTAAATCCGTCCTTTATTCACTAGTTGCATAATATACTATTGTCACTACATAACAGTATTTTGAGGTTTTTACAGTACTTAATCTTAAATTCGCTTATCTTTTTTAAAATAAAGTATTTCGAATTTGTAATCTATTCACTAACTAGGATTTTATGACTTGCTTATGTGTACAATTTCATTAGAATCGGCCCATCCATTTTCAAGAAGTAGTAATTTTATGTTTGTATGGGATACGATTTTGCGAATAAGCTCTCGATAAAGTATTTTGTAAAAAAGGCAGTGCTGAAGTAAAATTACATAATACTAGACCTCCTTGTGGGTTGGCGAAATTGATTAATCACTGGCTAATATTAGCTAATTGTCTATAAACATCATTAGCGCTCATTTGTGTCCACTTGCAAAACACGGAAATGGCAAAAAAATCGCCACTAAAGTCTGTTAGTAGTTTTTAGAGTTCCGTACCTCATAAGGAAAAACGAACCCTACTTGTTATCCGACTGTCCAAAAACCGTAGTTGGTCCTCGCCCTCGCTTCACGGCGCTGGCAGGAGTGGCAGGAATAGCGGCCCTCACTATATGACCTAGCTGTCGGTGAGTGGGGACGCTATATCATAAACCTGGTAGTTTAGCGTATCTGGTAGATATACGAGAGGTAATGTTTATGAGGGAAGATGCAGTTGGTCCTTGCCCTCGCCTCACGGCGCTGGCAGGAATAGCGGCCCTCACTATATGACCTAGCTGTCGGCGAGTGGGGACGCTATATCATAAACCTGGTAGTTTAGCGTATCTGGTAGATATACGAGAGGTAATGTTTATGAGGGAAGATGCAGTTGGTGCTTGCCCTCGCCTCACGGCGCTGGCAGAAATAGCGGCCCGCACTATATGACCTAGCTGTCGGTGAGTGGGGACGCTATATCATAAACCTGGTAGTTTAGCGTATCTGGTAGATATACGAGAGGTAATGTTTATGAGGGAAGATGCAGTTGGTGCTTGACCTCGCCTCACGGCGCTGGCAGGAATAGCGGCCCTCACTATATGACCTAGCTGTCGGTGAGTGGGGACGCTTTATCATAAACCTGGTAGTTTAGCGTATCTGGTAGATATACGAGAGGTAATATTTATGAGGGAAGATGCAGTTGGTGCTTGCCCTCGCCTCACGGCGCTGGCAGGAATAGCGGCCCTCACTATATGACCTAGCTGTCGGTGAGTGGGGACAATAAAATGGGGAAATTAATATTTCAGACTTTTTAACTACTTATAAAAAAATAACAATCCCGAGTGACAGCCATAGGTCGAAAAACGTAGTGTCGGTCCGATAAAATTACCAATCTCGCATCAAGTTGTTATAGGTATGTACATGTGACTCAGCATCAAGATGACAAATAGTGGAGAGCATTCGTTCAACAGCAGACGCCTTTCGGCTAACATAACGATGCGGATTAAACGGAGTGAGATAAGCTAAGCAAATAAAAACAACGTGAGTGCTGGGCACACATATGTTCACACGGTAAGTGTATTTATCGTGAGTCCCAGCAATTACTTCTCAATCGACTTCCAAAAAGGAGGAGGTTCTCAATTCGACTGTATGTTTTTTTTATGTGTCTTACCTCAGAACTTTTGACTGGGTGAACCGATTTTGATGATTCTATTTTTGTTTGAAAGCTAGTGCTTCCCGTGTGGTCCCATATAAATTGTATTAAAATCGGTGTAGTACTTTATTAAAAATTAACAAAACCAAAAATAGTAATGCAATAATTGAAAATGCTAAACACGTTAAAAAACCGACTTCCATCGCAACAAGTTAGTACATTTTTGTATTATTATTTTCGGTTGTTGTTAATTTTATAATAAAGTACTACACCGATTTTGATAAAAATTTACATGGGACCACACGGGAACCACTAGCTTTTAAATAAAAAAATATTCATGAAAAAGTCCTAAGTTCTGAGGTAACACACATAAAAAACATACAGTCGAATTGACAACCTCCTCCTTTTTGGAAGTCGCTTGAAAATGTACTAAGTTGTTGCGATGGAAGTCGGTTTTTTAACGTTTTTAGCGTTTTCAATTATTCCCGAGCAAGAACTGAAGTGGACTTGAACGTAACGAGTTACTTACACCTTCAAATGCGTTACCAAATATCGATTAAATCTACCCCGCCACTAAAAATATCGATTCAATCTAGCCCGCCACTAAAAATATCGATTCAATCTACCCCGTCACTAAAAATATCGATTCAATCTACCCCGCCACTAAAAATATCGATTCAATTTACCCCGCCACTAAAAATATCGATTCAATCTACCCCGCCACTAAAAATATCGATTCAATCTACCCCGTCACTAAAAATATCGATTCAATCTACCCCGTCACTAAAAATATCGATTCAATCTACCCCGCCACTAAAGATATCGATTCAATTTACCCCGTTACTAAAAATATCGATTCAATCCACCCCGCCACTAAAAATATCGATTCAATCTACCCCGCTACTAAAAATATCGATTCAATCTCCCCCGCCACTAAAAATGCTTACACATGAAAATGAGGCTCACTCACAGATGTGGTAGAGAACGAGGTTGTCGTCCACCTCCCCGTTGTACCGCTGGAAGGCTTGGTTGGTGGGCGCGAAGAGTGTCATCTGGCGGAACAGCAGTGTCGAGTTGGCTATGTCGTTCCTCTCCAGCAGCGCCATGAACTGGGAACAAAGAGAGGCTGTGAGCAAGGGATTAACCACCTAGGATTTTGCAGAATTCTAAAAGGAAAGCCAAAAATGAAAGAATAGATAGACCTTGAATATTACCCTAGTTCTTAAGAATACCTTGCCATTTTTCAAAATGGCGGAACGTTGGCAAGAAATTGACAAATTCTAAAAAGTTTTGTCTTGGACTGCGTATGGCGCTAGAAGCATAATTTAATAAATACTTAAGTCCAGAAATCAACCAAGGTTCAACTCAATCAATCAACGCATTTTCAACAATATTTTTTCATTTATAGCATAACTAGCTGCTTCACCCGCGTGGACATCGTTTCTATGATTTTTCGAGGGTGCGCAGTGCGACTACATAGGCGCGAATTTCTTATTTATTAGCTATATTATTTATATGAAAAAATAGTCGTACCTAGATATCTTTTTGAAAGTCATAGTGTAGGTACTTAAAAAAAGTATATCCAAACTGAGAATAAACCTAATCAGGTTGCTAACAATAACTCTAAACATGTTGTCATATACCGCATTATAAATTAAAAAAAAACAATGTTTTTTTGTCAGGAATACGAAAAAATAGACACGTGACTTAAATCCAACATGGCGGACATCCAAGATGGCGGATTGGCTATTTTGTAATTTTTAGTGCGTGCTAAAAGCGTGTTTTTTAGTTTTTTAAACTATTTTAAAGTTATTTATAGATGATCGATGATGGTAGGCAACCCTCAGTGCGTGAGTATGTACGAGTATGGTAGGGAGATAGCCAGCTCCCCATCGCCGCGTAGAGGGAAGCCTGTTTCCGTATTTGACAACTTTATCATTTAGGTATACCTACCACGATACATCCTATCCTATCCTACTAATCTTACTAATATTATAAGCGCGAAAGTTAGTAAGAATGTAGGGATGTATGTTTGTTACTCTTTCACGCAAAAACTACTTAACGGATCTGGCTGAAATTTGGTAGGTACACAGATTAGGAACTGGATTATAATTATAACATAGGCTGCTTTTTTCCACAGGTACCCTCGAAAAGTCATAGAAACGTTGTCCACGCGGGTGAAGCCGCGGGAAACAGCTAATATTAATTATAAATAAATTTACTCGTACCTAGATATCTTTTTGAAATCCATAAAAGTCATAGTGTAGGTACTTAAAAAAAGTTATCATATCCAAACTGAGAATAAACCTAATCAGGTTGCTAACAAAACCCTAACCACAAGGTCATATATAAGGTAATCCACATTGACAAACTTAAATAACAACTCTAGTATTGGTTCTACAGGTAAGCCGTCATAGTATTTAATATTCAGAATATTATGTACTATCAAAATATTAACTTTGTTTCGTTTGGACGGCACTTTCAACTTTTGGTACGAAAATGTATGGGACGTGAATGGTCTCCTTTAAAAAAGACGAATGCTTATTTATACAATCTATCTATCTATAATATAATAAAACTGTAACGGGGCCGTGTCTGTACATGAAATATTTTTGGAAAATAATAACTGTGGTGGACATTACTAACGATACAGAGGCCAAAACAACAACTTTTGGAATTTTTGTCTGTCTGTCTGTCTGTATGTTCGCGCATCACGCAAAAACTACCAGGCCGATTTTGATGAAATTTTGTATGGTGGTTCCATAAAGCCCGGGTTAACATATAGGATACTTTTTATCCCAGAAAATTCAAGAGTTCCCGTGGGAAAATCAAAAGTATTCATTTAAAGAGTGGCTCACCACGCAAATGTGGCTTGACCTATTACAATCAAATTTTACACGTTGATACCCTTATCGCCAACTAAAACTGGGACATTGTGAATCCCAAAAAATTAGGGTTCCTACAGGAATGCAAAAAATTGTATCTTTAGAATGACTCAACGTAACAATATGAAACCTTTACATTGGGATGAGGTGTTTTGACCATCATTGTATAGTCGGGTATTCTTTATCCCGGAAAACTAAAGAGGTCCCGTGGGAAATTATCTATCGATACATACAATAATAACAATAGAGTATTTTTTTCTGTATATTAGCTACACATACCAAACATTATAATCATAGTAGCAGAATGTCAATAGATGGCACTGCAGGGATAATAAAACGCGCTTAAGTTGTATTAAAATATTAAAATATTATTTCATACTTTTAAGTGGATTTCTTTTATGTATTTTTCAGCATACGCTACTTTAAACTCTGAAACTATGGTACGTAGCGATGTGTTTCATAGACGAACAGAGACGTATTTTTTTACAGATTCCAATTGTGTAAAAAAATAAAAACACATAAATCGAGTTTAACATCTTTTAACAGGAGGCACAGATATGGGAACTCTTCTGACGGCGACTATTTGCGTGTGGCAGTTGCTCTCCGCCTGCAATATCAATATCTGTGAACCTCATCAATGTATTTGCTGGTCCTCGGCGGTGGCAATTGGCCATCACTCACTGAGTTGCAGTCGTGTTTGTGAAGATTACCACGTCACCAATTCCTTAATGACCTCACTCGGAGGGCACTGGTCTCGGCCAGATGGAATATTCCATCTTTGATGCAGCCGCCGGCCGGGCTTAGTCGATCTGATGGCAAAAGGCCGGAGGGTTTAAACAGGTGCTATGGCAGAGAGGAACGTGTCTGCTTTGGGAAGCCACTTTTTCTGCCTCACTCCTCACCCGTACGGTACTGCTGCTCAATTTGCGGTGAGAAAGAAGTATAATAAGTACTCGGTCTTGGAGGAAAATTACTGCTTTGTGCCGCTGGTCTGTGAGACAACCGGCTGCTGAACCCTCAGAGGCCTTTGCATTCACAAAGAAGATTGGCCTTCGCCTTTGAGAGAGGAGATGTGACGTGAGGTCCTACCTGCTGCTAAGGTTGTCTATTGCCATCCAGCGCGGCAACGAGAAGTGCGCCTTGGGCTCCTTTGGAGCTGATACGACTCGAGGATTTGACCCATATTAATATTGTTAGGAAATTTTATTACTAGATTGATACCTATAATGATATGAATTAGTTTTTTGATAATATTTCATCATATCAGTTTATATACGTCCCCACCAAGGGGCTCGACCTGCCCTGAGTTAGGGCGATCTCGCCTTAGACGATCACGCGGGCCCATTGTGGGTTGATTGACTTCACACATAAGCTTCGAATTTTTTCGCAGGCGTGTGCAGGTTTCCTCACGATGTTTTTCTCACCGTAAGAGCGTCGGATAAACGTACGTACCAGTATGAAATCGATATTCGTATAGATATTGGTAAGTTGCAGGATTCGAACCACGGCCTTCCGGACAGGAGGTAGTGGCCCTAACCGTTTTGCCACCGACGCTCTATATTTTATTTAAGATTTAGAAATCCTTACTTTATATTATAAATGTGAAAATGTGTTTGTTTGTTTGTTACCTTTTCACACTTCAACACCTCTACCAATCTTGATGAAATTTGGCATGCAGGTAGCCTGTATCACTGGGAATGAAATAGTCAACCTTTGATCTGTGGAAATTATCATAGTCCAATGCAGTTCCTGAGGAAACTAAAACTATACTCTATGTTCGTTTTATTTAAAATCGTAATGAAAAAATGGATTGGTGTGATTTTTAGCACAGAGATGAGGTGGAAAATGATATAATTTACTAATAAGTATATCCTGACATAGTTCCCGAGGGATCTGGGGACAACTGTTTTCTACGCTCGCGCACGTCGGTGGCGTCGCAACGGAGCAACGGATTAAAGTGATTTTTTGTATAGAATTTGTTGAGGGGGTGGGAAGTGACAAAGACTGCTAATCCGAATAGCCCGATACAGTTCCTGAGGTACCTGGTGAAAACTCATGTTCACGCTTGCGAGCTGATTGCGGCTCGCGCACCACTCACCCTCAAAAAGAGTCATAAAAGCTATGTCCACGTGGGCGAAGCCGCGGGCAAAAGCTAGTAGATGTTAATACAGAGATGGTGGTACGGAACCCTCAGTGCGTAAGACTAGCGTCAAACTAGCACTTGATCAGTTTTTTTTTCGTTCTGAAACACGAAATCCGTAGAAGAAAGCCGACAGATTCGCTAAACTGAAGTGGAAGTCGGCGGGTCACATAGCTCGTAGAACAGATGGCCGCTGTTGATGATGAAAGAAGAAACTGACTGACGGACATATTAACGCACAGCCCAAAACACTGGGTCTAGCTAGAGATTCCCAATTTGGCACGTAGGTTCCTTATGAGCTCTAGGGTGCATTAAGAAAGGATTTCTCAAAATTTCTGGATTTTTTTTGCTTTCTGCATCCAGAGTTAGTACAATTCAAAGTGCTGCACGTTAGGAGGTGTCTGCTTGCTTTTTATAAGTTTAGGCTTGCAGTCTATCTTTAATGCAAAAAATTGTAAGTAATTACATATCTATACTTATGTTCGACAATTATTCGTTTGACATCGTGAAATATAATTGACAAATATTATATTCATACATTCTATTCTCGCACTGGGCCCGCCCTATCACCCTAATTCAGGGTAGGCTCGAGCCCCTCGGTGGGGACGTATATGAGCTGATATGATGATGATTCTATGCATGGATTAATTAACGTTACAAAATCTCCTTTTGCAGGCAAATGATACATTTTTAATAAACAAAAAAGGAAAATAATATACATAAAACGAAACCGCGACTGACTTGACTGATCTTGATCTATCACCGCACAGCTCAAACCAACTGGATGGATGGGGTTAAAATTTGGCATAAAGATAGAAATTATGACGTGAGCATCGGCTTAGAAAGGATTTTGAGAAATTCCCACCACAGGAACAGCATAAAACAGGATCTGCGCGGGCGAAGTCGCGAGCAACACCTATAGTATTCTATAACATTCAGGGGATCAAGACTTATCCCAAGACACCTCCCATCCAAAATCAATCAAGCCGTTTAGGCTACAGGATCAGACAAAGAAACGGACGTTACTTAGACGGTTTCTAAAGTGTACTGTCTCGAATGAGAATAGACGTCTCTTTAAACATAGGGTAGCCTCGATTTAGGCTATCTATAGAAAGAACAGCCTCCGTGGCGTAATGGTAACGTCCATTAGCTTCACATCAGGTGGTCGCGGTTTGATTCTCTGCGGAGTCTGACTTTGTATGACTCGGTTTGGTTCATGTTGGGCATTTTCTAGGCCCGCCTGGCTAGCTATCACCATCTTATCTTTGCGGAATCTTGGTAAGCCCACTTCCATCTTCGGCATCATCGTCACTTACCATCAGGTCAGATGACGTCAAGGGCTTACTAATGGAAGATTTAAAATAAGGGCAGCGACTCATAACATAAAACAACAAATTTTTATGGATTTATTTATGACGAGAATCATTTGTTTATCAACCTATTTCGTTTCTCAATTCTATCAAATCTAAATACATTTTTATGGATAAACTAAGTATATACACAACAACAACTGATGTTATCGAACTTCTATAATATGGCTTATAAAATATAAAAAGCTTCGGTGACTCAACGGTAACGAGTCAGTCCTCCTAACCAGAGGTCCCGGGTTCAAATCCGGATAGCCAATTTACCAATAAGTTTTTCGAAACTTACGTACAATATATGTTTACCGATTGCTTTTAACGGTGAAGGAAAACATCGTGAGGAAACCTGCACATCTAATTCCTGATGTGTATGAAGGTCGCGTTGCACACATCTGTAGGTGTAAATCTAAATGCCCTATACGTGACTGCGGGTGATGCTAAGTTCAACACCAGACAACCGCCGTCTATCCCCTGGATAGTACGGTTAATTGTGCCACACGATAAGCGAGAAAGAATATAGCTTATAGAATAACCTAGGTATTCATTCATTACAGCTCATATACGTCCCCACCGAGGGGCTCAAGCCTACCCTGAATCAGGGCGATTAGGCCTTAGTCGACCACGCGGGCCCAGTGCGGGTTGGTCAACTTCACACACAACCTTCGAGTTTCTTCGCAGGCGTGTGCAGGTTTCCTCACGATGTTTTTCCTTCACCGTTAAAGCAATCGGTAAGTATGTACGTAAGTTTTTGAAAAACTCATTGGTACATTGGCCGTCCAGATTTGAACCCGGTACCTCTCGTTAGATGGACCGAGTCGTTACCGGTTGAGCCACCGACGCTTTAACCTAGGTATAAACATATCTAACAAGGCTTGCTATTTACACGACATGATTGCTCATCCAGTTACAATTAGGGCGAAGAAAAGACAAATAAAGTGAAGATATCACAATATTACACATTAGCTTGATACTACTGACGTGACGATGAGAACAAGGCCTAATAACAGCTAGGGGAAACTCGGAACTAATAGAAATCACGTTCCATTCCACTAATAACAATGGGTTCCCGGGAGAGGCGTTCGATGCGTTTGTCTGTGTAGACAGAGGCCTACACAGTGGCGTTGTGGCGTTCGATAATGGTGAAAATAGGAAGTTAATGTAAATAATTTATTGATAAACTGATGCTGATTTGAAACAAGAAATCAACGTAGAATTTTATTTTATTTTTATTCACAATTGGTTAGCCTTTGCATCATCTCACCTGATGGTAAGTGACGATGATGCCGAAGATGGAAGCGGGCTTACTGAGATTCCCCAATGCAATGGAGAACTGGCTATCTTATCTTTAAGCCGGAACACATCAAGGTTGTTAACACTGATGTTTGGCAGCAAGACAAAAAGAAAGAAATCAGCGTTGAAAGGTCAGTTATGATCACGGGAAAACTCGAAAACTGTGCAAGAACCACCTCCGTGCATGGCGTAACGTTTCAGTCTATTATTAGCTTTACACGAGGAGGTCGCTGGTTCGATTCTCGGTGGAGTCTAACTTTGTAAGACTTGGTTTGGTTGGTGGAAGGGGATTTTCTAAGCCTGCCTGGCTTACTACCACCATGTGGTGTTAAGTCTTGCCGCCATACATTATTGCAAATAAAATAGATGTGTTCGGGCTTGAAGATAAGATGGCCAGATCCCCATTGCGTTGGGAAATATTGATAAGCCCGCTTCCATCTTCGGCATCTTCGTCACTGGCCAAGGGCTTAACATAATTATGAATAAAAAACCTTTATTCCTAATACTTACTTGTACATGTAAGTAGATACTATTCTGTTTTCATTGATTGATTGACTGACATATAACCTTCATGAAAATATGGAAAAAAATGAAAGTTAAAAAAACTAAAAACCTACTTTAAAAAGGAGTTCACTCAAAAGTACGAAATAATATTTGTATATATGACTACACAAAATTAATCAAAAATAACGAAATCAAAGTTAGGTACAAATCAAATAATGGGCCAAATTTTTTTTTGAGATTGGTAGATACCAGCACACATCTACTTACCTTCCAAATGTTTTAGATTCGATGGCTTACTGGCACCGACCTCGAAAAATTGTAGGCCTGTAATTTGATTTGTAACTAAACTACCTTTGATTTAATTATTGTTAGTTAATTTCGTGTATTTATATTTTAAAAAAAATTACGAATGAGTGAATTTCTTTTGGTTTTTAGTTTATTTAAATATATTTTTTTTAATTTTTAATGCTAATGCTATCTATGTTACAACGATAGACCCAGTTACCTACTCGCCAATAGGAATCATCATTTCATAATGCTTGTGTTTCATTAACCGATGCAGAGTCCTGCGGCTTTCATCATCATCTTAGCAGCATGAAACTTAAGGAGTCAAACCATCCATCATCAGCTCACCTGAATAACCTGAAAGAATACAAGTATCGGTCTATACCTACCTAAGTATCTACGTATAATCCACCATCTCATCACCGTTAATATTATCCTCCAACTCCTAACCGTTAAAGAGTTCCACTTTCCATCACCAGCTCATGAGATGATGACTACCAGACACAAAAATATGAGTAGCTTTGAAAAATACATGAAACACGTAATAAGTTCCTATAAAATTTGAGGGTTGTTTTCGATTTCCCTGGGACTCCATCATCAGATCCTGTCTTGGTAAAAAATACAACTATTGGACTATATTTATTGAGGAATTTACGTATAATATTTAAAGAAGTATCCTCCAACCGTTAAAGAGTTGTACCTTCCATCATCAGCTCATCAACATGAGATGATGACTACCAGACGCAAAAACTTAAATAGTTTAAAACTCTTTTAACGAAATGTGAAAACTATGCCAGAAAACATTCCCTGACATACAATGTTAAGAAAACAGAAATAGTTGTTTTTAAATATGCTAAAGGGCTTGAAAATATAACTGAAATTACCCTAAATAATTGTCCCTTAAACATTGTATCACAGTTCAAGTATTTGGGTCATATTATAAGAGGTGTTTTAAAAGATGACAATGACTTTGTGTCTGGGTGTTAAATATTTATATATGTATGTTATTTAAAGGTAAAAAGCGTCGGTGGCTCAACCGGTAACGACTCGGTCCATCTAACCAGAGGTACCGGGTTCAAATCTGGACGGCCAATGTACCAACGAGTTTTTCAAAAACTTACGTACATATACTTACCGATTGCTTTAACGGTGAAGGAAAACATCGTGAGGAAACCTGCACACGCCTGCGAAGAAACTCGAAGGTTTTGTGTGAAGTCGACCAACCCGTACTGGGCCCGCGTGGTCGACTAAGGCCTAATCGCCCTGATTCAGGGTAGGCTCGAGCCCCTCGGTGGGGACGTATATGAGCTGATATAATAATAATAATTTAAAGGTATATATTAAGTCCTACTTTGGGGCCAGATGACCATGTGTGATTTGTCCCAGAATATTTATTTACTTATTATTTACTTATTTACTTTATTTACTTGGAAAGGCAGCGACGAGCAATCGCTATGAAAAGCAATATGCTTGGCAGGCGCTTTGCGAGCTGCTCAAAGGACGCTAAAGTGACGCTGTTCAAGGCATACTGCCAGTCGTTCTACACCGCCCATCTATGGGCCGAATACACGCAGCGCGCCTTCAATCGGATGCGCGTACAGTATACAATAATGCATTTCGCTGCATGCTAGGGTTCATGCATGTTCGCCGAGAACAAAGTTAAAAACTTTTATGAAGTATTGAAAAGACTCCACGTTTCCTTTAAGGAAAGACTGTATTTAAGCGATAATGCTATAGTTAGTGTCGTATATAAATATGTTTACATGACCAGTAACAAATATATTACTGTCTATTGACTGTACCATATATGTACGCACTAGGTAATAATTATTTATTTAATTTTTGACTGTATATTTCTTTGGGATTTTGTACCTGAAAATAAACACATATTTAATTTAATTTAATTTTTAATTTAAAAAAAACAATAGGTAAGTACACGAATCACGTAAGACGTGCCTATAAAATTGAGCGTTGCCCTCGATTTCCCTGGGATTCCACTATCAGATCCTGACTTAATGACAGTGGAGCTACCTCGGGAGTATATACTCCTTCGAATAAAAAAAATTCGAACGAGACCTACAGTACTCGCATATGATGTGTAACATGTGACAAAATACTTTAGGTTAGTTAGATTTGATGACGATATTGTACCTGGGTGGCGGATCTGACAGTAACGAAAAAACCGACCAAGTGCGAGTCGGACTCTCGTAAAGTAGAATTCCGCGCTTTCGCGACTTCCTGTTACACATTTCCGTCCCATGTTACACATTTCCGTCCCATTTCACGAAATCACTCCCACAAATTGCAGGAAAGCGAGAGCAAAGATGTTACACATCAAAAATACATACAGTGTAACGTCGAACCTTCTCCTTTTTTAAGCTGAAACAGAGTTATAAGTAGATAGATAGTTACCTATGTACTGCAACTCTTATTAGACTATCAAAGATCACACATTATTTTGCCTCATAACTTGATGGCAAGCAAACTTATTTCACGATCCAATCACAACTTGTTCGATCCGTGTCAACTGTCAGTAGGTACAGTCAGCCAGTAACTACGTGAAAAGTTTATATTATGCACCTACTCGTAAAGTCTAGGTAAATAAGTTAAGAGCAGGCTCCCAGCACTGGCGAACAACCTGATATTTAACCTTATGGAATTAGCTTTACAGTTGAATTTCGGGTGTGTGTCTTAACGCGACCTACGTCCTTCACTTCGGGAGTAAATGCACATTTTCGTTTATTACGTGCTTAGTAAACAAACATCCTAGGAAAAAAATTTCTTAGCCGTTTAATCAATACCTATATTCATATTCGTATTTATTTCATGCGCCAACTTATGTTATGTAGGAGAAAAATCCAACAATCTCTCAAAACTACATAGTTTTACAAAATAAAAAGTATGGAGCGAAAACCAAAAAATCGTGTTTTTGTTTTAGCCATGCGAAATATGAAGCTTTAAAGAATCAGCTGTGTAGTTTTAACATTCACAAAGCTTGCGGCCAACTCTACATACTTTTTGGGAGCCTGCTCTTAAACTTTGCCACAAATAGGGCGTTGGTTCACCATCCCACCATCTCCCTGCGTTCGCAAATACCGGCGCCAAAATTACACCCCGGCCCCGTCCCGTCAAGTTTGCCCACCGCCGCGACGGCGCCGAAACACCAAATAGGGTCACTACCCTAGACTTTCTAAAGTAGTCTTTTGGTAGATTGTAGTTTATTTACTAAACCCGTGTCTATAGAAGCTAACCTTAATCTAATAATTGAAAACTCTAAACACGTTAAAAAACCGACTTCCATCGCAACAACTTAGTACTTTTTTGCATTATTATTTTTGGTTTATATTAGCTTTCTAATAAAGTACTACACCGATTTTGATAAAATTTATATGGGACCACACGGGAAGCACTAGCTTTCAAATAAAAAAAGAATCATAAAAATATTTTAAAAAAAAACACAGACGAATTGAGAACCGCCTCCTTTTTGGAAGTCGCTTGATAAACATGAACACTATCAAATACAAAATAAACCTTCTTTAGGAACGGTGCATTCCTACTCGAAGAGAGCAAAGGGAGATATTTCCGCCAGGCGAGGTGGTAGGTATGCCTTGGGTCCGGCCGTGGACCAATAGCTGTTTTTTTTTTTCGAAAGGACAAGCTTGTTGTTGGCCATTGGGGCCTTTACAACTTCACCGGGCAGGGGAGGCGAGTACGCAAGGCACTCAACCTAGTGCAAAGCAAAAAGATGCAACTGCCTAAGGGCGCCCAGGTGGGCACGGACCTCGGCTAAGGTCGTTGCTTGGACGTGGGAGGATCGGAGAGAAGCGGCCTGGTATATGCCGGTAGCGCTGGTAAGCGCCAGAAGCAGGGGGACGCCGCCCTCGCCGGCGAGGGCAGAATGTCGGTGCAGTGTTTCTCTGTAGGTTAGGGGGCGGGGTCAGGGCAGCTACGGCTAGCGTGGTCGGGTCGTCGGGGTCAGTGAGTACATGTCTGGGGCGTCGGATTACGCGAATGGGGTTCGCGGGTAGCTCGTAAACGGCGGCGTTTACGAGTAGCGGGTTGGGGTGGTGTTCGGCAGACTTAAAGTATCGGGTGGAAGCCTGCTTCAGGTATTGAGCTATGGTGGGGGAGCTCTAAATCGCAATGGAGATTTTCATTCCGTAGAAACCACGGGCAGCCCGTGGCTCTACGCATGAAGCGATTTTGGATTAGCTGAAGTCGGCGTATGAGACGGGGACTGGTGTGAGCGAAAGCTACACCGGCATAGGTGAGGATGGGGCGGATGCAAGTTTTGTAAAGTGTCACCTTATTTCTAAGGGACAGTTTACTACGCTTGTTGGTCATGGGGTAGAGGCGGCCTAATACGAACGCGGCCTTGTTTCGAACTCGTTCTATGTGGTCCTTGAACGTCAGTCGACTATCTAGGGTTACCCCCAGATACTTGACCGAGCGTTCCCAAGGGATAGGGCTACCGAACATAGTGATGTTGCGGTCGATGGGGTTGGTGATAGAACTGAGCCGTTTGAAGGTAAACAGAATCGCTGCGCTCTTCTGTGGATTTACCTCGATCCTCCATTTCCTAAACCAGTCTCCTAAGACTTGGGCTGAGGATTGGAGGCTTTTGACTAAAAGTGTCGCGGATCGGCTGGACAGCCAATAGTTGATGATTGGTATATTGTATATATACTCAGCGCTGAAGAAATTCTAATAGCGCGTTCTAGATGTAGTATTTCTTTTGTTCCCTCTTCGCTGGTGTTTAGGTTCAATGGCGGGTTACTGCAGTTGCCGCCACTGGTCCTTTTAAAAATAGCTGGAAAACTTTAACCTCCTTTTTAGGCAGTTGAGTAGTAAATGTGAACTTCTACTTATAAAACTGAACAAATTCGAACAAAACTGAATAGATTAGTTGAATAATTTTATGGACGTCATTTTTCAGCTGAGTTTTCAGCAGATTGAATGAGCATAGGTTTAATTCGAAGTTGTTCAGGTCTATGAGAAGTCTGGTTTTCAGCTACTTCAGAAGAACCTCATAAATCTTAATCTACCAACAGCTAGCTAACTTCCAATACGTACCACTATTCCTTCTGTTGTGTTAATTATTGTTTTTGATTGATTTGACAACAGTTATACTTCATATGTAGGTATATACAACAGTCATATACTACCTATCGATTGTGCCACTGCCAACCCCTACTTTGAAGTTAGATAACTTTACCCTATAGCAAACTTTAGCCCTTATTGCCCCAATGGTCTCTATCTCAACATTGCCGATCATTTTTGTTATAGGCTGGTTTCATTATTCATTTAAGTTAGCTCTTCTCTTAAGCTTGATTTACACTGATCAAGTATTTTACCGAAGTAGACAAGTACAGTGAGTAATTACAGTTGTATGTTGTTTGTGACCCGTTACTGTCCCATCGGGGATCGCTACTGTCTGATTAATTTACACCACTGTACTTACTCACTGTCTGATTCGTTTCCACCACTTTACTTACTCAAAGTTTGATTCGTTTAGACCAATGTTACTTACTCACTGTCTGATTTATTTACACCACTTTGCTTACTCACTATCTGATTCGTTTACACCACTTTGCTTACTCACTGTCTGATTCGTTTACACTACTTTGCTTACTCAGTACTGTACTTACTCACTGTCTGATTCGTTTTCACCACTGTACTTACTGTCTGATTCGTTTTCACCACTGTACTTACTCACTGTCTGATTCGTTTGCACCACTGTATTTACTCACTGTCTGATTCGTTACCACCACTTTGCTTACTCACTATCTGATTAGTTTACACCACTTTGCTTACTCACTATCTGATTCGTTTACATCACTGTACTTACTCACTGTCTGATTCGTTTACACCACTTTGCTTATTCACTGTCTGATTCGTTTACACCACTTTGCTTACTCACTGTCTGATTCGTTTTCACCACTGTATTTACTCACTGTCTGATTCATTTACACCACTTTGCTTACTCACTATCTGATTCGTTTACACCACTGTATTTACTCACTGTCTGATTCGTTTACACCACTGTATTTACTCACTGTCTAATTCGTTTACACCACTGTACTTATTCAATGTACTCGTCTAGGTACTTCGCTAAACACTTGACCAATTTAAATCTGGCTTTAACGTGTGGCACAAATAACCGTTCTATCCAAAGAATAGACGGCGGCGGTTACCTGTATGCCTCCTGCACTTAGCATCGCCTGCGGTCACGTGTACGATATTTAGATTTACACTTACGGTTGTGTGTAATGCGCCCTCCATACACATCTGGATTCAGATAAGCAGGTTTCCTCACAATGTTTTCCTTCACAGTTTTATGCATATAACGTACGTAAGTTTCGAAAAACTCATTCGTACATTAACTATTCTCTGATTCGAATGAGAGAGTATTCTGGAAGAACTAGCTACGTAGGCATTAGATTTTTTTCAGAATTTTGTTATCATTGTTACTTAATTATCATTTAATGTGTAAATATTTTTTTTTCCTGCTATTGGTAAGCCTTTGGCATCATCTCATCTGATGGGGAATGCAACGGGGAATTGGCTAACTTATCTTTATGCCGGAATACATAAATGCTGCAATTGACGTTTGGCGGCAAGACTTTTGTATATAGTTAAAATGGTGGCAGCTAGCCAGACGGGCTTATACTATGTCCTACAAACAGAGTCTTACAAAGTTAAACCCTCTTGGAATCGAAACTGCGACCTTCTGATGTGAAACTAGTGGATTAAGCACTACGCCACGGAAGCCTGTATTAACCACTGCGCCACGGAAGCTGTTAAAATACACTACACAAAGGCTTATTATTTGTGGCAAAAGATCATAACACAATCCTTCGGCAAAATTTGTGAGATCCTGAATGTTGAGGCTTGAAATTAAAGTACACAAACATACGTTTACAAAGGAAGATAATTGACTACGGGTTGGTTTAGGAATATACAAGATCATTCCGGAAGTTTACTGCCAAACATCTGCCTTTCCGCATTTCAATTAGTTAGGGCGAATTCATAAACAGTTTCATAAGTATATACATATTATATGAAGCAATTCTGAGAACTTTAATGAATTATAAATTTGAGTAAACAGATTTATTCTTACGTTTCCTGAAAGGGCGCTTGCCATTTTTTTTACAAATTGCTGCTATATTATTCTCTCTCCTAAAGCAAAGTATATATGTACCAATATATTAGTACTAACATACAGTATGGACACTCGCTCTCTATATTGCGACCTCAGCCCCTCGTCACCCAGATGAAACAGATTGGTTACAGTTTGGTTGTCGAACGTATAGGATTTCGCTGCCATTTTGTTTGTTCCGTCATTCCTTTTTTGAAATGTCATATCTGGCCCGTTGTATGAAGTGTCTAGGGTGTGCCTTAAGTGTGTATTAAAATACAGATTTTTAATACACACTTATTATTTTATTTTCAGCTCATGGCTTATGTAGTTCCAATTTTCTTTGCTAGTGTAGATTTTTATTAAACGATTAAAAAAAGAATTAATCAATTCGACCCGAATATATCTAATATTGTTGTTGATCGACTTCAAAAACGGTTGTTATCAATTATTAAATTAATAAGTATGTAATATTGCTGAAATTGCACAGTTATCGTAGGTATTCGTTAGTCTACGTGGGCTTCTAAACAGGTGTGCCAAATTTCATAAGTTTTTTTTTATTTTTTTTATTCTTAATTGGTAAGGGCTTGTGCACAAATCACGTGAGGTTCGATAGGGCGTCTCGAAAAAATCACGACAGATCACGTTGAGGGAGGGGGGTATAAGGAGAATTTATGTGTATTTTTCTACAGTGAACAAACAAAGAAAAAATCTAACACAAGAGTAGATAGTTTTTCTCGATTACATTAAAAATAAATCTATACTTGTTGATATTTAAAAATAGCGAGTCTTTTTTACTAAATTTTAACCCCGCCCGCTATATATCATATATACTTTAATACTATTAATCTTAAAATTAGAATGAATTTAAAAAAATACAAGTGAGGTTGTGAGGGGGAGGAGGTGTAGCCAAGAACTTGTCCAAATATCGCCAGGGGGAGTGAGAGGGTTAAAAAGAAGCCGAAAAAACCTCGCGTGATTTGTACACAAGTCCTAAGCCCTTGGCATCATCTCACCTGATGGTAAGTGACGATGATGCCGAAGATGGAAGCGGGCTTACCCAGATTCCCCAACACAATTGAGAATTGGCTATCTTATCTTCAAGCCGGAAAACATCAATGTTGTCAACACTGATGTTTGCCGGCAAGACTTAGATAAGATGGTGGTAGCTAGCCAGGCGGGCTTAGAAAATGCCCTACCACCAACTAAACCGAGTCTTACAAGTTGACCCCACCGGGAATCGAACCTGCGACCTCCTGGTGTAGCCAAGCCAAGCGAATGGGCTAACCATTACGCCACGGAGGTAGTTGATGTAATTACGTGTACGTAATTAACAATACATATCTTGAAATAAGATCTTGTTCAAAATATAACGAAGCTTATGAACACGATGATATTTTCTCGTCAATACTCAAACAATACATTTCTTCTATCAAATATGTTAAAAGTTAATAAGAGTTTATAAGATTGTCTCTTATATTACTTTTTTTCTGAGTTTTTATGTATTTTTTGTATGTTATACTTATCTTCTTAAATCTAATGTTTATTTGAACGAAATTGTCCATAACTAGTAGTGGAAATTTTATTGGCTTATGTTCAATCTTATCTTATGTTAGAAAGCCTATGTCCAACAGTGGACTTCCTTCGGCTGATTTGATTATGATATGATGATGTTTCAATCTTTATGTTATGTTCTATTTTGTGTTTGCTGTTTTTTCCCCAATAAAAAAATAGTGAATTGATTTTGTGTATTTCCAGTGATTGATTGTTACTGTATGTATCGGCTATGTTAGCCACATTAGGGCGCACAAACGTCACAACCTGACCTAGGAGTAGTAAGCAGTCGCCATGGCCGAAATCGGCTGAGGAGGATATATATATATATATATATATATATATATATATATATATATATATAATTAACTATATAATATATATAATTAACTGTCTACATGAAATACAGGCTTAGTAGTAGGGTCCTGTTGGTCACCCTTTGTATATATATATATATATATATATATACAAAGGGTGACCAACAGGACCCTACTACTAAGCCTGTATTTCATGTAGACAGTTAATTGAAATTCCCACAGTGTGTATTTCTATTGCCAGAATATAGTTAATAAAAGTAATAAAAAAATTAAAAAACGAACATGTTTTTTCAAAAGTTTTTATGTAAATGAAATGAAATGAATTCAAAATTTATTTGCATAAAACATGGTTATAAAGTTGTTAACATTATATAGGAAGTTCTTATATTTCACCAGATTTGACATGCGAATATCAATCTTATCATAATTATTACTTAAAATTCGCAGTTAATACATAAAGAGGTACTATCAATGTAACTATCAATGTTTACATCTAGTTTGTTTAGCTCAAATATTACAAACGATTTTGCAGAATTCCAGCAATCCGATCGAGGTGAAATTTGGACCACTGTATTGACAAAAGATCCTTTTGGTATTTTGAAGTTGATCTGATGATAAACTTTGGAGGTGGAATCAAGGTCCCAGGATCGTCTTTTGTTTTAATAGAATCGTAGGAAATTAACTATGCTCGCCTTTTTACAAACTTTATATTAGATTGCCCTGTTAGTTAGTCTGTTAATTAGGGACAAATCTTGGAAGGTAAATTAGATTTGGTTAGTGGAAGGGCATTTTTGAAGCCCGCCTGGCTAGCTACCACCATCTTATCTAAGTATTGCCGCCTAACATCAGTGTTAACAGCATTAATGTGTTCCGGTTTGAAGGTATTATTGCCAGTTTCTCTTTGTGTTGGGGATTCTTTGTAAGCCCGCTTTCATCTTCGGCATTATCGTCACTTACCATCAGGTGAAATTGATGCCAAGGGCGGTTAGCTTAGGGACGTCATTCTAAATCCAATATGGCAGATTCCCTAAGATGGCAGAACTGTTTTTTTATGAACCCCTATGATATGGGTATCAAATGAAAGGGTTTTTTGAGAGGAATATAAAATTATTAAAATTATTTTTAGGAGTAAGTTTTTAGGATTTTCGAAAAATATTTGTTTTTGGAAACGTGTATTTACATTCACATTTGGCACACTGAGTTTCTAAGCATAAAAAACTATTTTCAAATAAAAGATTGTACCTTAAAGTTCGAAAATTATTTATTAAACGATGGTACTGAACCCTTCATATGCCAATCCAAGTCGCAATTAGCCATTTTATTTTGTGTGTACGTTACACGATTTCCGTTACCGATTTTAAAATGTTTCTTTTTAAATTGATAGGTTATGCCTCCTGGTTGGACCCTTATAAATTTTATCAAAAACGGTTTATAAAAACAAAAATAACATACAAATAATACACTAACATCATCTCATTTATCGACATGAATGACACTCTCGCTGCCTCGCAGGTAAACAGACCACAATGGCAGGCGTCGTCATCGTGCCGTGCATGTGGCTGTATAAGCGCCATTTGTAACGCTTTTTGCCGCCAACACCGGCTAATGCGTATAATTTATTACACAGATTTTTCCCATTGTATACAAAAAATAAACTTTCTGTGGTTCGAAATTATACAAAGCGACAGTTTTGGGAATTCAGGGGATTTACGAGGTTTCAGGGTAAGCTCGAGCCCCTCGGTGGGGACGTATATGAGCTGATAAGATGACAAGGTTTCAGGTTATTATTTACAAGGCTATTGTCACAGATTACTAAATAGTTACTTCGCTATTGTGTCACTTGGATGATTTTTAGTTTTCGCTATTGAATAACTTGGAAAAGACGTTTCATATTTTTTTCGCTCTTTTTTAATAAGGGATGTATTGTAAAAAATAATTGTTAAGAGCACTAAAGTAGATAGCAGTTCAAAATATACCCATTTTGTATTTCAAAAAGTTATAAATTAATAAATATAATATAATATAAATAAATCTTTATTGTACAAAAGAAAGATTACAAAGACTGTGAACCGTAACTCCTAAACTAGGTAGAAACCTGTATTTCAGGAGTTTATGACCCCTGCTGTAAATTACAATATTTAACTTTCTATTGTAACTATATAATTTGATACTCTTAAGTTAGTTTATATACAAAAACAAAAAAAAAATGAATTAAGTAAAAAAAAATTCTTTATGTTAAAGAACAAGATATAATTTTTTTCGAAGATATGCGTGTGTGTCTATGCGTGTGTGTGTGTGTGTGTGTGTGTGTGTGTGTGTAACTTGTAAACCGTGTAGTTAAGCATTTAGTAAAACGTTTTTGTGACGCTGGCTACAGATCTGGTACCATACGTTGGCGACGGGTTGTACTTACAAGTAGCAAGAAAGGGGTCATTTCATTCCTCTCTAAAAGCAAAAAGCTCAGATTAAGTCCAAGAGTCCTAAACGTAATGGAAATATGAGCAGTCAAAGGAAAAACAATCTGCGACGACTTGCGATTTAATATAACCCTGGCCGTTGAAAAGGTCAAAAGACTTTTTTCTGTAACATATCAAATTGATTAAAGATGACACAATGCTGGGTGATATAAAACCAAACTGAATTAACTAAGAAACTGCAACTTAAAGGAAGATTTCGGGGTTTTGTAGATAAACAGTAAGGTCTCAAAAGTAAGACAAATTTAAAGCGGGACTTGACGTGATTTTGTTGAGATTTTTCTTTTGCAGATGACACCGTGGATTCAGTCTGCTCGCGACCACGACTTTCGACGCATAGTCGATTTAAACGTTGAGGTAAAAACAACATCAGTACCTATGTTTTATAAAACCACGTCAAGTCCCGCTTTCAATTTGTCATAGTCATAATGAATAATCGTTAAAGTTTAAAGTGTTATACGTCTCAAAAGTAGATTTTTAATATGGAATACGTTATTAGATAATATTATTTTTGAAAACTGGGCTGTGAAACAGCCATATGTACAATAATGACATAATAAATATAAAAGTTATTTTTTTAGCGAGCAATAAAGTATGCTTACTATTTCTTGGATAATGATAAGATAAGATAATTGTTTATTTGCAAGTATACTTCACAAAAAGGTCTTAGCTCAATTAATAGGTAGTACTGTATTCAGCCGTCAAGAAAGCATGCAAATATTTAAACAGGAATTTACAATTAAATTTTAAATTCTAAAAATTCTTAAACACTATAAAAAATTTAAGAGCCATTCTGTTAACTTATTTTTATATAGATTACCTTCTAACGTTTTAATTTCAACTAGAAGCTAGTACGACACTCATATTAGAAATATTTCTTTTATATATATCTGAGTAACAAGGAGGTTGATGCAATAGATGTATATACTGAGCCCTTTTTTTGTGTTAAGGTAACATTTCTTAGATTCCTAAAGTATTCTGGATGATTCTTGACAAATAGACAAACTTTCCTTAAGTTTGTACATGGTGGTAATCGCTAAATTTTTAATTCCTCAAACAATGGTATGCAGCTATCTCTAAACCAGGAATTACAAATAGCACGTATGCACCTTTTTTGTAGCTTGAAACTTCTGTCTCAGCTGACGATCATGCTCGATTGCCTAATGAAAAAAACATATTTTAACTCAGTATTTTACCAATACAGAGGGTAACAAAATTGGTGTAGGTCCCAACTGGGGCTTCTAGTCATCATACTGAACTACTTTTATTCTATGACTTTGCTGAAATCGCAAAAAAAATGTTTAACTCTTCATACAAATCAATCAGCAGATCGACCAATTTTATGCATTTTTGTATGAAAGGTCTTTTTTTTTTTAGAATTGACTATGGGTTCCTTAGGGAAAGTTGTAGAGTATGATGAGTAGAAGCCCCAGTTAACGGGTCCTACACCATTTTTTTTACATCCTGTATAGTTTTTCTGTTACTCAATTTTATATTCAGTCAATGTCTATCACAAGGGATACCTTTTAACGTCTTTGCCGAATAGTTTATGATAGCATCTGAACATAGCACCCCAGTCCAAATCACAACGTGTGAAAGGGTCGTTTTGAACTAGGGTTTACTTCTCTTTGTTGACTTTAAATCTCACATTGTGACGCCCTAATCTTGATCAGAAACAAGTTTATACAAAGCGTGCGAAATGTTAAAAGTGACTGAGTGTTAATCTGACTCAATTCAATGTGTTTACGCAGCGGGGGATTGGATGACAATGTTTGAATTTAAGGGTCCGAAAAGAGTTGGATTAAGCTTTTGTGTTGGAACCTTTATAAAACTACAATGTTTATTTTTACTAAATAATAGACACTTCAGAGCGTCGGTAACGCAACGGCAAGGGCCGCTACCTCCTATCCGGGAAGTCATAGTTCGAGTCCTGCCACGTACCAATGTGTTTTCGAATTTCGATCTCATATGTGCGTTTATCCGACACTCTTACGGTGGTGAAGGAAAACATCGTGAGGAAACCTGCACACATCTGCGAAGAAACTCGAAGTTTGTGTGTGAAGTTGACCAACCCACACTAAGCCCGCGTGGTCGACTAAGGCCCGATCGCCCTAATTCAGGGTAGGCTCGAGCCCCTCGGTGGGGACGTATATATGAGCTGATGTAATGAGACGCTTACTACGTATATGTACTACATGATGAAGATCACTCCCTAGAGCTGTGAAAATGAAAAAGTGCAATGTGATATATGCGACACATGCCTCTATATGTAGATAATGTAATATCATTTTGAAAAATAATAATTTAATTTCGAAAAGAACTATTGTATATAATCGTTTTGTGTTGGTGATGACTGATAAAAGTCCAACTTAGGCCTTTGCTTGAAAAATTTTAATACCTCGTTTAAAATTCATCATTTTATCGTTCTTTCAGCAAAAAATATTATTCTGAAATTAAACTCAAAGGCTAAAGCGCTACAACAAAAAAAATGCTTCCGTAACCTTAAAAATATAACGTAGACCCGACAAATTATTTGAGAGGCTTTTATTTACGGGTTTCGTACCCCACGAGGAACCCTTATGAGATCGTTCCGTGCGTCCGACACAGACAGTCACAACGCACAACGTCTAAGTTATATTTTTATCTGAATAGCATGAAAGGCACAAATATAGTTTAAATACAGATCTCCATTATAAAAAAATAAACAAATATTTAATGTTGGATATGTTTTTTTTTTCAATTGCACTTATTTATTTATTTAATCGTATGGCGATTTGTCGAACAGGTAATTCTCAAATGTCAATGTTCAGGCCACACAGCCATGTATATGTATCAGGACTGAGGTCGAAGAGGTCTTTAGTGGGGCCGTGGTATCGCCGCAGTGGGCAACGCTCGACGATATGTTCCATTGTTTGGTCTTCCACACCGCAGTCGCAGCAGGCAGACTCCCTCCATCCCCACTTGTGCCGAAAGTGATTGCACTTTCCGTGGCCAGTTCTTAATCTGTTCAGTCGACACCACTGTTTACGCGGTAGATGGAAGCCTTTTGGTTTTACGGTCGGTCGGGTCTAAACCAGGTGAATTGGTTTGTGCTTGCTGCGTGGCCCACTCGTTCTTCCAACAATCACTAATGTCAAATTGACCGGAGATCAGCTTGCCCCCAATTACACAAGCCGGCCGTCGGGACTTGAGACGCCGTGGTGGGGGGTTGCAGAACTCCTCATGGATGGGCAGAGAAGGGGACGCCCAGATCTTCTTGGACTCTCTCATTAACGCGTGCTGTCTTCTGAGATGGGGCGGTGGAATATAACTCAGCACAGGTAGCCAGTGAGAAGGTGTGGATTTAATAGTGCCCGTGATGCATCTCATTGTGTCGTTGAGCTTTGAGTCGACCAGGTGCACATGCGCGCTTTCCAGCCAAACAGGAGCGCAGTACTCTGCTGCAGAGTAAACTAAAGAGATCCCTGTTGTGCGGAGGCAGTCAGCAGATGCTCCCCATGAGGTTCCACATAGCTTTTGCAAAATGTTATTCCTGGTCGAGACTTTGAGAGATAGTTTACTCAAATGTTCTTTGTAAGTGAGGGCCCGATCAAGAGTAACGCCAAGGTATTTTGGGCAAGCATTGTATTTGAGCCTCTGGCTTTTGAAATATACTGAGGGCTCGTATTTTGCCATTCGATTGGACAAGTGGAAGCAAGATACCTCAGTTTTGCTTGTGCTGGGAATGAGCCGCCAGGCTTTAAAGTATTTTGCCATGCATTCCAAAGCGCCAGTAAGGAGCTTTTCACCCTCCTCAAGAGACCTGGTCTTTGCACTAATTGTGTGGGATATAAATAATTGAATGGTGTTTTAAAATTATTTAGTTATCAAAATACTTTTATGAGGTGTAACCGTTTTGCAAAAAATTAAATGTCGATAAAGTCGTTAACAAAGTGTTCGTCTCCGAGTGTTTATAAACGGTTTGATCTAGAAAGAAACTTCGAAATAACCCCCAAGCACAGCCTGGACACTTCATACAACGGTCCAGAAATGACATTTAAACGAGGAATGACGGAAAAAACAAAATGGCGGCGAAATAATATACGTTAGACAACCAAACTGTAACCAATCCCTATCAGTCTTGGTGACGAGGGGGTGAGGTCGCAATCTAGAGAGCGGCAGGGAGTGTCCATATTGTGTGTTAGTACTAATATATATATATACTTTGCCCCAAGTGAATAAGTCTTCGTAGAAACTCGCAATCAAAATCATGAAGGGTATCCTGCGCTGAACAGCTTTCAAGTTATGTAATAATGACTGCGGAACACTTATTCGTAGTGCGGAACCCTAGTACTCCAAAACGCACTTAGCCAGTTTTTTTTCACTTCCCTCGACCACCAATAAAATTTAATAAAACTTGAAAACTTTTCGTAATATAATCATGCGAAAAGGGGCAGGACTTTGAGTGGATGTCACAGGAATCCCCGAGGTGAAGCTTTTGGCGACGTAATGGAAGCAGTAACAAATTCCCCGCGTACCGTGGCTTCTACATTAAAAAGATAACTTTGTGTACGAAAATATTCTTCGGAAAAATATTACTTTTGCTACTTTTATTATACTTACGTACATTACAAGAATTCTTAGAGGGAAAATGTTCATCTATACAGATTCTGCAACCACATCCGGTGAATGAATTCTCCATATTTTCAAGCGACTTCCAAAAAGGATGAGGTTCTCAATTCGACTGTATGTTTTTTTTTTACGTGTGTTACCTCAGAACTGTTGACTGGGTGAACCGATTCTGATGATTCTTTTTTTATTCGAAAGCTAGTGCTTTCCGTGTGGTTCCATATAAATTTTATCAAAATCGGTGTCGTTCTTTATTAAAAAATTAACAAAAACCAAAAATAACAATGCAAAATTTTTCGAAGTTGTTGTGATGGAAGTCGGTTTTTTAACGTGTTTAGTGTTTTTAGTTAGCTTACCGACAAACCGAGAAATAATTTATTTGACTAGCTTTTGCCCACGGCTTTGCCTGAATGGATAACGTTTTTATGACTGTAAAGTTAGTGCCACGTGAAGATTGGGTTCCTTCGGTTGACATTTTACTTCCAATACCCGTTATCAGAAGTAGGTGTATATTGGACATCCTAAAACTCTTATTAGGCGCATCAAACTAGCTAAACCTGGACATAATTCGATAACTAAATTTCTTTTTCTAGAAAAAAACGGTTACCACTGCGAATTTTTTACATCATATATCTAACTAGCTTTTTCCCTTGGCTCCGCCCGCGTGGACATCGTTTTTATGAGTGTCTTTAAGGGTGATTAGTAAATTATGTCGTTTCCCACCTACTCAACCATTTCTGTGCAAAAAATCACAACGATCGAGTATGTTTTTAGTTCCCTCAGGAACTGCATCAGATTATGCTATTTTCCCGGGATAAAAAAGTAGCCTATGTCCTTCCCCGTGACACAGGCTACCTGCATGCCAAGTTTCATAAAGATTGGTCAAGGCGTTGAAGCGTGAAAAGGTAACAAACAAACAAACACATTTTTACATTTATAATATTAGTAAGGATTCATATTTAATATCAACATCAGATAAAATAATAAAAACAACGAGTTATCGAATTATGTCCAGGTTAAGCTAATTTGATGCGCCTAATGAAAAAAATGGGTGGGGCTGTGTCGGGGCAAACGGCTGTCTACGTCAGAGAGTCACTGTGGGAGAGGGGCACAGCGTGAAATGACCGAAACCGGCGCACTCGCTCCTATCTTTTCAGTATAACTCGCGATTCACACCGATAGCTTGTAGTGTTGACGTCAAACCCTGCAAGAGGGATGCTCCGGGCTTCACCCTTTGCGCAGATCGGCCGCCCTACGCGGAGGTCAGCCTCTGACCTCGCAGTGCTTTTTGTTTTAATATTTGTCTATTTTTACATAAATCTTGTCCAAATTACATTTTTTTTATTCAAATCGCTCGTTCTAAATAAACTTTATAAATACACGAATCACCGCGCCTTGGTAGCTTTGAGACGCTCGGGAAAATTATGCCTAGCCAATTTTTGGTAGGATTTTTCACGGGCTGAGGTTGACATATTGAACGTTTTTTTTTAAATTCTTATTTTGAACTATAAACATTGTCTAAATAAATATTTTTTCTACTTAATTCAATTGGTCTAAATAAGCTCTATAAACGTGAGAAAGAATGACTGTTTAGGATCGGTGTGTTCCTATTTGACGAGAGCAAATGAAGGTATCTCCGCCAGGCGAGGTGGTATGCCTGGGCTCCGGCCGTGGAACAATCGTTGATAATAATTGGTATCTGTATGTAAACTCAGCGCTGAAGAAATTCTAATAGCGTGTTCTAGATGTCGTATTTCTTTTGTTCTCTCGTCGCTTGTGTTAAGGTTCAGTGGTGGGTTACTGCAGTTGCCGCCACATCTGCGCTATCGGTGTGAATCGGGGGTTATACTGAAAAGATAGGAGCGAGTGCGCCGGTTTCGGTCATTTTACGCTGTGCTCCTCTCCCACAGCCCCACCCGGCCCCGATACAAATTGTAGGTCATAATAATTCATGTTCCTACGTCTAATAATTTTGTTATTATAAAGGTAAGGTGATGTACACCAGTTCGTCACGGTCCACTTTTCTGACCTGGTACCCGTAGGGTGCATCGGTGTGATTTTAAAGAAATACCGTTCACATATTTCAAAGATATTTCTCTACAGTGTTTTAGCAAATCCCAGTATACATCGACTTTCCGAGACACAAAAAGTTCTTTCTATTCCATCGGGAACCCCTCAAGTTTTCTGAATCAAAAGTATACTTTTCTAACTGTAATCAGGTCTAACCATATTGGATAAGCCTAATGTCACAGTAAAAGTTTCACCATAATACATAAAGTCATTCCAGTAATACAATTTTCTTCCATCCCGGTGGATAACTTTTGATTATCTATCCTTTTTATTTTCAAAAATATTATACGTATCTACAGACCGGCGTCGTTACAGTTTCATCATATGCGTAGAAGAGAAATATATTTCTTTCAACGTATTGTAATTTGTAATACAAAAATGACATTAAATGTTCAGAAAATTGGGAATATATTTAAAGTAAACTAAAATTTAGTAAGAAGTTGGGAAAGCAAGAAATTTGACACAATAAGATAACTTCTATAAATCTCACGATATTAATTTATTAAAATAAATATATTTTATATGACTCTCACGATATTATTAATAAATAAATATAGTTAAAATAAAACTAAAAAAACTCACTAATAAAACACTTCAAACTAAAAAGCGAAAAATAATTCTTAATATAAGCTGAAAACAATAATGAACGAAAAATACTATTATTATTGTGCAAAAGCGTGGGTTGCTCGGTATACGAAAAATATGGCACAAAGCGCCCCCCGCTTCTTTCTCAATAATACTAGTATTTTTCGTTCATTATTGTATTCAGCTTATGTTAAGAATTATTTTTCACTTTTTCTGAACTAAAAAGTGAAAAATAATTCTTTAATAATGAGATAAACGTATGAAATTATTATATTGTCACTGATTCTTGATAAATGTACAAAGTTTGAATTAAATCTATTCGTTTAAAGTGGGTCAAAATCGAGAGAAACATGCAATGCATACACACATACAGGTGAAGCTAATAAAAGCGTGATAAAAAATTAACCTTTAGACATTTGGTATAATAAAAACACATTATTTCTCAACACGGAGAACTTACTTGACTATTCTTAAAATTGCTTGAAACAAGAGATTCAAAGAGTGTTTCACTTTCAAACTTGCCTCCAGTTTGGCGACTCGACGCGACGCTAAATTGCGCGTTGTTTGAAGTTTCAAGCACGGGTTGTTTGCTGTTAATAATGAACTTAATTAAAATGAGAAAATACCCAAGATATTCTGGCTAATCTCCTAAAATATTATTCAGTTACAATTTCTCTTCAAGAATCTGTTTTCCGCAATTAATTATCTGTTTTACTGTTCGGGTAAGACTCTGACTGAATTGTCAAATTATGGAATGATTTATTATACTAAGGCATAATTTTCGGTATCTTTCAACAGTCTCAACTGGTCCGTCAATACGGTTGTAACTTAAGTTTAACAATTAAATAAAATGTTAACTAATTAGCACCCGATATTTTATAAAGGATATCTGTTCTGCTTGTAATTCTGTATAATTTCCCAAAGGGTCAAAGAAAATTGGGACCCATAATTACGAAGTCACTAGTAGGGATGCATCGATACGCTTTTTTGCCGATACGATACCGATACCGATACTCTTATAAAAATATCGGCGATACCGATACCGATACCGATACGATTATTGAATTCAAAAAGGAAGGTAGAATAAATAAAACACAATTAATTAATAGTTTTAGTAATCAAAATTAACATTTATAAGATTTTTATTTAAAAAACAAAGCATTCTTAAGTTTTGCGGGCAAAGGCGATTTCGCAAGTCTGTTTGAATAAGACCTGCGGTGGAAAATAGTCTCTCAGATGCGACAGATGCCTCGTTTGCAACGAAATAGATGGGACAACACGCGCGTTTACATTACATTTTTAAAGCGCGAAATTTGAAAAGTATCGTTGAATCTGCCATAAAAATATCGCCGATACCTTCAACACGAGAATGAATATGTTTACCCTATTGACTGCAACAGATAAGATGCAGCCAAACATTTAAAAAATGTGTTGCCCCAGCTAACGAGTTTCTCAGCAGTTTTGTTACATCCTATACGTCAGTGGCGATTCATGGTGTTCTTTGATTGGTTCCAAACTATTTAGAGCTGTCTTTTCAAGCAACAGTAATGTAATCTTTAGTTACAAATGTAACGAAAACTATGTATAAGTACATGAATGTATAAGCAGTTTTTGTTTGACGCCGAGCTCATCGCCAAACTCGGAACCCTTTATAACTAACTACTCGTTAGTTTCAGCGCGTGAATTTAAATTACCAAATTATGTTTATGCATGCATATTATGTTTGTTTGTTTTTCAAGTTTCTTAATATGTATTATATTTGTACGTTATTGTTAATCTTAATATGAGAGCGTCGGTGGCGTAATGGCTAGGGCCGCTATTTCCTATCCCGGAAGTCGTGGTTCGAATCCTGCCACATACCGATGTGTTTAAAATTTAAATTTCATATGTACGTTTTTCCGACGCTCTTACAAAAGTAGATATTATATTAGTACTAACATACTCTCACGGTGAAGGAAAACATCGTGAGGAAACCTGCACACGCCTGCGGAGAAACTCTAAGGTTGTGTGTGAAGTCGACCAACCCGCACTTAGCCGCGTGGTCGACTAAGGCCCGATCTCCCTGATTCAGAGTACGCTCGAGCCCCTCGGTGGGGACGTACATGAGCTGATATGCTGATTATTATTAATATAGAAAGATAGTAATGGTTTGGCGGCGCCAAAGTCGCCAACTCTGAAAAATCTCTACTGCTGTGTACATACATAATATTACGTTTTCGGCGACATTTTTTTCGATTCGTTCACTCAAGTGTAAAAGAGATCTGTAAAATCTGTACATTTTTAAGGATTTCCTAAGCTTAAGTTCTCTGTACGTCTGTCCGTCTGTCTGATATTTGAAAGGCTGTTGTATCTTTTGAACCGTGGTCCGTGATAGGTATCTGGCTGAAATTACACACACATTTTTTGTTATGGGCGATTTAGTAAAAATTAATTACAATTTAATAAACGTGAAAAATAAAAGGGGTCCCCACACAAGAAACCTGTTTTTAAAGGTTATTTTGATTTTTTATTATTGTAATTTCATTTTTTCTGTAAGAACAGAAGGACTTTAGATTTTCTCATATGTTTTCCTGTAATCTATGCATTTAACCTCATATACGGTGATTTAAAAAAAATGTAGGCCCCTGAGTTTCGGAGTTTCCGCCTATATTCTTTTTCTATATTTTTTTTGCAATTTCTAATGACACAATCTGGTTTATTTCAAGGATTGCATTTTGACATTATTAACTAATGATTGTTTATTACTTGATTTTTTACAAATGAAATTATGTTATTATTATTTTATGACTATCATAAAGAGTGTAATTTTCACAACGACAAACCTATCGTTTTCTTAAAATTATAAAAATATACATTTGACATTCTTACAACAAGCCCTTTCATTTGATTTGTCACACGATATCGAGCTAAGGAGTCCGAACCAAATAAAAAAAACATTTTTCTATCACTCCCGTTGATGTCTTTTGTTCGAAATTATTAATTGCTCGAGTCTGACTCGCATTTGGCCGGTTTTTTTGCCGTCACCAAAGAATAAAGACTGTTTCTAGCGCAGTATTACGATATGGCTTAGAGTAGCGCAACGCCTTTGATGTCGCACGATGCCACCACGAACTCGAGGAGTTAACCCGCTACCCCGCAAGTACCCTTCAGTTGCTCTGCGTAAGTACATTCGTTGCACTACTGTAGGCCGCTATATTGTAATACTGTGGCTTCTACATACCATCACAATACCTTCTACATTCCTTCGTCGCTCGCTACCGCTCACGCATCACTCACTCGAAAATAAAAATGTACATTTTTACCTTTCTACGAAATTATTTGGTCTACCTATATCTGGTTATATAGAAATTTTATGTCTACGATCTGGTCTAGATAATCTGGGTTTTAACTAAGATTATAAATCCAATTAGCCAAATGTTCCAGTTTGTTAGCTTTTTAGTACTTTGCACATAACTTGTATCACGAATTGTTCATTCTTACCATGTTGTATCAATTAATTGTGTACCTACCTACCTACGAATAAAATACATCCGGGAAATAACTAACCAATTAACTTAATTAAGAATGAAAAACCCGACTGCATATTTTTTTGTGCAGCCGGATAAAAGTATTCTATGTCACTCACGGGATCAACACAAATCTACCAACACCTCGCACTTCAAAACCATCAAGCTGGTTAGGCTCCAGGCTCACATAAATCTACACATACATACATGCACACATACACACATAAATGCTTACATACATACACACATACATATGTATGTATGTTTTTTTTTATTCGCAATTGGTAAGCCCTTGGCATCATCTCACCTGATGGTAAGTGACTATGATGCCGAAGATGGAAGCGGGCTTACCAAGATTCCCAAACGCAATGGGGATCTGGCTATCTTATCTGCAAGCCGAAACACATCATTACTGTTAACACTGATTCTTGGCGGCAATACTTAGATAAGATGGTGGTAGCTAGCCAGGCGGGCTATGAAAATGCCCTACCACCAACAAAACCGAGTCTTACAAAGTTGACCCCGCCGGGAATTGAACCCGCAACCTCCTGTTATGACGCGAATGGACTAACCATTACGCCACGGAGGCGGTTAAAATGTGCATTTAAACATGCATTTAAACGCAGCACCAGACGTACCAGCTACCTTGCTTTACCACAAATTAAAACAAACTATACGGTAAACGAATGATTACTTACGAGGAAGTGCAACTTTTTAATAGGTTACCCTCATTCATCAAAGAGATTGTCTCATTTAATCAATTTAAGCGCAAATTAGCTCAACATATCTTATCTTACTAAAAATAATGAACTATTTTCTTATTTATTTGTTTTAGAAAGTCAGTTTGTAGCGATTTGTACTAGAAAAATGATTTATCTAAAGATTGGTACAAAAATAGGGTCAGTAAATTTAATAATTGAAGCACAGTATTGAAGATAAATTTGAAAAAGAGGCAGCTTTGGTTTTTTTTTTATCGAGCGAAGTTCATCTAATTGTGTAACTGTAAGCGAATATCTTACACTGTAACATCCTCAACTGAAACATATATTATTTTCAGAATTTTACGTCAATTTTTGAGTGATTCATATTGATTTTAAAAACAGCCTTTGCGGTATAGGAAGCCCTTAATTATAACCATGACTATGTGATTCATATTTTTGTGTTCTGTGCGATGTGAACGACAATAACCAAATTACTTATATTTAAGTCTTCTTCTCATGTAAGTGACATTTTGTCTTTTATGAGAATAAATATGTTTAAACCTAAAACAGTTACTCCAAAAGCGAACGCAGCCGCCCCGCCCCGGGGTTCGTTGGGATTTTATTAAGAACATTGCATGTGCCGATAACGGTTTACGGAATCCCCGATAAGATAAATAGATACTCGATAACGATTTTATCCTGCTGTGTGATTTACTGAATTATAAACCCACTAGCTGATTTCACCAGGATAACTTAAACATATGCCCCTTTTGGTACGCACAATATAATAGTTTCCCCATTAAAACCCAGCATTAATACTCCATAGAACTATACAGAGTGTAAAAAAAATGATGTAGGACCCGTTAACTGGGGGTTCTACTCATCATACTGAATAAACTTTTCCCAAGGAACTTATAGACAATTCTCAAAAAAAAATTGGACCCTCCATACTAAAATGCATAAAATTGGTCGATCAGCTGATCGATTTGTATGAAGAGTAAAAATTATTTTTTGCGATTTCAGTAAAGTCATAGAACATTAGTTGTTCAGTATGATGAGTAGAAGCCCCGGTTAACGGGATCTAGACCAATTTTAGTACACCCTGTATATCCCGATCCTCACACTTTATTGTATGAGATATTCAATCAAATGCATCAAAACACCAGTTCCAAATTGCCATAACTTCAATGAAGTTCTAATGACTATTTTCGGGAAGGTTGGCGTAAAAGATTATTTTTTAATGACTATTGATAAGTCTTAAAACCAAGTTGTCCAGCAGTGATATAGCAAGATGCTTCGCGCTCGCTCGGTCAACTATATTCAGGCTTTCACAACGTCGCTATTCTCCGACACCAATACCACACCCTGGACACTTCATACAACGGGCCAGAAATGAAATTTCAGAAAAGCAATAACGGAACAAACAAAATGGCGGCGAAATCCTATACGTTCGAAAACCAAACTATAACCAATCTTTATCAACCTGGGTGACGAGGGGGTGAGGTCGCAATCTATAGAGCGACAGGGAGTGTCCATACTGTATGTTAGTACTAATAAATATACTTTCCCAATACGCTAAACCACAGTATATATATTAGTACTAACGTACAGTATGGACACTCCCTGCCCCTCTCTAAATTCGACCTCACCCCCCCCCCCGTCACTCAGATTGGGTGTAGATTGGGTACCAAACGTAAAGGACGAGCTACGCAAGCACTTTTATTCACTATATTCACTTTGCGCGCCGCTGTGATTTCGTTCACAAGCATAAAAACCAACCAGTTACCGAACGTAAAGGCCTAACTGAAATCTTTTTTTTTTCATACTTGTCATGTTGTAAACAACCACAGCTCGAACAAAAAACACCACTTTCCGAATACACCATACACAGTATGAGACCATAAAGTAACTGCGACGTGGACGTATGAATTAACACTGAAAACTGCTATTATCTTATACGGTCTAACACTTTTTCCATAAAATTTGGGGGTTGTAAATGGGTGGAGGGGGCTGGGCCCCCTGGACCCCATATCATGAATCTTGGTGATCAAATTGACTTCACCTTTTTTTGGAATAAGCGTTACAGAGAAATGTAGGACCTTTTTTTAATAAGCGGCAGCGATTTTCGGCGTCATAGAAGTAGATGACCTTTTTTTAATAAGCGGTAGCGATTTGTCGGTCAAGGAAAAAGTGTTTAAAGATGTACAAAATAATAGCAGGTTTCAGTGTTAATTCGTACGTCATTCGGAAAGTGGTGTTTTTTTTTCGAACGGTGTTCGTTTACAACGAAAAGTATGAAAAAAGAAAGAGTTTAGTATTCACACAGCATTCAGGAAATAACTAACAAACATTTGTGACCAATACCGCCGGTGTGATTCAACCCTACCTGCATTCTTGCCTATAGATACGTCAGTTATAATTATGTATATCATTTCTCGCTCGTTTGTATGGAGTGTCCGGGGTGTGGCTAAACTACCCAAGTGTTAGAGGAGGTCAGCAACAAAAGGTGACATTTACACTTTTTCCCTTTTTTTTAATATTCAAGAAAAATATGAAATGGGTTAGGTAGAGTAACACTTTAGTTAGCCAATTATATGCGTCATGTTATATTGTAATAGATAAATAAATATGGGAAATATATAATTTAATAATTTTCAAATGTCACCTTTTGATCCCACACAAAGAAAATGTCACCATTTGAATTGATCTGGAGACCAAATATAACGATATTTATTTCATATAAGTATTTTTTATTATTTTTTTACTATTATTTATATTTTATTTTTTATTTACAAAAATTACACGTTTTGTTCCCAAAGCCATAACTATAACTGTCGGATGTAAATGTTACCTTTTGAATAAAATACGACTATAATAATATGCTATTTTCTCATGGTCATGAGATATGTCACTATTTGAACCAAATCGGTTCAGAAATTGATAAAATCCAAGGTTTTGAACCCGATTTAAAAAAAAAGAAACGAGCCGGATACGTAAATGTTACCTTTTGTTCCTGACCTCCTCATTTGATGTAACGTCGCCACTCACCGACACCATGGTCAGGGGCGCTATTCCTGCTAGTGTGCTAATCTAGAAATCTTCCTTGTGCTAGAAATTGTTTTGGAATGGCTCCTTCATCGCCCGTACAAAGTAGGTAGGTACTAAGTGCGGCGCCGCGGTGACGCGTCGTCTCCGAAGCCAAGCCGGCGCGGCGCCAGAGAAGCTTTGAAATTCATACAGAGCTAAGCGGAGATTTCGGGGTCAATGTTCTGGGAACTTGCAGACGGAAATTGTGTTATTCTTTGACACTTGGTTCAGTACCTATCTAAGAGTTCAATGGTATTTATCGATCACGGATAAGATAAATAAGGTTGGATTGACAATAGTCACACTTTTGTTTGAAAACCAGCGTCGCCGCCTGTCTCCCACCCATCAACTCCACTACACAAGCAATAATAATACATATACACGAATTGCGCGCACTAATAAACAAAACACACTTAGAGCACAGGGCTGCAATTGTGTCTCACTCACACCATTCCGAGAGTCTGTACGTTACACATAACCACACGCAAAAAAAAAGTATGAAACGTGCTGCTTCGGTTAAGTATGATTGTCTAATCATACTAGAGGCGCGCCTGCCTAGCGCACATTTCCAATCCAACCCTATTTATCTGATCCGTGGCATTGATGTTGCACGTAGGTAGGTAGGTACCTAATAAGACTATCCCTAACTTTTCTATTTCTAGTACTAATAGTATCTGAGCTAAGCCGCGGACAGACGGACAGACAGACATGGCGAAACTATAAGTTTTGTTCAAATTTGAAGTCATCCTTGTTGACTTCGGAACCCTAAAATGGGATATTGAAAACATTTAAAACTTATTGTGTTATTCACAGCTTACTTCAATACTTCTAATTATTTTCGAAGAGGAATAATCGACCTTGCCCACCAATTATGGCATTGAATTGTTAGCTTTACGTGATACGAAAAATTTGGCTTCAATTTGTTCAATTTATCGCGAGGCGTCACGATTTAATGGCCGACTCCCGCAGGAGTTCGTTCACAAATTGTCCGGTTGGCAAAATATTTTATTCACTTAATAAATATAGTTTTAAAAAACCAAAAAACACGCTTTTATAGCACATCAAACTAAAAAGTGAAAAATAATTCTTAATATAAGCTGAAAACAATAATTAACGAAAAATACTAGTATTATCGTGAAAAAAGTGTGGGTTGCTCGATATACGAAAAATATGGCACAAAACGCCACACGCTTTTTTCACAATAATACTAATATTTTTCGTTCATTATTGTTTTCAGCTTATATTAAGAATTATTTTTCACTTTTTAGTTTGATGTGGTTTAAAAGCGTGTTTTTTAGTTTTTTTTAAACTATATTTATTTTTCAGTTTTTAGTTCAGGATAATGAGATAAACTTATGAAATTATTGTACATATTGTCACTGATTCTTGATAAATGTACAAAGTTTGAATTAAATCTGTCCGTTTAAAGTGGTTTAAAATCGAGTGCAAAGGAGTCGGTTACAAACATACATACGAACTTACAGGTGAAGCTAGTAAAAGCGTGATAAAAATCAGGCAGCGCAGGACCGGTGGGTCTGGTAATACTTTGGGGCGGCCTTTGTGTAGCAGTAGAAGTCTTTCGGCTGAAATGATGCTGTTGATGTCTAAAAAAGATACTGTGCTACCTGTATTTTTAACCGCCTCTGTGGCGTTATGGTTAGGTCTATTAACTCTAAGTCCATTCACGCTAGGAGACTCATTGGCGACGAGGAACTAAAAGGCTCCAAAGCCTCGAGTTCCACCTTTATGCACGAAGTGGCGGATGGTGGCACATCGGGAGCCGGGTCGTTCCTTTCCCTCTAATATGGTTGATGGGAGCGGTGGCTGACTCGTGACCGGGTGCTGTCGGTGTTAACTGGCCTACTCTTGTCAAAGGTATCAATGACATTCAATGATATTTCTGTATAACTTTTCGTATCAATTTTTTTTGCATGTTCTAATGACATAATCTGGTTTATTTCAAGGATTGCATTTTGATATTATTAACTAAAGATTGTTTATTTCTTGATTTAAAAAAATGAAATTATGTTATTATTATTTTATGACTATCAAAAAGAGTGTAATTTGCACCTATTTTGAATAAATACATTGAAGTGTTTTTCTTCCTCGTTCATTATGTGAACGGCCAAGGACGGGACTTCCCTGCCGACATCTATATTCCCCGATTCTTATAATTTAGGAATCTTCAAGACGAGAGTGAATAGGCACTATTTGAGCTCGCGTGATAAATTCTCGGCTGTACCGGAACTTACCATCACGTGAGGTGCAGCTAAATACACTCAAATTTTTATTTATTAAAAACATATCAAGAGGTTGCGGGTTCGATTCCCAGCGGAGTCTTACTTTGTAAGACTAGGTTTGGTTGGTAAAAGGGCATTTTCTAAGCCCTTGGCTAGCTACCACCATATTATCTAAGTCTTGCCGCCAAACATCAGTGTTATCTATCAGCATTCAGCATTGATATATTCCGGCATGAAGATAAGATGTCTTGTTCCCAATTTCATTGAGGATTGGGGAATTTTGGTAATCCCGTTTCCATCTTCGGAATCAATGCCAAAAATGCAAATTGAATAGAACATTAACGAATTGAACGTTTTGCTAACCGAGGTTTTTATTGTGACTTTAAAATAGGTATTAAAATAGGTAGGACATTATGCGAATGGGGCCATCTGCATGTTGAGTTGGAGCTCAAATTTATTTGCACAATCAAAATAAACAACCAAGCTCATTTGGACACTTCCTGGGAGATTACGCCAAAGGAATATAAAAGAAAACTTTCAGAGGAAACAACAAATAATAAAAATGCCTGATTCATGTCTGAATATTGAATTTTTAATTTGCAAAACAGGGAAAGATTTGATTTTGAAATTGCTTTGTGAGTTTGCGTGGCAAGTACTTGTCTGGGTTTCAACTGACAAGGAGGAGGTTCTCAATTCGAATGTATGTTTTTTTGTATATTTGTTACTCTATATCTTCGCAGGTTGTGAACAGATTGTGGTGTTTTTTTTTACAACAAAAAACAAAAATGATAACGCAAAATGTTACGAAGCCGCGCCATTGCACGCACGAAATGGATAGAAGGTTATTAAGGGAGGGCAGGGTTATTTAAAAATTAAAACAGGAAATAAGGAATATTGGTAAAATATGGAAAAACAAACAGTGTCGCATCAATGATCAAGATGAATGACAATTTCAAAAACAAACAAAATAACAAGAAGTAAAAATAGACAAAAAGATGATATAAATGCAGTTTGGAAAAAAAAAGTTAAATACAATACAATAAAATATAATATTCTTTATTGCATCACAACATAAAAAAAGAAATTGACAATATAGAAGAAAGCCTATACAATAGGAAAAACTTCATCAGAGTACCGGGGGACCTACGGGGAGTACCTTAAAAAACGATTTACTTCATCACAAGCCTAAATATTGTCATAAGCCTTTGGCATCATCTTACTTGATGGTTTCCTTGAAGATTCCACAACGCAATGGGGGGTTGCCAATTTAAGTTATCCTTATGCTGGAAAACATCAAACTTCGATAGAGTTAGTTAAGATGATCGTAGCCTGGCATGCTAAATTTTCAACTATATACAAAAACAAGGATTTTCAAGAGTAATATCAAAGAAAATACAATGATTATATAAATATTTTCCGTATTTCAAGATTTTTTATTTTTAAAGACGACTAAATCGTAGACTTACGCTTTCAGTAAGAACTCCAGGGGTCTCAGCCAGGCAACCCTTTTTAGCGCAAAACTCGTTTACAGTAAAGTCGACAGGTAAGTGGATTATACATTAATTCTAACAACACACCGAGCATGAATCGTCCTATAACAATTTTTGAAAAACCTTAAAACTTTCGGGTACAAGCTTAAATTCGAAAATAATTTTAATTGTTTCGTATGTTTCTCAGCAAACCTTTTTGATACCCGTGTCATGGGGTTGCATAAAAAATAACTTGTCCGCCATCTTCGAGAGTCCACCATATTGGATTTAGAATGACGTCAAATTAGCTAACCGTGCATTATTCTCTAAACTTACCGTGTATGCAAAATTTCAGCTCAAGCGGAAACCGAGAAGTTGTTCTTTAGCTTCCAAGATTTGTCCCAAACTATCAGACTAACTAACATAAAGCTTGTAGATAATACAAAGAAGAAAGACATTGTAGATGAAGCAGCAGAGTTGATATGATTATTACATACCAGTTTCATATAATCTTCGAACGGCTCACATAAAATTGTATTGTGTGCACCCGGCATGATGATATCAGCTCATATACGTCCCGACCAAGGGGCTCGAGCCTACCCTGAATTAGAGCGATCGGGCCTTAGTCAACCACGCTGGCCCAGTGCGGTTTGGTCGACTTCACACACAACCTGCGAGTTTCTCCGCAGGCGTGTTCAGGTTTCATCGCGATGTTTTCCTTCACCGTAACACACATTCAACGCATTACCTTCTGGACCAACCGTATCGTTGTAACTTTACCTATTTGCTCTTTGAGCGACTTATTAGTCGACATTCGCTCGCTAGTCTATAGGTACCTATGATTAAATTTTCACGAGCAATCCTCTATGCCTTTGTTCTTCAGATAATTGCCTCCTCGCTCACTGAATATCACAACGTCAGCTGACATTAGCCTCTGATGATTACCTTTGTTAGATGGAATACGGAATTGCTGAGGGTAGGCAAAGTCGACTAACGTTTTCGATTAGCGATGAGGTGGCTTTTCTCTCCTGACGCAATAATAGTTAGTTTGATTTCTTCACGTTTATTTAGGTCATTACTCCAATATTTGGGTGTCGTCTTCATTAATAATTTCCTTTGATCATCATCATATTAGCCAATATACGTCCACTGCTGAATAAAGGTCTCCCTCAAGGATTTCCACAAGGACCGGTCCTGCGCTGCCCGCATCCAGCGGTTTCCCGCGACCTTCACCAGGTCATCGGTCTAGAGAGTGGGGAGGCTGCTACGCTAAGCTGCTTCATTTCCTTTACGATGCTAAAAACTTGGAAAGCATGTGTCTTTTTGCTTAGTTCCTAAAAGTAATTTCAACGTAGGTATCATCATATCAGCTCATATACATCCCCATCAAGGGGCTCGAGCCTACCCTGGATTAGGGCGATCGGGCCTTAGTAGACCACGCGGGCCCAGTGCGGGTTGGTTCACTTCACACACAACCTTCGTTTCTTCGCAGGTGTATGCAGGTTTCCTCACTATGTTTTCTTCACCGTATAAGAGTGTCGGATAAACGTACATATGAAATCTAAATTCGTAATCACATTGGTACGTGGTAGGATTCAAACCACGACCTCCCGCCCGGATATTAGGAGGCGGCGGCCCTAGCCGTTACGCCACCGACACTCTAGGTAAAACGTAACGTAGATATATAAAATTCTATTCATCTTGAGAAAATTGCAGAGAGTAAAATTCGAGTTCACCCTCTTGTAGAATGCACAAAGGTGAATGTCACGCTTAAACGGCAGACAATAGAGTTTCCAGAACAATGGGCCCCGTATTCACCTCACTTTGGAGTTCAGTGTGTATAGGTATTCTTATATGTGCTAGGCTAGACCAAGCTAACTATGCAAGTCTAGCCATTTATGACCAGTTAAGACTGAACAATTTTATGTGGAAGTTCCAATGACTTCTATATTACTCGTACTGGCGTAAGGACCCGGCCAACGCGCGCGACTAATGCTCCCAGAGAATTAGTGCGAAAATCAAAAGTTTCGCACACTCGCGACTCAGTCGTCTGCGGGAAATTGCAGAGTGCGGTGGAAAGATATTCCATATAAAATTGCCTTTTTGTGTTGTTAGACGCAGTAAAAATCATGAAATAAAGGCCAAAAAGAAACATGGGATATTGTATCATCGTTAAGTAACCTTAGATTGTATTTTTTCTTGTATAAAAATAAATAAACGCATTTTTAAAGCGACAATTCTACCAAGGTCCTTTAAGCGTGGCACTGATGTCAACTCTCGCCCACGCTAGTTCATACGAGTTATGTCGGATGGCGCTGATGATGATGATGATGATCTATCCGACCGATTTCGGTCATGGCGACCACTTCGACTCCTAGTCGGTTTGCCGCGCGTGCGCTCGAAGATGGTGCTACTATTTGCATGTATTAGAAACATCTGAATAAAATATGGAGACGGGCGGATCTTTCTGTCCAAATCTGTGGGAAGTTCAGATTATAGAAGGGAGAGTTAGTAAATGCACACTATCGTGTGTTCCTGTCGAACGTCTGTATACAGGATGACTGGTAAGTAGTGCAAATCTTTTTAAGGGGATAAACTACATCTAATTTGCAACAGAAAAAGTCATACTAACTGGGGGTCGGAAATCAATGGTTATCGAGTTAAAGCCCATTTCATTTTTAAATTTTGTATGAAAAACGCATTTGTTCAAATATTTTGTGATTTTACAAAAAAAAGTTATACGGTTGGCGTAAAAAATACGGTTAAAACTTTCTCATTTTATCAGCATTCCAAAAAAGTAAAATAGTTAAAAATACAAATTGATTGCAACAAAAAAGAATGATTGTTGTCAAACGTTTTTTTTTTTAAATTTCATAATTTATCATGTTTTTCGCATAAACAAACATCTATGACCCTTTAGCATCATGACTAACTTTGATTCACAAGCTCATCCAAAAAATTCGAACTTTGTTGGATAATTAGTATGGGATTTTAGGCTCCCTTTTGACAACAATCATTGTTTTTTGTTGCAATTAATTTTGTACATTTTTTACTTTTTTACTTTGTTCAAAAGCGTGATAAAATGAGGTAGGTTTACCGTATTTAGCATGCCAACTGTATTATAACTTTTTATTAAAAAATCACAAGACATTGGAAGAAAATAATTTTTCATACAAAATTAATAAGTTAAATAGGTTTTAATTCGAAAACCGTTGCTTTCCGACCCCCAGTTAGTATAACTTTTTCTGTTGCAAATTAGATGTAGGTTATCCCCTTAAATAGATTTGCACTACTTACCAGTCACCTGTATACATAAATAGAAGGAGATAATCTGAAGACCAGTGTGTGCTGCAGTGATGACATACGGAACTGAGGCCTATGTCCAGCAGTAAACGTCCTTCGGCCGATATGATGATGATGATGATGAATCTGAAGACGGGATGAAGCTGTATAAGAACTTCTTAACGACATAGTTTGGGCTCCGTTGATTTGGTTTCGATAGATTTTCTGCTAACATAGTTGCATTGCTCGTTGACGTCTTTGAAGAAACAAATTGAAACCCTAATACTTTCATCGATATTGGAGAACACTAGATCGTGTTAGTCATACAATAGAGCGGTGGCTGGTTTCCGAGGAAGTGAATGTCCATTGATATTTTTTCTATGAAGTAAAGCAGCAACTAAGTATTTCTGAGTTAAGGTCTATGTAAAAAGTTTTCCACGGCTTAATGACAGCAGATTCAAGATTCAAGGTATTTATTCAAAATAGGTGCAAATTACACTCATTCTGATAGTCATAAATTAATAATAACATAATTTCATTTGTGAAAAATCAATAAATAAGTAATCATTAGTTAATAATGTCAAAATTATATGCTAGAAATAAACCAGATTATGTCATTAGAACATGAAAACAATATGACACGAAAAGTTATACACACAATTATTGAATGTCATTGAAACTTTTGAACAGAGTAGGCCAGTTCACTCCAGTTTAATGAAAGCAACCGGTATCTACGTAGCTCAGTACGACTTGCGTGGTCGCACCGATTACCATGGTTATAAGACTATTTCTTAAGAAACCTATGGTCAATTCTCAAAAAAAAAATGAGTTTTAATACTAATTGGTCAGCTCAATAGCCAACTTTGTATGAGAAGTCCAAATTTTTTTTTGCGAATTGGCCCTTTGTGCCTTGGGAAAAGTTGTTCAGTTTCGTCTTCTGATTCACCTCCTAAAATGCGTCCGTTGTCTAACCAGTCACCCTATATAAGCTTGGTCATTACCTGGATTTATTTTACTGTTAGCCTCATTTTAAATACATAAAAAAATAATCTTTTACCAATTTAATCAAAGATATTCAAAAGACTTCTGAGACTTTTTATCCGAATCGGTCAGAAGAATATTTATTATTTACTTGTCCTGTAAAATAGACATATTTTTACTTTTTAGATTTTTTATATTTTTGCCTTAATAAATTCCGGATATCAGGGATGAAAACTTCTTTAGGCGTGTTGGGAACCAGGAACAATCGGACAGTCAAAACTTAAAAAAACTGTATTTGAGATGGGAAAAACCATTGAACTCGCGACACCGTCACCGACGCCGCTACCGACACTTACCAGGAACACTCGCAGGGTCAAAACTTATAAACTGTAAAAAGTTTTCACTTCTGTCGGCACTCCCGGAGTAGTTAGGTTAGGTTTTTTTTAAATAGTAAATAGGCATTTAAAGACTACCGAGTGTAAATAAATTTAAAAAAATGTTTTATAGAATGACCACTTCGAACCTTGTTATTTTATATACCGTATGACTTTAAGTTCTGACCCCCCCCCCCTTTCTGATCCTACAAAACAGTAAAATGTTAAATGTTTTCAAAATTATTTTACTTTTAATTTATTCAAGATAATACGAACTAAAATCGTGAAAAATTCATAGTTTTAGTCATAGTCTTGGTTGCTGTAAAAAATCATAAGAAATATTTATAAAGTCACTATACAACGATGTTGTCGGTGAATGGAGACGCTACATTAATAAACCTGGTAGTTAAGCGTATCTGGTATATGTACGAGAGGGCATGTCGTTGAGGTTCACTATATGACCTAGCTGTCGGTGAGTGGGGACGCTATATCATAAACCTGATAGTTTAGCGTATCTGGTAGATATACAAGAGAAAATGTCGTTGAGGGTCACCATATGACGATATTGTCAGTGAGTGGGGAAGCTATGCCAAAAACCTGGTAGTTTAGCGTATCTGGTAGATATACGAGAGGGCATGTCGTCGAGGGTGAGTGGTGCGTTGTTCCGTTGCGATGGTAAGGAAATTAACCTATTTTTTAGTTCCCTCAAGAACTGCATTGGCCTATGCTTTTTTCGCTGCATAAAAATTTGCCTATGTCCTTCCCACTAACACAGGCTATCTGCATTCAAAATTTCATTAAGTTTGGCGAAGGTGTTGAAGCGTGAAAGGTAACAAACAAATAAACAAACAAACACATTTTCTAATTTATAATATTAGTAAGTTTAATGTACCTACCGGGTGCTGTCCGTGTGAACTGGCCTACTCTTTTCAAAGAAATTAATGACATGTTCAAAAATTTTTACGTATAATTTTAACTTCTAATGTCACATTGTTTTCTTGACCTAATAACATTAATTTGTTTTATATCTGTAATTTTACTTTGATATAATTAACTGTTGAAATATGATTATTTTTAATATTTTTCACAAATGACATTAAGTATATGTGATTAATGTTTTATAACCAACAGAAAGAGTGTAATAATATGTTCTTATTTGAATAAACATTTTGTAATCTTGCGCTCTCTTTATCTGCAAATAAACAATTTATGGGTTTTGTAAATAAGACATAACATTTAAGTATGTTTTGGGACAGTCAAATTGAAAAAAAAGCGGTTGTCTTTAAAGTCGGTTTACGGACGATAGTTTAACGTGAAAACGTCATAATAAAACATTGATGAAATGATTGCAACGGGACAATGAACGTAACGGGACAATGAGTCATTCTTTTTCGTGCGTGCAGCCGGCGTCCATCGATTTATTACATTTATTAGACGTTAACACGTCAAAAAACTATAGCTACTTATTGTAGTAATTATAAAAAGGTTATCAAACAAGATCACATTCAAAGAAGCTCTTTGAATTCTTTGAAGTCTTTGAATCACCGACATAGATCGCGCAGTTGCATCAAAATGCACTCGTTGCATTTTTATTATTCTCGGACACAACCGCTATTGTTCTACGATAAGCTTAAAAAGATCGCGGTAGCTTTGTTACAAATACATTTTATTATTCCGTCGATCAACTAACTATTTTAACTTTAAACTGGCCTGCTATTGTCCCATATTGTTCGTTGATTGTAAGGGAAAGATAAATTTATTTATGGAAGTGTTTTTTTTTCTGTATAATACGCCTATTGTATGACTTAGTTTACTATAGCGTATGTATGTAGCGTATTATTATAGCACATAACTAATACTTTACATTTTTTTTTAACTTCAACCGCCTCCGTGGCGTAGTGGGTAGTCCATGGGGTTTCGACCATATCCTATATAGATATCTATATGTCATATCATAAAAAAACTAAAAACCGACTTCAAAAAGAAATAAATTCAAAATTATGAAATAATATATGTATATATATATATATATATATATATACGAAATTGACCAACAATAAAGAAATCAATCAAGGCGTCGGTGGCGTAATGGCAAGGGCCGCTACCTCCTGTCCGGGAGGTCGTGGTTCGATCCTGCCACGTACCAATATGTACGTTTATCCGACGCTCTTATACGGTGAAGGAAAACATCGTGAGGAAACCTGCACACGCTTGTGAAGTAACTCGAGGTTGTGTGCGAAGTGGACCAACCTGCACTGGGCCCACGTGGTCGACTAAGGCCCGATCGGCTTAATTCAGGGTAGGCATGAGCCCCTCGGTGGGGACGTATATGAGCTGATGTGAAGGAAATCAAAGGGAAGGTACGAGTCAAATTAGAGGCCCACAATTTTTTTGAGGAGCACCAGCACACAGCTACTTACCTTATCAAATAATTAGATTGGCTTTGCTGGCAACGTCGCCCTTGATTTCCCTGGGATCCCATCATCAGATCCTGACTTGGTGACAATGGGACCACCTTGGGAGTAAAGTCTTTAGAACAAAAAAAAATCTAAATGGGTCCACAATTGACAGACAAATCGGTGAACGAACATAAAAAAAATACAGTGGAGCATAGAATATCCTCCTTTTTTGAAGTTGGTTAAAAATTGTTTTATTTTCCTGAATAGACAACAATAATAATCATCAATTAGTGTAAAAAACTAAAAAACACGCTTTTAGTAAACACGTTAAGTGTGGATTTATAATCATGAGCCCGTGGATTTAAAGTCCGAGTCTTGGATGTCCGCCATGTTGGATTTAAGTCACGTGACTATTTTTTCGTATTCCTAACAGCAAACCCTTTCATTTGATAACCATATCAAGGGGGTGCATTTCAAATAGCCTGTCCGCCATCTTGGACGTCCGCCATATTGGATTTAAGTCACGTGACTATATTTTTCGTATTCCTGACAGCAAACCCTTTCATTTGATACCCATATCATGGGGGTGGATTTCAAACAGCCAGTCCGCCATCTTGGGGAGGCCGCCATATTGGATTTGTAATGACGTTTCTTAGCTAGTCATGTATTGTCATCAGAACTCAGAGCGTGTGCAAAATTTCATCCTAAGCAAGTGGGTCAAACTAAGATTCCAAGATTTTCTTACATACATAGTTAGTTACAAGTGAAGCTAATAAAAGCGTGTTAATAAAACGAGTTGATATAACTTACATTATTGGTGTAGGTATACCTACTGTTAGTATAAGTGTTCCAATTAATCATCATCATCATTACAGCTCATATACGTCCCCACCGAGGGGCTCGAGCCTACCCTGAATCAGGGCGATTAGGCCTTAGTCGACCACGCGGGCCCAGTGCGGGTTGGTCGACTTCACACACAACCTTCGAGTTTCTTCGCAGGCGTGTGCAGGTTTCCTCACGATGTTTTCCTTCACCGTTCAAGCAATCGGTAAGTATGTACGTAAGTTTTTTTGTACCAATTAATAAAACAAAATAAATGTTGCTTTGTTATTCAGGTTTTAGCTAGGCTATTTAGGTCTTTAGCTCATGGAGAAGTTAGTTTTTAAATCGATTATTTGTACCGTACAGATGTACATATAAGAAAATTAAGGTAATAATAAAACTAACGCATTTCCATGGAAACAACTTATATACCATGAAGGAATAAAATGTTTACCGCACCCTCACGTTTTTTTTTGCTTCATGGGTTGTCGTCGATTTTTAAATATCAGTTATCAAGATACCTAGTATATATTTTGCCACTAGGTTTACGATTGTATATTGGCTATATAGGGTGACTTTTAATTAGTTCTTGATAGCAAAGGATATAAATAAACTCATGATTATAAACAACTTTCCCAAAGAAACTACATGTCAAATATGAAAAAAAAAAATTAGTCCTCGGTACATTTTTGCCGATTTGCTTACTATTATGTATCGACGATCAAAAATTTTTTCTGATTTGACATATAGTTTCTTTGAGAAAGTTGTACGAGTTCATGCATATCTTTTGTTATCAAGAACTAATTAAAAGTCATCCTGTATATTAAATATATTTTTTAATCTACATTTAATTTCTGTGTTCCGTTATCTAGGGCTTCCTTATACGTACTGTTATCTAGGGCTTCCTTATATTGAATATATTTTCTCTAGGTACCCAGAGAGAGAGTAGAATAGCAATCATTATTGGAAAACCTGAAACTTTTAGGTACCTACAAGCTTCAATTTGAAAAGAATTTTCATTTTATCGTGTTCTTCTCGGCAAACCCTTTTATTTGATATCCATATCATGGGGGTACATAAAAAAATATTTCTGATCCGCCATTTTTGGGAGTCCGCCATATTGGATTTAGAATGACGTCACTTAGCTAACCATGCATTGTTCTCCAAGCTTAACGTGTATGCCAGCCAACTCCATCGGAAACCGGAAAGTGATTTTAATTTAGCTTCCAAGATCTATCTTAGTAACACGGCAAGTTATGGGTCCCCAAGAGGCTCGAGTTTCCATACAAACGTAGTTCCGCTTTAATACAAAAACTACATGCCGGATTTAATCAAAACTTAGCGAATATATTGATTAGATACATATCTATGTTTGTAATTAGTTTTCGACGTACCAATATAAAACGAAAAAAATAAGAGCAGTTTCAAACGTTCAGTACAAAACTAATTTAAGCTTTCGTTTAGTTATGTTTAAATTTACTACGATGAAAACTAATTACAAACATTGATATGTGTCTACTCTATATATAAGCAAAGTTTGGTTTCAATCCGGCATGTAGTTTTTGTATAAAAGCGGAACTACGTTTGTATGGAAACTCGAGCATGGGGAACCTTAATATAAAGCTTGTCAATATCAGACACTTCTCATACTCTAGGCTCAAGCCCCTCGGTGGGGACGTATATGAGCTGATATGATGACGATGACAAGTCAACGATGTTTATATTTGTAATCTGATAATAATGGTAGTCTATTGATGCTTTCGAGAAAGTTGCTCAGTATTCTACACAGCCTGATAACTCGTGTCATGTACTTGAACATGCAGAGGTACCAATAATGCGCGACCCCATAATGCACGATCTATGGATATACAGCCTGATGTCATGGGCTTGAACAAGAGATAAAAGCTTATACCTAAAAGATTTCAAGTTTTTAGAAAATTATTATTTTGGGTTAGCCTACGATTCCGGCGAGTGATGCTCGCGGTCCCCACGTCGATGGTTCGACAGCACAACTCCCATATATTCTCAGCTGGACCCATATAAATCTCGGAGAGAGTTGCCAAAACTGTGATCATTCATTTTGAGCTTTGTTTATGTATGACGCCTCAATTCGGCCGGACAAGAGTTTGACTTTGTCAAATAGAGTTCGAGTAGGCTGCGGCTGGGCAAGGTGCATGGCATACAGTTTAATACAGTTGATTTAATAGTTCTAATTACCTACTGTAATCACTTCTATTCATAGTCTCATCTATACCTACTTATCATTGAGCAGGTACTCTGGGATATTTGCAGGCAATTTAACTGATATAATTAAAATTTAAAAAAAAATATTCGGCAATATTGATTTTGCAAAAAAGGACTGCCAGAATTGGCTCCATCTTAAATCTCATATATATTTTTACGTGACAGTCACGAGAATTGGCGAATTTTTACATAAATATATTTTTATGGGATATTCTTTTGTTAAAATTGCATTTTTGGGTTTGTACAGGTAGGTGTGAAGACCTAATCAGAACAGGATTTTGGATTGCAAGGTGTCGCTAAATTAATCTCGAACCCGTGAGTGAAATAGGATAGATTTGTACCCTACTGGCCCAATAGACGGTTTAAGTTTTTACGCAGGCGGGTTTTCAATTTAAAAAAAAATCCTAAAGTTATTACGCAGAGTATCGAGACTTGTCGAATTTTTACATAAAAATGTTTTTGATGGGATCTCATTTCTTTTTGTTACGATTTTTTTTTTCTTTGGCCGTTCTGATTCTTGTACGGTGGCTATTGGTTGACGCAAGTCTCTAACTTTAAAAAATGACTGACTTCCAAACAAACTGTCAACCCCTATTTAACCCCCTTAGTGGTAGATGTTTGCAGTTTTCAGACTTTTCCCATATAAACTCCCAGTTACCTATCTTCTTGCCAAATTTCAACTTTTTAAGTCACCTGAAAGTGGTCTATCTTTTCGATGATCATGATCAGTGAGTCAGTGAGTGAGTGAATGAGTGACGAAATATCAAAACTTTGATAAACGATATTTTAAAAACCGTTAAAGGTAGATACTTGAAATTTCGAACATAGACTGCCTATATTACGTAAGCGATGTAATATGAAAATCAGGCAGTGTCTTCAGTCCCTAACAAAGATGAGCGTCAAAATACGTTGAGTGTGGTCGCCACCAGAGAACTTAACTGCCCCAGGCAGGTAGGTACTCACACCAGACATGACTTCCCATCTGAAGCCAATCCTTCTAATTAAACTCGTACGATGTAAGTACAGTTTGCCCTGTGGGTGGGGGTGTCGGCTGCCATTGCGGTCAGCCGAGGCCCGAGACAGGGAAGCCCTACATGCTGACATTGTCGCTGTAACCGGAACACAAACGTAGGGTTTCCCGACTTACCTAGTTTTTTGTTCACAGTTGGTTAGCCCTTCGTTTTGCGAGAAACGGTCCCAATCATATATTTTTTTTATTCACAATTGGTAAGCCCTTGGCATCATCTCACCTGATGGTGAAAGACGATGATGCCGAAGATGGAAGCGGGCTTACCTAGATTCCCCAACGCAATGGGGAACTGGCTATCTTATCTTCAAGCCGGAACACATCAATGTTTGTTAACACTGATGTTTGGCTAATTGGTTTGTTTAATTTAGTTTGATGTAAGTGTGTAATTATATCATACTAGGTTTTACCCGTGGCTTCGGCAGCATGGATAGCTTTTAAATTCTACACGCGAACAATCACATAAAAAATATGACTTTCCCGAATTTTCGAATTTTTCGGATTAAGTTTTTTTTTGTTATTATGCGCAACAACTCGTCAAAGTTTTATCGTAATTGGTCAAGTAGTTTAGAAGTTACACAAGCGATAAAAGACGCACGCAAGATTTTTATACATAAGGTCTAACAAAATTAGCTGAAACTATTTTAACTCGTGCTTCTACCCATGAAACTGAACAACTTTCCCCATGAAACCCATAGTCAAAACTCCAAAACTTTGAACTTCCCATACTAAGTTGGCTGATCAGCTGATCGAGTTAGTACGGGAGAGCCAGTTTTTTTTTGCGAATGGAATATGGGTTCCATGGGGAATGTTGTTCAGTTTCATGGATAGAAGCGCCAGTTAAAATAGTTTCAGCTAATTTTTTTACATATATAAAGATTATCTCTAATCTTGTACAGTCCTATTTAAGTGGAAATAACATTTTGTTCCGAAGCTAAGTAAACTAAAAAAAGGGTCACATGTAACTAATTTAATGATATCTCTAGAGTTCAATTAATTATATTGTAGAGATACTCTTGTCAAAGGCATTAATAACATTCAATGATTTTAATGTATAACTTCTCGTGTCATTTTCAAGTTCTCATGACATAAAATTGTTTTATATATATTAATGATTGTATTCTGACGTTATTAACTATGTTACCAACGTTAGGTGTTTTATTTTTGGTATTTTAGTTCAATTTAATATTTTTGTACTAATGATTGTTTATATTTTTATTTTACACAAATGTCATGAATAGTTATGTAAAATTACATAACTATTCATGACATTTGTGAAAAATAAAAAATATTTACTATTTTATGACTATTAGAAAGTGTGAATAAACATCTTGAAATCTAGTAACATTTTGTAATTTTAATATTATAATAACCAAAGAACAAATGGTCCTAAGTACTCGTAAGTGCAAAATGCCATAGGGCAAATGGAAGTCGTATGTTAAAATCCAGTTGAGTTGGCCCCTGCTAAGAGTGCTTCTTTACGTACGAACGGTTCAAAGTAAGGTAACGTGATAATAGTTATTTACGATACAAGGGTGGTAAAAAGGTAAATAGCAAACGAGTGACATTAAGTATGAGACCTCAAACAATTCTTATCTTAGTGTAGGCGAAAAAAATTGCCTATATGTTGCATTTCTGTTATTTACTTTATCAATGGAGAAGTATTGACAAACCAGAAAGAGTTGACAAAATAGTGCTATGATTTAAACTTTGTTTTTAAGCCCGAGCCGCAGGCGAGGGTTTACCATCTTCACGAGCTTGCCATTTACCTTTTACACCCATGTATCATACGAAGTTTTTCAAAACAGATGTGATTAAATAGATAAAATAATAAAACTGGCCAAGTGCGAGTCGGACTCGCTCATCGAGGGTTCCGTACCACCACACCTGTGATAAGGAACCTTAAAAATAATAAATCGAAAACTATACATAATGAAAATAATAAAAAATCTGTTTAAGCTTTTGCAAATGAAGCCCTTTCATACAATACCCCACATGCCACGGTTAACCCAATTTTAAATTAGGACCGCCGTTCCTTGCATAACTGATTACGTACATTAAATAAAGACTATATTTTTTTTATGACTTAATTACAATGTATATTTTTTAGATTTTTCCCTATACTTGTAATATAAGACGGTATTTCTTGCCAAATTTTATAGTTCTAGGTCAACGGAAAGTACCCTTTAAGTTTTGATTCCCTTAAAAGTGTCGAAATATACGTTTTTTGCTGCATAAACGACCGCATCTTTTCTACGACAACGTAGAAGGTAGATTTTTCACAGCTCCAAGGGACGGTAGACTGGAGTATATGGTTTTAATTTTAACTTGATACCTCCACGCGTTCACCAGATAAAGGGTCTTGACAGACAGATGGACGGACAACAAAGTGATCCTACAAGGGTTCAGTTTTTTCCTTTTGAGGTACGGAACCCTAAAAAGGACCTAAACCGAAATAAAAAATACATGGGTACATACCTATCAAGGTTTCGGCAACCATAGTTCATTTTACGTCCTGCGCCGGAGTAATATTACTTTATACCGCCAAACATCAGTGTTAACAATATTGATGTGTTCCGGCTTGAAGATAAGATAGCCAGACCCCCATTGCGTTGGAGAATCTTGGTAAGCCCGCTTCCACCTTCGGCATCATCGTCACTTACCATCAGGTGATATGAAGGGCTCACCAATTGATAATTTAAAAACTAAACTTATTGTTTTTATCACACATTAACTGTTTCTATTTTTTCTTATTCACAACTTAAACAACTCAATTCAGTTTTACGAAAATTGCGCCATATTTTAGCTAAGCACACATACGCATGCGTAAGTTTTTTTTATTACCATAAATAGATTACAATAAGGCTTGGGATAATATTAAAACCTCCTTGGAAAAGATGACCTATTTCTTGGTATAACCTATGCGCTTCATGCGTCATCAATCTATCTCCTTCTGACACAGGCCACGGACGGTGATATTTTATTCTTCTTTCTTCACAAAAATATTACCCAAACAGATTCTAACAACTAGACTATGTATCCTCTCCAAAAAAACAACCTATGTCTTTTAAAATTCTCGTTTTAAAAGTCTCAAAGAAGATTGTGTATCTTTGGTTATTATATTTTTTTATTTGCTAGAAATATATTCCTCCGAGCTAGACATTTTAAAAAAGTGGCAAAGTAAAAAATAAATTTTGCGCACAGTAAACTGGCATATAAAGTACCAGTTTTCGAGCGTCTGTATTGAAAAAAATATTTTATTTGTCACAAAACCCTTGTTTCTTATTTGTTAAATAATTACATGTACAAAAAGACGTGCACACAAAGCTCCGTTGGCTATTGTACAACAACGCTCGCCCTTCTGCTAATACGCGTAACAAAAGAATGTTGTACGACAAAAATTATATGCCTACCCCCAAACATTGGTAAAAAAATCCCTTTGTACGTATAGACAGTAGCATACACAATGTTGGTGACATAAGCCGAGGTATTTTGGTATAACGAATAAAATACAATCACTTTTACGTTTCCCAAATCTGCTTACTGATATTAGGGAACCAATAATCCTATTTTGCTAAAAGAGTAAACACATGCAATAAATAAAGCAAAATGACAAAAAAAAATCGATTTTGTATCACTGGATACTCATTTATCACTCCACGTCTTGAAAACTACTAAACCGATTTTGATGAAACTTGCATTGTTCTTTCTGTTGAAAAAAATGTATAAAAAAAAGAAACAATGCTACTCGATTTCTAGTTTCTGAGAAATACGTGGACAAACAAACAAACATACATACAAGCTTATGAAATTTGGCATTCTTGTTAAGAAGCCCACTTAGACTAACTTATACGTAAGTTGTGCGATCTAACAATATTACATACATACCATACATACCTTCTTCTTTAACCGCCTCCGTGGCGTAATGGTTAGTCCATTCGCTTTAAGGAGGTCGCGGGTTCGATTTCCGGCGGGGTCAACTTTGTAAGACTCGGTTTGGTTGGCGGTAGGGCACTTTCATAGCCCGCCTGGCTTGCTACCACCATCTTATGTAAGTCTTATCGCCAAACATCAGTGTTAACAGCATTGATGTGTTCCGGCTTGAAGATAAGATAGCCGGTTCCCCATTGCTTTGGGTAATCTTGGTTGGCCATCATCGTCACCTACCATCAAGTGATCAGCAATCCTCACGGCTGCATTCTTGTAACTAACCAATACACTAGTGGTGTTGGTATTGGTAGTGGACGCCCGTTTCCGCATTGAGACTCTTTTTCGGTCCTTTATGCGTGCAGGTGTTGCTGGCTAGTCCAGCCAACCCTTCCAGGAGCACAGAAGTCTCCTGGGACATTCGCAGGCCAGCGAACCCATATCATTGAGGATTTTTACCCGGTGTTCGATCAGACCAGTGCATAGCAGGATCACATGACTGCTGACTGTTTCATCTGTCTCAAGACATCCTCTGCAAAGCGGACTGTCTGAGACATTCATTTTTTTTTTAATTAAAAATTTGAGTGCGTTTGGCTGCACCTCACCTGATGGTAAGTGCTGATGCAGCCGAGGATGTGACACGCAAGCTCAAATAGTGCCCATTCAATGATGTAATAGTGTAATTCATTATGAATAGTTGGTTATTCAGGGGTAGGTGCCTGGTGATAGTACCCACAACTATACCATAGTATTACGATATGGCTATTGTAATACTGTGACTATACGAAGATCGCGACAACTAATCGCGAAGACCAATACACGAATTAAATTCCTACCTAACCATCATTTAGGAGTAATTTCAAATTTTTAATGGACGCTCGAATTCTGTACGGGTGATCTATCCCGGAATTCGAGAATGTAGGCAACAGGACGTGTGGTGCGATATTTGCCGAGCTTCATTTAAATTGCAAATCCCGCAATCGACCGTCCATTACGACATCACATAGAACTCTCTTCTGTTCTGTTCTGCGTAACTGTGCCCCCATCACTGAATTGCAGGATTTTTTTTTCATTCCCTCTATTCGAAAAGGACGACTTGGTTACTCTTTGTTTTATAAAATAATAATATTACTATAAAATATGAGGCGCTTTTTATTGTCTCATAGAAAGTGATGAAAAGTAGAGTGTATCACTCGGGCACAAAGTATATTTTTGACTCGAGCGACGTACTTTGAATCCCTTGCTACGTTCAGGATTCTACTGAAGAATCCCTCGTAACGCTTGGGATTTTACTCTAGAATCCCTCACTTCGTTCTAAATTCAAAAAAGCGCCCTCGCCGAAAAAATATTATTTTGTTCCCTTAGGATACAATCTACTATTGTGAATTTATGATACTTTGGGAAACGATTAAGTAGGTGCTATAATCACACTAATAATAAAATAAATAATCATACTGCAGAGAAACTCGCAAGTTGTGTGTGAAGTCGACCAACCTGCACTGGGCCCGCGTGGTCGACTACGGCCCGATCGCCCTAATTCAGGGTAGGCTCGAGCCCCTCGGTGGGGACGTATATGAGCTGATATGATGATAACTACTGATATTTTATCCTGTTAATCCATAATGCGTAACAAATTTGAAATTTTACGTTACTGCTACCTAACTGCCCCCGTTCCCATACACGTATTTCTCCTACTCTTACATCCTCCCTCATTAGGCGAATCATTGATTAGAACAGTTGTCTCTATCTTTTTTTTTACGTGTAACGAGTTAAGAAAATAACCACACTTTTCAATGTTTTTTCGTTTCAATTAAAAACTACAAATATTTTTTTTTAATCCAACCGGCATATTGAAGTGTGTTTCTACAACTGACAAAATGAAGTCATTGAAATGAAGAATCAAGTCACAAAATATCACTTTCACATGTTTTGTGATTGCTGAGAAAAATCGAAATCTCTGCGACCCAAGTCAAGTCTTACTTATCAATTGTGAATAAGAAAAAAAAAAGAAAAAGTTTCCAATGCCTCGCAGTTTAGCAGTAAAATATGCTCTGTACAGTATAGAATACGCAATCAGTGAATGAATGTTGTGCTTTAAAGTGTGTCAGAATGGAAGTACCGTTTGCAAACAATGATGAACTCATGAAATTATCAAGCACGAAAAATTATAGAATAGAAAAAAATACCTGTCAACTCCGTGTTGGACCACGTATCGGTGTAGACAGATTTGTATAAACATACCAAATTTCATCTTTATAGCCAGACTAAAACGTCTTTGAGAAAAATGGCTGTGATATACCGACAGATATGGCGTAACTATAAGGGTTAGTAGTTTGACTACGGAATCCTAAAAAGTATATTGATTACAAAGGGGGGGCTGTGAATATTTTTGATGTGTAACATCTTTGCTCTCGCTTTCCTGCAATTTGTGGGAGTGATTTCGTGAAATGGGACGGAAATGTGTAACAGGAAACGCGAACGTTTTTTAATTCTCGAAAACTAAGGTTGTCTTAGCCATGCCGCCTAGTGTGATGGCAAAGGCAAAGATGACATACTAACTCTATTCGAAGGGTCGGCCCGTGAATGTACGACCCGATAATTAATTAATTTCACAAGTATTTTGTCACATGTTACACATCATATGCGAGTACTGTAGGTCTCGTTTTTTTTTTCTTTTCATTAAAACACTTTTTATTTCTATAATATATTTTGTTTTAGAGATATATACTATTTATCTTAGTGAAATCACGATTACAACTAGATATGAATACAAGTACATTTGTATTGTATTGTTATAACAGCAGACAAATAAACTTTATATTATTATAAGTTCTTTATAAATAACAGCGTTTCCAGTACATTCACCAGCATTAGGATGTGACTATCGACGGCTTGCAAAAATATCTGATCATTGGTGGAAGGCATATGTATATATGACGATCTAACACGGTATAAGCAAAGTATATAATATTAGTACTAACATACAGTATGGACACTCCCTGCCGCTCTCTAGATTCCGACCTCATCCCCTCGTCACCCAGATTGATACAGATTGGTTACAGTTTGGTTGTCGAACGTATAGGATTTCGCCGCCATTTTGTTATTTCCGTCATTCTTTTTTTGAAATGTCATTTCTGGCCCGTTGTATGAAGTGTCCAGGGTGTGGTATAAGCATGTGATGATTTGTGGCCGGTGTAAATATCGATTTCGGAAACGGCATGAGTATTTGACACCAGGCCGCTTCAAAATATCTAATATTCCTTCCACCAGTGATCAAATGTTTTTGCAGTGCTGTCCATAGTCATATATTTATGCTGGAGACTGTACCTATTATTATAAGGTTAGGACGGTCATAGAGGTCACTTCGAAACGAATCCATTATTTTCAATTTAGCTCAGAGGATCTTTCATTTTTGCTCTTTTTAAAAAAAAAAACTTTATCTAGACTCTTGGGGAAAATCGCGTTAACATTTTCTTACAAAACGCTCTGAAAGGCTGAGTTGGTCAAAGTTTCGGCCGGGGCTTTGTTACGGCCTAAGTTTCGTCACGAAGTTGTGTCAGGACCAAAGTTCATGTTATACATCACTAATATTACTAAGTATCTGAACATTAAACTATGTTAGTACTTATACATATAAGGTCTAACAAAATTAGCTGAAACTATTTTAACTGGTGCTCCTAACCATGAAACTAAACAACTTTCTAACTAACTAATTCGATCAGCTGATCAGCCAACTTAGTATGGGAAGTTCAAATTTTTTTTGAGATTTGACTATGGGTTTCATGGGGAAAGTTGTTCAGTTTCATACCCAGAGGCACCACTTAAAATAGTTTCAGCTAATTTTGTTAGACCTTATATATCGCAGCCATCTAGTTGAAACTGCCATTTGTTTGAGGCTAGCTCGTTGATTAAATGGCGACATTCAGTTGAATGACTAGGCCGAACGTTGATTGAACAAGCGTCACACAACCTTCAACTAGTTGGCTGATTGTAAGCTAGGCCGAACGTTGATTGAACAAGCGTCACTCATTGTTTAATTAGTTGTCTGATTGTAAGTTAGCCCTTTGAACATGGCGGACGTAAAATTACATATAGGGAGTTGGCATAATTTTAAATAAACTGTAAATGAACGAGCAAAGCGAGCGATATTAGGTTGGGTCAGGTTTGATTGATTAATGATTACACAGTCCAAGAGCCTGGCGTAACGAGACTCCTCCCTATGGGTAGCAGAATGCTTCGCAGGAGAAGAAATCATCGGTTTTTTATTCGGAGTTTAATTCGAAATATCCCATTGAACGACTTGGCTAAAGGACGTTTAGCAAAGTCGTTGAACGTTACATTTAACGACTTGGCCAGTTGTCCTTTACCATTCAATCAACGGGCTAGCCTTTCAATCAAATGACGGATTTTATTAAATGACTGCGACATATATACTTTGATTATACTGAATAACTAACGAAGCAAAATAACCTTTGTAGATACAATCTTCCTTGTTTTCATAATTATCTAATTTAATTTCATTTGACATTTTTCTACAGATTTTTTTTAAAGTATATACGTATTTGTGGTCTACGTATTTGTTTGTCTACGTATTTGTTGGTCTACGCATTTTTCGGTCTACGTATTTGTTGGTCTACGTATTTATTTGTCTACGTATCAAGAATAACGTAGGTACAAGTAAGTACATAAATATTTACTTTAAAGTTACACATATTCTTAAATCTTTATCCTACCTGACCTAAGCAAATAAAAGTACCCTACGTACCTACTATGTTTCTATTAAGTATATTTTTATATAATAGTCAGTCAAGCTAACGTTAATCGTAGCTTGTTACCATTAGACAGATGGTCATGCGCATTATAATTGCAAACATTAATTCTGACTTATTGCCCTATTGTGGAAGTTTTGGCATACAGATCATGGATCATCAAGTTTTATTGGAGGGGAACTCAAGAGAGACACCAATAAATTTTCAACTATGACGGATTTAATCGCTTGTATGAGCATTTTTTAACAGTTGATATCTCCTAGGAAATTAATTGTCAAACACAGGATGTCAGGACAAAAAAACATTTTTGGAACCCCAACAACAGAATTGAGTGTACCAAATCACTGATATGCTTACAATAAATATAGTTAACTAACCTTTACTTTTAAAGTACATCAGTGTTAACAGCTTTGATGTGTTCTGGCTTGATAGCCAGATCCCCATTGCGTTGGGGAATCTTGATAAGCTCGCTTCCATCTTCGGCATCATTGTCACTTACCATCAGGTGAGATGATGCCAATAGCTTATCAATTATGGATAAAAAAAATAAACATGAAATCATTTTGCAATTTTAAAAAAAGATAAGATAAGTTAATTATATAGGTACGCTCGCAACAAAAAGAAATTAAAGTAAAAGAAGGTTTTGATAAAGGTAATGTTTATGCATGTTTTTGAAATAATATTGAAATGCTAAAATAATATATAAGTCCAGGTTTTAGGTGTTTTAATTAGGAAAAAAAATATGCTCAGAAATGTCAAAGGCTCAGTGTACCAAATGTGAATATAATTACACGTTCCAAATTCAAAAAAGGCGAGCACAGTGTTTCCTACGATTCTATTGAAAACTAAAGACGATTCCGGTAACTTTATTTCACTTTAAAAGTTCATCAGATCAACTTCAAAATATCAAAAGGATCTATTGTCACCCCGGGAATACGGCTTCATACCAAATTTCAGCTCAATCTGACTTCTGGAAGTCGCTTTTAAATCGTTGGCAAGATTTGAAGCGGACATATATACGAACATTGTAAGGTAAATTAAATCTTGTAATAAAACACATTCCAAAGGTAAACTTTTCATTTCATCTTGAAAATCCTTTTGGAATTTCAGTGAAATTGCAAAGGAATATAATTATATTGTGATCTAACACACAGTATTACGATATGGCTTACAGTAGGGCAACACCTTTGATGTCACACGATGCCGGCACCGGCGTAGGTACTTGCCCATACTAGCCTGTAATCAGCCTAGCAAACTCCACGAGTTGTGCCCCGTCGCCCACTGCCCCGCAAGTACTCTTCGGTTGCTCTGTACATTCGTTGCGCTACTGTAAGCCGCTATATTGTAATACTGTGTCTAACAACTTTAATAATCAACGTTATACACTACTAGCCGTCCGCCCGCGGCTACGCCCGCGTTGTTTTCGGTTTTCCCGTGGTAAAAAGTAGCCTATATCCTATTCCAGGACCTAACCTATAGGTGTGCCAAGTTTCATCCCGATCCGTCCAGTGGTTGAAGCGTGAAAGAGTAACAAACATACATCCATACATACAAACTTTCACATTTATAATATTATAGTAGGATTGTGTTACAACTTTAGTATGGTCACACCCCGGACACTGCATACAAATGGTCGTAAAATGACATTTCTAAAAACAAAATCACAGCGAAATCTCATCCGTTCGAGAACCAAACTGTAACCAATCTGTATCAATTTGGGTGACGAGGGGGTGAGGTCGCAATCTGGAGAGCGGCAGGGAGTGTCCATTCTGTATGTTAGTGCTAAAATATACTTTGTTATGGTAGCCTAGCCCGGTAACACCGGCAGCGCTCTCAGAGCAACCCATGAGCAGCCATACAAAGAGGAATGACGAGGTAATCTGATAACGTCGCGTCGTCGCGACATCGTCCGCTGTTCACTCAGCGACTACCAGAGACCGTACCGTACGCACCACGCGCCTAGGGTTGCCACCTGACCGGACGAATCCGGTCTAGACCGGATTTTAGGAGTATAGACCGGACTCCGCCCTGAAAGTAACTATTTAGTAATCTGTGGCCCTGATTTCATTTGAGACCGGATTTTTATCATGCCAATAAATGACAGGTGAATGTGAAGAATTTTACAGTGACATTTCTACGTAAAAAGTTTTTTTGAAAGCTGCTGCTAGCTAGTGGACAGAAATATACGAGTACAAATTATTTTTAAAATAAGTTAAAATCTACTAAGTTTTATTTTCTTTTTATTCACAATTGGTAAGCCCTTGGCATCATCTCACCTGATGGTAAGTGACGATGATGCCGAAGATGGAAGCGGGCTTACCAAGATTCCCCAACGCAATGGGGAACTGGCTATCTTATCTTCAAAGACCGGACTTTTTCTAGAGAAATCAGGATTTTTTTAACAGTTGCAGCCCGCTTTTCGATTCCAAGTCCTGGTAACCCTACTCACGCCGCGCGTCCTTTGCACGACACTTTCCTGTAACGATAATTTTCATGTCACTAGATTCCACCTTTACGTTCAAATATAGTCTAAGTTATTCGCCTATCTGTGCCTTACAGAAATGGAAAAAGGGGACTAAAATCAATGATAATCTATCTATATAATCTATTATCTATATACATATATACCTATATCTATATATATAAAAGAAAGTCGTGTTATTTACACCATTTATAACTCAAGAACGGCTGGACCAATTTTTACGTTTTTTGTGTTTTTGCATTTGTCTTCGTCCGGAATAGGATAATAAGTATTACAATATGACATTCATCAATAAAAAAAAATATTATCAGTCAAAAAATAATTGGTTTTAGGGTAGGATAGGGTAGTGTAGTGTAGTGTAGGTGTAGTGAAGTTAGGGTAGGGTAGGGTAGTGTAGTATAGGGTAGTGTAGGGTGTGTAGTGTAGTGTAAGGCGGAACGAAGTTTGCCGGGGCAGCTAGTCTATATATATATAAATGAATTGCTGTTCGTTAGTCTCGCTAAAACTCGAGAACGGCTGGATCGATTTGGCTAATTTTGGTATTGAATTATTTGTGGAAGTCCAGAGAAGGTTTAAACGTAGCGTAGGGTAGTGTAGTGTAGGGTAGGGTAGGGTAGTGTAGTGTATGTAGGGTAGGGTAGGGTAGTGTAGGGTAGGGTAGTGTAGGGTAGGGTAGGGTAGGGTAGTGTAGGGTAGTGTAGGGTAGTGTAGTGTAGTGTAGGGTAGTGTAGGGTAGGGTAGTGAGTGTAGTGTAAGGTAGTGTAGGGTATGGTAGTGTAGTGTAGTGTAGGGTAGGGTAGTGTAGGGCAGGGTAGTGTAGGGTAGGGTAGTGTAGTGTAGGGTAGAGTAGTGTAGTGTAGGGTAGGGTAGGGTAGGGCAGTGTAATGTAATGTAAGGCGGTACGTAGTTCGCCGGGACAGCTAGTTATATATAAAATTCTCGTGTCACAGTGTTAGTAGCCTTACTCCTCCGAAAGGGCTGGACGGATTTCCATGAAATTTTCTGCGTATATTCGGTAGGTCTGAGAATACGAGTAAATATAGAAAATTTTTCACCGGGATCTGAACGGGCGAAGCCGCGGGATGATATGATAACTTTGCTATTCATTATACTTGAACATCAAAAATTGTCGACCGACTTCAGGAGGAAAGGAGGAGGTTGTTAATTTTGGTTGTTGACTGTACTCGTGTTTTTTTTTGTTACCCAATTTTTATGATAATTAGGGTTTCGTACACCCAATGGTTGACCAACGGGACCCTAATTACTAAGCCTCTGTTGTCTGTCTGTCCGTCTATCAACAGGCTGTATTTCAAACACTTAAAATAAACACAAAACATAGATACACAAGCTTTTCTTTTTTTACATTTTTGTTTCCCTAATATCTTGTTTACATGTGTTCACATTGTTTATTATCAGACTTTTGTTATGGAAGTGCGAGTCCTCCTGACAAAGGTTTACAAAAAAAACCTAAAAGGAGGTCTCAACCTCTATTTTGAGATGTTGTAAAAGTGACCTAATAAACAATTTTTAATTTTAATTTAATTTTTTTAATGAACCGTAATAGGTACACAGTTGAAATTTTCACAGAATTTGTATTTCTGTAGCCGCTATCGCTATGACAACAAATACTAAAAATTAGAAAAAGTGAAATTGTTTTTTTCTACGTCTTTAAAAGTATTATTATGTATTATTAAGTAGCTCAATCGTAAAAACGGTAATACATGCAAGCGTGAAACTTATTTATAGTACTAATACTGAAATAAAACTACAAATAATAAAAATCGGCCAAGTGTAAGTCGTACTCGCGCTAAGGAGTCCGAAATGAACGACAGAAAAGCATATTTTTGTTGTTCGCGTTGATGTCTTTTGTTTGTAATGTGTATAGGTATCATTGTCCTTATGCTATGTAGTTGTGTGGAGATGTGTGATGGTACGGGAACCCTCGGAGTGCTAGTCCGACCCTGAATTAGGGCAAACGGGCCTTTGTCGACCACGCGAGCCCAGTGCGGGTTGGTCGAATATACACACAACCTCCCAAAAATCGAAAACAACGCGGGCGTAGCAGCGGGTGGCATATTAAAAATAAAAGAAGATTCTGTGACCTTTATTCCACCTCCACAATTCATCATCAGATTAACTCCAAAATACCAAAAGGATCTGTTGTCACGGGGAATACGGCTTCGTTCCAAATTTCAGGTCATTCGGATACCTGGAATTTCGCTCTAAAATCGACCGCAATATTTGAACTAAACAAACCTGCATACATACAAACATAACAAGTTAAATATAGTTATTTATGAATTTTATGATACAAGGGTAGTAAAAAGGTCAATAACAAACGAGTGACATTTGTGAGCCCGAGCCGCAGGCGAGGGTTTACCATCGTCACGAGTTTGTTATTTCCTTTTACACCCATGTATCATACGAAGTTTTTCAATACAGTTGTGAGAAAATAGATAAAATAAAAAAACGACCGTGACAGAAAAACTAAATACATGGGTAGGTACATACCTATCAAGGCTTCAGCAACCAAAGTTCATTTCACGCGACTTGTGGCTTATTTTAAATTTCCGGGGAGTAATCTCACTTTGTTTTTTCTGATACATACACATATGTATATTTTTTATTAAATATATATTAACTATTATAGTATTATTAGTTTTCACAACAGAAACATCTCAATTCAGTTTTAAGAAAATTTCACCAAATTTTAGCTAGCACACGTACGCATGCGTAAGTTTTTTTTTATTATCATAAATAGACTACAATAAGGCTTGGATACAAAACCTCTTTGGAAAAGATGACCTATTCTTTGTTGTAACCGGTTCCACCTCATTCACTTACCACCAGGTGAGATGTTGTCAAGGGCTTACCAATTGTGAATAAAAAAAAATCATATTTTTTCGTTATATAGTTATAGCGTTATGTACTAACCTCACGGAGGAACTACCTATCTCTTTTAAAATTCTCCTTTCAAAAGTTTTAAAGAAGATTCTGTATCTTTGGTTATTATATTTTTTATTTGTTAGAAATGTCTTGTTACTCCGAGCTAGAAATTAAAAAAGTGGTAAAGTAAAAGCACGAGGTCGGTAAAATCAATTTTGCGCACACTTGACTGGCATATAACGAGCAACTGTATTGAAAAAAGCTTTTACAGAATGGTAAATTGTGCCATAAAATTCTGTCAAAATCGTGCCTTTCTGGGTACCACACACGTTTCTCTGGTAAGTAATATAACGCTTGGTTTTCATAATTTTTAGTCAAATTTTACTCGAAATTTTGTATTGTTGATTTTAGTGTTGCGACTTTAGTCTATAAAAAAAATATAAAATCAGGTAGTCAGCTTACATTTTTTTTCGCACTTTTCCAAAAGTTTCGGCGAAAAGCGAAAATGGTACCAACAAGCAAGAGGGATTAAAATTGAATTTTTTACCAAAAACAGTCGATTCTGCTCAGTATATTTCCGAAAAAATGATTACGACATAACTGATGCCGACAAAAAAGACGTCATAAATATGGCATTCTAACCGAGTACTTATATCATAAGGTAGTTTTTTCTATTTCTAGTAATCTATAGTTTTGTCTTTATAACTAAATGATATATGTATTTATATTCTTACAGGTAAATGAACAAGTATTCTTCCTCCCCTCAACCTGAGAACTCAAAAATACAAGCTTCTGAAAGTCACTCATCGTTAGTAGAATCAAGATTAAAATTAGAAATTCAACAGCGAAAAAAGAAAATTAAACGACTAAATGAATCCATTCGAAGAAAGATGCTAAGAATTTTAAATCTAGGGAAACTTTTAGAAAAATTGCAAAATCTTAATTTACTCACAGCATCAGAAGGCATAACATTAGAATATATTAGTATTGAATCTAATGAACTATTAAAGCGTTAGGTACAAGGTACAAACAACAAAAAACGGCTAAGTGTTAAAAACTAAATATTATTCTCTACCATTAAGGCTTTAAGATGACTCAATCCGAGCAGGTTGATACGTGTTAAAATAATATCGAACGTAAGTCTATTCATTTAAAGTTCAAATCAATGCGGGCTTCAACGCGCGTTGAAACCGAACGCCCAATTCTCGATTTTTACATGTTTTGGTTACTTTTCTTCACTTTCAAATAAGTTTTACAAAAATGTGTTTAATTAAAATAAAAGGTTCTTAAATCACCGATGTTTTTGTGTTGGTTTCATTCAACATTAACTGTTTGTTTTTGAGAAATTTTGCATATAATGTACAAAATAGTATATTTTTTTCATATCAAAAGTGGTAATATTTTTTAAATTGTATTCAATTAAATCATTTTTTTATTTCTTTCAGTAATATATTATATTTTTTCCATAGTGATAGCTTTACACAATCTTTCAATAATTTGAATTGAATATTGTCATTTGACCCAACTTAAGACCTTATGGAGGTTCGCCTTGATATTAAATTATTATTCGCCAAAAGTTTAGGGCACTTATTATATGTATCCAGTGTATGACACTTGCCTACCACTCCCCTCCACGCTTAGCAAGTGGTACCAGTGTATTGAAGGAAATCCTGGCTTCACCAAAAAAGCCTGCACTGGGATTTATATTATGGCTAAAAACACGAATCATCCACTCGTTTGCAGCCTCATGTTCGAAGAAATGGCCATAAGAAGGGGGGTAGAGTGGGATGGAATTCCGGCACTGGGAATACCCGATGATTGTTATTAAAGTGAAACTTTTATTACATCGTCTCAATTTTTTTCGTCTATGTGTTGCATGTCGCGTGACGGTCGCTTTTGTCTGACGGTATGATCGTTTCGTCCTCTGTACCGGAGCGAGAGCAGCCATGATCGTTTCGTCCTCTGTAAAGTTTCACTTGTACCGTGGTTTCATAAAACCACACACCTACTTTTTTTTAGCACAAGCCACTAATGTGCTAGAAAAGTTGATCGTATCTGTCCCTTTTGAATAGACTCGATAATTATTCGCCGTAGTTGGGTAAAAATAATATTTTCTCAAACATGCATGGAATTTTAAGCATTAATTAGACAGCCTTCTTCGAGATAAATAGAAATTGCTGTACTGGCCAAATACATGCGAGCAGCGGCCGGCAAAAGTTGAATGAAAATCCTGCAAATAGAACGCTGTTTATTAAAAAAAAAAAGAACACTGGCGCGTGAAAAATTATTACTTTTCGTTGTTCATCATTGATTTTGATAAGTAATTATTGAAGTTTTAATTTCCGCGCATTATTTGAGAAAAGTACTGTACAAGCCTTGGCCACAACTGGGCATTGATGGACGAACGTGTTAATGTGGGCCGAAGCGAGCCGAGTATTTTGCTGGCCGCTGCAGTAATGTACTATTACTTACTTATTTAAATAGTAGGATTGCAACACACCCTGGACACTTCATACAACGGGCCAGAAAGGACATTTCAAAAAACGAATGACAGAACAAACGAAATGGCGGCGAAATCCTATACGTTCGACAACCAAACTGTAACCAATCTGTATCAATCTGGGTGACGAGGGGGTGAGGTCGCAATTTAGAGAGCGGCAGGGAGTGTCCATACTGTATGTTAGTACTAATATCTATGTATATGAAATAAACCTCTATTTCCCTTGGTCATCGCATCACGCGTGAACGGCTGGACCGATTTCGCAAATTCCTTTTTTGTTGAGTTCGTTATTGTCAGGAGAAGGTTCTTATGTAGGGTAGGGTAGTGTAGTGTTGTGTAGTTTAGTGTAGTGTAGTATAATTTAGTGTAGTGTAGGGTAGGGTAGTGTAGTGAAGTGTAGTGTAGGGTAGGGTAGGGTAGGGTAGGGTAGGGTAGGCTAGAGTAGTATAGTGTAAGGTGGTACGAAGTTCGCCGAGAAAGCTAGTACCTATATATACTTTGATTGCAGTTAGAGAATAACACATAATAAGACATTCTTCATGTTTGATACTGAAAAATATAGGCTTTATGGTCCAAGATGAGGGATATCTACAAGGAGCAAGATAAGAATTCTTAATGATTGGAGAACACTAGGGGATTTGCTCGAGCGCCGATTTGAAATCAACAAAATGTAGAAACAGAAGCTTCGGGCTTTCGTGTCGCTGTCGCAGCCTGCTCGTGGAATACAAAGAGCCCCATAGCTGCTGCAGCACGTGACAAGAACGTGTTATGCGTCTAGCGCCAGCGATAACACTGCCGATATTGGATTTCATCGTTTGTCTCATGCTGATGTATCCGTCTGCATAACAAGTCGACTATAAAGTTATGTTTTACATTTGTTTTGTTTCTTGAACAATTGGAAACGCTAAAACCGACTTCCATCGCAACAACTTAGTACAATTTTGCATTGGCTGATTGATTGAAAACACTTTATTGCACAACAGGAAGAAAAACATGCATGGAATATTATTGACGTGACAACGTCTAATAAATGGACGCCGCCTGCACGCACGAAAAAGGATGACTAATTGTCCCGTTACGTTATGACGTTGTCACGTTAAACTATCGTCCGTAAACCGACTTTACAGACAACCATTTATTTTTTGATGTGTAACATATTTGCTCTCGCTTTCCTGCAATTTATGGGAGTGATTTCGTGAAATGGGACGGAAATGTGTAACATGGGACGGAAATGTGTAACAGGAAGTCGCGTTTTTTCAGGCTTTAAAAGCGCGGAAACGGCAAAGGTATCTATGACCATACAGCCTAGTCTGCCGTATCTTTGCCGTCCTTTTTCAGGCTTTAAAAGCGCGGAAAAGATAAAGGTATCTATGACCATACAGCCTAGTCTGCCGTATCTTTGCCGTCCTTTTTCAGGCTTTAAAAGCGCGGAAAAGATAAAGGTATCTATGACCATACAGCCTAGTCTGCCGTATCTTTGCCGTCCTTTTTCAGGCTTTAAAAGCGCGGAAAAGGCAAAGGTATCTATGACCATACAGCCTAGTCTGCCGTATCTTTGCCGTCCTTTTATCTTTTTTGATGTGTAACATCTTTGCTCTCGCTTTCCTGCAATTTGTGGGAGTGATTTCGTGAAATGGGACAGAAATGTGTAACATGTAACAGGAAGTCGTGAAAGCGCGGAATTATATACTTTACGAGAGTCCGACTCGCACTTGGTCGGTTTTTTTCGTTACTGTCAGATCCGCCACCCAGGTACAATATCGTCATCAAATCTAACTAACCTAAAGTATTTTGTCACATGTTACACATCATATGCGAGTACTGTAGGTCTCGCTCGAATTATTTTTTTTAAGTTAATTTTCTAAAAAATAGGTAATACACCGATTTAAACCCGGCAGCGTAACCTGTCGAAAAAAAAATCATGAAAATCATTTCACAATATGCGAAGACATCGCGTAACAAACATACAGTCCAATTGAGAACCTCCTCCTTTTAGGGTTCCGAAGTCAACAAGGAACCCTTATAGTTTCGCCATGTCTGTCTGTCCGTCTGTCCGCGGCTTATCTCAGAGAATATAAATACTAGAAAGCTGTAATTTGGCATGGTAATATAATTTTATACGCCGACAAAGTTTTATAATAAAATCTTGGATTTTCTTATGGCACCTCCCCTACACGTTAAGCGGGGGTGAATTTTTTTTGCTAGCGTACCATCGTTGTGTAGTATCGTTGAATAGGTCTTTTAAAATAAATGAGGGTTTGCTAAGCCCCATTTTTTATTTAGGGATTGGTTTGTGAAATATTAGGCTTTAACTTGGCGAGACTCTGGCGGGGTATATCATACCCACCCACTTATTTAAGTAAGGGTAAGTACTTTACAAAATCATCACCCAAACTATTTGTGGCTTTGAGTAGTTGGAGTTGATGAGTTTCGAGAGAGGGTAGTGAAGTGTTTGCATTCTTAACTTAACCACCGTTTGAGTAGGACATATTTTAGTTATCGTTCGGGCATCTCATACCCGCCACACAGCTCGTGTATAAAATTTGTGCAAAAAAAAACATATAGTGCCGTTTTAGTTTTGTTTGCTTACTTTAAGGTTTTTATCGTAGTTATGAATTGAAATTAGTCACGGAAAGAGCAGAAAGGCGACTGAGGTCCATGTTGGAGGAAGATTTGGTAATTCTACCAACAAGTAGAGCATTGCTTTCAAATCTGAAAATAAGACGATTTTACAAGTTTCTTTTTAAATTGCAATGTTTGTAAGTTGTACGATTCAAAATTTGGAAGCACTTCCCTATGTTCGATAGAGCTGAAATTTGGCATAAAGCCGTATTCCAGAAGAGAATTAGATCCTTTTTGTATTTTGAAGTTGATCTTATGATGAACTTTGGAGGTGGAATTAAGGTCCTTGGATCGTCTATTGTTTTAATAGAATTCTAAAAAATTCTGTAGATTTACTACGCTCGACTTCTTTTTGAATTTGGAAACATGCGTTGTGGGGTCTGATAATGCACGACATATGAATGTAGATAAATGGACTTGAACTGAAATAAAATAGACAAATGCGTGTACCTAAGTTTACCGGTTTTCCGAAAATTATTCACGAGTTTTTGGACTCTCGGTGTATTCATATTAGTGTCCATTAAAACCATTTTGCGTGTTTCATTTCTTTTTACGCGCACAACAAATACCCGTTTAAGTAGTAAAGTTCTTGAGTGGCGGCCACGCACCGGAAGACGTAGCGTAGACAGGCCTCCCAGTCGGTGGCCGACGACCTTGTGAAAGTCGCTGGAAGCCGCTGGATGCGGGCAGCGCGGACAGGTCGTTGTGGAAATCCTTGAAGGACGCCCTTGTCTACAGTAAACGTCTTTCGGCTAATCTGAAGATGATAATATTTTTTTAAGATTCATAGGATAAGTACAGTCAAGGAATTTAATTCCCTACTCATTGCATTGCTTTAAGGTCAAATTCTATTTCAGTAATAGTATTGAAATGTCAGTACGTATTACAGTGTAAACTCTATATAGCGACACTCAAGGGACCGGGCATTTTGTGACGGTATTGCGAGTTTTCGTTATCATCATATCAGCTCATATACGTCGCCACCGAGGGGCTCGAGCCTACCCTGAATTAGGGCGAACGGGCCTTAGTCGACCACGCTGGCCCAGTGCGGGTTGGTCGACTTCACACACAACCTCCGAGTTTCTTCGCAGGTGTGTGCAGGTTTCCTCACGATGTTTTCCTTCACCGTTAAAGCAATCGGTGAGTATATGTACGTAAGTTTCGAAAAACTCATTGGTACATTGGCCGTCCGGATTTGAACCCGGCACCTCTGGTTAGGAGGACCGAGTCGTTACCGGTTGAGCCACCGACGCTTCTATTGAGAGTTTTCGTTATACAGAGAGAAATTAGCGACAAAGTAAACCAAGTGGAACCAGAAAATTTAGATGTTTCAAAGAGTGAATCGTTATATCGAGTGACGTTTTACAGAGTTTACACTGTATTTGACACTTTAAATTACAGTTATATCTCTTTTCGAAACGTTATCATTTGCTTTTCTATGTGTCAGTGTCAATCGAAAATAGCTCTTATGGTGACAGTTTGCTATACGATGTTGAACCTTAGGTGGGTAGGAAATTAAATTCCTTGACTGTACACTTTACTTTCAGTTCATTGATTGCCCAATATTGAGTTTTCCCTGTTCCCTGCCTGCTTAGGATAAATTTTGTTGATATACCTAGGTAAGAAAGAGGGAAACTTCACGCTTCGACAGTTTGCCCTAAATATGCTCAGGTTGTGGAAAACTATTATCACAAATTTTCCTCAAAAGAAAACATTTAAAACTTTCTGGAAGGATTCAAGTTTGACGTTTTTTCTGTGATGCTTTTAGCAAGTTTTCTACTTGTATTTAGTTTTCAAAAGTTCTTCTGTTTTCTGTTGTTACCAGTAACTTTCTCTTTTCTCGATTCATTTCAAGGACTTCTAGTTTCGTTTTTACTTCTGATTCTTTACATTCTTTTTCCAAACTTTACTGTGGGACACAATTTTTTTTTAATTCCACAATAAGAACAAAGAGTATAATTGTAGATAACATAGGTACCTAGACCTACATAGCTCCCTACCTACCCTACCCACCCACATAACTAATACAAGAAATAAGAAAAACCGGCCAAGGGGAGTTAGAACCCCACATAAAGGGTTCCTTACCATCATATTAGACGGCGCTAGTTTCTTTATGTTTAAAAAAACACATTTTAAGTATGGAGACCTCTCTTATTTTTTCACTTTTTCTAATTTTTAGCATTTGTTGTTATAGCGGCAACAGAAATACATCATCTGTGAAAATTTCAACTGTCTAGCTATCACGGTTCATGACATACAGCCTGGTGACAGACGGACAGATAGACAGACATTCCCCTCTTGTATATCTACCACGCTAAACTTCCAGGTTTATGATAAATCGTCCCCACTCACCGACAGCTAGGTCATAAAGTAAGGGCCGCTATTCCTGCCAACACCATAAGGCGAAGGCATGGACCAGTTTCGGTAGGTCTTGCCGCCAAGACGCTTGTCCCGGTACTCTGCAAGGCGAGTGCCTCGTGGGAGAGAACCACTACTTATTGTCCTGGTAGGTCCCAGAGCTGGAGGCGCGCGCACTTCCCGCAATTTTACCCATTTTTCTTGTCGTTGTCTCGTCCACACGTACGAAGTACAGTCAGCTTAAAAACGGATTTGTGTGTTTTTCATTTTTTTTATTTTTAATTGGTAAGCTCTTGGCATCATCTCACTTGATGGTATAAATTATAAACTATAGTTTCTCTAAACTTTTGTAAAAGTTAATATTGTACAGATAGATAGAAGGAATTATTGAAACACCAGGCACATACTTACAGTTATTAAAAAATAGGTACATTATTACAGTCAAACCGCAAATCCTACTACATATAATATTATAAACGCAAAAGTTTGTAAGAATGTATGGATGTATGTTTGTTACTCTTTCACGCATAAACTGCTGAACGGATCTGTCTGAAATTTGGTAGGTAGACAGATTAGAACCTGGATTAACACATAGGCTACCTTTTGTCACGCTTGCGGCTCGCACGCTGCGCACCCTCGAAATGTCATAGAAACGTAGTCCATGCGGGTGAAGCCGCGGGAAAAAGCTAATAATATTATAAACACGAAAGTTTGTAAAAATGTATTGATGTATGTTTGTAACTCTTTCACGCAAAACCTCCTAAACGGATCTGGCTATCATTTGCTAGGTAGACAGATTAGGACCAGGATTAACACATAGGCTACTTTTTTCCACGTTTGCGAGCTGCGGTGCGCGCACTGCGTAAGCTCGAAGAGTCATAGAAACGTTGTCCACGCGGGTGAAGCCGCGGGAAACAGCTAGTAATACTATAATATTACCATAAATACCACAAAGTCTGCAACTATGTTCTGCAATTTTGCTAAACCTGATTCTGAATTAGCTCGTCTTGAAGTAAAAATTCTATAAAAAGTTTTAATACTTTAATTTTGTACCATTACTCAGAATGTAAAGTGTGACAAAAACTCTATCATTTTAAAAGCTTTAGATATAATATTAGTTATATGTTAGTTAGATAGTCTGTCTGTTAGTTTGGGACAAATCTTGAAAGCTAAATTAGAACCACTTCCTGATTTCAGATTGAGCTGAAAGTTTGGAGAGCAAAACATGGTTTGCTAAGTGACGTAATACTAATTCCAATATGGCGGACTCCCAAAGATGGCAGGTCAGTTTTTTTTATGCACCCTTTTGATATGGGTATCAAATTAAAGGATTTGGTAAGAAGAAACGAAATAATTAAATTATTTTAAAATAAACCTTGTACCTCAAAATTATTTTTATGGTTCCATAGTACAACAAGGAACCCTTATAGCACAGTATATATATTAGTACTAACGCTTATAGTTTCGTCATGTCTGTATGTCTGTCTGTCCGCGGCCTAGCTTCTAAATTCTTAATAGTTAAGAGCTTACTGTAAAAAGAGATCTGTAAAAAATTTGGAAAAAATCTTTATTTATAAGGGTACCTCCCCTACAAAAGTATAGTGGGGATGTTTTTTTTTTTCATCAAACCCAGTCTTGTGGGGTATTGTTAGTTACAGCTTAAAAAATAGTTGTGAGTCTTCTAAGACCATTTTATAATTTAGGGTTCCGTTTTCGAAAAAAAAGGCTCGAAGGTGCTAAATTTTGTTGGAGTCGAGTGTCCCCACCCCCTAACAACTAAACCGCTGTATTTGAAAATCAGATATGGACGTGATAATGGCAACTACGTAACCCTACATTGCGCGTGGCCCGACACGCACTTGGCCGGTTTTTTAAACTTTATTGTTGTACTGGTTAGCTAATACCTACAGTGTAATTCTTCATCATGTTCATTCTTCATTCATTAAAATGGACGGGTTAATTCCTCAATTTTAATTTGATGAGCATAACCTGTTATTGCCAAATATTATAAAGTCCGTTTTATAGTAATACTAGCTGTTTCCCACGGCTTCACTCGCGTGGACAACGTTTCTATGACTTTTCGAGAGTGCGCAGTGAAAAAAAAGTATGCTATGTGTTAATACAGGTCCTAATCTGTCTACCTACCAAATTTCAGACAGATCCGTCCAGTAGTTTTTGCGTGAAGAAGTAACAAACATACACACTCACACACTCACAAACTTTTGCCTTTACAATATTAGTGTGATAGATTGAACAAGAATTCAAAATATTGCCATTAAAAATTTAAAGTTTTTAGATTGATTATTTTTTGTCCGCTCAAATGTATAACTTCTTCTTCTTCCTCTTATGTTGTGCAATAAAGTGTTTTCAATCAATCAATTTGTTTTTTTATTTTATTTTGTCGATAAAATAAAACATAGATTATGGACACAATTGTCACAGCCAAATTGTAGAATTAGTCATTTTCAAAACTGGGCGCCGTTTTGAAAACTACTCAGTAAAATAACTCAGACGAACAGGCGGTTAGGTTAAGTTAGCATGCCTTGTTGTACCGTTAAAAGGAGCCCCGCGAAGCGAAGCGGGGCTCCGTCCGACTCGGTTTTATTTAAGTTTTAAAGTAGTTTTACAATGCGGCGTATACATATTTTTTTTAAATTCTCAATTGGTAAACCTTTGACAACATCTCACCTGGTGGTAAGTGACAATTTGCTAAAGATGGAAGCGGGCTTACCAAGATTCCCCAACGCAATAGGGATAGACTTGACCCTGTGTTATGTCAAGTAACAATAGTAACGGTCCCACTCCCCATAATGATGCTTATGACATACCTAGCTACAGATGAAGATTTTATGACGTCGTAAACTGTCGTGGCCACATTTCAGAGGACAGGACACTGATATAAAGTGTTCCTTTCACGAGACCATTCAACATCATTTATATTAAAAAGCCATAAAGGGGAAGCCACGAGGAAATCCGAGACGACTTAAGGGGAAGAAGCCCGCATCACTGTCAGTTTGTCGACCCTCGCTAAGTATTTGCGGGTCAACTTATCAGGGAGCACAAATCCTATGTACACTTTATTAAAATTTGATGTACTTCATAGGAGCAACGTGTAGCGACGGAATACTCGTAAGATGTAAATTTTAATGAGTTGGTCCTATTTATGTATTAGGTCTGTCCTTACCTATGAAATTGCCGATTGTATAAAAAAATTTAAAGATGAAAATTAGTTATTAAAACAAAATTTAATGTATTAAGTCTTTACCTATGTATTAAGTCTTTACCTATGTATTAGGTCTTTACCTATGAAATTGCCGATTGTATAAAAAAGTTTAAAGATGAAAATTAATATTAAGAACAATAGTTACTAAAACAAAATTTATTCTCAAAATAGCATTAGACTATTAGAAATTAAATGGTGGTTAACATATGCTTATTGTTTAGATATTTTAAGAGCACGGTGGCTTTAACCCCGTGAAGTCGGGTTTGTTCACCTGAAAACATCGCCTTTATTGAGGGAAAAAATACACATTATTAATTTTAAAGCTCTAGAGTTATTGCAGCAGTTTCTTCGTTACTAATATCGTATTGGGAATACCCCGCATAAGATTTCGTCACTTTTAGGAAAATTCAAGAAAGTTAACTAGTCTAATAAAAATTGCCCCATCTGACCATTAAGAAAATGCCTTTATTCCATTCAATTGGATTGGAACATGAAAGACATTGCCACTAGTTACTAATAAATAGATCATAAGTAGTGTCACCATAATGTCAGTATTAAAAAACAATAACTTTTTTATTTTCAATCAAAATTGACATTGAACTTCAAAAACTGAATCGGCAATTTCATACTTATTATTTTTGTAAATGTAGTGTGCGACTTCCTCCAACTAGGAGGAGCGATAGGTAACTTTCGCAAAGTTGCTGGCGACAGCTGGGTGCGCGGGGCCAAAGCACAGTATAGGTAAGTGACGACTCTTGTGGGAGGCCTATGTCCAGCTAACATGGGCTGATGACAATGACTTGTGATCAAATCCTTTATTTTTTAATAAAATTTTGTTAGTTATAAATATTTAGCTGTAAATCTTCCGAATACTATAGTAATAAAGTAGGTCATAAAAATAAATAAATAAATAAATCGGCGATACCAACACATATTCTGTGAAAATTTGAACTGACTAACTGTTACAGTTTAAAAGATACAGCCTTTAAAACACAAACAGACAGACAGACAGTGTAGTTTTAGTACCTAATATGGTTTCTCCCGAGGATGGAACCCTAAAAAACCTTAGTTCGGTCATCATCATCATAATATCAGCAGAAAGACGTCCTCTGCTGGACAAAGGCCTCCGCCAAAGATTTCCACGACGACCAGTCCTGCGCTGCCCGCATCCAGCAGCTTTCCGAGATTTTTACCAGGTCATCGGTCTGCCTACCTACGCTACGCGAGGCCTGCTTACGCTACGTTTTCCAGTGCGCTGTAGAACGACTTGGTAGGTAGGTACGGTAGTGGGCGTGGCTTTAAAAAGAAGATGCGTGCTACACAATTTAATTTATTTGAATAAGAGGACCTAAAAAGAAATAAAAGAGAATTAGAAAACATTATACCCATTAAATTTACATTATACACGAACGAATTATACATTTATTATATCAGCTCATATACGTCCCCACCGAGGGGCTCGAGCCTACCCTGAATCAGGGCGATTAGGCCTTAGTCGACCACGCGGGCCCAGTTCGGATTGGTCGACTTCACACACAACCTTCGAGTTTCTTCGCAGGCGTGTGCAGGTTTCCTCACGATGTTTTCCTTCACCGTTAAAGCAATCGGTAATGATATGTACGTAAGTTTTTGAAAAACTCATTGGTACATTGGCCGTCCAGATTTGAACCCGGTACCTCTTGGTTAGATGGACCGAGTCGTTACCGGTTGAGCCACCGACGCTTCATATATAATTATACATATTATAATTAAATTATACATATACATATTAAAAAAAGGTCATATGAAAAAAGAACGAATAACAGCGTACCGCATCACAGCGCGGTCGCCACTCGAGAACTTTACTACCCCAACGGCCGTTTGTTCTACGAGCTATTTGCCCTGTCACTGCCACTTCAGTTAAGCGATTCTGTAAGCTAAGTCGGTTACTTTGTTCAGTGTCTTAATCTAATCACACTAATATTATAAAGGCGAAAGTGTGTGAGTATGTGAGTGTGTATGTTTGTTACTTCTTCACGCAAAAACTACTGAACGGATCTGGCTGAAAGGTAAGTAGACAGATTAGAACCTGGATTAACACATAATAGGAAACAGCTAGTAGATATTGTAAGTGTCAGTATCGCTTCCGTTTTAAAAATAAACTTGGACAAATTGTGTCAAAGAAGTACGTTAAAAGACGTTGGGTCGCGGATGCCGTGCCTCTTGCTCAGTCATGAACATACATACAAGGGACAGGTGGTGTGACGCAGGCGGAATACGAATGAGAGTGGGGGGGGGGGGGGGGGTTGAGTCACATCACGGAGCGCCGCCCGCAGCCCGCATGGGAGTTTATTGAATTCCATCAAATGGTTTCGTCACCTAGAGAAACTCTGCAAGCGTGATGTTCGTAAAGGAATATCTCAGAGCGCCAATCATCCGTTAAAACAAGGGATCCAAACACTCTCTGTCTGTTTTTTTTTGTGTGTGTGTTACCTCAGAACTTTTGACTGGGTGAACCGATTTTGATGATTCTTTTTTTATTCGAAAGCTAGTGCTCTCCGTGTGGTCTCGTACAAATTTCATTAAAATCTGTGTAGTACTTTATTAGAAAATTAACAAAAACCAAAAATAATAATGCAAAATTGTTCGAAGTTTAACGTGTTTAGTGTTTTCATTTAGGTATATATCTAATGTACTGGAAGAAACGGTGGGACAACGAGTTATGATATTTTAGTATAGTGGGACCTCGAGTCCGGTGGGACCTACAGTGCTATGCCTAGAGTCAGTTACCGCTTTATATTATAAAACTAGCTGAGCCCGCGACTTCGTCCGCGTGGAGGTCTTGAATTTTCCCACGGGAACTTTTCTTTTCCCCGATTCGTATAATTTAGGAATCTTCAAGTCGAGAGTGAATAGGCACTATTTGAGCTTGCGTGTTACATCCTTGGCTGCATCGGCACTTACCATCAGGTGAGGTGCAGCCAAACACATTCAATTTTTTTAATTAAAAATAAAAACTTGAATTTTCCGGGATAAAAAGTACTCCATATGTTAACCCGGGCTATAAGGAACCACCATACAAATTTCATCAAAATCGGTCAGGTAGTTTTTGCGTGATGCGCGAACATACAGACAGACAGACAGACAAAAATTCCAAAAGTTGTTGTTTTGGCTTCTATATCGTTAGTAATGTCCACCACAGTTATTATTTTCCAAAAATATTTCATGTACAGACACGGCCCGTTACAGTTTTATTATACAGTTTTATCTAAATATATATAACTCAAAGGTGACTGACTGACTGACTGACATAGTGATCTATCAACGCACAGCCCAAACCACTGGACGGATCGGCTGCAATTTGGCATGCAGGTAGATGTTATGACGTAGGCATCCGCTAAGAAAGGATTTTGGGAAATTCCTACGGGAACCGCAAAAATCGGGATCTGCGCGGGCGAAGCTGCGGGCATCCACTAGTTATATTATATGTATTATTATATAACTATACAATAGCAGAGAACAGGCAGAGAAGCCAAAACAGTTTTCTTGTACCTACATGGTACCGTTAGATAGATATATATTCTAAGCCCCTTGTAGAATACAACCTTATCTAAAACTGATTTACATTCGTCAAGTGTTTTAGCGAAGTCGAAAGGACTCGCTGTTGTCCGATCCGTTTACACCACTACTCACTATCAACAGCCGAAGGACGTCCACTGCTGGACATAGGCACCCCCAAGGATTTCCACGACGACCGGTTCTGCGCTGCCCGCATCCAGCGGCACCACTACTACTCACTATACCTACTTTGGCGATAACCTAAAATAATTGAAAACGCTACACACGTTAAATTAAAAAACCGACTTCCATCGCAATAACTTGGTACAATTTAGCATTGTTATTTTTGGTTTTTGTTAATTTTCTAATAAAGTACAGTACCGATTTTGATAAAATTTATATGGGACCAACTCAGGAGCATACCTTATCGACTAAAAAAGAATCATGAAAATCTGTTCACAGTCTGCAAATATATCGCGTAACAAACATACAAAAAAAACTTACATTCGAATTGATTTACTCTTTCTTTTTGGATGTCGGTTTTAAATATGATATGTATCTAGTGATCATTCTTCATAATATCCAAAATAAGGAATTTCACATTTAGAGAATTGATTGAAATTGGTATAAGATAGTGTAAGATTGTCGCAAAACCAGTTAAACTATTTAAAAAGTTAAACATGGAGTCTTAATTCATAAAAAACCTTGTAAAATTTCAAATTTGCGCGATTACCAAAACTAACCAATCTTAACGGTTATATTACAGATTTTCGTTACTTTTGACGTCAAATACTCCTAAACGATAGAAAAACCAAGGTTGAAAAAAATACCCTTATTGTTGACGATGTTCCTTAAAGTCAAAAGCTATTAGAAAAACGACGGAGCAGTTTTGGCTCGATAGAAAAAAATCCCAAAGATAGGTCTACATCGTTACTTTCAACTCCAGTTATATGAAATGTAAATTTTGAAAAATACACAATAATATTTTATTTTATGAAAATACAAAGTGAGTATGTAATATTATTATTTTTTATACTTTCATTGTAGTTTTTAATTGACACGAAAAACCATTAAAAATGTGAAAAAGTGTGGTATTTTCTTTACTCTTTACACGTAAAGAAGAAGACAGAGACAACTGTTTACGAAGTAACTATTTAGTAATCTGTGCAACTGTTCCAATCAATATCTCGCCTTAACGCGTTATGTCAAAAACGCATAAAGATCTCATTCTCAAGTTTTTTGAGGAACACGACAAAATTTAGTTATAATTTTAACATCTCCCGGGGCTCGATCATTGATGTCATCATGTAGTAGGTACATTTCCTAAAGTATAACAACAAAAAAACGAGACCTACAGTACTCGCATATGATGTGTCACATGTGACAAAATACTTATTAAATTAATTAATTATCGGGTCGTACATTCACGGGCCGACCCTTCGAATAGTAGTATGTCATCTTTGCCTTTGCCATCACACTAGGCGGAATGGCCATGACAACCTTAGTTTTCGAGAATTAAAAAACGTTCGCATTTCCTGTTACACATTTCCGTCCCATTTCACGAAATCACTCCCACAAATTGCAGGAAAGCGAGAGCAAAGATGTTACACATCAAAAACAGACCAATGTGAGTCGTACTTACTCTAGGAAGTCTGAACTGAATGAAAAAACGGTGATAGTGTTTTGTTTTAAATGAATAGGAACCTATCACTGTTATACTTGTATGGAGAGGTGTTACAGTAGTGGTACGGAATCCTCGGTACGCGAGTCCGACTCGCACTTGGCTGGTTTTTATGTGTAAGTATAACGTATTGCGGAGAAACAATGAAAAATACGTCTCGTTAGTAGGAAATCGATATGAATGTGAAAGTTTGTATGTATGGATGTTTGTTACTCCTTCACGCTTCAACCACTGGACGGATCGGTATAAAACTTGGCATACATATAGGTTAGGTCCTAGAAAAGGACATAGGCTACTTTTTACCCCGGAAAAACATCTAATACTCACGGGAAAATCGAAAACAACGCGGCCGTAGCCGCGGGCGGAACTGCTAGTTCATTTTATAAAAGTAAATCATTTTCGAAAAAAAAAAATTAGGTACAAGTTTTAATTTTATTTAATAAAGGATTTTAATATTTTTTTGAGTCGTCCCGTCGTAACTTTTTCACTTGATGCCCATATCATGGGGGTGCATAATTACACTTACACCTACGAGTAGCTAACCATGCATTGTTCTCCAAACATAATGTGTATGCAAAGTTTCAGCTCAATTGGAAACCGAAAAGTGGTTCTAATTTAGGTTCCAATCATCTTCATATCACCTTGTATACGTCCCCAACGAGGGGCTCGAGCCTACCCTGAAATAGGGCGATCGGGCCTAAGTCGACCACGCGGGCCCAGTGCGGTTTAATGGTTCCAATATTTTTTTCTTCCAATATTTTTTCCAAACTAAAAAACAGACTAACTAACTATCATATCAGCTCAGATACGTCCCAACCGAGGGGCTGGAGGCTACCCTGAATTAGGGCGATCGATCGGGCCTTAGTCAACCACGCGGGCCCAGTGCGGGTTGGTCTACTTCACACACAAACTGCGAGTTTCTTCGCAGATGTGTGCAGGTTTTCTCACGATGTTTTCCTTCACCGTTTAAGCAATCAGTGAGTATACGTACGTAAGTTTCGAAAAAATCTTAGGTACATTGGCCGTTGTGATTTTGAACCCGGCTCCTCTGATTAGGAGGACCGAGTCGTTACCGGTTGAGCCACCGACCCTTAAAAAAACTACTCAACTAACTAACTAACAAGGAAAGTTATAAAGCTTATAATAAATAATTATGTCCTTAAAACCATTTGGTATTTTTGTCGTTTGGCGGCAGTTATTAAAACGAGTACAATACATCTAGGGAATATCTCAGAGCGTCACCAAAATGCCGACCTCTGAGTAAAATGAGTTATACACGCAACAATTTTCATTACAACATTTTTTGTCAAGTTATAAAAAGGTCGCTTCTGTATTGTAGCCATTATTTAAATTTGACATTCATCGCATTGGTGTGTTCCCGCATGGAGATAAAATAGCCAATTCCTCATTGCGTTGGGGAATGTTGATAAGCCCGCTTCCATCTTCGGCATCATCGTCACTTACCATCAGGTGAGATGATATCAAGGGCTTATCAATTGCGGATAAAAAAAATTGTTCATACTTGAACCGGTTTCGTAATCATCTTCCTTACTTATATTGATTGTGGAATTGTGCAAGAAAAATCATGAAAATGTTCCATCAGGAACACCGAAAAAAACATCGCAAGTATAGAATATTATTTAGTTTAGTACGGAAGGTAACTTTTCGGTGTTCCATCAGGGACCTACCATCGCTAGTATACAATATTATTCAATTTGTGTGGAAGGTAACTTTTCGGTGTTCCATCAGGAACCTACCATCGCTATTATACAATATTATTCAATTTGTATGGAAGGTAACTATTCGGTGTTCCATCAGGAACCTACCATCGCAAGAATACAATATTATTCAATTTGTATGGAAGGTAACTTTTCGGTGTTCCATCAGGAACCTACCATTGCAAGTATACAATATTATTCAATTTGTATGGAAGGTAACTTTTCGGTGTTCCATCAGGAACCTACCATTGCAAGTATACAATATTATTCAATTTGTATGGAAGATAACTTTTCGGTGTTCCATCAGGAAGCTATCATCGCAAGTTTACAATATTATTCAATTTGTATGGAAGGTAACTTTTTGGTGTTCCATCAGGAACCTACCATCGCAAGAATACAATATTATTCAATTTGTATGGAAGGTAACTTTTCGTTGTTCCATCAGTAACCTACAATCGCAAGTATACAAAATCTCAATTTGTATGGAAGGTAAGTTTTTGGTGTTCCATTAGGAACCTACCATTGCAAGTATAGAATATTATTCAATTTGTATGGAAGGTAAGTTTTTGGTGTTCCATCAGGAACCTACCGTTGCAAGTATACAATATTATTAAATTTGTATGGAAGGTAAGTTTTTGGTGTTCCATCAGGAACCTACCATCGCAAGTTTACAATATTATTCAATTTGTATGGAAGGTAACTATTCGGTGTTCCATCAGGAACCTACCATCGCAAGAATACAATATTATTCAATTTGTATGGAAGGTAACTTTTCGGTGTTCCATCAGGAACCTACCATCGTAAGTATACAAAATCTCAAATTGTATGGAAGGTAAGTTTTTGGTGTTCTATCAGTAAGCTACCATCGCAAGTATACAATATTATTCAATTTGTATGGAAGGTAACTTTCGGTGTTTCATTAGGAACCTACCATCGCAAGTATACAATATTATTCACGACACGCGGCCGCGGAGGTGGGATAGCGTTATACCAATATATACTGTGGTTATACTCTGGGCACATATAATATGAAATATGGCATATTTTTTAAGTTAATAAGTGTCGTTGATAACAAAAATTTGGAAAACACCTTAAGAGGAAACGCTGTCTAAAGAATAGGTATTTGAATAAAATGTTGTTGTCTCCCTCCCCTATACCTCTGTATATACAGCAAGAAAGAGAGAATCGCTGCGCAGAGCGATTATAGGCACTAAACTCGACCAAAACGGCATTTCGCAGTCCCCTATTTCCTGCTCCAAAATTTAAGCATATATTTTTTTAAATAATTAAAAAAAGTCTTTACTCTATGTTTTTATTTAATTGTTAATATGCGTATTATTTTTTTGGTGGGTGTCTGAAAATGACGTTTAAATTTTTTAAAATTTTTAAAGGCTCCTACTTCCTAATCATAATTAGAATATGGGAAAAAACAAAACATAGTGGCATGGCCATATTAGATATAAATTTGATGGAAAAGACATTTTGCTCCGATGTCATTATCCAAGGAGGAAACAGGGGAATACGTTTGTATGGAAAAAATGGCGCCCGCGTTTCCTTTTAAGCGCTATTTAAGAGAGCATTTTTTCACTTTTTTTTGTATCTGAGGTACACTTGAAATTTTAAATTACAAAAATTTAAAAAAAACTGCCCCAATTAAAAAACATATACTCATTCATCCAAATGGGTCCAGCAGATTTGCGCGAATCAGGGATATGGACACACACATACGCGCTCATTTTTTTCTCGATTACTTTTTTGGTATCTATGTAGGTATAAGTAATATAATAAAAGTGTATTCTCGTTACAATCTCGTAGTACCTACAGTTTTTCGGTTTTTAGACGTAGTAAAAATTGAGTCTTTTTGTCAAACAATTTTTTCAGAGGTACCTGAGGTGCCTATTATAATAGTATATATTATGCAACTAGTGAATAAAGGACGGATTTAATCACGAGCAAGTGAAGGATTCTAACAACTGAATAACGACCGTAGGGAGTGATTCATGATGATTGAGTCAGGAACGCAGCGAGTGATTCAAATATTAGAATCCTGAGCGACGCGAGTGATTCATGGCCCTCGATATAAATCCGTTTTATTCAAGAGTTGCATACTATACTTTAGGGTGTCAATTAAATGGTTAGCATAGTATTGTTATTTCTGTGAGCAGAAAAATATAATCGGTGAGCAGAAATAGCTAATTGGTCAGCAACTCATGGTCAGCAAACATTTCAAAATCAATCAGCAATTTATGTCATTCTGGATGGCTGTAATTATTTTAAACATCCCCGTACTACACTCTTCCTACAGTGTTGAGTGGTCGACGGAGCCCCTTCGGGGCTCCTACTTCTGTGTTCTCATGTTAAACCTAACACTACGCACAGTCTCCGAACCTAACGGATCCGAGTCGGGGTGCTCCGCAAGTCCGAGCTCGCTTCGCTCGCTCCCGCTTCCATTTAGAACTCCCCGTACCACACTCTTCCTACAGTGTTGAGTTGTCGACGAAGTCGGACCCGCGTGCTTTCCCCGCCCTGATACTCCCACATCCCCCTGGGATCCCGAAGGTTTGTTGGGGGTTTAAATGGGTGGCGGGGGCTACGCCCCTTTTTCAACAAAAACGCAATCCAAGTAGTTATTTTGCTCACCATGTTTTAAATATGCATACCAATCAAATATACTGCTTATAGACATGTTTTTCTGCCGCTCAATCATGAAATCTTGCCGCTCAAGTAGTTATTTTGCGGACTGAATGTTTATTATGCATTTCAAATATATATGTATCCTATACTTTATACCATGCTCTCCGAGAAAAAGAAAAATTAAAGCGAAAATATACAGGCAGTTGGCAGGACACATAGCTCGTAGAACGGATGGCCGTTGGGGGCAGTAAAGTTTTGAGTGGCGACCGCACACCAGAAAACGTAGCGTAGACAGGCCTCCCACGCGGCGGTGGACTGACGACCGGGTGAAGATCGTGAGAAGCCTGAAGCCGCTAGATGCGGGCAGCGCAGGACCAGTGTCGTGGAAATCCTTGGGGGAGGCCTTTATCCAGCAGTGGACTTTTTTCGGCTGATACGTTAATGATGATGAAGAAAAAAGAAAGGTTAAATTAATTATAATGCTCATTAAAATTGTAACAATTACTAACATTAAGAGTAACTAATTTTCTTTGTTTTCGTACAACTTATAGTATTCAAATTATTAATAAAAAACAAAAAACCCGACTGCGTAAAAAGTAAACTTTGAAAAGTTAATTTAAAATAAAAAAGAAATAAATAAAACCTAAAAAGAGAAAAACAAGTCCTGGAATCTATTTCATAAAGCTACAAGTTACAATTTTTACAGGTGTAAACTGGCAACACTGGGCACATGTATGGGATCTGACAGTAGTGTGGCCAGTTCACATCTGTAAAATTGTAACGTGTAGCTTTATAAAACCGGCCTCCGTAGTCTATAATTCTATTAAATAATATTGAATAAGTACACAATGAAATAGTTTTGTGATCGATAGACACATAAAACAAATAATTAATTATAATGCGGTACATAGCAACTTTTAGCCGGGACCCATTATTGGGAAAATATGATCCGGTCTAGAATTTTAAATGGGTCCCGACTGTAAAAGTTGCTATGTACCGCATTATAATTAATTATTTGTTTTATGTGTCTATCGATCACAAAACTATTTCATTGTGTACTTATTCAATATTATTTAATAGAATTATAGACTACGGAGGCCGGTTTTATAAAGCTACACGTTACAATTTTACAGATGTGAACTGGCCACACTACTGTCAGATCCCATACATGTGCCCAGTGTTGCCAGTTTACACCTGTAAAAATTGTAACTTGTAGCTTTATGAAATAGATTCCAGGACTTGTTTATCTCTTTTTAGGTTTTATTTATTTCTTTTTTATTTTAAATTAACTTTTCAAAGTTTACTTTTTACGCAGTCGGGTTTTTTGTTTTTTATTAATAAACTTTTTTATTTTAAACTTTTTAGTGAGGAGTATAAGATGGTAAATTTCGCAATCTTGTCATTTCATTGAGGGAGTTAATATCGTGGGGATTATTAAGAAGCTTGCGGTGGTCTAAAGTACTGATTATTAATCCATCTAGGGACCTATGCTCCTTTTACACGGGGACAATAGCCGAGACAATCCAGTAAGCCAGGACAGCAAGACAATGAAAAAGTATCGTCTAAATGGGGACAATCCACTAATTGGATTGTCCTCAAGACAATTGACAAGACTACAAGAGTCGAGACAATCCAGTAAGTCAGGACAGCAAGACAATGAAAAAGTATCGTCTAAATGGGGACAATCCACTAATTGGATTGTCCTCAAGACAATTGACAAGACTACTATAGTCGAGACAATCCAGTAAGCCAGGACAGCAAGACAATGAAGAAGTATCGTCTAAATAGGGACAATCCACTAATTGGATTGTTCTCAAGACAATTGACAAGACCGGACAATGAAATAGAACGATTTCAAAAATATAGCCCGCATGGCTAGCTATCACCATCTAATCTAAGTCTTGCCGCCAGACATCGGGGTCGCGGGTTCGATTCCTGGCGGGGTCAACTTTGTAAGAATCGGTTTGGTAGGTGGTGGGGACTTTTTATAGCCCGCCTGGATAGCTACCACCATCTTATCTAAGTCTTGCCGCCAAACATCGAGGTCGCGGGTTCGATTCCCGGCGGGGTCAACTTTGTAAGACTAGGTTTGGTTGGTGGTGGTGCATTTTTATAGCCCGCCTGGCTAGCTACCACCATATAATCTAAATCTTGCCGCCAAACATCAAAGTCGCGGGTTCGATTCCCGGCGGGTCAACTTTGTAAGACTAGGTTTGGCTGGCGGTGGGGCATTTTTATAGCCCACCTGGCTAGCTACCACCATCTAATCTAAGTCTTGCCGCCAGACATCGAAGTCGCGGGTTCGATTCCTTTCGGGGTCAACTATGTAAGAATCGTTTTGGTAGGTGGTGGGGACTTTTTATAGCCCGCCTGGCTAGCTACCACCATCTAATCTAAGTCTTGCCGCCAGACATCGGGGCCGCGGGTTCGATTCGCGGCGGGGTCAACTTTGTAAGACTCAGTTTGGTTGGTGGTGGGGCATTTTTATAGCCCGCCTGGCTAGCTATCACCATCTAATCTAAGTCTTGCCGCCAAACATCAAGGTCGCGGGTTCGATTCCTGGCGGGGTCAACTTTGTAAGAATCGGATTGGTAGGTGGTGGTGACTTTTTATAGCCCGCCTGGCTAGCTACCACCATCTTATCTAAGTCATGCCGCCAAACATCGAGGCCGCGGGTTCGATTCCCGGCGGGGTCAACTTTGTAAAACTCGGTTTGGTTGGTGGTGGGGCATTTTTATAGCCCGCCTGGCTAGCTACCACCATCTAATCTAAGTCTTGCCGATAGACATCGAGGTCGCGGGTTCATTTCCTGGCGGGGTCAACATTGTAAGAGTCGGTTTGGTAGGTGGTGGGGACTTTTTATAGTCCGCCGGGCTAGCTACCACCATCTTATCTAAGTACCACCAAGCAAACCGAGTCTTACAAAGTTGGCCCCGCTGGGAATCGAACCCTCGGCCTCGATGTTTGGCGGCATGACTTAGATAAGATGGTGGTAGCTAGCCAGGCGGGCTATAAAAAGTCACCACCACCTACCAATCCGATTCTTACCAAGTTGACCCCGCCAGGAATCGAACCCGCGACCTTGATGTTTGGCGGCAAGACTTAGATTAGATGGTGGTAGCTAGCCAGGCGGGCTATAAAAAGTCCCCAACCAAACCTAGTCTTACAAAGTTGACCCCACCGGGAATCGAACCCGCGACCTCGATGTTTGGCGGCAAGAGTTAGATAAGATGGTGGTAGCTAGCCAGGCGGGCTACAAAAAATCCCCACCACCTACCAAACAGATTCTTACAAAGTTTACCTCACCAGGAATCAAACCCGCACCCCGATGTCTGGCGGCAAGACTTAGATTAGATGGTGGTAGCTAGCCGGGCGGGCTATAAAAATTCCCCACCACCAACCAAACCTAGTCTTACAAAGTAGACCCCGCCGGGAATCAAACCCGCGACCTCGATGTTTGGCGGCAAGACTTAGATAAGATAGTGGTAGCTAGCCAGGCGGGCTATAAAAAGTCCCCACCACCTACCAAACCGATTCTTACAAAGTTGACCCCGCCAGGAATCGAACCCGCGACCCCGATGTCTGGCGGCAAGACTTAGATTAGATGGTGGTAGCTAGCCAGGCGGGCTATAAAAATGCCCCACCACCAACCAAACCTAGTCTTACAAAGTTGACCCCGCCGGGAATCGAACCCGCGACCTCGATGTTTGGTGGCAAGAGTTAGATAAGATGGTGGTAGCTAGCCAGGCAGGCTAAAAAAGTCCCCACCACCTACCAAACCGATTCTTACAAAGTTGACCCCGCCAGGAATCGAACCCGCGACCCCGATGTCTGGCGGCAAGACTTAGATTAGATGGTGGTAGCTAGCCAGGCGGACTATAAAAATGCCCCACCACCAACCAAACCTAGTCTTACAAAGTTGACCCCGCCGGGAATCGAACCCGCGACCTCGATGTTTGGCGGCAAGAGTTAGATAAGATGGTGGTAGCTAGCCAGGCAGGCTATAAAAAGTCCCTACCACCTACCAAACCGATTCTTACAAAGTTGACCCCGCCAGGAATCGAACCCGCGACCCCGATGTCTGGCGGCAAGACTTAGATTAGATGGCGGTAGCTAGCCAGGCGGGCTATAAAATACCCCACCACCAACCAAACCTAGTCTTACAAAGTTGACCCCGCCGGGAATCCAACCCGCGACCTCGATGTTTGGCGGCAAGACTTAGATAAGATGGTGGTAGCTAGCCAGGCGAGCTATAAAAATGCCCCACCACCAACCAAACCTAGTCTTACAAAGTTGACCCCGCCGGGAATCGAACCCGCGACCTTGATGTTTGGCGGCAAGACTTAGATAGCCCTCATAGCAGTTTTGCATCTATCCATCGCGAGAAAAGCGTATAAATCCAACGGTGTAACTGGACTCATAGGCCTACGTGTGAACGACATAGGATTTTCCAATTGTCCTGTCCTATTGTCTTAGTGGCCTGGCGACTGGATTCATAGGCCTACGTGTGAACGACATAGGATTTTTCAATTGCCCTGTCCCATTGTTTTAGTGGCCTGGCGCCTGGATTCATAGGCCTACGTGTGAACGACATAGGATTTTCCAATTGTCCTGTCCCATTGTCTTAGTGGCCTGGCTTACTGGATTGTCTCGGCTATTGTCCCCGTGTAAAAGGAGCATAACCCGGCTCAAAGCTACATAGGCTTGACCTTTCGCAAAAATGCGTGAACTTAAATCGACCACAGCTCGGTCCAAAGTAGTTCCTTGTAACTTATGTACAGTTACACCCCAGCACAATATCATTGGCAACATTTTTCGCTCTATTTTGCCCTGTCCACGAAGTGCATCGAATTCTGTCGTCGATGGTTCGATTCTGACTCCCACTCCAGGGACATTGTTTTTAATAGCTTTGTCGTCAAATTCCACATAAACAGCCTGTGGCAATTCTCCGGGTTCCATCTGGTCTCTTCGAAGAGCTTATATGTCACTACTAGGCCCTCTAACTATCTCTGTGCAAAATCATGTTGATTTGTTGCTTCGTTGCAATCGTTGCAGCGTGAAAGAAGGACACACCAACAAACACACTTTCACATTTATAATTATGGATAAATAAAGAAGACAGGGGCCAACCGATTGTATACCTAAGAACTTTATTACAGCTTTGTTAATATAAGTATTGTTGACAATTTAAGTGAGAATGGTTGCTAACTATCTTTAAACCTTTATAGATCCAAAATGGTTATTCGAAATGAAAAATGATATGGGAAACCTAAAGTTGATTTTCAAATACCTATTCAATGATACCCTACTTAACATAGTTCGTCAACTTTCACTTTTTTTGTTTTCACAATATGGCGTCTGGTTGCCGCCATATTGAATTTTGATTAATGTCATGTCTTTAGTGACACTCACAAGATTAAGACAAATCGATTGACGTAAGAATCATGAAAATCGGCCCACGCGTTTGGTCTCTAGAGTGCCACAAAGGAACAAACATACATACATACATATATAGGCTGATAAACACATTACCCTCCTTTGCGTCGCGCAGTCGGGTAAATAGCGCCAATTTACTAATGAAATGACAGTAGGTAACACAAAATAGTTTTTATTCTAATGCTAAACTCCTTTTCGAAAATATGAAACAATCAAATCTCGAGGAGTTATTTGCACAAGAAGTTTGTATGTCAAATATTGTTTGGTTAAGGAGTTTGTATCGAGTATTTTTTGCGCAAGGAGGTTGTATAGCATTGAGATGGAGGTCGAATATATTGGTGTGTTCTATATTCAAACACCAAAACAATGATTAAAAGAGCTTTTTATTCACTGTTTTCAGTGAATAAAATAAGCTTTTTAGAGGAGCAATGGTATAAATAGTATTTATGTGAACCCCGGGGTATTATTAAATAGTATTTATGTGTACCTCCGGGTATTATTAACTTGGTATTTTTAAATGAAACGTGCTATCTAACAATACATTTTTATCAGATGTTCCGTTCCCAAGACATAGCTCGTCATAGTCGAGTTTTTTAGTTAGTTATTAGTTTATTTGATTGATTGATTGACAACTACAAGTGCTTATTTTTAATTCAAATTAAAGTTATTTTTGTATTAATCTTTATCAATAAAACATTTTTTTTATTTTTATTTTAAAGCAGTTTTTAAAATTTTTGCAAACTACATTATGTGACATATCAAATGAAAGATCTTGTTGTAAGAATTTCAAATGTTTTTTTTTAATAATTTAAAGATAAATAGTTTTGAAGTTATTTAAGAAAATGTACGAAAATTACCATTTTCCCCTTTACCTCCAAAACTACGGGGCCTTAAATTTTACGATGTGCTCAAGTTTTGAGGTTAAATTTTACTATTGGTTAACTGAAATATTTGTTATCCTTTTCTTTAATTTTTTTTTTAATATTTATTGTTAACATAGATATTACCTGTGTTGGGGGTGCTAGTCTCTTACCCATGCTTAAAAAAGTAACAACATATAAAAACCAATGATGAAAACAAAAAATAAAGAGAAAATAAAGTAAACAAAATCAAACACATACTTAACGACTGGTATAGTCTGTGTGTGTTTTAATTCCTTTAAATAATGTTATCATAATGTTATGTTTAATAAATAAAAAAACATAATATAGGTACAGTCACGAGCTTTAATTTGGGACCCACCTAAGGTTGAATATCGTGTAGCAAATGGTCGCTATTAAGAGCTAATATTTTAAGCAGTGTTATACATAAGTCATAATGTTTACCATCGACAACTTAATTTTATGTTTCTAGGGGCAACCGCTCAGTTACGTCAACCGAGCGGAGCGAGGGCAAACGACCATTTCCGATTTTTTCCGAATAATTGTCACTTAAGAAGATAGAAAAGTCTTTTCACCGATCAAAATTTAGATAATATGTCACTTTAAACAGATCAAAATAATTTTCTTGACTGACTCTGACACATGTTCGTGATTAGAAAACCGTAGTGATAGCTTTTTGCAAAGAGGTTATCATTTCAAGGGTCGATTCGATAAGACATTTAAATTTCTTAACTTGACATTTCAACACTATCGGACTGAAGTTTCTACCTTATTGCATTAAGAATGTTCTATGGGTCTCAAATTAAAGCTCGGTGACTGTCCATATTTATGCTTTGGTAAAGTTACTGCCCTAAGCATCATCGGCCCAGTTCCAATAACTGCCGGTAACCTTACACCGCGATAACTATCGCAGTTAACCTTCACAAAGGAAGCTCAAATGAAATTTAACTGTCCGTTTATTGACGAAGGGAGTCGTTGTTGTCTCAGTAATTACGTTACGTCCACAGGAAGCAAACCTTGCTTGGTCCAAGAATCTCCTTTTTATATGCTTTATATTAGCTTCACCTGTATGTAACTGTGGGATCTTTGAACGTGATTTTCACCCACTTCAAGGAGTCGGATTAAATCTTAAATTTGCTCACGTATTAAGACGACGGCAGAAGCCTATTTCTTCTTATTTCTTACGAAAAACGTACATTCGTAACATATTTTTTTTTCATAATTTAATACATTGCAATTGTTACTTAAATCTTTTTGTAACTCTACAGGACTCAATCTTTTTACCCATCGAAGATATATTTTTTAATAAATAGTGTAACTTCTAAAATTAGTTACCGAAAATGGCCATCAGTCTGCCAGTATTTACATTATAACCACGCGACTTGTAGATCAATATATATATTTGCACATGACTATATATCACATTTAAAAAAAAAATATTGTCTTTAGGCACACCCAAAATTTTTTTTATATTCGGTCTTATTAGTTAATTCAAAAAGATTCTTGAAAGTAGCGCTCATAGCTATTGATTTAGGTACTCCCCCTCCAAAATATTTTCGCGGCTGGCGTCACCTTAAAGCAAGGTATTCAATGGAATTTTATTTTTTAGTTTTTTTTTTTTATTCACAAAGAAAATAACCACACTTTTTCAATGGTTTTTCGTTTCAATCAAAAACTACAACGAAAGTATAAAAAATAACAACATTACTCACTTTGTATTATCATAAAAAATATTGTTGTATATTTTTTTTTAATTTATACTTCAAAATCTTAGTCATAACAAGATTTGAAAGTAACGGTATAGACCTACCCTTGGGATTTTTTTCTATCGAACCATAACTGCTCAATCGTGTTTCCAATAGCTTTTGAGTTTAAGAAGCATCATCAACAATAAGGGTATTTTTTTGGTTTTCTATCGTTTAGGAGTAATTGACGTCAAAAATAACGAAAACCTGTAATATTACCGTCTTAAGAACCGATGTCAATACAAAAAAATAATAAAAAATAAACTAATTAGGTAGTTCGGTTTGCTATCAATATTCAAAACGTATATCTAAGTTTTTTAAACTGTCACTTATTTTTGAGGAATAATAGATGTAAGTATCATATTCACAAAACTATAAGGTTTTTACAAATAGTGAATGTTTTTCTTATATTAATAATACGGAATAAATTTGAAGAAGTTTATGAAGGATCGTAAAGCTTTTATAACACCTCGAAGTGTTAAGATGCCTATAAGGCAGCGGCAGCCAATTTCATTTGGGTTGTCTGTAAGCTGTTCTACCACCTTTATAATAAGAAAAGTAAACACTGAACAAAAACTACTTTTTAAGCGACTTCCAAAAAGGAGGAGGTTCTCAATTCGTCTGTATGTTTTTTTTTTATGTATGTTACCTCATAACTTTGGACTGGGTGAACCGATTTTTATTATACTTTTTTTATATGAAAGCTAGTGCTTCTCGTGTGGTTCCATATAAATTTTATCAAAATCGGTGGAGTACTTTATTAGAAAATTAACAAAAACCAAAAATAATGATGCAAAAATGTACTAAGTGGTTGCGATGGAAGTCGGTTTTTTAACGTGTTTAGCGTTTTCAATTATGTCGCACCTCCAGTATGAAAAAGACTCAATTCAAAAAAGCAACTTCTCGGGAAATCGCTAAAAGAGATTGTAAATTTATGCACCTTTATATTCTTTCGTCGATTATTTTATAAATATTTAAGCTAGCATATAAGTTTAAACTGAAAATTTAAAAGAAAAGATTTAGCTATGAATCTGTTGAAAAAAAAAGTTATTAAAAGCGACTATGATAGGAAAAAAAAGTTTTTTTATTATTGAGTCTTTATTAAACCGAATAATACAACAAAAATTTTTAACTGATTAGAAGTTATGTCCTTTTTTGATTTAAAACAATGACTAATGCTTAGACTGTTTACGAGTTATGTCTTTTTAATATTTATGAGACGACATACGTTGTAGTAAGTTTTTGACATTTTCATGATGGAGTCTCTATTATTCTAAAAAAATCAAAGATTTCTATTAACTTTGTGAAAATTGGGTCATAAAAAATGAAAAATGTACAGTATTGTACAGTACATGTAAAACAAAACAGTCATTAGAAAAATAATGTAAGTAAGTTTTCAATCAAAAATATTAATAACAAACACTTTTGGAGCATTGTTGTCTTTACCGCTAGATAAAATCTTAGGCATTTTAAGTTCATATCATGTCAGCCGAAGGACATCCACTGCTGGACATAGGCCTCCCCAATGGATTTCTACGACGACCGGTTCTGCGCTGCCCGCATCCAGCGGCTTCCCGCGACCTTCACCAGGCCATCAGTCCACCAAGTGGGAGGCCTTCCTATGCCAAGGTTTCCGGTGACCATTACTCGAGAACTTTACTACCCCATCGGCCATCTGTTCTACGAGTTATGTGCCCCGCTATGTCGGTTACTTTGGTTCTCCTACGAATCTCATCGTTTCTGATTCGATCACGCAGAGAAACTCCGATCATAGCACGCTCCGTTACCGTTTGGGTGACCTGAGCCTTCTTATGAGGCCCATAGTAAGCGACCATGTCGCAGTTCCGTATGTCATCACTAGCAACACACACTGGTCGAAGACCTTTGTCTAAAGACACTGCGGTATCTGGGACGTGAAGATATTGAGAAGCTTCCCGAACGCTGCCCAGCTTAGTTGGATTCGACGATTGACCTCTTTCTCGAAGTTAGACCTACCTAACTGGACCGTTTGTCCCAGGTACACATATTCGGCAACAACTTAGAATGCAAAACCTCCAAGCGTGTGACACGGACGTTTTTGACATAATTTTCGTCTTGTCCATGTTCATTCTAAGACCTACTTGTTGAGAGGCTCTACTGAGGCCATCGAGCATTGTGCCTAATTCGTCCATATAGTCTCAGCCATGACCACGATATCGTCAGCGAATCGAAGGTGGGTGATGTATTTGCCGTTGATATTGATGCTGAGTCCACCCCAGATTTTAAGTACTTGTAAAAAAATCAACTCTTGAATTTTAATGTTTCATTTGATGAAACCAAGGTCTTAAACCACTACTATTTTCCATAAATTATTATTTATAAATTGTAAACCGTAACAATATTCTGATGTTTAATAGGCATTAACCAAAAGAAATAAAACCTTAAACGAGGTCGTTGATTATAATTAAGGTTTTTTTTAATATCATAATTATAGTAATAGAATTTTTTACGGTTTATTAGAATAAGCAACAAGAAATAAAATTTAAAAAATAAAATAATATACATATACATCGAGAAAATATGTGGCATGCATTATACTATTCTAACCTAGTACTTTTCTTTTTCTCTTATGGGATAGACAGAGTATCTGACTCCTAGAGTGGAGATTCTAACATACAAATTTCGTTTTTTTACTGACATCTGCCCTCATACGAGAAACAGCGCTTCTAGGAGGCCGTGTGTCAGCGGACTGATTGACAGCCTTGCGGGCCAAGTTTGCTCATGCTATTTGGCCACCCGGAACTCTCGAATGGTAAGAGGTCAGTCGAGGTGCGTCGATTGGACAAGCGTTACACCGCATATACATCCAGCATGTGCCTACTGTAAGTATACAGATCATGGAGTGACGGCGTGTGCTGATTTCCAGGCAGGGGGAGAAGCGCCGTAGAGTCGCCAGCAACGCAGAAGGTGTTTCAGCTGCCTAGGGCCGCATATGGTGCGAGACTGCCCTACTGTTCTGCCGATGGCTTTACCACCAGCTCCTGGGCATGAAACGGATTAAAGTGGCCACTCAAGAGCGGAGACAGTCTCTCGTATTGAAACGCGAAAGCAGGGGACAGCGTTCACCTCCTTCACCAAGACAATAAGCTTCTGGATAAGGGAGGAACGTACCCTCGCCGACGTACGTTCCTCCCGCACGCGCAGGATGAGCGTAGGTACGTACGTTATTACAGATCCCCTCCAGCGGAGCTTCGTGAAGCTGAAGCACGGTACCCAACTGGCGGGTGCGACATTTGTACACATGGTCAGGGGCAACACACACACAGCGCCAGGGGCCATACACGCAATACTAGGGGCCTTACTCAAGAGTATTCGGAGTTAGTCAGCACCACGCCGCCTCATCTGAACCCGTGCATCTTTTCACAACTAGCGGAGCATCCCCTCATCTGTCCACGCTCCCCCACCATTTCGCCGTATTCCGATGACATATTACAGACCCCCGAGGTGGCTCAGGTAAGTACGGGGCTCTTCTTTTCAGCATGGAACCCGGCCTGAAACCCCTATCACCGTTCCATGTTAGCCGTACTTACCGTCCTTGCCGCCCAGCTAGTCACAATACTCTTGCCCACTACTAGGAATTGCGCTAGGGGATCAAATGGCAAGAGAATGTCGGTACGAGCTCTGCCAGATACAGAAGCTCAAGGGTGTATCGTCTTAAGTGAACTGGTGAGCAGGCTAGGCTTACATTTAGAGGCAAAATGCCTTAGGCATTGGAGGACAGGTTGCCCCTCTAAGGGGTCAGGTTGACATAATCTTTGAGCTTGACGGCGCTAGAGTTGTTCCAGGCATGTGTTGTCATACGATATCAGCAGTGTCGGGCAATGTGGTGGCAAGTGGCAAAGTTGTGCGAGAGCTGATCACAGGTCTAGAACTCGCGGATCTAGAGTTTGAAGTTCCACGGTGGGTGGATGCGCTGCTAGGTACGCATGTCCGCAGGCTCATGTTGCGGAGCACCATAAGTAGAATAAACTAGTGTTATTTATTTACTAACAGTTAGTATGATATCTGCCTCATGTTTCATTTTCGAACACTTAAAAAAACATACTTATCCAATACCCACGGTCTTGAAACTAGTTAAAACGTTAATAAAGACATGTAGCACAAACATACTCAAAATTTACAAGAATCGAGACTAAAATAGTTCTGGGCAGATAAGGTATTAATTCGTTTTTGAATCAAGGGTTAACCTTCTCGGGAAGTACCCCAGAAGTTATTGGTTAATAACTAAATAATTTTTAATTAGTTTTTTAAAGGAAAAGTATTTTTTTATTTATAAAATTTATATGTCCAAATAAATCTAATAAAATAAATAAATTATGATTAATATCATCATCATCATCATATCAGCCGAAGGAAGTCCACTGCTGGACATAGGCCTCCCCCAAGGATCTCCACGACGACCGGTTCTGCGCTGCCCGCATCCAGCGGCTTCCCGCGACCTTCACCAGGTCATCGGTCCACCGAGTGGCAGGCCTGCCTACACTACGCTTTCCGGTGCGTGGTCGCCACTCGAGAACTTTACTGCCCCAACGGCCATCTGTTCTACAATATTAATATACAATAATAACAATATTTTATTACATTCTCAGGTTGTTTTCATTATGTTGCCTCTTCTTCCTTTCGACATTGTCAGTAAACTTTTTTTAAATTTCGTATATAAATAATTTGTTGTTAAAACGACACATTTACTAATGAACCTCCGACTTCTTATTTCAACTTACTTAAAAACAGACCCAATAATCAATGAGACATATACAATTACACTGTGTTAAATACGATAATGACAAAATTTTGAATAGGTCAAATCAGACCACAATACATAAGTTATTATTCGTTATGGAAATGACTTTAATATAAATCGGTCACTAAAACGAACAGTAACTTCAAAACTAAAATGATGTAAACTTAAATAAGTCTTCGGATTTTTTGGTAATGTCGGAAGAAAACAATCACATATCTAAATCGGTCGTTTTAATACTAAATAAACTAAGGTGAACTTACTGATGGTATCGGTATAAAAACGACTTAATCTGCGTTAGGTCGCTATCTTTCCGTGTGCGTGAAGTCCTCTCCACAGCAATGTCTACACAACACTAAAAGCGTCGTTTTAGAACTGGCCACGCCCCGAAATTCTCCGAGTGGGAAAGAGACCAACACAGCGGTTTTGTCTTGTTCCCGCTCGAATGTGGCTTTTTATTAATTACAGATAGTTGGATGTGATTGTTTTAGGTCTTTTCACGAATATAACTCATTTTTCAAGTTTTTTGAATTGAGTCGTTTTCGTACTGGAGGTGCGATGTGTTCGTAATATTGGACCACAGGCTCCACGGAGAAGACAGCGGATGCAGCCGTTTGAGGTGATCACATCAATTATGCAACCAAGGCCTGGCTACGTTCGTCTTATTTTGTGTTCTTATACGTACCTAAATGAATATTTTTTTGTCTGTCAATTATATTCAAAACGCTGAAAACAGAAAAATATTTTTTGTTTTTATATGTACCTAAATGAATATTTTTTTGTCAGTCAATTATATTCAAAACGCTGAAAACAGAAAAAATATTTTTTGTTCTCATACGTACCTAAATTTTTATTTTTTGTCAGTCACTTCTATTCAAAACGCTGAAAACGGAAAATATATTTTTTTTTCTTATACGTACCCATATTATTATTTGTTTTGTAAGTCAATTATATTCAAAACGCTGAAAACGGAAAACATATTTTTTTTGTTCTCATACGTACCTAAATTATTATTTTTTGTCAGTCAATTATATTCAAAACGCTGAAAACAGAAAAAACCCATCCAAGTGCGAGTCGGACTTGCACACGAAAGTTTCCGTGTCATTGTACAAGAAAAACCAATCACGTTTCTTGTATGGGGCCTCTCTTTAATTTTAAATTTTATTTTTATTATTTGTTGTTATAGCGGCAATAGAAATACACACTCTGAGAAAATTTCAACTGTCTACCTTTTACAGTTCATGAAATACAGCCCGCTGACAGACAGAGAGACGGACAGCGGAGGCTTGAGAATAATTATAATTTGAGAATATTATAATTAATTTCTTCTATCAACGCTACTAATCATGTTTAATAGTAATAAAATGAAGATCAAACTAAGAATTGACGTGGAAGCGACGAGACATGACAAGTATAGTACTTCATTTAATAAATTTTTCTATCTTAGCATTGACATGAGTGGTGCATGCTCGCTTAAATGTTCGTGCGGATGGTGGCGCATCGGGAACCGGATCGTTCCTTTCCCTCTAATATGGTTGAGAGGAGCGTTGGCTGACTCTCGCGTTTTACTCGTGACTGGGTACTGTCCATGTGAACTGGCCTACACTTATCAAAGGCATTCATGACTTTCAATAATTTTTATGTATACCTTCTCGTGTCATATTGTTTTAATGTTCTGACAACATATTTTTTTTTATATCAAGGATTGGATTTTGATGTTATTATCTAATGATTGTTTATTTCTTGATTTTTTACAAATGAAATTATGTAATCACTATTCTATGACTTTCAGAAAGAGTGTGATTTGCACCTACTTTGAATTTTTAATAAAAAAAAAATAGGGGCCCGTTAGCACTCTTTGGGTATGGAACCCTTTAAATTGTATCCCTTGGAATTTCTAATTAGCTAAGATTTAACATGGTGACACAGATAACCCCAACCAAAGAGTAAAAAATATTACTTTAAAAAGTACCCCAACTAAAAAAAAATATGAATTCTATGATGTATTTATCTCAGGCTCTGTATGTAGATAAATTAACTTGAGCCTTATCGTTCTAATTTTAAGTCCTTTAGGATAACGCAGAGGGCGTCTACAATGCTCCATCATTTTGTTCTGTTTTGGGTTACTCTAGGTCCACTCCGAATCACAAAAACCTGGCACCGTCAGGATTATGTGGGACGGCCCGTTTTGTCTTGCCTAGTAGAGTCCACTTTAACACTTGTCTAGGTATGTGGTTGCGGTGTCTTCTGAGAGCGCTTCTGAAAGCGCCTTTTGTTGGAAACCGCTTTCGTGGCGTAATAGTTAGTCCATTCGCTTCACACTTGGAGGTCGCGGGTTCGATTCCCGGTGGGGTCAATTGGTTGGACTCGGTTTGGTTGGTGGTAGGGCATTTTCATAGCCCGCCTGGCTAGCTACCATCATCTTCTCTAAGTCTTGCGCCAAACATCAGCTTGGCTTAAAGATAAGATAGCTAGCTCTCCATTGCGTTGGGGAATCTTGGTAAGCCCGTTTCCATCTTCGGCATCATCATCAGGTTAGGTGATGACAAGGGCTTACCAAATGTGAATGAAAAATAAGTAAAACTCTCGCTCTGGAGTCAGGACAGATAAAGTAAGATAGGCCATGGGAGACCTCTGGGGGGCCACTGATAATGGCATACGCGTGGCTACCTATTGGGACAATAATATATAAAATAACAAGTGTCAATATTCAAACCATCGATTCGAAAACAAGAAGAAGTAATATAGATCCAAATTGAATTGTTTCTTGCTGTAATTCCATAACCACTACATCAGAAAGAATTCTACTGTTCTTATTAAAACAAAACCTATCATCATCATCATATCAGCCGAAGGACGTCCACTGCTGGACATGGGCCTCCCCCAAGGATTTCCACGACGACCGGTTCTGCGCTGCCCTCATCCAGCGGCCTCGACCTTCACCAGGTCATCGGTCCACCGAGTAGGAGGCCTGCCTACACTACGTTTTCCGGTGCGTGGTCGCCACTTGAGAAATTTATTGCCCCTACGGCCATCTGTTCTACGAGCAATGTGCCCCGCCCACTGTCACTTAAGTTTAGCAATTATGAGAGCTATGTCGGTTACTTTAGTACCAGAACCTATAATCATGTTTATTAGCTTATTTTTAAATCTCCGAATATCATGTCTTTTCATTATTGAGTCTTGTAATTTGATATTGCCATGAGGGCATATTAATAAACATTCTATTTAAATTCTCCCAAACAAACCGAATTTCTTAATCCCTTAATAACCTTGGCTTTATGTGAGAGGGGACGGTTTTTAAGGATTTTTTCATATTAAAATGAAATTGTCATATCGCTAAATACTCGTAGATACAGGACGTAACAAAATACTTTCATTGGACTTCTACTAGTGAAATACAGCAGCTTTTTTTGGATTTCTTCATACAAAATATTTTCAGTGGACTTCAGATTAGTTCAGATTGAAGTGGTTTTTTTTTATATAGAATTGGTTGAGGGGGGTGGAAAGTGACATCGACTGCTAATCAGAACAGCCCGATATAGTTCATGAGGAATCTGAAGAAAACACATGCCCACGCTCGCGCACCACTCACCCTCAAAGACAGTCATAAAAACGATGTCCACGCGGGCGAAGCCGCGGGCAAAAGCCAGTAGTATTATAAACAGATGCAAACTTATACGTAAAGCCTGCCAAGTGCGGGTCGAACATGCGCACTTAGGGTTTCCTATCAAAACTTTGGACAAGGTACCATAAAAACATCAACGACCATATTAATGATATCTATTTATTTGTTTATCAGACGTTCATATAATAGACAGCAACGAGAGCGACAAAAAATATGTTTTTCTTTTAGTTCGGGATTCTTAGCACGAGTCTAAGTCACTCTTGGCTGGTTTTTATTAGGAGTCCGGAGTCAAAAAGGAACCCTTATAGTTTGGCCATGTCTTTTCGTCTGTCTGTGTGTCCGCTGCTTCATTCAGAGACTACTAGTACTAGAAAGCTGTAATTTGGGATAAGTATACATACTAATCACGCCGACAAAGTTGTTTCAAAAATTGAAAATAAAATTTGGGTACCTCCCGTACATGTAAAGAAGGTATGAATGTGAAATATGTCTTTCAAAATTACAAAGGTTTTCCTAAAACCAGTGATTCGGTTTTAAAATGCTAATTTTTGTTCGAGTCAAGTGTCACTATCAGTTAAAACGCTTTTTCAGGACATCTTGGTAAGCCCGCTTCCATCTTCGGCAACATCGTCACTTACCACCAGGTGAGATGTTGTCAAGGGTTTACCAATAGTGCATAAAAAAAAATCGAGCGAGACCTACAGTACTCGCATATGATGTGTAACATGTGACAAAATACTTTAGGTTAGTTAGATTTGATGACGATATTGTACCTGGGTGGCGGATCTGACAGTAACGAAAAAAACCGACCAAGTACGAGTCGGACTCTCGTAAAGTAGAATTCCGCGCTTTCGCGACTTCCTGTTACACATTTCCGTCCCATTTCACGAAATCACTCCTACAAATTGCAGGAAAGCGAGAGCTAAGATGTTACACATCAAAAAAATAATAATAATAAAAATCTGAAAAAAAATGAATTTAAAGGAAAACTATCACGGCTTTGTAGGTTTTCTTAGTTTAGGAGTAATAGTCAAACAACTTAAGATGTGCAGTTGGATTTCTAAAAAGTTTATAGATTTTCCATACAAAATGTTCTATTACCAACTGCAAATATAATTTAGTTTTTTAAAATGTACATTTTTTTTTAAAGACTACGGAACAATACTTTGCGGGAGTACGACTTGCACTTGGCCGTTTGTTTATTTGTTGTTTTACTATGAGTTTTCGCCTACACAGAATTTCACGCTACCCGAAATCTTTAGTTTTCATCTAGTTGATGCTTACATGTATTACCATTTTTGCGATAGAACAAGGCCAAAAACTTTGATAAAACACGTTTTTTTTTATTCACAATTGGTAAGTTTCTTGTATGGTGATCCCCTTATTATTTACTATTTGTTTTTTTTTTCATTATTCGTTAGGAAATCCGCCATAATAACACATGTTACCTAATACGGTTTAAAAGTTACAGCCCGTTTAAGGTAAAACAGACGGATGGAAAGACGGTCAGACTGACAGTCAGTGTAGGCTTAGTAATAGTACTAATATATATACTGTGGTAATAGGTACCCTTAACACATTTTGGTACGGAACCCTAAAAATGTTTGTATGTCTTTTTAACGATTTTCAGTAGGTTACAAAAAGGCCTTTAAAAGAATAACAGGATTCATCAAATGTTTTTCAAGGAGATAAAGTGGACAGTAAAGTGCCGATATTTTTTACGATACCATCAATCGTCAGTCTCCAACTCTTTAACGTTTTTACGATACCATCAATCGTCAGTCTCCAACTCTTTAACGTTTTTACGATACCATCAATCGTCAGTCTCCAACTCTTTAACGTTATTACGATACCATCAATCGTCAGTCTCCAACTCTTTAACGTTATTACGATACCATCAATCGTCAGTCTCCAACTCTTTAACGTTTTTACGATACCATCAATCGTCAGTCTCCAACTCTTTAACGTTTTTACGATACCATCAATCGTCAGTCTCCAACTCTTTAACGTTATTACGATACCATCAATCGTCAGTCTCCAACTCTTTAACGTTATTACGATACCATCAATCGTCAGTCTCCAACTTTTCTTTAACGTTTTTCCAATTTTATGATTATATATGAATTTATGAAATACAAACAGTACTAACAATGTAATAGATATACATAACTACATGTTTTAATTGTACCCGACTGAGCCAGAAAGAGGGTTATGTTTTTCGAGTGTATGTTTGTATCTTTTTAAGATATATAATTCTATTGTACGTCACTGAACTCCTCCTAGACGGCTGGACCGATTTGAATGAATTTTAGAGGCGTTTGAGTGGCGACCTGGATTGTTTAGATTTACAACTCAGCCCGGCAGATGGCGCTGCAGTCGGTATCTAGGTTTATAGATATCTATGGTATCTAGATTTCGCTAATTCTTTTTTTGTTGGGTTCTTTATTGTCTTTGGCACGCTCTGTAGCCTAAACGGCTTGATGGATTAGAGCTTGAGAGGTGTCGTTGGAGTCGTCTTGATCTCGTGCCCGTGAGTTACATAGAATTCATTTTTACCTGACTATCCATAAAAAGAGGGGGAATGTTTTTATGCAGGCGGGTTTAGAAATTTTAATTAAATTGGTTATTCCGAACTCACTAAATCAGTAAATAAAGTAATAATAAGGATAATCCTTAATAATATTATAAATGTGAAAATGTGTTTGTTTGTTTGTTACCTTTTCACGCTTCAACGCCTTGACCAATCTTTATGTAATTTGGCATGCAGGTAGCCTGTGTCACGGGGAAGAACATAGGCTACTTTTTATCCCGGGAAAATTTGCATAATCTGATGCAGTTCCTGAGGGAACTAATAAAATACTCGATTGTTGTGATTTTTTGCACAGAGATGGTTTAGTAGGTAGGAAACGACATAATATTTACTAATCACCCTTAAAGACAGTCATAAAAACGATGTCCACGCGGGCGGAGCCGCGGGAAAAAGCTAGAAAGTTTGTAAGAATATATGGATGTATGTTTCTTACTCTTTCACGTAAAAACTACTGGCTCAATGACTTATATATTACTGGCGTACTGGCTGAAATTTAGTGGGTAGACAGATTCGGACCTGGATTAATACATAGGCTACTTTTTCCACGCTCCCTCGAAAAGTCATAGAAACGTTGTCCACGCGGGTGATGCCGCGGGAAATAGCTAGTAACTTTATATGTTAGGGAGAAAAGTAGATATACGTTGCGGCTATTTTAAAAGCTTTTACTTAACTTGCAATGTATGTATGTATGTTTGTTCGGGTGAAAACTTGCAAGTTAATTTTGACCCACTTCCCGGTTTCCGATTGAGCTGAAATTTTGCATGCATATGTATATCGCGTGACAATGCAATATTAAAAGCGTGTAAGTACCTAAAAGTTTATAGGTTATTAAAAATTATTTAACTATATTTATATATCTTTCTATGGTGATAGCTTTACACAGTTTTTCAATAATTTGAATTGAATATTGTCATTTGACCCATCTTAAGGCCTTAATATAAGTGGTAATATTTTTATTCCAAGAGTCGAGGGGCCCCCTTACTAGGGGGATCTTTTAGTGAATAAAATAAAAACAGAATACAACTGATTTACTTAACTACAATTAATGACTACTAATTATACAATTATATATTTCAGTACAACTAATTACCACTCATTTCACAACTTAGCGGTCTTCCGACGCAACGCCTCTTGGATCAAAATATAACTACTTCCTTAAGCCTAAAGGGCCAAAATATAGTTTTTCTTATTTTTTAAACTATTTTTTCGAGGGTTTTTACTTCATAGTTTCCACTATAATCACATCAGGTTTGACGCTTGTATGTATGTAATCGATTTTTTACGATAGAGCAAAAACAAATAAACCACAGAAATTTCGTTTCTTAATTTTTTAATCTTTCTTTTTTAATGAAGCCACAAACTGGACAGGACAGATAATTATGACATGTCGTCGAAACGATATAGAAGAATACTGGTTATAAAATCGCCATAATAACACACGTTATGTGAAAATTTCAATCAGTACCTTATATAGTTCAATATTTACAGCCCTATTATGGTCGGACCAACGCACTGCGTAGGCTAATATATATACTGTGGCGTAGGCTTAGTAATAATAGGGTATTTGCGTGAACTAAGAACTTTAAAAAAAATTAGACTTCTCTTGGACTTCTCTCAATAAATGATCAGCTGGTTCGCCAATTTTGATATGGGAAGTCCAAAATGTTTTCGCATACCTATTTCCATGGTGAAAGTGGTCTGGTTTCAGTGGGAACTACTATTGAAAAGGAACTTCTAAAAATGTAATGACCTTTAACTATACAGGGATTATTATTTATGAGACAGGAATTGAAATTTTAATTTACATAAATATATTTGTTTTCGCATACGCATTCCCATGGTGAAAGTTGGCCGGTTTCTTTGGAAACTACTATTCATAAGGAATTTCTAATATTTTGACTATCCATGGATTATGACAGAAATTACATTTTTAATTACCTAACATAAATAATATATTCCAGTATGACTCGAATGAGCCATCGGCCAGATGGGAAAGATTAATAATTCACCATGTCCTAATTGCATACAGCTGTCGACTACTGGTATATTGTTATACTGTTATATGTTGGACTAACAATTGTAAATCTGATCGTGATCGCAAATGAACTCAAAAGTTCAACTGCAATTATAGGGTTTTTGACTGCTAGTCATTTGTTTTATTTAAAGCTTTTATGTCACTTGCATGTTTGTATGTATATACCTATTTATCTACTCTCATATCGTAAAGTTCACATTATCAACTTCAAAACACAATACCGTAATTTAAAAAAAATATTACATTATAACATTAGTTTGTTAGAGAAATAATGTTATAATGTAATTTTTTTTTCCATTACGATACAAGTTAAATCAGAGATAATATCACCAACGAAGTTCCATATCAATTTTTTTTTATTGGAACGCACACGCGGTTCGCGCCATTTTTACAGCAATACAAAAAGTTTTCATTCCAATTTTTATTTGTCTGTGACAGCGCTCGCTTTAAAGCATGCGAGGTGATGTGTTGGTTTCTCATTGAATTTTGTTGTAAATACTGAATTTCGTGGATAATTTTCATTCTTGTTTAAAAATGTCTGAGATCAGGGAAAGCATTGTTTTTACCTGTCTGTGACACCGTCCGCTTCAGTGCAACCGCGGTGATGCGCTGGGATTCAGCGCTATGACACGTTTACTGAATTTCATGGGATTTTTTTTCTTGCTCTTAACTTTGATCTTTGTATTTTAGTTGATTCAATCCCAATGTATGAGATTAGATAAAGTAGTGTATGAAACTGCACATAATTTGGTCTTAAAACACTCGTATTTTAAGAACCCTTATTATGCAACAGTTTCTTAAACTACTAATATATGTTTGTTAGTTTATATCTTGCGATAGATTTCAGAGCGACTTCCGGGGGTCCGATTAAAATGAAATTTAGAATGTTGTATTCCCGGTGACATTAGATCCTTTTGTTACTTTAAAGTTGCTCTGATGATTTTCGTTTCTGCTTGTTATGAAATCATTTTTGTACACAATAGACTGTTAAATTAATAATTAAATTAAATAATTAAATTTGGAGGTGGAATCGTGGTCCCAGGATTTTTTCCCAGGTCTTTTATTTTCAATAGAACCACAGAAAATTGTAAGTGTGCTTGCTCGCCTTTTTTGGATTTCCTTGGAACCTTATAATTATTCATTTGAATATTTGGTTTTCTGAGCATAAAAACTCTTTTGAAATAAACGCTTGTTCCTTAAAGCTTTTGGGTTTTTGTAAAATTATTTAAGTATTAAGTTTATGGTTGCCTGAAAACAGTGCATCAAATAAAGAGTAGATACAATGATACAATGTTCTTGCTTACATAAATGACATTTGATACGACTTTGATTAACCATCGAAGGTCACATAATATTGCCGCTAAGTTAGTTGTTCCATAGATAAATAATCAAATAGGCAGCAAAAGTTCCGATCAAATCCTGCGTGACAAGGTAGAGTCACCGGTCCTAGACCACAACATACAACATAACTCATTCACGTTGCAAAAAAAAAAAACAAATAAAAAAGTTTAGAATTTCCATTGAATTCAACATGAACCATCTGATTTATATAATTAATAGCCAACTTTTGAGTGAAATTACAACTGCTTCAGCATCGAACAAATACAAATTTTCCTCACAAGAATCATTAACCTCAACTTTAATAGGTAACTTGAATGAAACTTTGTTACCTGTGAGAGGTCGGAGTCCTCCTGTAGTTTCTCGTAGATGGTCATCCGTCTGTTGGCGAGCACTAGTCCAAAGCACATCACTAACAACACCACTTGTGATACACCCATATTGACTGATTGCGGAACATCCAGAATTCACAAAGATAAAGATTCACTCGCGTGACGCGTCGCGTGGGAGCGGCTGGCTGGCCGGACGGGCACCGGCTAGGACGCACAGCGGTAAATGCCGGAGCGCGGGAGGCACTGACGCGTCAACGCACACCGTATGCTCCCTCTCGCTCAAGCACCAGGCTGGAAACAATACCAGAGAGAGCAAGAACTACACCGTGAACTCCTCGTTGACCGTTGGTGATTCGAAAATTAATGAATATTCGCAATTTGAATCAAAATTCGGAAAGTCAATCAAACCAACTGACGATAATGCAGATGAGGGATTCGTTTACAAAAATCCAAGGTATTAAGAGGAGTGCATTTCTAGCGTGCTCTGTACAAAACAAACGTAGTTCGGTTTTTACCCGACTTCCCAAAAAGAAGGGTAATGTTTTTGGGGTGTAGTGTGACCTACAGTGTAAACTATAGATAGCGACACTCAAGGGACCGGGCATTATGTGACGTTATTGAGAGTTTTCGTTATACAGAGAGAAATTAGCGTCCAAGTAAACCAACTGGAGCCAGAAAATTACGACGTTTCAAAGAGTGATCGTTATATCGAGTGACGTTTTACATTGTACATATATTATGTTTTTTTGGCTGAGCCTGTAAGTAGGTAGCCTAAACGGCTTGATGGATTTTGGAGTATAATACAAGGTATCGTTAGATTTTTCTTGATCCCTTATGTTATGTAACATAGGATATATTTTTCTTTTTTACCAGATTACCCAAAAAATAAGGGTAATGTTTACAATTTTTAATTAAAATGCATAAGTTATTATTTGAATATAATCTATCAAAGTTATTGAAATTTTGTTTACTTAAATATTACTTAAATTAATATCTATGTCTGTCAGATTTCCGTCAAAATTTATTTTGATAAAAATATTTCAATACGGAAATCTGACAAACGCACATACAGATAGGTACCTATTAGTTTCTAGAATGTTAACAAATTTTCAATAACTACGTTTATATAGAGCTCGCCAAAAGTACACTCCTCTTAATTAAGGCTCCTCCGTCCCTAAAATTAACAACTCGATTCACGATGTTTCAAACATTGAACGAAATAGCTTGGAAATTAAGGTCTTGTCAGCTAATACTGCAACGTGGCTGTTGCGTCAATCGCTGCGGACGAAACGTGCAAAAATTTTGGTTTTTTAATGAATTAAAAATAAAATAAGATTAGCTAGGGCCGCCGCCTCCTGTTCGTCGTTCGAATCCTGCCACGTAACAGTCATTTTGAATTTGGATTTCATATGTACGTTTATCCGACGCTCTTACGGTGAAGGAAAAACATCGTGAGGAAACCTGCACACGCCTGCGAAGAAACTCGCAAATTGTTTGTGAAGTCGACCAACCCGCACTGGGCCCGCGTGGTCGACTAAGGCCCGATCGCCCTAATTCAGGGTAGGCTCGAGTCCCTCGGTGGGGAGGTATATGAGCTGATATAATGAAAATAATATGAATTTCTAAAAAGTAAGAAAACAAAACCATTTTATATTGTTGTGTTAAGAAGTTCATAAATTATCACAATGTATCGATTAAAATTGCAGCAGTTCTATGGTTCCATCTAGAAAAAAAAGGATGCATTAAGAATTTTTTTTTCTTTAGTTCTGTTTATTAAAACAGAATTCGAGGAAATCAAAATCACTCAGCATATCCTGTAAATTACAAAACAGTTTTTTTTATTAAAAAAAATCCTAATGATGTAACAAGTGGTTACATAGTTGGTCGTTGGCGGCGGCACAGATTACTAAATAGTTACGCGGCGGTATAAGCCTTAACATAGCCAACTATTGGTCATTTGTCTTACACCGTTGATCTCTTTTTGAGAGCGATTGCGTAGTGTACTGTAAATACATAAAAACCTACCTACTTCAGCAGAAAAACTGTTTGTATGTATGTATGTTAGTCGATTTATAAAGGTCATATCTTGCAAACGATTTTAGAGTGACATCTACTATTCCGATTGGGCTGAATTTGGTGGAAAGCCGTATTCCTGGTGACAACAGATCCATTTGGTATTTTGAAGTTGATCTAATGATGACTGATCTGTTGTCTTTTATTTAACCGACTTTAAAAAAAAAGGAGGAGGTTTCTTAATTCGACCGTATATATTTTTTTATTTTTTTTATGTGTGTTCGCGGATAACTTCGTCTTTTATGCACCGATTTTGATGATTCTTTTTTTGTTGGAAATTAAATATCCCAAGGGTGGTACCATGATAAGGATACCAGGATCTGATGATGGCATCCCAGAGAAATCGAGAGGAAGCTTAGTTTCCTGTTTGAATTCGTTTTTTTTGTTAAAAAATATTATCAACGGAATCGTGAGAAATACTGTGCTCGCCTTTTTTAAATTTGAAAATGTATATTTGTATTCACATTTGGCACCGTGAGCATTTGGCTTTTGAGCATAAAAACTTTGTTCCAACAAAACTTCTACTTTAAAGTTTTAGGATTTCATGCTCATAATTATTTAATACTAGCTGACACGGCAAACGGTGTGGTGCCATAATGAAATATACTATACGACCTATTCCCATACCTACCAAATACACATAAAACTTCATGGAAATCGGTCAAGCCGTTTCGGAAGAGTACGAACACAAATAAGGTGACACCATATTTTTATATAGTTTATAACAATGATATATAATGTTACTATGGTTTATAAGAAGACTAGCTGTTTCCCGGGCTTCACCCGCGTGGACATCGTTTCTTTGACTTATCGAGGGTGCGCAGTGCGCGAGCGTGAAAAAAAGTAGCCTTTGTGTTAATCCAGGTCCTAATCTGTCTACCTACCAAATTTCAGCCAGATCCGTTGAGTAGTTTTTGCGTGTAGAAGTAACAAACATACACACTCACAAACTATCACCTTTATAATATTAGTGTTATGTGATAACAACCATATTCTAGTAAATTCTGATTTGATTAATTGATTTTATCATATCATCGTAATAAATGTGTTGTAAATTAGAGTCCTGACTCCTGATATAGATACGAAAATGGCGTCTCCCGTGCCATAGGCACACAATACAGAGATCAGAAACAGACTTTGATAATAAATCCTTATTCCATTTCAAACACGGCTAAGTAGCGCCTTTGTGACGTGAGTCGTGACACGACGTGACGCAACGGCAGGCTTTTTACCTGCTCGAGGGTCCTTCATTCATTCCACGTCTCTCAAAGTGAACGATGCGATCCGATTATAGCTTGTTGTTCCTTAACACTGTAGGGAGCCGGGTCGTTCCTTTTCCTCTAATATGGTTGATGGGAGCGATGGCTGACTCTCGCGTTATACTCGTGACCGGGTGCTGTCCATGTGAACTGGCCTACTCTTGTTAAATGCATTCAATTATTTTACAGTAATTAGTTAATAACGTCAAAATTAAATCCTCGATATTAACCAGATTACTTATGTCATTAGAACATGAAAACAATATGACACGAAAAGTTATACATAACCTTGATTCTTCACAAATGACATTATCATTATAATTTTATGAGTGTAATTTGCACCTATTTTGAATAAATACATTGAATTGAATTGAGAATTGCTGACTTTCTGTGTTATACATATTTTACAGCCTCTTCCAATTTTTATTGTTTTTTTTATTTTTTTCTATGGTATTGTCGTGGATTATTCCCAGTAACCCCACGAAACCTTCCCAGTGACTCCACGAGATTATAGGCAATTAGAAATAAACTAGGTATGTAATAAAATTTTGAAAAAGCTTCCAAGTGACTCCATGGGAAGTACCGTCATAGCATGCTTGGAATAGTTAGATTTTTTGGAGTTGGACTAAATTACTCTGACCATCATTTAAAATAGAAAAATAACTATATAATATATTTGAAGTTTTTACCTAATTGCATAAAAATTTAACCCCTCTTTTTTGGGCAGACGGGTAAAAATGTATTCTATGTCTCTCTCGGGATCAAGACAAATCTAAAGACAGCTCGCACTGCGAAATCCGTTAAGTCGTTTAGGCTACAGAGCCTGTCAAAGAAATAAATATATACATGAATACTTACATACATACATATAAGGTGTAACTAAATTAACTGAAACTATTTCAACTGGCGCTTCTACCCATGAAACTGAACAACTTTCCCCATTGAACCCATAGTCAAAACGCAAAAAAAAATTGGCTCTCCCATACTAACTCGATCAGCTGGTCAGCCAACTTAGGTAGTATGGGAAGTTCATTTTTTTTTGAGATTTGATTATGGGTTTCATGGGGAAAGTTGTTCAGTTTCATGGGTAAAACCACTAGTTAAAATAGTTTCAGCTAATTTCGTTACACCTTATATACATGGTGTAACAAAATTGGTGTAGGACCCGTTAACTGGAGCTTCTACTCATCATACTGAACAACTTTCCCCAAGGAACCTATAGTCATTCTCAAAAAAAAAATTTAGACCCTTCATACTAAAATGCACAAAATTGGTGGATCAGCTGATCGATTTGTATAAAAAGTATTTTTTTTTTTGCGATTTCAGCAAAGTCGTAGAACAAAAGTTGTTCAGTATGATGAGTAGTAGCCCCAGTTAATGGGACCTACATCAATTTTGTTACACCCTGTATAAGGTCTAACAAAATTAGCTTAAACTATTTTAACTGGTGCTTCTACCCATGAAACTGAACAACTTTCCCCATGAAACCCGTAGTCAAATCTCGAAATAAACTGTTCCCATACTGAGTTGGCTGATCAACTGATCGAGTTAGTATGGGAGGGCCAAATTTATTTTTGCGATTTGACTATGGGTTAATACTAATATATATACTTTGCTATGGGTTCCATGGGGAATGTTGTTCAGTTTCAAGGGTAGGAGCAGCAAGTTAAGGAGCAACGCCACACGTTCTGCGGACCTCCGGGCTAGCGCTTTCCTTTTCTGCAGGCGAGTATGCAAGCCCCGTATGGTGTCGCTCTGCCCATGCGAAGCTGGTGGATACAGCTCTAAATGAGACTTGTCGGATCATAACTGGTTGCCTCAAACCGACCCCGGTCAGTCAGCTGTACCCACTAGCTGGTATTGCGCCCCCTGCTGTGCGCAGGGCGGTGGCTAGCTCCTCTGAAAGATCGAAGATGGATACTGACACACGGCACCCTATGCATAGCCACAAACCAGTGCAACAACGGCTGAAAAGCCGAAATAGTTTTATAAAGTGTGTCTATCCTTTATCAGTAGAACCCAAGAAAGCGAGGTGTAACCTTTGGCAGGACAAAGTAAGCTTACCAACACCCTTCGTCCCGATAGCAGAAAGCCTTCCCCCTGGACATGACTTGCAATGGCCGGTTTGGAAGTCTTTAAACAGACTCCGGACCCAGACCGGTCGGAGCAAAGAAAACATGGTCAGGTGGGGATTTTTGGGTGAAAGTGAATTAAACTGTTTGTGCGGTGCAGTTCAAACGATGAAACATTTGACATCGTGCCCTGCGTGCCCCTACATCTGCACGCAGGAAGACCTCATGACAGCGGCTGATAATGCTGTTAACGTGGCCAAATTCTGGGCTGCTACAGTGTAGTGTCTGCCATCGACACGCTAAGAAGAAGAAGGGTAGGAGCAGCAGTTAAATTAGTTTCAAATAATTTTGTTACACCTTTATACAGTCGAAAAACATAAAATGACATAACCCTTCTTCTGGCACAGTCGGGTAAAAACACATACCTACTATTATAGTACTCGCCACTAAAGACGAGACTTGCTTGACTTCCATCGCAACAACTTAGTACATTTTTGCATTATTATTTTCGGTTTTTGTTAATTTCCTAATAAATTACTACACCGATTTTGATAAAGTTTGGGACCACACGGAAAGCAAGTAAAAAAAGAATCATAAAAATCGGTTCACCCAGTCAAAAGTTTTGTCTGAGGTAACACACATAAAAAAAGGAACAAAAGGTGTAGGTAATGTAGAGCGTTTTTAGCTGTATTATAATATAATTATATGTGATTTAGCATGTGTAAAAAGTATTTTATAAATGCAACTATTTTAAAAAGATTTTATTTAACTTGCAATGTTCGTTCGTATGTATGTATATTTAGATATGTATGTATGAAAATTGTCGGCATCAACATTTGCAACTTAAATTTGCCCCACTTCTCGGTGTTCGATTGAGCTGAAATTTGGCATACGTATTTAAAGTCAATGACAATGTAACATTTTGGTACCATCGAGCTGATCTGATGATGGAGACGAAGGGTGGCCACAAGAACTCAGTACTAAAACAATGCAACAATATCGAGTTTGGACTCGTGTTATTTGTCTTGACGAGTACTCTGATCGTAGATGGTATCCAGGGTCTGATGATGGAGCCGGAAAGTGGCCACAGGAACTCAGTACTAAAACAATGCAAAAATGTCGAGTTTGGGCTCGTTTGATTTATCTTCGATATAATTGTATATAAAAATTTTTAGTTAAGTAAAATATTTAATAAAAACTTATTTTTAATTCCTTTATTCCCGGCAACTCCACGGAAGTACGGTTGACATCAAAAGCATGATGTCAACCGTACTTCCGTGGAGTTGCCGAAAAAAAAACATTATTTAATTTTTGTTAGAAAATCCGTGGAATCACTGCAACCAATTTCAGAAAATTCAAACAAAAATTTGATTTTGAGAACCATGGCTGTGGAGTCGTTGGGAATAACTCCAAACGATTTAAAAAAAACTCTTTATATGACCTACCATACGCCATAGTTTGTTATTCAAGGAAAAATCGGAGAAAGGTACCTCTCAAGCAAACCCAGGACGTTTGTAACCAGCGACTCGCCCCGCGGCCCCGCCCGCGTGTTTTTTTTTATATGATCATCCGCTAAGCTAATCTGAAGCTTCCCTGAAAGTTTCATCGTAATCGCTACAGCCGTTTCGGAGTCTATAGGGAACACATACACCTACTTCCCGATGTATCTTACCTTATACAAAGAAAAGTGTAAAACGAGGGAACCAACCAGCAACGTCCGCACAAAGTCGCGGGCACCAGCTATACAATCATAAAAATCGGCCAAGCGCGAGTCGCACTAGTGTTCCGAGGGTTCCGTACTACCACAAGTCTCCACACAACCATGACAATTATACCTATTTACATTAGAAACAAAAGACATCAACGCGAACGACAAAAATATGTTTTTTGTTGTTCAGTTCGCACTCCATAAAGCGCGAATATGACTAACGCAGATTTTCATTACTTTTTGTCTTTTCTGTATCGAACTGTAATCAGATTAAGTTTTCACGCTTGTTTGTTTATCAGTTTTTACGATAGAATTAAATCAAAAATCAGAGCTTTGGTGGCGTAACGGTAACGGCCGCTACCTCCTGTCCGGGAGGCCGTGGTTCGAATCCTGCCACGTACCAATGTGATTTCGAATTTAGATTTCATATGTACGTTTATTCGACGCTCTTACGGTAAAGGAAAACATCGTGAGGAAACCTGCACACGCCTGCTAAGAAACTCGAAGATTGTGTGTGAAGTCGACCAACCCGCACTGGGCCCGCGTGGTCGATTAACGCCCGATCGCCCTAATTCAGGGTAAGCTCGAGCCCCTCGGTGGGGACGTATATGAGCTGATAAGAAATCAAAAATACCTACAAAAAACACTTTTTTTGCTATGGAGACCCACTTTAATTTTTCACCTTTTCAAATGTTTTGTTTTTTTATTATAGCGGCAGTAGAAATACACATTTTGTGAAAATTTCAACTGTGTACGTATTACGATTCATGAAATACAGCCCGCTGACTGAAAGCGGAGGCTAAGTAATAGTACGCTAGTACTAATATATGTATATACTGTGGTAATAGGGTCCCGTTTGGCACCCTTTGGGTGTAAGGGACCCTAATAACAGTAATAACAATATTGTCTACGAGGGCAAAACCGTATTAATAATATAACTACCTAGGAACATATAATATAGTGGGTTGATCCAAAAGAAATGTCAGTATACCTACCAAACAAAATTTTGAAAATTAATGTCTGTCAAATGAAAGCGTCGGTGGCTCAACCGATAACGACTCGGTCCCTCTAACCAGAGGTACCGGGTTCAAATCCGGACGGCCAATGTACCAATGAGTTTTTCAAAAACTTACGTACATTTACTTACCGATTGCTTTAACGGTGAAGCAAAACAACGTGAGGAAACCTGCACACAGCTGCGAACAAACTCGCAGGTTGTGTGTGAAGTCGACCAACCCGCACTGGGCCCGCGTGGTCGACTAAGGCCTGATCACCCTAATTTAGGGTAGGCTCTAGCTCCTCGGTGGGGACGTATATGAGCTAATATGATGATTGTCTGTAGCTTCCCTGCCCCAGAAATTTCGTGCCTACTATTTCCCTGATGAAAATGCAGAACCCAAACTTGGCGCTGATGTAAACAGTACCAGTTGTTGTAGGTAATCAATAACGAGTATTTAGGGTCAATGACGCCAGGCAATAATAATGTGTTTGGAATCGTGCCAAAATGTAGCTCTTATCTCCTTGAGTTAGTGGCCGTCCGCAGACTATTTGAGGATTTAAGGATTAATCTTCTTTCAAACTAAAAGGCCGCTTTTGTAAGTAAATCTCATTCCTAACATTCGCTGGTTCTCTTTCGGTCTTTTTGGGGTTCCGTCAAAGTATATAATATATTAGTACTAACATACAGTATGGACATTCCCTGCCGCTCTCTAGATTGCGACCTCACCCCCTCGTCACCCAGACTGATACAGATTGGTTACAGTTTGGTTATCGAACGTATGGGATTTCGCCGTGATTTTGTTTGCTCGGTCATTTGACCATTTGTATGCAGTGTCCGGGTTGTGGTTCCGTAGTCATCAAGGAACCCTTTTAATTTCGCTATGTCTATCTGTCTGTCTGTCCGTCTGTCCGCGGCTTATCTCAAATACTATTAGTAGTAGAAAGCTGTAATTTGGCATGAGTATACATAATAATCAAGCCAACAAAGTGGTACAGTCGAAGTCAAAAATATACCTAGATACGTTTAAAGCATCAAAAATAAGTATACACGCCCTTATATCATATATAGGGTGACCTTAAATTAGTTCTTGATAGCAAAGGATATGAATGTACTCGTGATTACAAACAACTTTCCCATAGAAACTATATGTCGAATCAGAAAAAAATTTTAGGTCCTCGGTACATAACAAGTTATCAAATCGACAAAAATGTATGAAGGACCAAATATTTTTTTTCATATTTGACATATAGTTTCTATGGGAAAGTTGTATGTAATCACGAGTACATTCATATCCTTTGCTATCAAGAACTAATTTAAGGTCACCCTATCTATATACATAAGGTCGTGGATACATATTCTTGATGCTTTGAACGTATCTATATTTTTTACCTTGACTGTACAATAAAATGTTGAAAAAATATTTTTTAGGGTACTGCCCTACATGAAAACAGGGGGGTGATTTTTTTTGTTGAAGTACCCTATCGTGCAAGGTATCGTTGAAAATTTTTTCAAAACTACTGAGAGTAAGTAAAACCATTGTTAATACCATTTTTAGATTCTGTGCAAATTTTTGTTCGATTCCACTTTTTTTTTAATTTTTAGTATTTGTTGTTATAGCGGTAATAGAAATACACTTTCTATAAAAATTTCAACTTTCTATTTATTACGGTTCATGAAATACAGCCCGCTGAGAGACGGAGAGACGGACAGACAGCGAAGGCTTAGTAATAGGGACCCGTTGGTCCCCCTACGGACTCTAAAAAAGGTTTAAGTGCAGGTCAGGTCGGTCATGTTCTCCAAACTAAACGTGTATTGCAAAATTTCAGCTTAGCCTTACACTCCCGGTGTACCGCCAAACATCATTGTTAACAACATTGATATGTTCCGGCTTGAAGATAAGATAGCCAGTTCTCCATTGCGTTGGGGAATCTTGGTATGCCCGCTTCCATCTTCGGCATCATAGTCACTTACCATCAGGTGAGATGATGACAAGGGCTTACCAATTGTGAATGAAAAAAAAGTGACCGTACGACGTACGTAGTACCAAATTGCAACAAGTCCAACATTGGTAAATAAAAAAAAGGTCAAATTTAACATGCAAATTTTGCAGCGAAAAACTTACTTGCAAGTTAAATAACTTGTAAGTAAACTAAAACTTGTAAGTTAAATAAGAGCTTGTAAAAAGAGAAGGCGATATACCACTCGTCTGAATGATCGCATAATTCTTGTTCAGCTGAAGCGTTAGATTAGACGATTCCCCACTCAGAAGATACATGGCGGTGATACAAAGTCGATTGCGCGCCTTTGGAAAGGGCTGATATTTATTGGCAGTTTGGCACATAACAGCTCTGCAAATCGATGGCCATTTATTTTAAGGGAAATATTTTAAATTCGGTAAAATAAGGGTCTTTAAATTTACCTAAGCCATTTGAATTTGCTCTCAACGTTCCGATTAAGTTGGCAGGCGTTTAATTTAAATTTTTACTGTCATTTTCAGTCTTGTTATGATAATAAATCTGAATCCAATCCATCTTATCTAAGTCTTGCCGCCAAATAGTGTTAACAACATTGATGTGTTCCGGCTTGAAGATAATGTAGTCAGTTCTCCATTGCGTTTTGGAATCTTGATAAGCCCGCTTCCATCTTCGGCATCACCGTCACTTACCATCAGGTGAGATGATGCCAAGGACTTAATTACCAATTGTGAATAAAAAAAATGATATTTCATCACTAATCTATATCCGGCTCGAAGGACCAACACATATGGTCCCCGAACCATGTAGGTATGTCGTCAGTGTAAGTGCAGGACCACAGGAAAGTTTTAGTTAAAAAAGTGTGCTTTTGTCATACGCACAGATAACAGAAACTAAGTCATACGTTTTTATTGCAGCGGGCGATTCACGAGTTCGGTTCGGTTTTTTTTTGCACAAATTTTACAAATATTTTAGCTGACATTAGCTAAAATACTTGTAAAATTTGTGAAAAATAAACCTTAAGAGGATTGTGAAGCTGCGACTTTTCATACAAACGGCGTTAACGATTTTCACCTATTAAATGTTAAACGATTCGGACCAATTTTTTATAGGTTGTCAGTCACAACAAAAGCTAGGCTTATACGTTTTTGTTTTTTCGATAAAGTTAATAAGTTTAATTTTATTGTAGTTGACGTGTTTTCATACAAATCGTACCAGCCTAGTTTTTGTCTTGGCTAACAACCTGACGAAAATTGGTCCAAATCGGTTAACATTTAAGGGGTGAAAAAAGTGTGTGGTTTTATGAAACCACGGTAAAAGTGAAACTTTACAGAGGACGAAACGATCATGGCCGCTCTCGCTACGGTATAGAGGACGAAACGATCATACCGTCAGACGAAAGCGACCGTCACGCGCCATGCAATACACAAACGAAAAAAATTGAGACGATGTAATAAAAGTTTCACTTTAAAATCGGTAACGCCGTTTGTATGAAAAGTTCAATTTTCGTTGTGGGTTCACAATACTCTTAATGTGCGTGCTTGTACAGGTGTGCTTTTAACGTCTGACTCACTCACGAGTGTGAAAGCTAAGCAAAAAACTATACCCCTTACTTTTTTCGTCAATCGAATCATCATCATCATATCAGCCGAAAGACTTCCACTGCTAGACAAAGGCCTCCCCAAGGATTTCAACAACGGCTTACCGCGACCTTCAGCAAGTAGTCCGTCCACCGAGTGGGGTAATAGGTCTGCCTATGCTACATGTGTTCCGGTACACGATCACCACTCGGGAACTTTACTGCCCTAACGATTATCTTCTGTTTGGAAATAATGTATAATTTTATGAGATTAAACTCAGCCTCGCCTTTATTTACTAAAAAAAACTTAATCCTACTCTTAAGCATATTCCAGCATTTTTTTTATATTGGCTAAATTTATACATACAAAAACATTCAAAGACATGTAACAAATGAGAATTAAGTAGATATATTGTAAAATTATAATATTTAGAGTAGGTAGTTATACATTTTATATGTTCAACTGTTTCGTCGAGTTTTAGTTAACATGTTTTATGTTAATTATACATAAGGGCAGTTGACCGCATCAAAAATAATATAATTTATATAAAACATATTGTTTACTACATTGCTCATCTACTGAAATTAAACCTTATTTGTTTTGTTTTCTGTTACGTCCTTCATTTTTAAGGCGGTAATATTACAGATTTTCGTTATATTTGACGTCAATTACTCCTAAACGACAGAAAACCCAAGGTTGAAAAATAATACCCTTATTTTTGATGATGTTCCTTAAAGTCTAAAGCTATAAGAAACACGATTGAGCAGTTTTGACTCGATAGAAAAAAAATCTCAAAGATAAGTCTACATCGTTACTTTCAACTCTAGTTATGAATAATATTTTGGAGTATAAATTTTTAAAAATATACAAAAATATTTGTAATGATAATACAAAGTGAGAAATGTTATTATTTTTTATACTTTTATTATAGTTTCTGATTGAAACGAAAAACCATTGAAAAAGTGTGATTATTTTCTTTACTCTTTACACGTAAAGAAAAAGACAGAGACTACTGTTCCAATTAATAATTCGGCTTAATCTCTTAATTATTAGCACCTCTATCACTGACTCGGGAAAAATATGAAGTCACGCTTTGCTATTTCAAACATTTTTAGAACACCATTTTTTTACAGATAATAAAATGCAACTCGAATGACTATAAGAAGCCGACTACCCTACTGTACTCAAATATCTTTTTCACTACACGAGTTCTGGAAGCTCACAAACTTTCCTTTGAAGGCGAGGTATTTATTGAAACAGTTGTCTCTGTCTTTTTTTTTTACGTGTAAACAGTAAAGAAAAAAACAACACTTTTTCACTTTTTCAATGGTTTTTAGTTTCAATCAAAAACTATAATGAAAGTATAAAAAATAATAACATCACTCACTTTGTATTATGATAACAAATATTGTTGTATATTTAAAAAAATATATATACTTCAAAATATTAGTCTTAACTTGAGTTGAATGTAACGGTGTAGACCTATCATTGGGATTTTTTTCTATCGAGCCAAAACTGCTCAATCGTGTTTCTAATAGCTTTTGACTTTAAGGAACATCATCAACAATAAGATTTTTTTTCAACCTTGGGTTTCTGTCGTTTAAGAGTAATTGTCGTCAAAAATAACGAAAATCTGTAATATTGCCGCCTTAAGGGTAGGTACAGCTTGTTGATCAAAGAACGCCACCGCACTTTGAAGTCTAATAAGTCACCTGTACACGGAAAAACGAGGAAAATACAGAACCTGTCATCAAAGCTGTCTTTGTTCCCGTTAAACCTCAAATTACAAAGTTCTTTTAATTAATTCTTCAACAAAATGCCGAAAATTTCACCTTATAATAAATGATTCTATGTTATCAAATAATAAAAATACGTGCCATAATTGATTTAGGACTACAATGAAAATAAGCCGCCGATACTCTTCATGAAGGACTTGCCCATATTACTAATACTGTCAACTATTTTTTCTTTAAACGAATGCAAGTTTAAATCAACGAGATATTGAAGCTCGTCCATGGACAGTTGTAAGGGAAAGGCCGTAATCTTTTTCGGTCTTTCTGGTTCTAATGCATCGTTTTGTACCCACGGAGACCACGTGTAGTTCCGGCGTGATGGTTTCGCTTTGGGGTCAGGCTTAAACTTTTGTCGAGGCTTCAGTTCTGTCCACATGGTTCGAAGCCGCAGGGTCATGCGACGAACGATCTCCGGAGAAGAGTTCCACAAATCGCGACTCTCTAACGGATCCTCAGTAATCTTGAACAGACAACCTTTTTCTGAAACAAAACATGAATGTACAGGCAAAGTATATATGTATAAGGTCTAACAAAATTAGCTGAAACTATTTTAACTGGTGCTTCTACCCATGAAACTGAACAACTTTCCCCATGAAACCCATAGTCAAATCTCAAAAAAACAATTTTACTTCCCATACTAAGTTGGCTGATCAGCTGATCGAGTTAGTATGGGAGAGCCATTTTTTTTGCGATTTGACTATGGGTTCCATGGAAAAAGTTGTTCGATTTCATGGTTAGAAGCACCAGTTAAAATAGTTTCAGTTAATTTTGTTAGACCTTATATATTAGTACTAACATACAGTATGGACACTCCCTGCCGCTCTCTAGATTGCGACCTCACCCCTTCGTCACCCAGATTGATACAGATTGGTTATAGTTTGGTTGTCGAACGTATAGGATGTCGCCGCCATTTTGTTTGTACCATCATTTGTTTTTTGAAATGTAATTTCTGGCCCGTTGTATGAAGTGTCCAGGGTGTGATACAGGTGTAACAAAATTGGTGTAGGTCCTGTATACTGGGGCTTTAACTCATCATACTGAACAACTTTAAGTTTAACTACTTTGCTAAAATCGCAAAAAAAATTTTTTACTCTTCATACAAATCGATGAGCTAATCGACCAATTTTGTGCATTTTTAGTATGAAGGTTCCAATTTTTTTTTGAGAATTGACTATGGGTTCCTTTGGGAAAGTTGTTCAGTATGATGAGTAGAATCCCCAGTTAACGGGTCCTACACCAATTTTTTTACACTCTGTATGTTTGTTTGACATAAATTATTCAGGTAGATCAATTGTACACCAGCAAGGACCCATAAACATCTCAACTGCTAGAGTACGCGTCTCTTCCCAAACAAAGGAAGTTTAGGCCATACTCCACACCCCACGGGGGCCAACTCGAGGATGATGGAGGTTGGCGAGCCCCACAGTCATCCATTAGGCATCTGACACGGCTTAACGACTGCCATCTAGTGACAGCAACCATCACCAACGGTTTGACGTGCTTTGCGAAGCACGGAAACGGTAGAGAAAAATGTCATTAACAGTCAAACCCATCCAGGTAATGACCGTGCTTCAAGTCAGTTAACGTGCGTGAACGACCCAACCACGCACTGAGCTACGATCGCGACAAATGTACCAACACAATTTAGCTTTCAACTTTATCTGATACCACACTAAACTTTTAAAGACGGTTTTTAAGGGTCTCCAGGAAGCTCGAGTTTAAGATAAGAACATTTATTCGACAAAAAATACACACAGACAAAATTAAAATAAAAAAAAGGTACAAATAACACCCAAAACAAAAAAAACAAAAAAGTAGACAAATATGAGTACGCTACAGTTATGAAAATTCAATGTGCACTTTGCCGAACTGGCCCCGACTCAGCATAATGCCGCAAGCAGGAAGACCTACCTACTGCGCTGTTATTCTGCCGGTGCCGAGAGGAATTGTCGCGTGCGCCATCGCAGGGCAAAATATAAAACAGAACGTAAAAACAAAAAGAAAATAACATAATAATCAGGAAGTTACAGATAATAACAATTGCCAAAAAAATTATCAATTTATAAATAAATAAATTATAAGCACTACCTACCTTCTTATTTTAATGATTAGTGTTTCCATACAAACGTAGTTCCGCTTTTATACAAAAACTACATGCCGGATTTAAACCAAACTTTGCGAATATATTGAACAGACACATATCGATGTTTTTAATTAGTTTCATCGTAGTCAATTAAAACATAACTAAACGAAGGCTTAAATTAGTTTTGTACTGAAAGTTTGAAACTTCTCTTATTTTTTTCTGTTTTATATCAGTACATCGAAAGCTAACTACAAACATCGATATGTGTCTTCTCAAAGTTTGCAAAATTTAGATTCATGCCAGCATGCAAGTTTTGTATTAAAGCGGAAATACGTTTGTATGGAAACTCGAGCCTCCTGGGGACACTTATAATAAACGTACCTTTTGTAGGGATGCAAAGCTCTTCGTCTGGTACTGGAGTCATTTGCAACTGTAAATTACTCAAGTTTCGTGTTTCGAACGCTTGATTCAAATCCAAATCGATGTCCAATGTCTCTTTCATAACACGCAGTGTGTCACTCTCTAATAGCAAGGCTTCATAGGAGGGCACCTCGCGTCTTAAGTCCATAAGATCCATTCCAACATACTGACTGATTTGTTTGTTCAAATTGCCAACAATCAGCTTAAAATCTCCTTCCCTAAATGCCGCCCAACCGTTTTGATCATCTATGGTTATGAGAGCGTCTTTTCGTTTGGATGGTTCGCCTTTGGTAACAGATTCCCATTGATTGACGCCGTCAAGACCTGTGCCGTTTACATTGCCCCCAGCTGCCGTGATTAGTGTGGGCAGCCAATCGGTGACATGAAAGATGCCTTGGTAGGTTCCTGGAGTCATCGAAGCATGCCACATTACCCCTATAGACCGAGCGGCTCCTTCCCAAGGCGAATTCTTCACACCACGCAATGGCAAATTGGAGCCGAAGTTTTGGTCATCTCCTATTGTTGACGCTCCATTGTCGGATACAAATATGATAAGCGTATTATCTAAAAGCTCCTTTTCAGCTAGAGCTGCTACAATTCGTCCTACGCTCTTGTCCAGGCTGGTCACTAAACCTGCAATTATTTCCAAAAATTGTTCTAATTATAAGCTGGTGGTACGAGTATGTACGTGTCGGCGGCAGATCGCGATCTGCCTAGGCAGATAGTGGAAGGCCAGGCATCTCATCGCGGGGCTCCAAAAATACTAAGTCGATGGCCGGATTTTTCCGATCTGCCGTCGACTACCCGAAGTTATTAAAATCCATTGAATAGGACAAAGGAATTCAATAACATTTTGGTTTTTACCCGACTATCGAAAAACAGTGTAATGCATTTCGTGTGTATGTATGTTTCAATGGCTGAGCCTGTAGGCTAAATATCTTGATAGACTTAGAATTGCGAGGTGTCATCATATGCGTCTTCGTCCCATGGGACATATTTTGATTGTGACATGGGATATATTTTTAACCGACTGAGTGACATGGGATACATTTTTATCCGACTGAATGACATGGGATACATTTTTATCGGACTGAATGAAATGGGATACATTTTTATCCGACTGAATGACATGGGATACTTTTTTACCCGACTGAGTGACATGGGATACTTTTTTATCCGTCTGAATGAAATGGGATACATTTTTACCCGACTGAATGACATGGGATACTTTTTTACCCGACTGAGTGACATGGGATACATTTTTACCCGACTGAGTGACATGGGATACATTTTTACCTGACTGAATGACATGGGATATATTTTACCCGACTGAGTGACATTGGATAAATTTTTCCCCTACTGAATGACATGGGATACATTTTTACCCGACTGAGCGACATGGGATACATTTATACCCCACTGAGTGAAATGGGTTACATTTTTACCCGACTGGGTGACGTGGGATACATTTTTACCCGACTGAATAACGTGGGATAAATATTTACCCAAATAAGTGACATGGGATACATTTTTACCCGACAGAGTGACATGGGACACATTTTTACCCGAATGAGTGACATGGGATACATTTTTACCCGACAGAGTGACATGGGATACTTTTTTACCCGACTGAGTGACATGGGATACATTTTTACCCGACTGCCCAAAAAGAGGTTCATATTTTATGCAGTCAGGTTTTTATTTTTTAATAAAATTAGCGAGGACATCGAGGGTGCGCGGTGGGCGAGTCGCGAGCGGCTTGCCAACGATGTTGCACGGTGTGCGAGAATGTGTGCGTGAACCTAGCTTCCCTCCATCTCAACCAGTGGGCAATAGCTGAAATGAAAGAGCTCTTTCCAGACCAAAACAAACTGCGTACATCATTAAGAGCCGGATATATAGAAAAAGTAAGCTATTTTTTTTATTCACAATTGGTAAGCCCTTGGCATCATCTTACCTGATGGTAAGTGATGATGATGCCGAAGATGGAAGCGGGCTGACCAAGATTTCCCAATGCAATGGAGAACTGACTATATTATCTTAAAGCCGGAACACATCAATGTTGTTAACACTGATGTTTGGCGGCAAGTCTTAGATAAGATGGTGGTAGCTAGCCAGGCGGGCTTAGAAAATGCCCTACCACCAACCAAACCGAGTCTTACAAGTTGACCCCGCCGGAATCGAACCCGCGACCTATGAAAACGTAATTTGAGTACTTATAACAAGAAGGGTGGAAGTGATTTCCAATGCTTTATGACAAATCTGTGCATCAATGTTGAATAGAAAGGCTGGAGGGACTGCATTAGATTTCATATTTTTTGAGTTCACTTTTATAGAATTAATTCATAGTACCAGGGCTATCGAGGTTTGCTCGGAAACACGCGTTATCTCAAAGATGACTTATCTAGATCTATTTTTACCCCCAAATCCCCCGTATACCAATTTTCAAGCAAATCGTTGGAGCCGTTTCCGAGATTCAGATTATAGAATTGCTCGTTTAAAGGTATTAGATACAGAGCGTGGCATAAAAATATATGGGGATAACTCCTTATGTCATTATGTTTTTTCAGTCACGAAGGCCAAGGAACATGGCCAATTGGCCATGCCGCCTGATGCGAGTCTGTAAGTAGAACTCCGCGTAGAGCGAAGTCCGAAACGTGCCCTGCGAGGCTGGAGGCCGAGCTCCGCGTAGAGCGAAGCCCGGGGCGTTCCCAGCGAGACCGAAGGCCGGAGGCCGAACAAAATATTTTTTAGTGGTCGCGCGTCGGATCTGACACGCACACTTTTTTTATATATAGAGTGGTTAAGTTACGTACTCGTAAGTTATTGTCTGTTGAGCACCTAGACAAACCATTCAGGTTTAATGGTGCTAGATGATAAAAAAAAAATGTATTTAGTTTTAAAATTGGTAAATAAATAAAAAAAAAAAAAAAAAAAGTATAGCTAGTTTATTTTCACCAAATTTTCTTTCTAAATGCTAATCGTATATAATAATTATGCTAACTTGTACCCGTTTTCGTTGAACTGGTTTGGTGTGGTTGGACTACAACATTTTTGTGACTAGAAAGTTCTTCTTTGTGTGTTTAAGATCCTAAGGAACACAACGGCTGCCTCATAGCTGCACTTGGCGTTATCAGTCTCACTTGTACGGTAGGAGGAAACTCGCCTGCATAAAGTCTCCGAGCAGAGTGCGCAATGTGCGCGTTTGTGGTGACGTCGTCCAGGGCCGCCTGCAGGCTCACCAGCCCCCCGCCCGTGTGGGGCGCTGCGTGACTCACGTGCAGGTACAGCGGGGCGGAAGTGTTGTGCTCCCGGATTCCTGAAACACGTTATTGGGTGTACTTACTTACTTACGTTACTGGGTGTTAGGTTTTTTTGTTACTATTTCACAAAAATGACTGACGATTTTAATAAAACTTTGTGAATAACTGGGACATTATAAACATATACAAAGTAAATGTAATGTATATTGTTGATTTGTGTGTACCCGACTACGACAGACGCTAAAGGATTCTCGACAAAGTACGCTTAGCATGGCTGTACAATATATTTTCTGCTATGGTAATGCTACTCGTAACTAAAACAAATACAAAGTTATCTAAGAAGCAGACCCTGTTCTGGCTTCCGTGTACTATCTGACAAGTATTCCTATCTCATTGCCTTACAGGTGCTACTTTTTGTTTCATTACAGTCACATCATTAACACCCTGTACTAGGCTACATCTAGACGTGAGGCCGAATCTTTTTCAAGGCTTCCTATCTTGGTCAGTACCACACAGTACCTTTTGTACATTTTCATATTGTTTCTAAAATCGTTTGTCGAGGCGTTTTACATTTACGATAGTACCTGGGCGAGCGAGCGATGCTCGAAGTCTCCTATTTTTGTGTGAAAACGGATTCTCAGAATTAATAAGTTAAACAAAAACAAATTCACGCCTACGCCAAGGTTCGAACTGAGGTCTCTGGGCTAGACTTCTAACCGTTGAGCTGCATTCACTCCTTGAATATGTTGAAATGATACCTATTTCGCTTAAAAGATACAGTGCGTGAAAACTAGGATAATCCCTTTTTTATCTAGATCGATTTTTCACCAAACCGTTAAAAACTTTTCAGAGAAACCAATTACAAATATATTTTATACTGTGGCGATATCATAGAATTTTCTATTTCATGAAACTAACAGCCAATACCTGCTGCCCACATCATGATACGGTCGGGTCAAATCCAAGAATAAATCAGCGTTTGACGTTATAAACAGCTAAACTGGCCAGATCATGAAATGCCCGGGCGGATTGAGCTATCGAAGCGAACGATAAGAGGTTTGATTAGCATGATGCGAGGCTCTCCCCCCTGGGTGGCTGGCAGAATGCATTCAGTTCAGGTTTATTTAGCATGACATGCTCGGCCATTTTATAATCTGGTCAACTATGTCATGAAATGTGATTTTATTTTAAATAGGTATAATAAATAAAATTTAATGTGTTGCTGCTTGAAATATTTATGTCTTTTTAAATTAACGAATTATATTAATAATTGTAATGTAATAGGAAATAAGATTTTTGAATGTAAAGTAATATTTGTACACCTTATTTTAAGGTTGAGTTCGCGCACTTCAACACTATTAACACCAAACTGTACCGAATTCTTGAACAAATAAATGAATTGAATTGAATTGAATGGTTGTGCATTTTAGTGATCTAGTTAAACGTTGATTGGTTAATCAATCTATATCATCAAACGTTGACTTTTAAATGATATGATCAGTTTTATTTGACGATGTCATTAAGTACAACCATGTCATGAAATGGTCGTGCATTTTAGTGATCTTGTTAAACGTTGACTGATTAATTAATCTATATCATCTAACGTTAACTTTTAAATGATATGGTCAGTTTTAGTTGACGATATCATTAAGTACAACCATTTCATGAACGATTATACAAATATGATATTTTTCGTCCTTAATTTCAATCAAATTCAATTAATAGAATTTAATTTACTACTACAAAGTTTGTACCTACAGTTTTTAAATTCTTCTAAAAATAGGTATATTTTGTACACTTGTACAGGGCAACGATGATGTTGACTTAATACTTTTCGACTTACTTTGCACAGCGCGGCTGGTGATGAGGTCTGTCAGATACCCATTTTGGTATTGCAGTGGCATGTCATTCTCCCAGAAGTCAAGACCAAAGAACGAACTCTCGTTGTAATTCTGAAAAAAAAAGATACCTAATAAAAAACGAATCTTAAAAAATAATTAAATACCTACGTATCATCATCATATAATTATTATAAGCTCATACACGTTCCACGGAGGGGCTCGAGTCTACTTTGAATTAGGGCGATCGACAACAACAACGTATACGTAATATTATTTAAATCAGCGTTGCCAGACGTCCCGATTTTTAAATCAAAATTAAATTTCCCGCGCGGGACAGGCCAAGTCTCGCTTTTCGGGGATAACTCGACCGTGCGTGCAGCGTGCTGAGGAAGCGCGACCAGGTGGAACAGGCAAGTTTGGACTGGCCGCCCGCCCGACGCATGATGATGAAAAGCGAGCGGGAGAGAGAGGGGTGCGTCACGCATATCGGTGCGTGCGGCCGCGACATATTATCTTTCTCTTTCACTGTTTTCTTATTCCCATTTGTTTATAAATTTCTATTTCGCGTAAACGCACGATTACCTATACCTGTTGCATTTGTTTTAGTCCTTGGACAAGTAACTAGTATCTCATCTGTGCCTTGGATGGCAGTGAGCAAGTAGTGAGTTGCGTTGCGTGCGTAATTTAGTTTAATAATTATTCTCATAATGTAAGTTACAATTTTTAACACTCACTCCTCAGACTATTATTTGAAACACCAAATTTTCTAATGAATAACGCTTTTTTGACTTTGATTTTTGTTTTTTAATATTTTTTTAAGAAATTGCTATTTTTGTTATCTATGGTCACGTAAACGTAATTTATACTCAAATAAAAATTTAATTCTATTCTAATTCAGGGTAGGCTCGAGCCCCTCGGTGGGGACGTATATGAGCTGATATGATGATGACTCGCCACTCAACAACTTTATAGCCCCAACGGCCATATGTTGTACGAGCTATGTGCCCCGTCCACTGCCAGTTAAGTTTAGCGATTCTGATAACTATGTCGGTTACTTTGGTTCTCTACTCTCCTACGGATCTCCTAAATTCTGATTCGATCGCGTAGGGAAACTCCGAGCATAGCTCGCTCCATCGCCCTTTGGGTGAACTTGAGCCTTCTTATGAGGCCCATATATATATATATATATATATATATATACTGTGCCCATAGTGAGCGATCATGAGTGTGTGTGAGTTTAGTGACAAAACAGAATGGTAGGTACCTTTAATTGTGTAATTAGATCGATTTGCGTGGTTGGGTTGATCACGCAAGTTAACTGACCTAAAACACGGTCATTACCTACATAGCTGTTATGACTGTTGTGTTATGTTATGACTGTCGTGTTATGTTATGACTGTTGTGTTATGTTATGACTGTTGTGTTATGTTATGTATGACTGTCGTCTTATGTTATGACTGTTGTGTTATGTTATGAATGTCGTGTTATGTTATGACTGTTGTGTTATGTTATGACTGTCGTGTTATGTTATGACTGTTGTGTTATGTTATGACTGTCGTGTTATGTTATGACTGTTGTGTTATATTATGCGTTAAGCCGTGTCAAATTCCTTATAGGCATCTTGAAAAACTTCTAACTATGAGCTTCGCCATTAGGCCTACAACCTCCACCAACCGGGACCTGGCCCCCGTGCGTGAAGTAAGGCCTAACCTTCCCCAGTTTGGGAAGGGACCCGAGCTTCAGCAGTGGGTTGGGTAGACGTTATGGGTTATTAACTAATGATGTAAAAAGTTACTAAGTAATACGCAGCAAACATCAAGAAAAATACCATCATCAAAACCATTTTTTTGTTTACATTAATTGGTAAGCCCTTGACATCTCTCGCCTGATGGTAAGTGACGATGATGCCGAAGATGAAAGCGGGCTTACGATATTACGATATAGCTATAACACGAGGCCGCTATGGCGTAGGTACTAGCAGTACTAGCCTGTAGCCGCCCGCTGCCCCGCAAGTACCCTTCCATTGCGTAAGTACATTCGTTGCACTACTGTAAGCCGCTATATTGTTATACTGTGGCAATGGGGATCTGACTATCTTATCTCAAAGCCGGAACACATCAATGCTGTTAACACTGATGTTTGGCTGCAAGACTTAGATAAGATGGTGGTAGCTAGCCAGGCGGGCTTAGAAATTACCCTACCACCAACCAAACCGACTCTTACGAAGTTGACCCCGCCGGGAATCGAACCCCCGAACTCCTGGTGTAAAGCGAATGGACTAACCATTACGTCACGGAGGCGGTCAAATATTCACAGGTTAATTCAGCATTGCAAGTTAATACGTACCTCCACCAGATTAAAAGTGTAATAGTCTACGGAGCTACCCAGGAAGCCATAGAACGTGTCGAACCCCCTACCGGTGGGCAGGTAGTGCTCCCTCGACTTGCCAACGTGCCATTTGCCTATCAAATGCGTTTGGTAATCTAAGTTTTGGAGGTATTCTGGTAAAAGTCTTTCGGAGGTCGGGATACCTCGATCCTCAGCACCTTTTATGGAGTTGCCGTGTGTGCCTGAAACATAGTAATGTAACTATACTGACATTCACAAGGTAGGTAACTTAATTATGGGTAAACTTATTAATTAGAGTCGTCAAAAATACAGACAAGTTAAACCCGAAAATCTGGAAACGGTGTAAGTGGAACACATTTTGAGTTTTACAGTTTTCATTGCCACGAACGACGGATGTAATCGATCATTACTGAGCGACCAGCAAAAGAGGCATTGATGGACGAACGTGTTAAATGTTGGTCGAGGCGAAGCCGATGCACACATACGTAAGTCAATCACTGCCTAGTTGTGGTCTAGGCTTGTATAGTACTTTTCTTAAATAATTAAGAAATTAAAACTAAATAGTTCCTAGGCAGATTTTGTCAATTAAAATAATTTTTCAAAATCAACAACGAACCACAATAAAATTGCTTTTGACGCGCTAATGTGTTCATTTTTTTTTCAATAATCATTTTTCTGGTTGCAAGCCAGTTCGAAATTTAAATAAACCTTTGATAAGTAACCTCCTTGGTTGCAATGTTTAGGAGTAAAAGATCATTCCATTTTTAAATTACACGACAGATATGAGTTTGCATAGTAATTTGGCAAGTAATTTATTTGGCCACTAAAACACGACAGATATGGATTTTCATACAACAAACATTTTAAAGAAGGTTGTCAAAACCAATGCTCAAATTTCCAAGCATGTTTGAGAAAAATAACTTAAAACCCATCTAACAACAACACAAAGACGAATGTTTAAATTTTTCCTGTGTTCATTATTCTGGGACCATTCCCCGAAAATTGACAGAGCACAGTAAAAACAAGCGAAAGAGAATTGAAACGCTCGCTGATGTTCAAGAGGCTTCTCTCCGTCCAGCCCACGAAATAAATGGACGGAAGGTAAGATTAATTATTCACGTACCGAGTTTGTGCGGATATTTCCCAGTGAACAAGGCGCTTCTGGACGGAGTGCCTTGTGTGTCGGTGTAGTACTGCGAGAGTATTTGCCCCTCGTAAGCCAGGATGTCGATGTTGGGCGTCATTATCTGGTCGGAGCCGTGGAAGCTGACATCATCCCAACCCTAGTAAAAGTATTGAAAGACAATTAACTTAAGAGCGTCGGTGGCGTAATGGATAGGGCCGCTGCCTCCTGTCCGGGAGGTCGTGGTTCCAATCCTGCCACGTACTAACATGATTTTGAATTTAGATTTCATATGAACGTTTATCCGACGTTCTTACAGTGAAGGAAAAACATCGTGAGGAAACCTGCACACGCCTGCGAAGAAACTCGCAGGTTGTGTGTGAAGTCGACTAACCCGCATTGGGCCCGCGTGGTCGACTAAGGCCCGATCGCCCTAATTCAGGGTAGGCTCGAGCCCCTCGGTGGGGACGTATATGAGCTGATATGATGATAAGATAATTAACTAGTATAATTTAGGAATCTTCAAGACGAGAGTGTATAGGCACTATTTGAGCTTGCGTGTTACATCCTCGGCTGCATCAGAAATTACCATCAGGTGAGGTGCAGCCAAACGCACTCAAATTTTTAACAATAAAAAAAAAACTACTGAAATGGGGTTGTCATTTTTAGGGTACCGTGAACTAAACTCTTATATTTTCGGCATGTCTGTCGGTCCGTGGGTAAGTCACAGCCGTTTTACTCAATAACATGTTACAGCTATAAAGATAAAACTTGGTATGTATATAGAAATCTGGGACGCCTGTAAATATATGGAATTAAGGCGCAGCATTGTTTGTAACAGTTGTCTCTGTCTTTTTCTATACGTGTAAATAGTAAAGAAAACAACCACACTTTGCACTTTTTCAATGTTTTCTCGTTTCAATTAAAAACTAAAATTAATTTTAAAAATCCAACTGGCATATTGAAGTGTGTTTAGTGTGCCATTGAAGAGTGTATTTAGGCTAATCGACTAAGAAAATTTGGAGGTACTAAGTCGGTCTGGTTTGCCTGTAGAATGCAAATCTCTGTGTTTCTGCAACTGAGAAAATTAAGTGTTTGAAATGAAGAATCATGTTACAAAATATCACTTCCATATGTTTCTAATTGCTGAGAAAAATCGAGATCCCTTCGACCAAAGTTTCTAATGCGTCGCCTTAATTAAAAAAAATTTTTTTTGTGTAAAATGGGAAGGGGGTGGTTTGTTTAGTGTATTGTTGAATAGGTCTTTCAAAACTTTTGTGAGTTCGTTTGCGAAATATAAAGTTTTAAATAGTGATTTTAAGTTAAAATTACATTAACAAGCTAAACCGCAATTTCCGGAAATCCGAGTAGTATCGCTAGAGTATGGTATATATTTCTTGTTTAGTAGTAATAGTCGACAAACTTAAGACGTGCAGTTGAATTTGTGAAAAGTTCATAGATTTTCCATATAAAATCCTTTACACCAACTGCAATAATTACATTTTGTTTGTTTAAACATTTACATATTTTTTGAAAGGACTACGCAACCCTACTTTGCACGTAAACCGACACGCACTTAGCCACTTCTTGAACTCTATAGGGTGCTCTCAAAGTATATGCCGTCGGTGCAAATTGATCGATTTGTATAGTGTAAAAAAAATGCGATTTGACTATGGATTCCTAATAGGCAGATTTGTTAAGCTTTTTACCCACCTACCCAAAAGGAGGGTAATGTGTTTCGGGTGTATGTATGTATGTCTGTTTCCCTTTAATTTTGTATTATTTTAACTTGTGTATTTTTTTCTTATAGCGGCAATAAAATTTCATCCGTCTTTTTTATTTATATCACACACAACCTTCGAGTTTCTTCGCAGGCGTATGCAGGTTTCCTCACGATGTTTTCCTTCACCGTTAAAGCAATCGGTAAGTATATGTACGTAAGTTTTTGAAAAACTCATTGGTACATTGGCCGTCCAGATTTGAACCCGGTCGGTACCTCTGGTTAGATGGACCGAGTCGTTACCGGTGGAGCCACCGACGCTTCATCCGTCTACACAGTTTTAATGCCAAAATCTGATGGACCTTTTCATTTATTATCCACGAGAAGAACTCTCGTGTGACAAATATTGGAGGTCTTTTTACAGCGTTTTCCAAAAGGCTGGAAAATCGAGTTGAAAAATTGGAAAACCTTTAATACTTCTTAACAATACCAGCATTTGTAAACTTAATAGCATAGTATTGTAGGCCTTATAATAACACATTTTTCAAGCGTCAATTGGCAGTCCTACAATGAGTATTTAGAGATTTATTCCACATTTATTTATTTTTTCTCTGGATCTGTGTAATTATCGGAATTATTTACGAACGTGAAAATGAAGTCGTAACCATTACTGACACGCTCTATTTTTGGCGTAATCCGATAAGGCCGAACAGCTGAGTGGCATCATTTTCCTTTTTTCGTAATAATTTCTTACAATTTCCTCACTTAGGGTTGTCATAATAGAAAATTGGTTTTTAAGAATTTATTTTACAACGCGGTAAAATCTAGTTAAACTAATGGAACTAAAAATGACTAAATTATGAAACAATAGGTTCGCGTTTGATTTGCTAACCAACAAATTTCAGGCGTTTTGACTGCTATGGAAAGTGACAACCCTAGCCAATTTTTTAAAAGTATAAAAAAAATTAATTAATTAATTACGCAAAAAATAGAGCATGTAGTAATGGTTACGTCTTCATTTTCACTTTAGTAAATAGTCCGCTAAATGCACAGATCCAGACAAAAAAAAAATCAAAAAACACTAAATGTGAATTTAATCTCTAAATACTCATTGTAGTACTGCCAATTGACGCTTGAAAAATGTGTTATTGTTAGGCTTACAATTTTATCCTATTAAGTTTACAACTGCTGGTATTGTTTAGGAGTATTATAGGTTTTCCCACTTTTCAACTCAATTTTCCAGCCTTTTGGAAAATGATGAAAAAAAACACCTATATTTGTCACGCAAGAGTTCTTCTCGTGGATAATAATAATAAATGAAAAGGTCCATCAAATTTTGGCATTAAAACGATAGTCTTCATATTTCGGCGTCTAAAATCTACTCTGCGTCTACCTATTACGGTTCATGAAATACAGCCAGAACAAGTAAATCACGTTTCTTATATTATAGAGGCACTTTTTAATTTTTCATTATTTGTTGTTGTAGTGGCAATAGAAAATACACACTTTGTAAAAATTATGTCGCTCTATTATGGTTCATGAATTACAACCCGCTGACAGACAGACGGAAGGACAGACAGTACAGGCCTTTGGGTGGAAGGAACCCTATAGACTAAAAATGCAAAAATCTCAAAAACGGCTGCAAAGATTTTGATCAAACTTTATAAGTCATGAACAAAAAAGGGCTTGGGCTTAACTATTAATAGTGTGATATTAAGGGGTAGTGTTGGTTATTCTGGCAAAATTTGTTTAAGGCAAGTCCCATACAACGGCAATTTTTGTTTAAAATTTCTTTCTGCGGCTTCTTATTAATATTGCTTACTTTATCACATTAACTCATACATTCGTCCCCACCGAGGGGCTCAAGCCTACCCTGAATTAGGGCGATCATGCCTTAGTCGACCACGCAGGCCCAGTGCGGGTTGGTCAACTTTACACACAACCTTCGAGTTTCTTCGCAGATGTGTGCCGGTACATATGAGATCGAAATTCAAAAATACATTGGTACGTGGCAGGACTCGAACCACGACTTCCCGGATAGGAGGTAGCGGCCCTTGCCGTTGCGCCACCGACGCTGTAAAGATTTATTGCTTACTTACCGCTACTTTATTTTTGTTTGTTTTGACATGCTGTTGATTGTAAGTTATTGCGAGAAAGTAGGTACAGTGCTGCTGTACATTTTGTTCTGTTTGATCAATGTATGGCCTCTAACCTATAACTTTTGAATATGTCTTTTGTGTGATTAAGGCTTTGTAAATCTTTTGTCATAATGAGCCAGACACAGACACAACATATAGGTACTTAAGCAACTTAAGTGTCCCCAGGAGGCTTGAGTTTCCATACAAACGTAGTTCCGCTTTAATACAAAAATTACATGCCGGATTAAATCCAAACTTTGCGAATATATTGAGTAGACACATAACGATGTTTATAATTAGTTTTCGATGTACTAATATAAAAATGAAAAAAAAAGAGAATTTTCAAACTTTCAGTACAAAACTAATTTGAGACTTCGTTTAGTTATGTTACAATTTATTACGATGAAAACTAATTACAAACATCGATATCTTATCAGCTCATATATGTCCCCACCGAGGGGCTCGAGCCTACCCTGAATTAGGGCGATAGGGCCTTAGTCGACCACGCGGGCCCATGAGTTTCTTCGCTGGCGTGTGCAGGTTTCCTGACGATGTTTTCCTTCACCGTAAGAGCGTCGGATAAACGTACATATGAAATCTAAATTCGTTATCACATTGGTACGTGGCAGGTTCGAACCACGACCCCCGGACAGGAGGCGGCGGCCCTAGCCGTTACGTCAGCGACGCTCTTAAACATCGACATGTGTCTACTTAATATATTTGCAAAGTTTGGGTTTAAATCCGGCATATAGTTTTTGTATTAAAGCGGAACTACGTTTGTATGGTAGCTCGAGCCTCATGGGGACCCTTAACATGATAAATTAAGTTTTTAGAATAAGTACCTAGAAACAACATACCCCACTTATTGAAATTAAATGGACTGCATGTATAGTTTTATCTCATTCAAGCATCTTGAAACAATGATTTAATTTACAAATACACCTACGGTTAAATATGTACTTTAAAAAATAAGTAATTATTAAACACTTACCATGTCATCCGCCATAATAAACACAATGTTGGGTTTCAAAATGTCGTCAGATGCTGCCTTCCATATTAGCAATGTTAAAATACTGTAAAGAAAATATTGTTGTAGTCACAAATTGTTAGTTATCATCAGAAACTTGAAATTTTTTAGCTGATAATAGTGATAATTCTACTCTTAAAACTGTTTAACTTTAGTTCATTTTTGGCTAGTTTGAATCACAAGTTTTTTTTTATATATTTCAACAGATTTGTAGAACAAAAATTGATTTAATAGATATAGTTTCCTAAGTAATTATAGGTAATCTTAATAAAAGAAGAGGTTTCTCAATAATTACAAAAAAAAACAATTTCATTTTTCTTGAAAAAATTTTAACATATTGCTTTTCTTATTTTCAATTTCAGATGTGTTTTTGATGTCGTATTATAATTTTGTTTTATTTATTATGAATCACTCACCAAATTACTTGTGAAATCATTTTCTCGGAATATTTGTAAGCGGTCCACCTTCTGTGTTAACTTCACGCCAAATGAGAAACTCAATTATTGTATGAAAAGAAAGAAACAAAAGAACTAATAACGCGTTGTGTCTATAATGTAACACAAATATATTTTGGAATATAGATAGAGGCCATAGTAACACGTACATAGATACAATACACAAATAGACACAGAGTATATAGATACTTATGTGGATATAGTACTCTGATACATATTTTACTCGCATCTGTTACTGTTTTGTAAATGTCACTAGGCGAATATATTTTCAAAAATTAAAAAAAAACTGATAGTCAAAATTGTACAGAGGCTTTAAACTTTGATATTTTTGTTCTTATCCTATCTTATGTCTAGATGAAGGTTTTTAATTAGATTTTTTAAATCTTTCCAATATGAAATAAATAAAAATAAGAAATTGCCTTCGGGCGTCAAACTTCATTTAATTCCAATACTTAAATAAATAAAATTAATGTCGATGTGTGTCTGGAGCGATTTTGATGAAATTTTTAGCGAATCTTTAGAAAAAAAAAACGCGGGCAGGAGCCGCAAGGCGAAAGATAGTAATTTAGGAATTAATTAAAAACCCAACTGCATAAAAACTAAACACCTCTTTTTTGGTCGGTAGGGTAAAAATGTACCATGTCATTCACGGGATCAAGACGAATCTAACGACACCTCTCACACCAAAATCTATCAAGCCGTTAGGCTACAGAGCGTGCCAAAGAAAGAAATAAATAAATAAATACACAGACTCGAAAAACAAACTATCTTTCTAGCGCAGTCGAGTAAAAATGAACAAATTGTGGTGGTAAAAAACGTTTATCCGACGGTCTTAAGGAAACATCGTGAGGAAACCTGCTCACGCCTGCGAAGAAACTCGACGGTTGTGTGTGAACTTGTGAAGTCGACTAACCTGCGCTGGACTAAGGCCCGATCGCCCTAATTCAGGGTAGGCTCGAGCCCCTCGGTGGAGACGTATATGAGCTGATATGATGATAATGATGATGATGTAAAACGCCTAGTACTCGTACGTTTGTCCGACTAATATCTGCTCGGTTTTTTTACAATACTGAAATATGACCTGTCTATAAAAAAATGAAGTTAACCGATGTTTTAATTAAAGAACAGCCTTTTAATCGTCTCTCCTACATTCCGTGCCTATATGAAAACGGCCTTAATAATAGCACCTGTACACACAACAACGAAATTACCAACTCTGGGTAGGTACGCGTATCTTACCAATATTAATACAAGTAATGCGGCGTGTCGGACTAACTGACAATAACAATTTATTGGACCGATCCACTTACAGCACTTGATCACGAGTTGACGTAGTTGTCTTAATTAACAACCATGTAATAATTTAGCTTTAATAAAATATTTAATAGGTAAAATTTTTGTATCATCTTACCTACTTCCATCACTCATTTTGACGATTTACACTAATTCGATTCCCAATGGGGTCAACTTGAAAGACTCGGTTTGGTTGGTGATAGGGCATTTTCTAAGCCCGCCTGGCTAGCTACCACCATCTTATCTAAGTCTTGCCGCTAAACGTCAGTGTTTAATAACATTGATGTGTTCCGGCTTGAAGATAAGATAGCCAGTTCTCCATTGCGTTGGGGAATCTTTGTAAGCCCGCTTCCATCTTCGGCATCATCGTCACTTACCATTAGGTGAGATGATACTAAGGGCTTACCAATTGTGGATTAAAAAAAAAACCTACTTATAGCACTCATTTTGGTATATACGTATTTACACAAAATCCACAGAAATTTAATAAACTACACTTTATAATTTGCCAGCGACCGGTTTCGGGAGTTTTATTCAATTTCTGTGTAATTAGCAGAGATTTGTTACCATAGATGGGTTATGCAACCACATTTGAAAATCGAAGCCATTTACACACACAATGTTATAGGTAGTTCCCTTCTATTGCACCGAATGTTCCTAAGAAAAGAGATGCCAATTGGCATCTTTTTTTTGCTTCACTTTTTAGACGCATGTAACCTATCTACCTCCCCTTATATATAGCATATCTCTGGTAATTAGTGTAAATATATACAACTTTAGCGAGAAAGAGAAGTTCAGCTGCTTATGCTGTTAAGAAAATAAGACAGAAAACGAATGTAGATACTGCGAGACTTTTAGTTCACAGCTTTAGTTACTTCCATAGTACATAATAATGTCTAAAGGCGCTCCCACAGTAAGATTACTGTGGGAGCGCGCAGCTGATATAGAAACTATTTTCATCTTGCAGAAAAGAGCTATCCGCGCAATCTATGCGATCACGTGAGTTGTTAAAGAATAGGTTTAAAGGAATCAATATTTTTAACTGTTGCTAGTCAATTCAAACTTCTTATACGTTCGTAAGAAAATGCATCTGTTTCTTAAAAACAGTGACAGAGATAATGTTTACTTTAAGAAATGTAATTAAAGTCATTTGCGGGGCAGTGCATAAGATTCTACAATAAAATTCCTGAGAATATAATTAGTTTGCCTAAGAATAAATTCGAGAAAATGCCTGGGCTTTACAGGATATTATTATAAAATAATAGATTATGTGAATGAGGACGACTATAACGACAGTCTCTCCAGAGGTGCCAAATTGACTATCGATATATCGAAGTGCTGAAGTGCTTGTATGAAAACGCCACCATGTCGGTTCGCCTCCAGGATCAATACTCGGAACCTATCCAGCTGCAGCGAGGGGTGAGATAGGGAGACGTTATATCTCCGAAACTGTTGACCGCCGCCCTGGAAGATGTTTTTAAGCTTTTGGACTGGAGTGAAATCGGCATCAACATCAACGGCGAGTACATCACCCACCTTCGATTCGCTGACGATATCGTGGTCATGGCTGAGACTATGGATGACTTAGATACAATGCTCGATGGCCTCAGTAGAGCCTCTCAACAAGTGGGTCTTAGAATGAACATATGGACAAGACGAAAATTATGTCAAAAGTCCGTGTCATACCTACTCCTCCAAAGGTTGGAGGCTCTACACTCGAAGTTGTTACCGAATATGTATACCTGGGACAAACAGTCCAGTTAGGTAGGTCCAACTTCGAGAAAGAGATCGAATCCAACTCGGCTGGGCAGCGTTCGGGAAGCTTCGCAATATCTTTACGTCCCAGATACCGCAGTGTCTTAAGACCAAGGTCTTCGAACAGTGTGTGTTGCCAGTGATGACATAAGGAACTGAGACATGGTCGCTTACTATGGGCCTCATAAGAAGGCTCAAGATCACTCAAAGGGCAATGGAGCGTGCTATGCTCAGTGTTTCTCTACGTGATGGAATCAGAAACAAGGAGATCCGTAGGAGAACCAAAGTAACCGACATAGCTCTCAGAATTGCTAAACTTAAGTGGCAGTGGGCGGTGCACATTGCTCGTAAAACAGATGGCTGTTGGGGCAGTAAAGTTCTCGAGTGGCGACCACGCACCGGAAAGCGTAGTGTAGGCAGGCCTCCCACTCGGTGGACCAATGATCTGGTGAAGGTCGCGGGAAGCCGCTGGATGCGGGCAGCGCAGAACCGGTCGTCGTGGAGATCCTTGGGGGAGGCCTATGTCCAGCAGTGGACGTCCTTCGGCTGATATGATGATGTGAATGATGACAAGGGCATTTTCTAAGCCCGCCTGGCTAGCTACCACCATCTTTTCTAAGTCTTGCCGCCAAACATCATTGTCAACAATATTGATGTGTTCCGGCTTGAAGATAAGATAGCCAGATCCCCATTGCGTTGGGGAATCTTGGTAAGCCTGCTTCCATCTTAGAGATCATCGTCACTTACCATCAGGTGAGTTGATTGGTAGCCCTGGTGACCCCTCAGGCGCACACAATCTTAAACGCAAACGCAATAGGGAACTGGCTATCTTGTCTTCAAGCCGGAAGATTCCTGGAGGAGTCTTACTATGTAAGACTGGGTTTAGTTGGTAGAAGGGCATTTTTAAGCCCTCCTGGCTAGCTACTATCATCTTATCTAAGTCTTGCCGCGAAACATCAATGTTTACAACATTTATGTGTTCCGGCATGAAGATAAGTATAACCAGTTCCCTATTGCGTTGAGGAATCTTGTAAGCCCATTCACATCTTCGCCATCATCGGTACTTTCTTTCAGGTAAAAGGATGCCAATAAGGGTTTATAAATACCAATAATAGATTTTTAAAAACCGTGTAAGTTTGAGAGGATCCTCAATCTACGATTAATAGTAATAATGTATGCGGAAATGCAGGTAGTGTTAGGGGCACCTTTGCACCGGGGATGAGGAGGGATGGGTTATTTTAAGTATTTAAGCTGTTTTATTTTATGTATTTAAGGTGTTTTATTTTATGTATTTTAGGTGTTTTATTTTATGTATTTTAGGTGTTTTATTTTAGGTATTTTAGGTGTTTTATTTTATGTATTATAGGTGTTTTATTTTATGTATTAAAGGTGTTTTATTTTAGGTATTTACTTGTAAGACTCGGTTCGGTTGAAGTTAGGGCATTTTCTAAGCCGGCCTGGCTAGCTACCACTATTTTATCTAAGTCTTGCCGCCAAACACCAGTGTTAACAACATTAATGTGTTCCGGCTTGAAGATAAGATAGCCAGTTCTCCATTGCGTTGGGGAATCTTGGTAGGCCCGCTTCCATCTTCGGCATCATCGTCACTTACCGTCAGGTTAGATGATGTCAAAGGCTTACCAATTGTGAATTTAAAAAGTGACCGTACGTGGGCGCTACCCTGGTCATCACACGAATGTTCGCCCAGGATGGGGATCGAATCCACGACCCGCGGCCCAACAGGCAGGGTACTCTTAACATTGGACTACCGGCTACCGGGTCAGTCAAAGTATTAATATATATACTTAGGTCAAAGTATGTATTTTTAACAATCTGTGTCACCCTTCTCTCTATTGAGTAAAAGTATTACAGTGAAACAAATGTTAGCTTATCTCTGGAAAATCTTTTTTCTCCTCAAAACATGAAGTTCGCTTGCGCTTATAATAAATTCTATGGGAATGTCATTAAAAGTTGTTGCCAAGAAAAGAGCTTTGTGAAAAATTGTGCGCAAGCGAAAGTTTTAGAGTAAAACAACAATCGTTTTCCGACTTTCCGCTGTGGAAAGAGGATTTGTTTAATAAAAATGAACATAATGTGTCTTCATTTTGTTTGTTAAGTTAGCGGGTAATCGCACTTTTAAAGTACAATGCTATCTTATTAATCCGGCATTATTGAAAACCGGAGGGTGCCGGATTATTGGAATGTTCGGATTACTGGATTATACTGAAAAAGTCATAGATAATAAATAAAATAAAGCATTTCATAGAGGGTATAAATGTATGTAATGTATTAAATTAACAAATCTCCATTTTATTATTCAAATCTAGTGTCTTGTGTTTGCGTTTATTTGACATTTTTAACTAGAAACTATTCTCACTTGAAAAAAACAAATACGTAAGCACGTGCACGTGATAAGTTAAGCACGTGAGGCGTGGGCGGAGGGTGCCGGATTATTGGACGTGCCGGATTAGTGAGATTATCATCATTACAGCTCATATACGTCCCCACCGAGGGGCTCGAGCCTACCCTGAATCAGGGCGATTAGGCCTTAGTCGACCACGCGGGCCCAGTGCGGGTTGGTCGACTTCACACACAACCTTCGAGTTTCTTCGCAGGCGTGTGCAGGTTTCCTCACGATGTTTTCCTTCACCGTTAAAGCAATCGGTAAGTATGTACGTAAGTTTTTGAAAAACTCATTGGTACATTGGCCGTCCAGATTTGAACCCGGTACCTCTGGTTAGATGGACCGAGTCGTTACCGGTTGAGCCACCGACGCTTGTGAGATTATACTGTATATTTATTTATGTTTGGTTAACGAAAACAAAATACCTATTAACTTAAGCAAGGCAAGTATAATGATAAGTTCGAATTGGCATTGTAAAAAAAAGTTTTTTTTTATGAATTATTTTTAAAAATTCTCAATTGGTAAGCCCTTTATATCGTCTCACCTGACAATATTTTTAGTTTTTTTTTTAATCACTTTATTTTAATCCTATGATTTTTCAAATAGGTACTTAGAAGTGATGACGTCACAGGCCCCAATACTATGATAATTGAAACGCTAAACAAGCTAAGAACTGACTTCAATTACAACAAACAAGGACAGTTTTACAATTGTACAAATTTCGTAGTACAATTTTTTATAGGACCAATCAGAAAGTATATCCATTGAAATAGAATAAGAATTATCCAAATCGGTATATTCGCTGGGTGCGAAGTACTAGGTGGGGGTAATACAATCGATCGCAGCGCTCATAGTGGCCAAAAGTAAAAATAATGTTAGCTCTGTCATCCGTCATATCTCATACTAAACTGTTCAGACTTGGTGTCCTTAAAATAATATTCATTTCGATCTGAAAACGATATTTAATTTATCACTAGGGATACAGCAACAATTATATATGTTTGTTATTATTGAATAAAACCATTAAAGTAGCTTCATCTTCTTGTTTTACAATAAAACTACAACTAAAAATGAAGTAAACAAACCCTGACATGTTCAAAATATACGCACTTTTTGAATTAATTTTACATACCTCATATGATTTGAATGTCCAAAAATGATTTTACAACCCTTTCTCCACCCAAATCAAGGTATCACAGATATTTTGAAAAAAAATTAATATACAGGGTCTTCGGCAGATGGTTGAAAATACGAAAATGGGGGATAGGTGGGGTCGCCTCCCACCTATTTTGAGAATTAAAAAAAATCTAGGACTTGTAATTTTTTTTACAGGATTTTTTTTCCTTTTTTTAGAAATTTTGCCATTTTTATACCTTTGAACACATGTAACTTTTTGTTTTTTAAAGCTAGCTCCAAAATCTTTTTTTTAATAGACTTTTATAAGATTGTCGGCTCTAAAAAAAATTATGTTTGTTTCAAGTTATTGCTAAAAACAAAAATGTGGGCCCCCGAACTTAAAAAAAAAGTTGAACAAAAATTTAAAACTCAACTTTGCGATGCATTTAAAAAAAAATAATGGGGCTGGAAGGCTTCTGATTTTTTTAAAACATCTCTAAAGCTTAGGCTTTTGAATGGTATGTAATTTGTTTCGGTATCTTTTTTGTAACCGGAGTTGTCAATTTTTTTTACTCAATTGGACCATGTTGACGAAATTCCACTAGTTACATGTTTTGTGAAATGTATCAAATGCAAAGTTGAAAATAATGTAAATACTTACTGTTGGGACGGTTACAAAGAGCAGGTACGTTTTTTTACATTCTTGCACACACATAATGGCTATCTTT